>OY740773.1:59020848-60220848 GCA_963513935.1 Aphrophora alni | reverse complement strand
TGGTCCTCCATTGTGTCAGCGAAAGCCTCGGCCTTGTCCGCGGCAGTGTAGGCTAAGCCACGCTGCCCGTGGAGAGGCCGGCTCGATCGCTTCTCACTACGGAGAGTCTTAGCCTGTTTCCAAGCGCTACCATCCTGCAAGTCTAGAGAATTGAGATATGAGTCCCAAGTCACGGACCTGAAATCGTTTAGTAACAACTTAACTCTATAATTTTGGCGGTTGAACCGCCTTTTCGCTGACGGGGAGCGAGTGAACTGCCAATGAGTTCGAAGCCTACGTCGAAGCGCGATTTCCTTCCTAATCCTGTACGGCAGCTTTTCTCTCGCCGGACCTTGGGTTATGGGGACGGAGGCATCTGAAACAGACAAAGAAAAAGAATCGTGGAGCAAGCTGATCTGCTCGTCCAGCTCCTCTGCAGAGGCAGGAGGAGGTGGGACATGAGTCCGCGCAGCCATCAGCTCGCTGAAGCGGGGCCAGTCAACCCTAGAACTACCAGGGTTGGGTGGCATACTGGATGCGGCATTTGCAGCGACTGTCACCAGCAGCGGGGTTGGGGTACATTAGTTGGTCGATACTATTTAAGTTGGAACTTTACTGATGAGGCGATCCAATAGGACGTTAGTACGTGTCCTGAATGGATCGCAGATTGGGAAAAGTTATATATAAATATCAAGCTTTGAGTTTGCAAAATCAAGCATAACTAAGTCCCCATGGTATGTCAGAAATGCTACCATCCTCAATGGATTGAAAGTCCCCACATTCGAGGAGTTCGTCCTCAAGCTAACGAAAAAGCTTACATCGAGAGCAGAAGGCTCCAAACATGCGCATCTGTCATCACTCGTGACAGATCCCGCTCCCCCACAAGAAAGGAGAAAACGTCCCCTGTGTCTGGTGGTTGATCCCCCATAACACAATTAAAAATCAGATTCATACCAAGCAAAAACCAAGCCATTTCAACAAAAAGATACAAAGATTAAAATAAATTTTATTGACAGTATGAGAAACGAAGTCACATCTTCGTTTCCCCTTTTTCTAAATTTAAAAATGATAAACTATTCACTAACTTCAAACCTTAACAACAGTCATTTTAAATTCATATCATGTTTTTATATTCATTTGCAGCAAATGTCTTTTACAGAAGCTGTCAATTATAGAGGACCTAGTCTTCGCCATTTTGAGTTGAGTTGAGTTGAGTGCAAAATCAACTTTTCAACCGAGAGGATTTCTATAATCCTCACTAGTCTCAACTTAACCTACCAATTCCATCATGTCTGGACGAGGAAAAGGCGGTAAAGTGAAGGGAAAGTCCAAGTCTCGATCTTCACGTGCCGGTCTACAGTTCCCGGTTGGCAGAATCCACAGGCTTCTGAGGAAAGGAAATTACGCCGAGAGAGTAGGAGCCGGTGCTCCGGTCTACTTGGCAGCAGTTATGGAGTACTTGGCTGCCGAAGTTCTCGAGTTGGCTGGCAACGCTGCTCGTGACAACAAGAAGACCAGAATCATTCCTCGTCATTTGCAGTTAGCCATCCGTAACGATGAGGAGTTGAACAAACTGTTGTCCGGCGTTACAATCGCACAAGGCGGTGTGTTGCCCAACATTCAGGCTGTCCTCCTCCCCAAGAAGACGGAAAAGAAAGCGTAAGCTCTTTCCCTTAAACAAACGGTCCTTTTCAGGACCAAACAAATATACTTACCAAATTCACTGTTTTGACGAGAGGATAGTCAGTCAGAACGAACAAACGACTCTGTTCACTTAAATAGGGGGAATAATAAACAAACACTGTATACATATATAAATAGAGAGGGAGAGAGCTACAACAAAAATAGATACTAATATTTATAGAATATACTCTTTCGCATTACAAGCATACTTCGTACTAAAGGTTCGCCAGTCCCAGACATTTTTAAAATAAGACTATAGAGAAATTTGGATTGACTAGAACCGATCTAAGTGAAGGGGGGAAATATGAGTATATATATAAACCTACCTAACCTGACCTGACTACAGGAAAAATGATATAAAAAGTTACCCTGTTTGCGACTTTTACGTACTTCGAAATTAAAAAAAAAAAAAAAAAAAAAAAAAAAACCACTACGATATTTTGAAAACTGTGATCTTCAAAAATCAATTTTGAAACCTTATTTTCAGATACTAGGTCCCTTGGAGTCTTTGAATCCCAATTGGAATGAAAATTCTTTGATTTGTCGAAAAATGATGAATAAATCACATATCCGTGTCGGGATAGAGAGAGCCACAACAAGAAATAGATAATATTATTTATAGAATATACTCTTTCGGCATTACAAGTACCGAAAGAAAAAAAAAAAAAAAAAGGGAGAATAAAAGAAAAGACGTAAGACTACAGTATAGATAAATTTGGATTGACTAGAACCGATTTAAATGAAGGGGGAAAATATGTAGGTTAGATAGGTTCATTTAGATCGGTTCTAGTCAATCCAAATTTATCCATAGTCTTATTTTAAAAATGTCTGGGACTGGCGAACCTTTAGTACGAATTATGCTTGTAATGCGAAAGAGTATAATATACCTACCTAACCTGACCTGACTTTACAGGAAAAATGATGAATAAATCAAATATCCGTGTCGGGATAGAGAGAGCTACAACAAAAAAAAAAAAAAAAAAAAAAAAAAAAAGAAAAGATACTAATATTTATAGAATATACTCTTTCGCATTACAAGCGTAATTCGTACTAAAGGTTCGCCAGTCCCAGACCATTTTCAAAAAGTTACTCTATTTTCGACTTTTACGTACTTCGAAATTTCCAAAAACTACGATATTTTGAAAACTGTAATCTTCAAAAATCAATTTTGAAACCTTATTTTCAGATACTAGGTCCCTTGGAGTCTTTGAATCCCAATTGGAATGAAAATTCTTTGATTGGTCTCTTTCGGCATTACAATTACCGAAAAAGACGTAAGACTATAGATAAATTTGGATTGACTAGAACCGATCTAATTGAACCTATCTAACATAACTCACCTGACCTGACTATAGAGGAAAAATGATGAATAAATCAAATATCCGTGTCGGGATAGAGAGAGAGCTACAACAAAAATAGATAGTAATATTTATAGAATATACTCTTTCGCATTTCAAGCATACTTCGTACTAAAGGTTCGCCAGTCCCAGACATTTTTAAAATAAGATTACAGATAAATTTGGATTGACTAGAACCGATCTAAATGAAGGGGGGAAATATATATATAAACCTACCTAACCTGACCTGATTTTACAGGAAAAATGTTGAATAAGATCTAATCGAAGGGGGGTGAGGGAAATATACGTATGCAATTTATGTTCGTACGAAATCGGAAGATTTACGAAGGGACACGAAAAATTTCCGACCAATCAGAGAGAGCGATTCCGTCCTCTGGAAGCATAAAAGAGACAGCTCAACCCGGCTGGGTGGGCACTTTTTGCACTTTGGCAATGCGGCAATAAGGTGTAATTAGGGGAGTTGTGGAGACTCCCGGTCGGCTTACACTCGAAAGAGCATATGATGATATAATATATGCATCTGGAGAGCGAGAAGGTCGCGGTAGATTCAATAAAACACTATGGCACTTGACCTCGGGACATAAACATGATTGAATTTGTAAGATATTTAGTTGGCCCTTAGAAGGGCCGTTTGGTTTCTGCCGACATAGAGCTTATTTGGAGCTCGTGTACTTGGTCACAGCCTTGGTTCCTTCACTCACAGCGTGCTTTGCCAACTCGCCGGGAAGGAGCAGCCTCACCGCTGTCTGTATTTCCCGAGACGTGATGGTAGAACGCTTGTTGTAGTGAGCCAATCGCGAAGCTTCGGCGGCGATCCTTTCGAAAATGTCGTTGACGAAGCTGTTCATGATACTCATGGCTTTAGATGAAACTCCCGTATCGGGATGGACTTGCTTCAAAACCTTGTAAATGTAAATAGCGTAGGATTCCTTCCTCTTACGCTTCTTCTTCTTGTCTCCCTTGGTGATGTTTTTCTGAGCCTTACCGGCTTTCTTGACTGCTTTCCCGCTAGCTTTAGGTGGCATGATCGCTGGTGAATGTTGGGGTACATTTTTTTTTTTTTTTTTTTTTTTTTTAGGGAGGAAAAAATGTTTTAAACAGATCCCTCTCCAGAGGGATACTGTGGGAATCACCCCGAAGGGCATACCCACTAAAACGACCTCCCCCCTCCCCCACGGACATGCACTGGGGAGAGCGAATAGCAGCATCTAGGGAACTCCCTAATGGCTGCAGCTGCAAACTGGGTACTTCACTAGAACAGAAATATAAGTTAGGAGTCATGCAATTTGGAGTCGCCGACTTGGCTTAGAAGCGCGGCAGGTTTATTCCTACGGCGGATCATCCAAAATGGCAGCCGGCCGAGGCCTGCTGTCTTCGATGATGCCGAGTCGCTTGCAGATATCTGAGATTCCTTGGAATCTCGAAGCTTGGGCACTCTGAAACAGTTTAAAAGCGCATCGTTTAGCAAAAGCATCTAGGGTAGGGATGCCAGCTGACCCTAGAATGGTGGCGTTGCTCACAAACCATGGTTGGCGAGTGATTCTGCGCAGGGCTATTGTCTGAAGTCTCTCTAATTTCTTCTTGCCCGATTTGCTGGCCAGCGCCCACCAAGCCGTGGACGCGTACATCAGCACGGACCGCACTGTTAACAAAAAGATAGTAACTTTAGTACGAGTCGTTAGCGGGCTCCTGCTCGCTAACATTGGTGAGAGGCAACCTTGAATCCTCTTTCCTTCGGAGACCTTATTCAGAACGTGTCGCCTGAAGTTCAGCTTGCTGTCCAGCGTGATGCCAAGGTACTTGACGGTAGGCTTCCAGGGGATAGCCACTCCGTCAATTTCCAGCTCACGTGGTACTCTGCGACGATGTTTACGTCTCTTTCTAAAACAGATAGAATCGGATTTCTCCGCATTAATCTTAATGCGCCATTTCTCCAGCCATGGGGAGAGCGCGTTTAGCTGCTTCTGCATTGTTCTTGCCGCGAATACAGGGTTTGCACTACTACAATGTAGGAATGCATCGTCTGCATAGAGCGACAGTGTTACACCTGGAAGAGTTGGGAAATCATTAGTATAAATAAGATACAATACCGGTCCCAGGACACTGCCTTGGGGAACTCCGGCAAGTATCGGCCGCAGCGATGATATTTCACCGTCTACAAAGGTCCTAAAAGATCTGCCTGTGAGGTAAGAGCGGATCAGGTGTACAGCAGCCTCCGGTACAGGAGAATCACTCAACTTGTAGAGGAGGCCCTCGTGCCATACCCTGTCAAACGCCTTACTGACGTCTAGTAGCACTGCAACAGAAGACAAATATTTATTATGGTTATCAACCAGATGATTGATAACTCTCGTCAGCTGCAGCGTCGTGGAATGACTTCTCCGGAAGCCGAATTGCTCGGGGCGGATGTAGTCCTCTATGTAGGGCTGTAACCTAGAGAGAAAAAGTCTTTCAAAGACCTTGGAGATCGTCGGCAGCAGAGATATCGGGCGATAGTTCTGCGGAAAGAGATGGTCCTTCCCCGGCTTCGGGATAAGGATGACCTTCGCGGTCTTCCACTGCGTTGGAAAGTGACGTAACCTGAGGACAGAGTTAAAGAGCATTAGTAATACTAAGATTACTTGAGGAGGCGCGGCCCGTAGGGCCGTTCCTCCAATCCCGTCGAAGCCAGGAGCCTTCCTTGGCTTGACTGCGGTGATGGCGGCCTGGACCTCCTTTAGAGTAAAGGGCTCCAGGGAGTCGTCTACCTCCTCCGGGGATCCGAAGAACTCTTCAGCGAACTCTTCGATCATATCTGCATGATCCTCATCGCAAACATCGTGGTTTGGTTGGAACTGGTCCTCCATAGTGTCAGCGAACGCCTCGGCCTTGTCCGCGGCAGTGTAGGCTAAGCCACGCTGCCCGTGGAGAGGCCGGCTCGATCGCTTCTCACTACGGAGAGTCTTAGCCAGTTTCCAAGCGCTACCATCCTGCAAGTCTAGAGAATTGAGATATGAGTCCCAAGTCTCGGACCTGAAATCGTTTAATAACAACTTAACTCTATAATTTTGGCGGTTGAACTGCCTTTTCGCTGACGGGGAGCGAGTGAACTGCCAATGAGTTCGAAGCCTACGTCGAAGCGCGATTTCCTTCCTAATCCTGTATGGCAGCTTTTCTCTCGCCGGACCTTGGGTTATAGGGACGGAGGCATCTGAAACAGACAAAGAAAAAGAATCGTGGAGCAAGCTGATCTGCTCGTCCAGCTCCTCTGCAGAGGCAGGAGGAGGTGGGACATGAGTCCGCGCAGCCATCAGCTCGCTGAAGCGGGGCCAGTCAACCCTAGTACTACCAGGGTTGGGTGGCATACTGGATGCGGCATTTGCAGCGACTGTCACCAGCAGCGGGCAGTGATCTGACGACAGATCCTGCGAGACTCGTACTTCTGTTGGGAAAGGAACATCTTTTAAAAGAACTATGTCAAGCACGTCAGCCAGTCCACGTGCCGGGTAGTGAGTAGGCTCCTCGGGAGCCAAGACCTCAGCATTACGCTGGTTGTCTATAAAGCGACGAAGAGCCACACCCCTCCCGTTGGACCTCCTTGCCCACGATGTGTGCTTGGCGTTGAAATCACCTGCAATAAAGATGTGGTTAGCAGCCGAAAACAGGGCACTAAGGTCAGCTAAGAAACTAGCCTCAGGCTTATGTTTTGGCGATATGTATGCGGCAACGATGAGCGTTTCCTGTTCTCCGACGTTTATAAAAACACCTGTGGACTCAAAGGACAAAGTGTTAGTAACAAATTCTCTGTGAGTGAGCCTTCGGTGCACCAACACAGCGGTCCCGCCCCCAGGATTACCGTTACCGCCGGGCTGAGCCCGATCGGTACGATAGGTCCTGTAGGCAGGAAGTGTGAAGGAGCGATATGGCTGCAGATGAGTCTCACAGAGCAGGATGAGATCTGCGTCTGTCTCGGTGGCAAAGTAGTGAAGGTCGTTGCGTTTGGAGAGAACCCCATTCGCATTCCAGACTACTACTTTGAGGTCCTTACTCATGACTGAGCAGCTTCTGGAGGCTCGTTAATACTGCTGTGAGCAGCTCTGCAGGGCTTTTGTTCACGCTGCCTAAAATCAAAGGGATTAGTTCAGCAATCCATGCTGTTAGCTGGGTATTGGAAATCCCAGCTGGACCGGTGGAGGGGGTGACCACAGTTGTGCCACCAGGGGCAGTCGCCTTACGCACTTGCGTTGGGCGCTGGGGCCTTGGTGGCACTGTGGCTGGTGTAGCAGACGATTCGGCGGCAGCTTCTATATCGCTCTCATCGGCGTCTGAAACCGACGAGACGGCGGGGGCCTCCTTACGACGGCGAGGTCTCTTCCGGCCTGCCCTGGCAGGGGCTTCAGACTGCGGCCTCTTAGGCGCGGCAACAGCAGCAGCGTAGGACAGGGTACCTGGAACAGTAACAGAAACAGGTACAGGAGGCAATGGCTGGACTGCCGGGGCTGTGGTCAAAGGCACCGGGGCCGACCGAGCAGACGGAGTGGCGGGGGCCTTTTGGGCAGCCCTGGGCTTAGGCACAGGACCGCCTTGCCGGCCCCCGGAGGAGGCAGCAACACCCCGAACGGGACGCTGAGTGGTGGCGGGCCGAGGCCCGACCCCTCCCGGTCGTCCCCCGGTCGGTGCACTGCGTCGTTTCCTAGCCAGCTCCGCCTGTTTGTGCGCCTGGCAGCCCTTCCAGCTTGCTACGTGGCTCCCACCGCAGTTGCAGCACTTCGCTGCCGACTCCTTGTTCACTGGGCAGTCTCGGCCTCTGTGTGCCCCCGCACACTTGAGACATCTGGAAGCCAATCCGCAATTGACTGATGAGTGGCCAAACCTTTGACAGTTGTAGCACTGGGCTACCCCTTTCGCAGGTGTGAACTCCGTCACTTCGACTTGCAGTCCTAGCAGCACCTGTAACTTAAAGATGTCTGCAAATTTGCCGACTCTTTTTAATTTAATTAAGAAGGTGTTACTGGGGGCCCTGTTGCCCCCACTCGCCTGCCTCGTCAGCATCTGGACCACATTGGGCGTAAACCCCAGGTCCCGCAGCTCATCTATGATGTCGTCCGCTGATGTGGAGTGGTGAAGGCCACGAATTGTGACCTTCACCTCCCTGTCCTCCTCGAGGGAGAAGGTGTGATACCTCACACCTTCCGCTGTCAGGTGTCTCTGCATCGACCTGAAATCTGCTACACAAGAACATAGGATCCTCAAGCGATCCCCGACGCACTTAGCCTCGAATGTGAGGTCCTTTCGCCTGAGGTTTTTAATAAAACCCGCCCAGCTGCCGGTGATTCCCTCAATTATAATGGGAGGAATCCTCACTTTCTTCACTCCTGCACCTGAAACAGATACAGGGGGGGCAGCAACGCCACTATCGCTGTCACTGCCGCTACTACGGCCCGATCCGTTATTTCGCCGCTTCCTGGTGACAGTCTGGAAGCCTCCAGACTCCATGGTGTTCTCCATTTCCTGTGAAGGCATATTAATTACCAATGCGGCATTTGCCACAGAAAAACAAACAAAAACAGAATATTGTAATTATAATATAATATAATATAATAATATAATAATATTATATGTAAATATTGTAAAATTATAATACAAAACAGATATTAAAAATTAAAATTAAGACAGTTTAACAAATAATAATTAATAATTTAATTAATACTATTTATTGAATAATTGTAGTCTAACCTGATTGCAGAGTTGGCACTACACTTGCACAAAACACAAAAATTAGGCTGTAATTAAACAGTCCTAAACACAGTATCTAAATTAAAAGAACGTTAGAATTTACTTCTACGTTGTAGGACGCTGGAGGTAAGGATGGATCAAATGTGTCCAACCTACCTAGCACTGCACTAAACAGTGGTAGGAAACAAGCTGTTTCCTACCGCTCGTATATCTCGCGCTAAACAACGGTTAGAAACTTTCACAAACACAAAAGAAAACTTGTGAATAGAAACTTTCACCACTTGAAAACCAGATGTTCACACAAAGAACTGCAAGCAGATGTAGCTACAAAGCACAAAACACGTCTGACCGGCACCAAGGTACAAAGCAGACTGTTGTTGGGGTACATTAGTTGGTCGATACTATTTAAGTTGGAACTTTACTGATGAGGCGATCCAATAGGACGTTAGTACGTGTCCTGAATGGATCGCAGATTGGGAAAAGTTATATATAAATATCAAGCTTTGAGTTTGCAAAATCAACTTTTCAACCGAGAGGATTTCTATAATCCTCACTAGTCTCAACTTAACCTACCAATTCCATCATGTCTGGACGAGGAAAAGGCGGTAAAGTGAAGGGAAAGTCCAAGTCTCGATCTTCACGTGCCGGTCTACAGTTCCCGGTTGGCAGAGTCCACAGGCTTCTGAGGAAAGGAAATTACGCCGAGAGAGTAGGAGCCGGTGCTCCGGTCTACTTGGCAGCAGTTATGGAGTACTTGGCTGCCGAAGTTCTCGAGTTGGCTGGCAACGCTGCTCGTGACAACAAGAAGACCAGAATCATTCCTCGTCATTTGCAGTTAGCCATCCGTAACGATGAGGAGTTGAACAAACTGTTGTCCGGCGTTACAATCGCACAAGGCGGTGTGTTGCCCAACATTCAGGCTGTCCTCCTCCCCAAGAAGACGGAAAAGAAAGCGTAAGCTCTTTCCCTTAAACAAACGGTCCTTTTCAGGACCAAACAAATATACTTACCAAATTCACTGTTTTGACGAGAGGATAGTCAGTCAGAACGAACAAACGACTCTGTTCACTTAAATAGGGGGAATAATAAACAAACACTGTATACATATATAAATAGAGAGGGAGAGAGCTACAACAAAAATAGATACTAATATTTATAGAATATACTCTTTCGCATTACAAGCATACTTCGTACTAAAGGTTCGCCAGTCCCAGACATTTTTAAAATAAGACTATAGAGAAATTTGGATTGACTAGAACCGATCTAAGTGAAGGGGGGAAATATGAGTATATATATAAACCTACCTAACCTGACCTGACTACAGGAAAAATGATATAAAAAGTTACCCTGTTTGCGACTTTTACGTACTTCGAAATTAAAAAAAAAAAAAAAAAAAAAAAAAAACCACTACGATATTTTGAAAACTGTGATCTTCAAAAATCAATTTTGAAACCTTATTTTCAGATACTAGGTCCCTTGGAGTCTTTGAATCCCAATTGGAATGAAAATTCTTTGATTTGTCGAAAAATGATGAATAAATCACATATCCGTGTCGGGATAGAGAGAGCCACAACAAGAAATAGATAATATTATTTATAGAATATACTCTTTCGGCATTACAAGTACCGAAAGAAAAAAAAAAAAAAAAAAGGGAGAATAAAAGAAAAGACGTAAGACTACAGTATAGATAAATTTGGATTGACTAGAACCGATTTAAATGAAGGGGGAAAATATGTAGGTTAGATAGGTTCATTTAGATCGGTTCTAGTCAATCCAAATTTATCCATAGTCTTATTTTAAAAATGTCTGGGACTGGCGAACCTTTAGTACGAATTATGCTTGTAATGCGAAAGAGTATAATATACCTACCTAACCTGACCTGACTTTACAGGAAAAATGATGAATAAATCAAATATCCGTGTCGGGATAGAGAGAGCTACAACAAAAAAAAAAAAAAAAAAAAAAAAAAAAAGAAAAGATACTAATATTTATAGAATATACTCTTTCGCATTACAAGCGTAATTCGTACTAAAGGTTCGCCAGTCCCAGACCATTTTCAAAAAGTTACTCTATTTTCGACTTTTACGTACTTCGAAATTTCCAAAAACTACGATATTTTGAAAACTGTAATCTTCAAAAATCAATTTTGAAACCTTATTTTCAGATACTAGGTCCCTTGGAGTCTTTGAATCCCAATTGGAATGAAAATTCTTTGATTGGTCTCTTTCGGCATTACAATTACCGAAAAAGACGTAAGACTATAGATAAATTTGGATTGACTAGAACCGATCTAATTGAACCTATCTAACATAACTCACCTGACCTGACTATAGAGGAAAAATGATGAATAAATCAAATATCCGTGTCGGGATAGAGAGAGAGCTACAACAAAAATAGATAGTAATATTTATAGAATATACTCTTTCGCATTTCAAGCATACTTCGTACTAAAGGTTCGCCAGTCCCAGACATTTTTAAAATAAGATTACAGATAAATTTGGATTGACTAGAACCGATCTAAATGAAGGGGGGAAATATATATATAAACCTACCTAACCTGACCTGATTTTACAGGAAAAATGTTGAATAAGATCTAATCGAAGGGGGGTGAGGGAAATATACGTATGCAATTTATGTTCGTACGAAATCGGAAGATTTACGAAGGGACACGAAAAATTTCCGACCAATCAGAGAGAGCGATTCCGTCCTCTGGAAGCATAAAAGAGACAGCTCAACCCGGCTGGGTGGGCACTTTTTGCACTTTGGCAATGCGGCAATAAGGTGTAATTAGGGGAGTTGTGGAGACTCCCGGTCGGCTTACACTCGAAAGAGCATATGATGATATAATATATGCATCTGGAGAGCGAGAAGGTCGCGGTAGATTCAATAAAACACTATGGCACTTGACCTCGGGACATAAACATGATTGAATTTGTAAGATATTTAGTTGGCCCTTAGAAGGGCCGTTTGGTTTCTGCCGACATAGAGCTTATTTGGAGCTCGTGTACTTGGTCACAGCCTTGGTTCCTTCACTCACAGCGTGCTTTGCCAACTCGCCGGGAAGGAGCAGCCTCACCGCTGTCTGTATTTCCCGAGACGTGATGGTAGAACGCTTGTTGTAGTGAGCCAATCGCGAAGCTTCGGCGGCGATCCTTTCGAAAATGTCGTTGACGAAGCTGTTCATGATACTCATGGCTTTAGATGAAACTCCCGTATCGGGATGGACTTGCTTCAAAACCTTGTAAATGTAAATAGCGTAGGATTCCTTCCTCTTACGCTTCTTCTTCTTGTCTCCCTTGGTGATGTTTTTCTGAGCCTTACCGGCTTTCTTGACTGCTTTCCCGCTAGCTTTAGGTGGCATGATCGCTGGTGAATGTTGGGGTACATTAGTTGGTCGATACTATTTAAGTTGGAACTTTACTGATGAGGCGATCCAATAGGACGTTAGTACGTGTCCTGAATGGATCGCAGATTGGGAAAAGTTATATATAAATATCAAGCTTTGAGTTTGCAAAATCAACTTTTCAACCGAGAGGATTTCTATAATCCTCACTAGTCTCAACTTAACCTACCAATTCCATCATGTCTGGACGAGGAAAAGGCGGTAAAGTGAAGGGAAAGTCCAAGTCTCGATCTTCACGTGCCGGTCTACAGTTCCCGGTTGGCAGAATCCACAGGCTTCTGAGGAAAGGAAATTACGCCGAGAGAGTAGGAGCCGGTGCTCCGGTCTACTTGGCAGCAGTTATGGAGTACTTGGCTGCCGAAGTTCTCGAGTTGGCTGGCAACGCTGCTCGTGACAACAAGAAGACCAGAATCATTCCTCGTCATTTGCAGTTAGCCATCCGTAACGATGAGGAGTTGAACAAACTGTTGTCCGGCGTTACAATCGCACAAGGCGGTGTGTTGCCCAACATTCAGGCTGTCCTCCTCCCCAAGAAGACGGAAAAGAAAGCGTAAGCTCTTTCCCTTAAACAAACGGTCCTTTTCAGGACCAAACAAATATACTTACCAAATTCACTGTTTTGACGAGAGGATAGTCAGTCAGAACGAACAAACGACTCTGTTCACTTAAATAGGGGGAATAATAAACAAACACTGTATACATATATAAATAGAGAGGGAGAGAGCTACAACAAAAATAGATACTAATATTTATAGAATATACTCTTTCGCATTACAGCATACTTCGTACTAAAGGTTCGCCAGTCCCAGACATTTTTAAAATAAGACTATAGAGAAATTTGGATTGACTAGAACCGATCTAAGTGAAGGGGGGAAATATGAGTATATATATAAACCTACCTAACCTGACCTGACTACAGGAAAAATGATATAAAAAGTTACCCTGTTTGCGACTTTTACGTACTTCGAAATTAAAAAAAAAAAAAAAAAAAAAAAAAAAAACCACTACGATATTTTGAAAACTGTGATCTTCAAAAATCAATTTTGAAACCTTATTTTCAGATACTAGGTCCCTTGGAGTCTTTGAATCCCAATTGGAATGAAAATTCTTTGATTTGTCGAAAAATGATGAATAAATCACATATCCGTGTCGGGATAGAGAGAGCCACAACAAGAAATAGATAATATTATTTATAGAATATACTCTTTCGGCATTACAAGTACCGAAAGAAAAAAAAAAAAAAAAAAGGGAGAATAAAAGAAAAGACGTAAGACTACAGTATAGATAAATTTGGATTGACTAGAACCGATTTAAATGAAGGGGGAAAATATGTAGGTTAGATAGGTTCATTTAGATCGGTTCTAGTCAATCCAAATTTATCCATAGTCTTATTTTAAAAATGTCTGGGACTGGCGAACCTTTAGTACGAATTATGCTTGTAATGCGAAAGAGTATAATATACCTACCTAACCTGACCTGACTTTACAGGAAAAATGATGAATAAATCAAATATCCGTGTCGGGATAGAGAGAGCTACAACAAAAAAAAAAAAAAAAAAAAAAAAAAAAAGAAAAGATACTAATATTTATAGAATATACTCTTTCGCATTACAAGCGTAATTCGTACTAAAGGTTCGCCAGTCCCAGACCATTTTCAAAAAGTTACTCTATTTTCGACTTTTACGTACTTCGAAATTTCCAAAAACTACGATATTTTGAAAACTGTAATCTTCAAAAATCAATTTTGAAACCTTATTTTCAGATACTAGGTCCCTTGGAGTCTTTGAATCCCAATTGGAATGAAAATTCTTTGATTGGTCTCTTTCGGCATTACAATTACCGAAAAAGACGTAAGACTATAGATAAATTTGGATTGACTAGAACCGATCTAATTGAACCTATCTAACATAACTCACCTGACCTGACTATAGAGGAAAAATGATGAATAAATCAAATATCCGTGTCGGGATAGAGAGAGAGCTACAACAAAAATAGATAGTAATATTTATAGAATATACTCTTTCGCATTTCAAGCATACTTCGTACTAAAGGTTCGCCAGTCCCAGACATTTTTAAAATAAGATTACAGATAAATTTGGATTGACTAGAACCGATCTAAATGAAGGGGGGAAATATATATATAAACCTACCTAACCTGACCTGATTTTACAGGAAAAATGTTGAATAAGATCTAATCGAAGGGGGGTGAGGGAAATATACGTATGCAATTTATGTTCGTACGAAATCGGAAGATTTACGAAGGGACACGAAAAATTTCCGACCAATCAGAGAGAGCGATTCCGTCCTCTGGAAGCATAAAAGAGACAGCTCAACCCGGCTGGGTGGGCACTTTTTGCACTTTGGCAATGCGGCAATAAGGTGTAATTAGGGGAGTTGTGGAGACTCCCGGTCGGCTTACACTCGAAAGAGCATATGATGATATAATATATGCATCTGGAGAGCGAGAAGGTCGCGGTAGATTCAATAAAACACTATGGCACTTGACCTCGGGACATAAACATGATTGAATTTGTAAGATATTTAGTTGGCCCTTAGAAGGGCCGTTTGGTTTCTGCCGACATAGAGCTTATTTGGAGCTCGTGTACTTGGTCACAGCCTTGGTTCCTTCACTCACAGCGTGCTTTGCCAACTCGCCGGGAAGGAGCAGCCTCACCGCTGTCTGTATTTCCCGAGACGTGATGGTAGAACGCTTGTTGTAGTGAGCCAATCGCGAAGCTTCGGCGGCGATCCTTTCGAAAATGTCGTTGACGAAGCTGTTCATGATACTCATGGCTTTAGATGAAACTCCCGTATCGGGATGGACTTGCTTCAAAACCTTGTAAATGTAAATAGCGTAGGATTCCTTCCTCTTACGCTTCTTCTTCTTGTCTCCCTTGGTGATGTTTTTCTGAGCCTTACCGGCTTTCTTGACTGCTTTCCCGCTAGCTTTAGGTGGCATGATCGCTGGTGAATGTTGGGGTACATTAGTTGGTCGATACTATTTAAGTTGGAACTTTACTGATGAGGCGATCCAATAGGACGTTAGTACGTGTCCTGAATGGATCGCAGATTGGGAAAAGTTATATATAAATATCAAGCTTTGAGTTTGCAAAATCAACTTCAGTCTGCTTTGTACCTTGGTGCCGGTCAGACGTGTCTTGTGCTTTGTAGCTACATCTGCTTGCAGTTCTTTGTGTGAACATCTGGTTTTCAAGTGGTGAAAGTTTCTATTCACAAGTTTTCTTTTGTGTTTGTGAAAGTTTCTAACCGTTGTTTAGCGCGAGATATACGAGCGGTAGGAAACAGCTTGTTTCCTACCACTGTTTAGTGCAGTGCTAGGTAGGTTGGACACATTTGATCCATCCTTACCTCCAGTGTCCTACAACGTAGAAGTAAATTCTAACGTTCTTTTAATTTAGATACTGTGTTTAGGACTGTTTAATTACAGCCTAATTTTTGTGTTTTGTGCAAGTGTAGTGCCAACTCTGCAATCAGGTTAGACTACAATTATTCTATAAATAGCATTAATTAAATTATTAAATAATTTTTTTTTTTTTTTTATTAAATTGTCTTAATTTTAAATTTTAATTTCTGTTTTGTATTATAATTTTAAGTTATAATATTCTGTTTTTGTTTGTTTTTCTGCGGCAAATGCCGCATTGGTAACTAATATGCCTTTACAGGAAATGGAGAACACCATGGAGTCTGGAGGCTTCCAGACTGTCACCAGGAAGCGGCGAAATAACGGATCGGGCCGTAGTAGCGGCAGTGACAGCGATAGTGGCGTTGCTGCCCCCCCTGTATCTGTTTCAGGTGCAGGAGCGAAGAAAGTGAGGATTCCTCCCATTATAATTGAGGGAATCACCGGCAGCTGGGCGGGTTTTATTAAAAACCTCAGGCGAAAGGACCTCACATTCGAGGCTAAGTGCGTCGGGGATCGCTTGAGGATCCTATGTTCTTGTGTAGCAGATTTCAGGTCGATGCAACGACACCTGACAGCGGAAAGTGTGAGGTATCACACCTTCTCCCTCGAGGAGGACAGGGAGGTGAAGGTCACAATTCGTGGCCTTCACCACTCCACATCAGCGGACGACATCATAGATGAGCTGCGGGACCTGGGGTTCACGCCCAATGTGGTCCAGATGCTGACGAGGCAGGCGAGTGGGGGCAACAGGGCCCCCAGTAACACCTTCTTAATTAAATTAAAAAGAGTCGGCAAATTTGCTGACATCTTTAAGTTACAGGTGCTGTTGGGACTGCAAGTCGAAGTGACGGAGTTCACACCTGCGAAAGGGGTAGCCCAGTGCTACAACTGCCAGAGGTTTGGCCACTCATCAGTCAATTGCGGTTTGGCATCAAGATGCCTCAAGTGTGCGGGGGCACACAGAGGCCGAGACTGCCCAGCGAATAAGGAGTCGGCAGCGAAGTGCTGCAACTGCGGTGGGAGCCACGTAGCAAGCTGGAAGGGCTGCCAGGCGCACAAACAGGCGGAGCTGGCTCGGAAACGACGCAGTGCACCGACCGGGGGACGACCGGGAGGGGTCGGGCCTCGGCCCGCCACCACTCAGCGTCCCGTTCGGGGTGTTGCTGCCTCCTCCGGGGGCCGGCAAGGCGGTCCTGTGCCTAAGCCCAGGGCTGCCCAAAAGGCCCCCGCCACTCCGTCTGCTCGGTCGGCCCCGGTGCCTTTGACCACAGCCCCGGCAGTCCAGCCATTGCCTCCTGTACCTGTTTCTGTGACTGTTCCAGGTACCCTGTCCTACGCTGCTGCTGTTGCCGCGCCTAAGAGGCCGCAGTCTGAAGCCCCTGCCAGGGCAGGCCGGAAGAGACCTCGCCGTCGTAAGGAGGCCCCCGCCGTCTCGTCGGTTTCAGACGCCGATGAGAGCGATATAGAAGCTGCCGCCGAATCGTCTGCTACACCAGCCACAGTGCCACCAAGGCCCCAGCGCCCAACGCAAGTGCGTAAGGCGACTGCCCCTGGTGGCACAACTGTGGTCACCCCCTCCACTGGTCCAGCTGGGATTTCCAATACCCAGCTAACAGCATGGATTGCTGAACTAATCCCTTTGATTTTAGGCAGCGTGAATAAAAGCCCTGCAGAGCTGCTCACAGCAGTATTAACGAGCCTCCAGAAGCTGCTCAGTCATGAGTAAGGACCTCAAAGTAGTAGTCTGGAATGCGAATGGGGTTCTCTCCAAACGCAACGACCTTCACTACTTTGCCACCGAGACAGACGCAGATCTCATCCTGCTCTGTGAGACTCATCTGCAGCCATATCGCTCCTTCACACTTCCTGCCTACAGGACCTATCGTACCGATCGGGCTCAGCCCGGCGGTAACGGTAATCCTGGGGGCGGGACCGCTGTGTTGGTGCACCGAAGGCTCACTCACAGAGAATTTGTTACTAACACTTTGTCCTTTGAGTCCACAGGTGTTTTTATAAACGTCGGAGAACAGGAAACGCTCATCGTTGCCGCATACATATCGCCAAAACATAAGCCTGAGGCTAGTTTCTTAGCTGACCTTAGTGCCCTGTTTTCGGCTGCTAACCACATCTTTATTGCAGGTGATTTCAACGCCAAGCACACATCGTGGGCAAGGAGGTCCAACGGGAGGGGTGTGGCTCTTCGTCGCTTTATAGACAACCAGCCTAATGCTGAGGTCTTGGCTCCCGAGGAGCCTACTCACTATCCGGCACGTGGACTCGCTGACGTGCTTGACATAGTTCTTTTAAAAGATGTTCCTTTCCCAACAGAAGTACGAGTCTCGCAGGATCTGTCGTCAGATCACTGCCCGCTGCTGGTGACAGTCGCTGCAAATGCCGCATCCAGCATGCCACCCAACCCTGGTAGTACTAGGGTTGACTGGCCCCGCTTCAGCGAGCTGATGGCTGCGCGGACTCATGTCCCACCTCCTCCTGCCTCTGCAGAGGAGCTGGACGAGCAGATCAGCTTGCTCCACGATTCTTTTTCTTTGTCTGTTTCAGATGCCTCCGTCCCCATAACCCAAGGTCCGGCGAGAGAAAAGCTGCCGTACAGGATTAGGAAGGAAATCGCGCTTCGACGTAGGCTTCGAACTCATTGGCAGTTCACTCGCTCCCCGTCAGCGAAAAGGCGGTTCAACCGCCAAAATTATAGAGTTAAGTTGTTACTAAACGATTTCAGGTCCGAGACTTGGGACTCATATCTCAATTCTCTAGACTTGCAGGATGGTAGCGCTTGGAAACTGGCTAAGACTCTCCGTAGTGAGAAGCGATCGAGCCGGCCTCTCCACGGGCAGCGTGGCTTAGCCTACACTGCCGCGGACAAGGCCGAGGCGTTCGCTGACACTATGGAGGACCAGTTCCAACCAAACCACGATGTTTGCGATGAGGATCATGCAGATATGATCGAAGAGTTCGCCGATGAGTTCTTCAGATTTCCGGAGGAAGGAGACGACTCCCTGGAGCCCTTTACTCTAAAGGAGGTCCAAGCCGCCATCACCGCAGTTAAGCCAAGGAAGGCTCCTGGCTTCGACGGGATTGGAGGAACGGCCCTACGGGCCGCGCCTCCTCAAGTAGTCTTAGTATTACTAATGCTGTTTAACTCTGTCCTCAGGTTACGCCACTTCCCAACGCAGTGGAAGACCGCGAAGGTCATCCTTATCCCGAAGCCGGGAAAGGACCATCTCTTTCCGCAGAACTATCGACCGATATCTCTGCTGCCGACAATCTCCAAGGTCTTTGAAAGACTTTTTCTCTCTAGGTTACAGCCCTACATAGAGGACTTCATTAGACCGGAACAATTCGGCTTTCGGAGAAGCCATTCCACGACGCTGCAGCTGACGAGAGTTATCAATCATCTGGTTGATAACCATAATAAATATTTGTCTTCTGTTGCAGTGCTACTAGACGTCAGTAAGGCGTTTGACAGGGTATGGCACGAGGGCCTCCTCTACAAGTTGAGTGATTCTCCTGTACCGGAGGCTGCTGTACACCTGATCCGCTCTTACCTCACAGGCAGATCTTTTAGGACCTTTGTAGACGGTGAAATATCATCGCTGCGGCCGATACTTGCCGGAGTTCCCCAAGGCAGTGTCCTGGGACCGGTATTGTATCTTATTTATACTAATGATTTCCCAACTCTTCCAGGTGTAACACTGTCGCTCTATGCAGACGATGCATTCCTACATTGTAGTAGTGCAAACCCTGTATTCGCGGCAAGAACTATGCAGAAGCAGCTAAACGCGCTGTCTCCATGGCTGGAGAAATGGCGCATTAAGATTAATGCGGAGAAATCCGATTCTATCTGTTTTAGAAAGAGACGTAAACATCGGCGCAGAGTACCACGAGAGCTGGAAATTGACGGAGTGGCTATCCCCTGGAAGCCTACCGTCAAGTACCTTGGCATCACGCTGGACAGCAAGCTGAACTTCAGGCGACACGTTCTGAATAAGGTCTCCGAAGGAAAGAGAATTCAAGGATGCCTCTCACCAATGTTAGCGAGCAGGAGCCCGCTAACGACTCGTACTAAAGTTACTATCTTTTTGTTAACAGTGCGGTCCGTGCTGATGTACGCGTCCACGGCTTGGTGGGCGCTGGCCAGCAAATCGGGCAAGAAGAAATTAGAGAGACTTCAGACAATAGCCCTGCGCAGAATCACTCGCCAACCATGGTTTGTGAGCAACGCCACCATTCTAGGGTCAGCTGGCATCCCTACCCTAGATGCTTTTGCTAAACGATGCGCTTTTAAACTGTTTCAGAGTGCCCAAGCTTCGAGATTCCAAGGAATCTCAGATATCTGCAAGCGACTCGGCATCATCGAAGACAGCAGGCCTCGGCCGGCTGCCATTTTGGATGATCCGCCGTAGGAATAAACCTGCCGCGCTTCTAAGCCAAGTCGGCGACTCCAAATTGCATGCCTCCTAACTAATATTTCTGTTCTAGTGAAGTACCCAGTTTGCAGCTGCAGCCATTAGGGAGTTCCCTAGATGCTGCTATTCGCTCTCCCCAGTGCATGTCCGTGGGGGAGGGGGGAGGTCGTTTTAGTGGGTATGCCCTTCGGGGTGATTCCCACAGTATCCCTCTGGAGAGGGATCTGTTTAAAACATTTTTTTCTCCCTAAAAAAAAAAAAAAAAAAAAAAAAAGCAAAATCAACTTTTCAACCGAGAGGATTTCTATAATCCTCACTAGTCTCAACTTAACCTACCAATTCCATCATGTCTGGACGAGGAAAAGGCGGTAAAGTGAAGGGAAAGTCCAAGTCTCGATCTTCACGTGCCGGTCTACAGTTCCCGGTTGGCAGAATCCACAGGCTTCTGAGGAAAGGAAATTACGCCGAGAGAGTAGGAGCCGGTGCTCCGGTCTACTTGGCAGCAGTTATGGAGTACTTGGCTGCCGAAGTTCTCGAGTTGGCTGGCAACGCTGCTCGTGACAACAAGAAGACCAGAATCATTCCTCGTCATTTGCAGTTAGCCATCCGTAACGATGAGGAGTTGAACAAACTGTTGTCCGGCGTTACAATCGCACAAGGCGGTGTGTTGCCCAACATTCAGGCTGTCCTCCTCCCCAAGAAGACGGAAAAGAAAGCGTAAGCTCTTTCCCTTAAACAAACGGTCCTTTTCAGGACCAAACAAATATACTTACCAAATTCACTGTTTTGACGAGAGGATAGTCAGTCAGAACGAACAAACGACTCTGTTCACTTAAATAGGGGGAATAATAAACAAACACTGTATACATATATAAATAGAGAGGGAGAGAGCTACAACAAAAATAGATACTAATATTTATAGAATATACTCTTTCGCATTACAAGCATACTTCGTACTAAAGGTTCGCCAGTCCCAGACATTTTTAAAATAAGACTATAGAGAAATTTGGATTGACTAGAACCGATCTAAGTGAAGGGGGGAAATATGAGTATATATATAAACCTACCTAACCTGACCTGACTACAGGAAAAATGATATAAAAAGTTACCCTGTTTGCGACTTTTACGTACTTCGAAATTAAAAAAAAAAAAAAAAAAAAAAAAAAAAACCACTACGATATTTTGAAAACTGTGATCTTCAAAAATCAATTTTGAAACCTTATTTTCAGATACTAGGTCCCTTGGAGTCTTTGAATCCCAATTGGAATGAAAATTCTTTGATTTGTCGAAAAATGATGAATAAATCACATATCCGTGTCGGGATAGAGAGAGCCACAACAAGAAATAGATAATATTATTTATAGAATATACTCTTTCGGCATTACAAGTACCGAAAGAAAAAAAAAAAAAAAAAAGGGAGAATAAAAGAAAAGACGTAAGACTACAGTATAGATAAATTTGGATTGACTAGAACCGATTTAAATGAAGGGGGAAAATATGTAGGTTAGATAGGTTCATTTAGATCGGTTCTAGTCAATCCAAATTTATCCATAGTCTTATTTTAAAAATGTCTGGGACTGGCGAACCTTTAGTACGAATTATGCTTGTAATGCGAAAGAGTATAATATACCTACCTAACCTGACCTGACTTTACAGGAAAAATGATGAATAAATCAAATATCCGTGTCGGGATAGAGAGAGCTACAACAAAAAAAAAAAAAAAAAAAAAAAAAAAAGAAAAGATACTAATATTTATAGAATATACTCTTTCGCATTACAAGCGTAATTCGTACTAAAGGTTCGCCAGTCCCAGACCATTTTCAAAAAGTTACTCTATTTTCGACTTTTACGTACTTCGAAATTTCCAAAAACTACGATATTTTGAAAACTGTAATCTTCAAAAATCAATTTTGAAACCTTATTTTCAGATACTAGGTCCCTTGGAGTCTTTGAATCCCAATTGGAATGAAAATTCTTTGATTGGTCTCTTTCGGCATTACAATTACCGAAAAAGACGTAAGACTATAGATAAATTTGGATTGACTAGAACCGATCTAATTGAACCTATCTAACATAACTCACCTGACCTGACTATAGAGGAAAAATGATGAATAAATCAAATATCCGTGTCGGGATAGAGAGAGAGCTACAACAAAAATAGATAGTAATATTTATAGAATATACTCTTTCGCATTTCAAGCATACTTCGTACTAAAGGTTCGCCAGTCCCAGACATTTTTAAAATAAGATTACAGATAAATTTGGATTGACTAGAACCGATCTAAATGAAGGGGGGAAATATATATATAAACCTACCTAACCTGACCTGATTTTACAGGAAAAATGTTGAATAAGATCTAATCGAAGGGGGGTGAGGGAAATATACGTATGCAATTTATGTTCGTACGAAATCGGAAGATTTACGAAGGGACACGAAAAATTTCCGACCAATCAGAGAGAGCGATTCCGTCCTCTGGAAGCATAAAAGAGACAGCTCAACCCGGCTGGGTGGGCACTTTTTGCACTTTGGCAATGCGGCAATAAGGTGTAATTAGGGGAGTTGTGGAGACTCCCGGTCGGCTTACACTCGAAAGAGCATATGATGATATAATATATGCATCTGGAGAGCGAGAAGGTCGCGGTAGATTCAATAAAACACTATGGCACTTGACCTCGGGACATAAACATGATTGAATTTGTAAGATATTTAGTTGGCCCTTAGAAGGGCCGTTTGGTTTCTGCCGACATAGAGCTTATTTGGAGCTCGTGTACTTGGTCACAGCCTTGGTTCCTTCACTCACAGCGTGCTTTGCCAACTCGCCGGGAAGGAGCAGCCTCACCGCTGTCTGTATTTCCCGAGACGTGATGGTAGAACGCTTGTTGTAGTGAGCCAATCGCGAAGCTTCGGCGGCGATCCTTTCGAAAATGTCGTTGACGAAGCTGTTCATGATACTCATGGCTTTAGATGAAACTCCCGTATCGGGATGGACTTGCTTCAAAACCTTGTAAATGTAAATAGCGTAGGATTCCTTCCTCTTACGCTTCTTCTTCTTGTCTCCCTTGGTGATGTTTTTCTGAGCCTTACCGGCTTTCTTGACTGCTTTCCCGCTAGCTTTAGGTGGCATGATCGCTGGTGAATGTTGGGGTACATTAGTTGGTCGATACTATTTAAGTTGGAACTTTACTGATGAGGCGATCCAATAGGACGTTAGTACGTGTCCTGAATGGATCGCAGATTGGGAAAAGTTATATATAAATATCAAGCTTTGAGTTTGCAAAATCAACTTTTCAACCGAGAGGATTTCTATAATCCTCACTAGTCTCAACTTAACCTACCAATTCCATCATGTCTGGACGAGGAAAAGGCGGTAAAGTGAAGGGAAAGTCCAAGTCTCGATCTTCACGTGCCGGTCTACAGTTCCCGGTTGGCAGAATCCACAGGCTTCTGAGGAAAGGAAATTACGCCGAGAGAGTAGGAGCCGGTGCTCCGGTCTACTTGGCAGCAGTTATGGAGTACTTGGCTGCCGAAGTTCTCGAGTTGGCTGGCAACGCTGCTCGTGACAACAAGAAGACCAGAATCATTCCTCGTCATTTGCAGTTAGCCATCCGTAACGATGAGGAGTTGAACAAACTGTTGTCCGGCGTTACAATCGCACAAGGCGGTGTGTTGCCCAACATTCAGGCTGTCCTCCTCCCCAAGAAGACGGAAAAGAAAGCGTAAGCTCTTTCCCTTAAACAAACGGTCCTTTTCAGGACCAAACAAATATACTTACCAAATTCACTGTTTTGACGAGAGGATAGTCAGTCAGAACGAACAAACGACTCTGTTCACTTAAATAGGGGGAATAATAAACAAACACTGTATACATATATAAATAGAGAGGGAGAGAGCTACAACAAAAATAGATACTAATATTTATAGAATATACTCTTTCGCATTACAAGCATACTTCGTACTAAAGGTTCGCCAGTCCCAGACATTTTTAAAATAAGACTATAGAGAAATTTGGATTGACTAGAACCGATCTAAGTGAAGGGGGGAAATATGAGTATATATATAAACCTACCTAACCTGACCTGACTACAGGAAAAATGATATAAAAAGTTACCCTGTTTGCGACTTTTACGTACTTCGAAATTAAAAAAAAAAAAAAAAAAAAAAAAAAAAACCACTACGATATTTTGAAAACTGTGATCTTCAAAAATCAATTTTGAAACCTTATTTTCAGATACTAGGTCCCTTGGAGTCTTTGAATCCCAATTGGAATGAAAATTCTTTGATTTGTCGAAAAATGATGAATAAATCACATATCCGTGTCGGGATAGAGAGAGCCACAACAAGAAATAGATAATATTATTTATAGAATATACTCTTTCGGCATTACAAGTACCGAAAGAAAAAAAAAAAAAAAAAAGGGAGAATAAAAGAAAAGACGTAAGACTACAGTATAGATAAATTTGGATTGACTAGAACCGATTTAAATGAAGGGGGAAAATATGTAGGTTAGATAGGTTCATTTAGATCGGTTCTAGTCAATCCAAATTTATCCATAGTCTTATTTTAAAAATGTCTGGGACTGGCGAACCTTTAGTACGAATTATGCTTGTAATGCGAAAGAGTATAATATACCTACCTAACCTGACCTGACTTTACAGGAAAAATGATGAATAAATCAAATATCCGTGTCGGGATAGAGAGAGCTACAACAAAAAAAAAAAAAAAAAAAAAAAAAAAAGAAAAGATACTAATATTTATAGAATATACTCTTTCGCATTACAAGCGTAATTCGTACTAAAGGTTCGCCAGTCCCAGACCATTTTCAAAAAGTTACTCTATTTTCGACTTTTACGTACTTCGAAATTTCCAAAAACTACGATATTTTGAAAACTGTAATCTTCAAAAATCAATTTTGAAACCTTATTTTCAGATACTAGGTCCCTTGGAGTCTTTGAATCCCAATTGGAATGAAAATTCTTTGATTGGTCTCTTTCGGCATTACAATTACCGAAAAAGACGTAAGACTATAGATAAATTTGGATTGACTAGAACCGATCTAATTGAACCTATCTAACATAACTCACCTGACCTGACTATAGAGGAAAAATGATGAATAAATCAAATATCCGTGTCGGGATAGAGAGAGAGCTACAACAAAAATAGATAGTAATATTTATAGAATATACTCTTTCGCATTTCAAGCATACTTCGTACTAAAGGTTCGCCAGTCCCAGACATTTTTAAAATAAGATTACAGATAAATTTGGATTGACTAGAACCGATCTAAATGAAGGGGGGAAATATATATATAAACCTACCTAACCTGACCTGATTTTACAGGAAAAATGTTGAATAAGATCTAATCGAAGGGGGGTGAGGGAAATATACGTATGCAATTTATGTTCGTACGAAATCGGAAGATTTACGAAGGGACACGAAAAATTTCCGACCAATCAGAGAGAGCGATTCCGTCCTCTGGAAGCATAAAAGAGACAGCTCAACCCGGCTGGGTGGGCACTTTTTGCACTTTGGCAATGCGGCAATAAGGTGTAATTAGGGGAGTTGTGGAGACTCCCGGTCGGCTTACACTCGAAAGAGCATATGATGATATAATATATGCATCTGGAGAGCGAGAAGGTCGCGGTAGATTCAATAAAACACTATGGCACTTGACCTCGGGACATAAACATGATTGAATTTGTAAGATATTTAGTTGGCCCTTAGAAGGGCCGTTTGGTTTCTGCCGACATAGAGCTTATTTGGAGCTCGTGTACTTGGTCACAGCCTTGGTTCCTTCACTCACAGCGTGCTTTGCCAACTCGCCGGGAAGGAGCAGCCTCACCGCTGTCTGTATTTCCCGAGACGTGATGGTAGAACGCTTGTTGTAGTGAGCCAATCGCGAAGCTTCGGCGGCGATCCTTTCGAAAATGTCGTTGACGAAGCTGTTCATGATACTCATGGCTTTAGATGAAACTCCCGTATCGGGATGGACTTGCTTCAAAACCTTGTAAATGTAAATAGCGTAGGATTCCTTCCTCTTACGCTTCTTCTTCTTGTCTCCCTTGGTGATGTTTTTCTGAGCCTTACCGGCTTTCTTGACTGCTTTCCCGCTAGCTTTAGGTGGCATGATCGCTGGTGAATGTTGGGGTACATTAGTTGGTCGATACTATTTAAGTTGGAACTTTACTGATGAGGCGATCCAATAGGACGTTAGTACGTGTCCTGAATGGATCGCAGATTGGGAAAAGTTATATATAAATATCAAGCTTTGAGTTTGCAAAATCAACTTTTCAACCGAGAGGATTTCTATAATCCTCACTAGTCTCAACTTAACCTACCAATTCCATCATGTCTGGACGAGGAAAAGGCGGTAAAGTGAAGGGAAAGTCCAAGTCTCGATCTTCACGTGCCGGTCTACAGTTCCCGGTTGGCAGAATCCACAGGCTTCTGAGGAAAGGAAATTACGCCGAGAGAGTAGGAGCCGGTGCTCCGGTCTACTTGGCAGCAGTTATGGAGTACTTGGCTGCCGAAGTTCTCGAGTTGGCTGGCAACGCTGCTCGTGACAACAAGAAGACCAGAATCATTCCTCGTCATTTGCAGTTAGCCATCCGTAACGATGAGGAGTTGAACAAACTGTTGTCCGGCGTTACAATCGCACAAGGCGGTGTGTTGCCCAACATTCAGGCTGTCCTCCTCCCCAAGAAGACGGAAAAGAAAGCGTAAGCTCTTTCCCTTAAACAAACGGTCCTTTTCAGGACCAAACAAATATACTTACCAAATTCACTGTTTTGACGAGAGGATAGTCAGTCAGAACGAACAAACGACTCTGTTCACTTAAATAGGGGGAATAATAAACAAACACTGTATACATATATAAATAGAGAGGGAGAGAGCTACAACAAAAATAGATACTAATATTTATAGAATATACTCTTTCGCATTACAAGCATACTTCGTACTAAAGGTTCGCCAGTCCCAGACATTTTTAAAATAAGACTATAGAGAAATTTGGATTGACTAGAACCGATCTAAGTGAAGGGGGGAAATATGAGTATATATATAAACCTACCTAACCTGACCTGACTACAGGAAAAATGATATAAAAAGTTACCCTGTTTGCGACTTTTACGTACTTCGAAATTAAAAAAAAAAAAAAAAAAAAAAAAAAAAAACCACTACGATATTTTGAAAACTGTGATCTTCAAAAATCAATTTTGAAACCTTATTTTCAGATACTAGGTCCCTTGGAGTCTTTGAATCCCAATTGGAATGAAAATTCTTTGATTTGTCGAAAAATGATGAATAAATCACATATCCGTGTCGGGATAGAGAGAGCCACAACAAGAAATAGATAATATTATTTATAGAATATACTCTTTCGGCATTACAAGTACCGAAAGAAAAAAAAAAAAAAAAAGGGAGAATAAAAGAAAAGACGTAAGACTACAGTATAGATAAATTTGGATTGACTAGAACCGATTTAAATGAAGGGGGAAAATATGTAGGTTAGATAGGTTCATTTAGATCGGTTCTAGTCAATCCAAATTTATCCATAGTCTTATTTTAAAAATGTCTGGGACTGGCGAACCTTTAGTACGAATTATGCTTGTAATGCGAAAGAGTATAATATACCTACCTAACCTGACCTGACTTTACAGGAAAAATGATGAATAAATCAAATATCCGTGTCGGGATAGAGAGAGCTACAACAAAAAAAAAAAAAAAAAAAAAAAAAAAAAAAGAAAAGATACTAATATTTATAGAATATACTCTTTCGCATTACAAGCGTAATTCGTACTAAAGGTTCGCCAGTCCCAGACCATTTTCAAAAAGTTACTCTATTTTCGACTTTTACGTACTTCGAAATTTCCAAAAACTACGATATTTTGAAAACTGTAATCTTCAAAAATCAATTTTGAAACCTTATTTTCAGATACTAGGTCCCTTGGAGTCTTTGAATCCCAATTGGAATGAAAATTCTTTGATTGGTCTCTTTCGGCATTACAATTACCGAAAAAGACGTAAGACTATAGATAAATTTGGATTGACTAGAACCGATCTAATTGAACCTATCTAACATAACTCACCTGACCTGACTATAGAGGAAAAATGATGAATAAATCAAATATCCGTGTCGGGATAGAGAGAGAGCTACAACAAAAATAGATAGTAATATTTATAGAATATACTCTTTCGCATTTCAAGCATACTTCGTACTAAAGGTTCGCCAGTCCCAGACATTTTTAAAATAAGATTACAGATAAATTTGGATTGACTAGAACCGATCTAAATGAAGGGGGGAAATATATATATAAACCTACCTAACCTGACCTGATTTTACAGGAAAAATGTTGAATAAGATCTAATCGAAGGGGGGTGAGGGAAATATACGTATGCAATTTATGTTCGTACGAAATCGGAAGATTTACGAAGGGACACGAAAAATTTCCGACCAATCAGAGAGAGCGATTCCGTCCTCTGGAAGCATAAAAGAGACAGCTCAACCCGGCTGGGTGGGCACTTTTGCACTTTGGCAATGCGGCAATAAGGTGTAATTAGGGGAGTTGTGGAGACTCCCGGTCGGCTTACACTCGAAAGAGCATATGATGATATAATATATGCATCTGGAGAGCGAGAAGGTCGCGGTAGATTCAATAAAACACTATGGCACTTGACCTCGGGACATAAACATGATTGAATTTGTAAGATATTTAGTTGGCCCTTAGAAGGGCCGTTTGGTTTCTGCCGACATAGAGCTTATTTGGAGCTCGTGTACTTGGTCACAGCCTTGGTTCCTTCACTCACAGCGTGCTTTGCCAACTCGCCGGGAAGGAGCAGCCTCACCGCTGTCTGTATTTCCCGAGACGTGATGGTAGAACGCTTGTTGTAGTGAGCCAATCGCGAAGCTTCGGCGGCGATCCTTTCGAAAATGTCGTTGACGAAGCTGTTCATGATACTCATGGCTTTAGATGAAACTCCCGTATCGGGATGGACTTGCTTCAAAACCTTGTAAATGTAAATAGCGTAGGATTCCTTCCTCTTACGCTTCTTCTTCTTGTCTCCCTTGGTGATGTTTTTCTGAGCCTTACCGGCTTTCTTGACTGCTTTCCCGCTAGCTTTAGGTGGCATGATCGCTGGTGAATGTTGGGGTACATTAGTTGGTCGATACTATTTAAGTTGGAACTTTACTGATGAGGCGATCCAATAGGACGTTAGTACGTGTCCTGAATGGATCGCAGATTGGGAAAAGTTATATATAAATATCAAGCTTTGAGTTTGCAAAATCTCCGAAGCTGCCGCCGAATCGTCTGCTACACCAGCCACAGTGCCACCAAGGCCCCAGCGCCCAACGCAAGTGCGTAAGGCGACTGCCCCTGGTGGCACAACTGTGGTCACCCCCTCCACCGGTCCAGCTGGGATTTCCAATACCCAGCTAACAGCATGGATTGCTGAACTAATCCCTTTGATTTTAGGCAGCGTGAACAAAAGCCCTGCAGAGCTGCTCACAGCAGTATTAACGAGCCTCCAGAAGCTGCTCAGTCATGAGTAAGGACCTCAAAGTAGTAGTCTGGAATGCGAATGGGGTTCTCTCCAAACGCAACGACCTTCACTACTTTGCCACCGAGACAGACGCAGATCTCATCCTGCTCTGTGAGACTCATCTGCAGCCATATCGCTCCTTCACACTTCCTGCCTACAGGACCTATCGTGCCGATCGGGCTCAGCCCGGCGGTAACGGTAATCCTGGGGGCGGGACCGCTGTGTTGGTGCACCGAAGGCTCACTCACAGAGAATTTGTTACTAACACTTTGTCCTTTGAGTCCACAGGTGTCTTTATAAACGTCGGAGAACAAGAAACGCTTATCGTTGCTGCATACGTATCGCCAAAACATAGGCATATGGCTGGTTTCTTAGCTGACCTTAGTGCCTTGTTTTCGGCTGCTAACCACATCTTTATTGCAGGTGATTTCAACGCCAAGCACACATCGTGGGCAAGGAGGTCCAACGGGAGGGGTGTGGCTCTTCGTCGCTTTATAGACAACCAGCCTAATGCTGAGGTCTTGGCTCCCGAGGAGCCTACTCACTACCCGGCACGTGGACTGGCTGACGTGCTTGACATAGTTCTTTTAAAAGATGTTCCTTTCCCAACAGAAGTACGAGTCTCGCAGGATCTGTCGTCAGATCACTGCCCGCTGCTGGTGACAGTCGCTGCAAATGCCGCATCCAGTATGCCACCCAACCCTGGTAGTACTAGGGTTGACTGGCCCCGCTTCAGCGAGCTGATGGCTGCGCGGACTCATGTCCCACCTCCTCCTGCCTCTGCAGAGGAGCTGGACGAGCAGATCAGCTTGCTCCACGATTCTTTTTCTTTGTCTGTTTCAGATGCCTCCGTCCCTATAACCCAAGGTCCGGCGAGAGAAAAGCTGCCATACAGGATTAGGAAGGAAATCGCGCTTCGACGTAGGCTTCGAACTCATTGGCAGTTCACTCGCTCCCCGTCAGCGAAAAGGCAGTTCAACCGCCAAAATTATAGAGTTAAGTTGTTATTAAACGATTTCAGGTCCGAGACTTGGGACTCATATCTCAATTCTCTAGACTTGCAGGATGGTAGCGCTTGGAAACTGGCTAAGACTCTCCGTAGTGAGAAGCGATCGAGCCGGCCTCTCCACGGGCAGCGTGGCTTAGCCTACACTGCCGCGGACAAGGCCGAGGCGTTCGCTGACACTATGGAGGACCAGTTCCAACCAAACCACGATGTTTGCGATGAGGATCATACAGATATGATCGAAGAGTTCGCTGAAGAGTTCTTCGGATCCCCAGAGGAGGTAGACGACTCCCTGGAGCCCTTTACTCTAAAGGAGGTCCAGGCCGCCATCACCGCAGTCAAGCCAAGGAAGGCTCCTGGCTTCGACGGGATTGGAGGAACGGCCCTACGGGCCGCGCCTCCTCAAGTAATCTTAGTATTACTAATGCTCTTTAACTCTGTCCTCAGGTTACGTCACTTTCCAACGCAGTGGAAGACCGCGAAGGTCATCCTTATCCCGAAGCCGGGGAAGGACCATCTCTTTCCGCAGAACTATCGCCCGATATCTCTGCTGCCGACGATCTCCAAGGTCTTTGAAAGACTTTTTCTCTCTAGGTTACAGCCCTACATAGAGGACTACATCCGCCCCGAGCAATTCGGCTTCCGGAGAAGTCATTCCACGACGCTGCAGCTGACGAGAGTTATCAATCATCTGGTTGATAACCATAATAAATATTTGTCTTCTGTTGCAGTGCTACTAGACGTCAGTAAGGCGTTTGACAGGGTATGGCACGAGGGCCTCCTCTACAAGTTGAGTGATTCTCCTGTACCGGAGGCTGCTGTACACCTGATCCGCTCTTACCTCACAGGCAGATCTTTTAGGACCTTTGTAGACGGTGAAATATCATCGCTGCGGCCGATACTTGCCGGAGTTCCCCAAGGCAGTGTCCTGGGACCGGTATTGTATCTTATTTATACTAATGATTTCCCAACTCTTCCAGGTGTAACACTGTCGCTCTATGCAGACGATGCATTCCTACATTGTAGTAGTGCAAACCCTGTATTCGCGGCAAGAACAATGCAGAAGCAGCTAAACGCGCTCTCCCCATGGCTGGAGAAATGGCGCATTAAGATTAATGCGGAGAAATCCGATTCTATCTGTTTTAGAAAGAGACGTAAACATCGTCGCAGAGTACCACGTGAGCTGGAAATTGACGGAGTGGCTATCCCCTGGAAGCCTACCGTCAAGTACCTTGGCATCACGCTGGACAGCAAGCTGAACTTCAGGCGACACGTTCTGAATAAGGTCTCCGAAGGAAAGAGGATTCAAGGTTGCCTCTCACCAATGTTAGCGAGCAGGAGCCCGCTAACGACTCGTACTAAAGTTACTATCTTTTTGTTAACAGTGCGGTCCGTGCTGATGTACGCGTCCACGGCTTGGTGGGCGCTGGCCAGCAAATCGGGCAAGAAGAAATTAGAGAGACTTCAGACAATAGCCCTGCGCAGAATCACTCGCCAACCATGGTTTGTGAGCAACGCCACCATTCTAGGGTCAGCTGGCATCCCTACCCTAGATGCTTTTGCTAAACGATGCGCTTTTAAACTGTTTCAGAGTGCCCAAGCTTCGAGATTCCAAGGAATCTCAGATATCTGCAAGCGACTCGGCATCATCGAAGACAGCAGGCCTCGGCCGGCTGCCATTTTGGATGATCCGCCGTAGGAATAAACCTGCCGCGCTTCTAAGCCAAGTCGGCGACTCCAAATTGCATGACTCCTAACTTATATTTCTGTTCTAGTGAAGTACCCAGTTTGCAGCTGCAGCCATTAGGGAGTTCCCTAGATGCTGCTATTCGCTCTCCCCAGTGCATGTCCGTGGGGGAGGGGGGAGGTCGTTTTAGTGGGTATGCCCTTCGGGGTGATTCCCACAGTATCCCTCTGGAGAGGGATCTGTTTAAAACATTTTTTCCTCCCTAAAAAAAAAAAAAAAAAAAAAAAAAAAAAAGCAAAATCTCAACTAAACTCACATTCTTCTGCCAGCTGTCGAAGAGATAACATCTAGGTGTAAGCTCTACGCTACTAGACAACTCTTAGAAGCCAAGCAGTAAGCAGCCATTCTTTACCCTGGAATCTTCAACTCTTGTTCGGTGAACGGAGAAGAAGAGACCTGAGAGGGACAAGGGAAATCTCGCCTGCGCTTTCTTTGGCCGCCATTCTTGCTACAGTTGACAGCCTTATTTACCAGTCGCGGACCATCAGTTTCGGCTCCTCGCTCGTTGCTGCTGGCCAACTGCGGACCGCCAACTCGCCCTTGATTTTAACTTCGGCAGTCACCCCTAGAGCACCGGTTTCGTCGTGGGATACGAAGATACACTGGATTCTGCGGTCAGTTTCTGCTTGTAAACATAGCACTAAGTTTACACTCGTGAGCTGGCCTGCCAACACTGGTGAGTGACTTTGTTTTCTCATACTGTCCCCATCAGACACATATTAAGACTGCGCAAAGCACGTCACTTTTTTCTTTTTTCCGGACTTGTTCTTCCGAACAATGTCCACCTCCGGGGACGAGGTCCATCGTGGCCGTAGTAGTCCCCCCCTAAAAATCCCGGCTTCACCGGGCACCAGCACTAAGAAACAACCAGCTAGGGGTAAAACCCTAGTTGGTTGTAACAAAAAAGTCAACCTAACTGACTCATCTGCCGCCTCAGGCAAATTAGTTCCAACTTATGGCCCTTCTCAGGGCCAAGCTGGAACTCTCCTAAACTCAACATCTGCCACACCTGGCACGTCAACTAAGCCACCAAGCCCTTCAGGCAATATATCTCAATCAGCCAATGGTCAGTCTAGTGACTTCACGACCATTGAATCAAAAAGAAAGCGTAGGAAACGCAATGATTCCCAGGGGTCCCAATCAGGCTACGAGACTGACCGTAGCAACCACTCTGCCGCCACAGCAAAGCCGACTGCTCCTCCCAAGGAGAGAATCCCTCCCATCATCTTAGATGCTCCTAAGAACTGGCAGGAACTATCTAGGAAAATCAACCAAGCCACAAACGGAAATCTAGAAGTCAGTTGCCGTGGGAATAATTTTAGAATTATTCCCAAAACCATCGATGCGTTTCGGCGCATCCAGGCCACACTCCAAAAGGAGAAAATAAACTTCCACACCTTCACTCTGCCCTCTGAAAAGGAGGTAAAGGTAGTACTCAAGGGTATTCCCTATACTACCCCAACAGAGGACATATTGGAGGACCTAAAGGTCAAGGGATTCTCTCCAACCAGCTGCACAGCTATCACCAACGCCCAGAAGAAGGCAGTAAATGTCTTCTTAGTCAGCCTAAAGAAGACTCAAAATATAAGAGACATCTATGATATAGAACACATGTTCTATATCAAAATTACCGTAGATAGCTACAACCCTAGGCCTGGCATTGCTCAATGCTACAACTGCCAAAGGTTCGGGCACAGCTCCCTCAATTGCCACCAGCCACCTCGCTGTGTAAAATGTGCCGGCAACCATGATCGCACTCAGTGCACCAAAACGCGGGACACTGCTCCCAAGTGCGTAAACTGCGGCGGTGAACACCCGTCGAACTACAGAGGTTGCTCTGCGTATGCGGAGCACTTCAATAGGACGAAGGGTGCCAACCAACGCAGGCAACCCGCCCGCCCACAACAACCTACAAACCAGGCCCCACTTCCAAAACCCATCACGGCCAACCCACCATCTCCGACCGTAGAGGAGGAAGTTCTAATGGAACTTACTCCAGAAACCCAGGAGGTTCCCCCTCCAGCCACTCCAGCACCCAAAACGGTGCCACAAAAAAAAACGTATGCAACTGTCGCTGCACCCAAACCCAAGCGGCCAATAAAGAAAGCATCAACCCGCCCAGTTGCCGTAAAAAGCAAGCCAGCGACTCCGGTCACTAAAACTGTACAGGCCGCCCCTGTAACAAAGGCAGTTGAAAAAACGCCTCCCCAACCCACCGAGGAACCAGAGTGTGTCCTCTCACTCCTTAAAAACGTCACAACAAGTGACGTACTCAACTGGATCCAAGGGATCCTACCCACAGTCATGTCAATGACAGACACCAAATCCATCATAATAACACTTCTAACTTCCCTAGTCACCTTATTCATGCGCCATGGATAAGAAACTCACTGTGCTAGCATGGAACGCTAACGGAGTCCTCAACCGTAAGGCTGAACTTCGATACTTCCTCCAAAACCACAACATCGATATTGCTCTAATATCCGAAACACATCTATCGAAGAAAAACTACTTCAACATTCCATGCTACACTACCTATCGTTCAGATCGCCAAAAACCCCCTCACCAACACCAACAAGCTGCAGGTGGGACAGCAATTTTGGTGCACAGACGCATCACACACCATGAGATCCCTATCATCCCACACACTCCGATAGAGCATTCCATCATCCAAATCAATTACAAAGGCGAAAATGTACGCATCATTTCCGCATACATTCCACCCCGTTCCAAACTCCTAGAGGCGGATTTCCAAAAATTGCTCCACTCTAATGATCCGACCATAATAATGGGCGATCTGAACTCCAAACATCCGCTGTGGAACAGCAGAATAACTAATCGGCACGGCAAAGTATTACATAAATTCCTATCCAAAAATCCAGACATCGCCGCTCTGGGACCAGACGCACCAACATATCATCATTGCTCCAACCGGTATAAGCCTGATGTCCTCGACATTGCCGTGCTTAAAAACTTCACTCACCCCCATGAGCTTGTCTGCATCGACGACCTCAGCTCGGACCACAATCCCATCATCTTAACTGTTGGCACAAACCATAATCGTTTACCGCCTGCAAAAAAGGAGGTCAAACAAGTAAACTGGAGGAAATACTCTGAACATCTACTCCGAACCAGCCCGAAATCCATTGACAACATAGTCACTCCCGATGACGTTGACGACCAGGTCAGCCTGGTAGAAAACGTCATTAATACAGCACTGATCTCCAGTACCCACACCTCCTCCAGTGTAGGAACCAAGGCTGAACTTCCCCCTCACATACTAGAGGAGCTGGCAAAGAAAAGAAAACTTCGCCGAACATGGCAATTCACCAGATCCCCCTCAATCAAAAAACAGCTCAACGCTCAAATCATTCTAGTGAAAGCCCTCCTAGAAACATACACCGCGGATGAATGGGATAAGTTCCTCTCCACCGTGACCACCGAAAATGGTTCCCTATGGAAACTAAATCGCCAGCTTCTCGCCCCCAAAACTCCAAACAATCCACTCCACGGCCATAATGGGTTAGTATACAGTGCCACGGACAAAGCCGAAGCGTTCGCTGATTCCATGCAAGACCAGTTCACACCACACTCCTCTATCTATGTGGACGACCACGTCGAACACGTAGAAAACTACCTCGAGAACTACTTCTCAGGTCCCATTGGCCCGCTCCCTGATCCTTTCACGTGCGACCAGGTGGCCAACACTATACACAAACTCCACTCCAGAAAGGCGCCTGGTCTAGATAATGTTAATAACAGTGCATTGAAAAACATGCCGTCCTCTATGGTAAACACCATAACGACCATTTTCAACGGAATCATGCGAACAGGTCATTTCCCAACTGCGTGGAAAAGAGCCAAAATCGTAATGATACCAAAACCCAAAAAGTCTGCTCTTTTCCCGCAAAATTTCAGACCCATATCTCTCCTTTCCAGTCTCTCGAAAGTCTTCGAAAGACTGGTTAACACACAGCTGACCAAAATTCTTGAACATACACTTCGTCCCGAGCAGTTCGGCTTTCGTAGCGAGCACTCCACAACATTACAGCTTATCAATGTAGTCAACAGCCTAGCAGACGGATTCAATAAACATGTACACACCATCGCTGTATTCCTGGACATCAGCAAAGCATTTGACAAGGTATGGCATGAGGGCCTCTTGTACAAACTTGCGCACAGCCCTCTTCCTCCATGCTATGTTCACCTCATACAATCATACCTCGACAACAGATGGTTCCAGGTCTCCGTCGAAGGTAAACTATCCACGCCTCGACCTATCGAGGCTGGAGTTCCGCAAGGATCAGTCCTTGGTCCGTTACTGTACCTTCTGTACACTAACGACATCCCAGTACTCAACACCGTGAAACTGCGACTCTTTGCTGACGACTCCATGTTCTACTATCAATCAATAAACCTCGAATATGGGGCAAATATCATCCAGCGTCAGCTGGATACACTAGAACCGTGGTTCAGAAAGTGGAGAATCGCAGTCAACACGGACAAAACAGTAGCCATTCCTTTCACTGCAAAACGCACTAAACCAAAAATACAACTCTTCCTCAACAAGTCCCCCATAGCATGGAAAAAACAAGTCAGATACTTAGGTGTAACGCTTGACAGAAGGTTAAACTTCAACAAACATGTCACGCAAATACTTGGCAGGGCGAGATACACTCGCTCCAAGCTTTTCCCCATTATCAGTGGCAGAAGCCCACAACCAATCACCACTAGACTGACCATGTATAAAATGTACATTCGGCCCATAACTGCTTACGCAGCACCAGCTTGGTATTCTCTATTAAGCCCCTCAGGAAAGAAACGGCTGGATTCTTTCCAAAACTCAGTGCTCAGAAGCATAACTAAGTCCCCATGGTATGTCAGAAATGCTACCATCCTCAATGGATTGAAAGTCCCCACATTCGAGGAGTTCGTCCTCAAGCTAACGAAAAAGCTTACATCGAGAGCAGAAGGCTCCAAACATGCGCATCTGTCATCACTCGTGACAGATCCCGCTCCCCCACAAGAAAGGAGAAAACGTCCCCTGTGTCTGGTGGTTGATCCCCCATAACACAATTAAAAATCAGATTCATACCAAGAAAAAACCAAGCCATTTCAACAAAAAGATACAAAGATTAAAATAAATTTTATTGACAGTATGAGAAACGAAGTCCTATCTTCGTTTCCCCTTTTTCTAAATTTAAAAATTTAAAAATGTTAAACTTTTTCAAAATTATAACTTCAATCCTTAAAACAGTCATTTAAATTCATTATTATGTTTATATTCATTTGCAGCAAATGTATTTATACAGAGGCTGTCATTCATAGAGGACCTAGTCCTCGCCATTCTGACCTTGACCTTGACCTTGACTGCAAAATCAACTAAACTCACATTCTTCTGCCAGCTGTCGAAGAGATAACATCTAGGTGTAAGCTCTACGCTACTAGACAACTCTTAGAAGCCAAGCAGTAAGCAGCCATTCTTTACCCTGGAATCTTCAACTCTTGTTCGGTGAACGGAGAAGAAGAGACCTGAGAGGGACAAGGGAAATCTCGCCTGCGCTTTCTTTGGCCGCCATTCTTGCTACAGTTGACAGCCTTATTTACCAGTCGCGGACCATCAGTTTCGGCTCCTCGCTCGTTGCTGCTGGCCAACTGCGGACCGCCAACTCGCCCTTGATTTTAACTTCGGCAGTCACCCCTAGAGCACCGGTTTCGTCGTGGGATACGAAGATACACTGGATTCTGCGGTCAGTTTCTGCTTGTAAACATAGCACTAAGTTTACACTCGTGAGCTGGCCTGCCAACACTGGTGAGTGACTTTGTTTTCTCATACTGTCCCCATCAGACACATATTAAGACTGCGCAAAGCACGTCACTTTTTTCTTTTTTCCGGACTTGTTCTTCCGAACAATGTCCACCTCCGGGGACGAGGTCCATCGTGGCCGTAGTAGTCCCCCCCTAAAAATCCCGGCTTCACCGGGCACCAGCACTAAGAAACAACCAGCTAGGGGTAAAACCCTAGTTGGTTGTAACAAAAAAGTCAACCTAACTGACTCATCTGCCGCCTCAGGCAAATTAGTTCCAACTTATGGCCCTTCTCAGGGCCAAGCTGGAACTCTCCTAAACTCAACATCTGCCACACCTGGCACGTCAACTAAGCCACCAAGCCCTTCAGGCAATATATCTCAATCAGCCAATGGTCAGTCTAGTGACTTCACGACCATTGAATCAAAAAGAAAGCGTAGGAAACGCAATGATTCCCAGGGGTCCCAATCAGGCTACGAGACTGACCGTAGCAACCACTCTGCCGCCACAGCAAAGCCGACTGCTCCTCCCAAGGAGAGAATCCCTCCCATCATCTTAGATGCTCCTAAGAACTGGCAGGAACTATCTAGGAAAATCAACCAAGCCACAAACGGAAATCTAGAAGTCAGTTGCCGTGGGAATAATTTTAGAATTATTCCCAAAACCATCGATGCGTTTCGGCGCATCCAGGCCACACTCCAAAAGGAGAAAATAAACTTCCACACCTTCACTCTGCCCTCTGAAAAGGAGGTAAAGGTAGTACTCAAGGGTATTCCCTATACTACCCCAACAGAGGACATATTGGAGGACCTAAAGGTCAAGGGATTCTCTCCAACCAGCTGCACAGCTATCACCAACGCCCAGAAGAAGGCAGTAAATGTCTTCTTAGTCAGCCTAAAGAAGACTCAAAATATAAGAGACATCTATGATATAGAACACATGTTCTATATCAAAATTACCGTAGATAGCTACAACCCTAGGCCTGGCATTGCTCAATGCTACAACTGCCAAAGGTTCGGGCACAGCTCCCTCAATTGCCACCAGCCACCTCGCTGTGTAAAATGTGCCGGCAACCATGATCGCACTCAGTGCACCAAAACGCGGGACACTGCTCCCAAGTGCGTAAACTGCGGCGGTGAACACCCGTCGAACTACAGAGGTTGCTCTGCGTATGCGGAGCACTTCAATAGGACGAAGGGTGCCAACCAACGCAGGCAACCCGCCCGCCCACAACAACCTACAAACCAGGCCCCACTTCCAAAACCCATCACGGCCAACCCACCATCTCCGACCGTAGAGGAGGAAGTTCTAATGGAACTTACTCCAGAAACCCAGGAGGTTCCCCCTCCAGCCACTCCAGCACCCAAAACGGTGCCACAAAAAAAAACGTATGCAACTGTCGCTGCACCCAAACCCAAGCGGCCAATAAAGAAAGCATCAACCCGCCCAGTTGCCGTAAAAAGCAAGCCAGCGACTCCGGTCACTAAAACTGTACAGGCCGCCCCTGTAACAAAGGCAGTTGAAAAAACGCCTCCCCAACCCACCGAGGAACCAGAGTGTGTCCTCTCACTCCTTAAAAACGTCACAACAAGTGACGTACTCAACTGGATCCAAGGGATCCTACCCACAGTCATGTCAATGACAGACACCAAATCCATCATAATAACACTTCTAACTTCCCTAGTCACCTTATTCATGCGCCATGGATAAGAAACTCACTGTGCTAGCATGGAACGCTAACGGAGTCCTCAACCGTAAGGCTGAACTTCGATACTTCCTCCAAAACCACAACATCGATATTGCTCTAATATCCGAAACACATCTATCGAAGAAAAACTACTTCAACATTCCATGCTACACTACCTATCGTTCAGATCGCCAAAAACCCCCTCACCAACACCAACAAGCTGCAGGTGGGACAGCAATTTTGGTGCACAGACGCATCACACACCATGAGATCCCTATCATCCCACACACTCCGATAGAGCATTCCATCATCCAAATCAATTACAAAGGCGAAAATGTACGCATCATTTCCGCATACATTCCACCCCGTTCCAAACTCCTAGAGGCGGATTTCCAAAAATTGCTCCACTCTAATGATCCGACCATAATAATGGGCGATCTGAACTCCAAACATCCGCTGTGGAACAGCAGAATAACTAATCGGCACGGCAAAGTATTACATAAATTCCTATCCAAAAATCCAGACATCGCCGCTCTGGGACCAGACGCACCAACATATCATCATTGCTCCAACCGGTATAAGCCTGATGTCCTCGACATTGCCGTGCTTAAAAACTTCACTCACCCCCATGAGCTTGTCTGCATCGACGACCTCAGCTCGGACCACAATCCCATCATCTTAACTGTTGGCACAAACCATAATCGTTTACCGCCTGCAAAAAAGGAGGTCAAACAAGTAAACTGGAGGAAATACTCTGAACATCTACTCCGAACCAGCCCGAAATCCATTGACAACATAGTCACTCCCGATGACGTTGACGACCAGGTCAGCCTGGTAGAAAACGTCATTAATACAGCACTGATCTCCAGTACCCACACCTCCTCCAGTGTAGGAACCAAGGCTGAACTTCCCCCTCACATACTAGAGGAGCTGGCAAAGAAAAGAAAACTTCGCCGAACATGGCAATTCACCAGATCCCCCTCAATCAAAAAACAGCTCAACGCTCAAATCATTCTAGTGAAAGCCCTCCTAGAAACATACACCGCGGATGAATGGGATAAGTTCCTCTCCACCGTGACCACCGAAAATGGTTCCCTATGGAAACTAAATCGCCAGCTTCTCGCCCCCAAAACTCCAAACAATCCACTCCACGGCCATAATGGGTTAGTATACAGTGCCACGGACAAAGCCGAAGCGTTCGCTGATTCCATGCAAGACCAGTTCACACCACACTCCTCTATCTATGTGGACGACCACGTCGAACACGTAGAAAACTACCTCGAGAACTACTTCTCAGGTCCCATTGGCCCGCTCCCTGATCCTTTCACGTGCGACCAGGTGGCCAACACTATACACAAACTCCACTCCAGAAAGGCGCCTGGTCTAGATAATGTTAATAACAGTGCATTGAAAAACATGCCGTCCTCTATGGTAAACACCATAACGACCATTTTCAACGGAATCATGCGAACAGGTCATTTCCCAACTGCGTGGAAAAGAGCCAAAATCGTAATGATACCAAAACCCAAAAAGTCTGCTCTTTTCCCGCAAAATTTCAGACCCATATCTCTCCTTTCCAGTCTCTCGAAAGTCTTCGAAAGACTGGTTAACACACAGCTGACCAAAATTCTTGAACATACACTTCGTCCCGAGCAGTTCGGCTTTCGTAGCGAGCACTCCACAACATTACAGCTTATCAATGTAGTCAACAGCCTAGCAGACGGATTCAATAAACATGTACACACCATCGCTGTATTCCTGGACATCAGCAAAGCATTTGACAAGGTATGGCATGAGGGCCTCTTGTACAAACTTGCGCACAGCCCTCTTCCTCCATGCTATGTTCACCTCATACAATCATACCTCGACAACAGATGGTTCCAGGTCTCCGTCGAAGGTAAACTATCCACGCCTCGACCTATCGAGGCTGGAGTTCCGCAAGGATCAGTCCTTGGTCCGTTACTGTACCTTCTGTACACTAACGACATCCCAGTACTCAACACCGTGAAACTGCGACTCTTTGCTGACGACTCCATGTTCTACTATCAATCAATAAACCTCGAATATGGGGCAAATATCATCCAGCGTCAGCTGGATACACTAGAACCGTGGTTCAGAAAGTGGAGAATCGCAGTCAACACGGACAAAACAGTAGCCATTCCTTTCACTGCAAAACGCACTAAACCAAAAATACAACTCTTCCTCAACAAGTCCCCCATAGCATGGAAAAAACAAGTCAGATACTTAGGTGTAACGCTTGACAGAAGGTTAAACTTCAACAAACATGTCACGCAAATACTTGGCAGGGCGAGATACACTCGCTCCAAGCTTTTCCCCATTATCAGTGGCAGAAGCCCACAACCAATCACCACTAGACTGACCATGTATAAAATGTACATTCGGCCCATAACTGCTTACGCAGCACCAGCTTGGTATTCTTTAATAAGCCCCTCAGGAAAGAAACGGCTGGATTCTTTCCAAAATTCAGTGCTTAGAAGCATAACTAAGTCCCCATGGTATGTCAGAAATGCTACCATCCTCAATGGATTGAAAGTCCCCACATTCGAGGAGTTCGTCCTCAAGCTAACGAAAAAGCTTACATCGAGAGCAGAAGGCTCCAAACATGCGCATCTGTCATCACTCGTGACAGATCCCGCTCCCCCACAAGAAAGGAGAAAACGTCCCCTGTGTCTGGTGGTTGATCCCCCATAACACAATTAAAAATCAGATTCATACCAAGAAAAAACCAAGCCATTTCAACAAAAAGATACAAAGATTAAAATAAATTTTATTGACAGTATGAGAAACGAAGTCCTATCTTCGTTTCCCCTTTTTCTAAATTTAAAAATTTAAAAATGTTAAACTTTTTCAAAATTATAACTTCAATCCTTAAAACAGTCATTTAAATTCATTATTATGTTTATATTCATTTGCAGCAAATGTATTTATACAGAGGCTGTCATTCATAGAGGACCTAGTCCTCGCCATTCTGACCTTGACCTTGACTTGACTGCAAAATCAACTTTTCAACCGAGAGGATTTCTATAATCCTCACTAGTCTCAACTTAACCTACCAATTCCATCATGTCTGGACGAGGAAAAGGCGGTAAAGTGAAGGGAAAGTCCAAGTCTCGATCTTCACGTGCCGGTCTACAGTTCCCGGTTGGCAGAATCCACAGGCTTCTGAGGAAAGGAAATTACGCCGAGAGAGTAGGAGCCGGTGCTCCGGTCTACTTGGCAGCAGTTATGGAGTACTTGGCTGCCGAAGTTCTCGAGTTGGCTGGCAACGCTGCTCGTGACAACAAGAAGACCAGAATCATTCCTCGTCATTTGCAGTTAGCCATCCGTAACGATGAGGAGTTGAACAAACTGTTGTCCGGCGTTACAATCGCACAAGGCGGTGTGTTGCCCAACATTCAGGCTGTCCTCCTCCCCAAGAAGACGGAAAAGAAAGCGTAAGCTCTTTCCCTTAAACAAACGGTCCTTTTCAGGACCAAACAAATATACTTACCAAATTCACTGTTTTGACGAGAGGATAGTCAGTCAGAACGAACAAACGACTCTGTTCACTTAAATAGGGGGAATAATAAACAAACACTGTATACATATATAAATAGAGAGGGAGAGAGCTACAACAAAAATAGATACTAATATTTATAGAATATACTCTTTCGCATTACAAGCATACTTCGTACTAAAGGTTCGCCAGTCCCAGACATTTTTAAAATAAGACTATAGAGAAATTTGGATTGACTAGAACCGATCTAAGTGAAGGGGGGAAATATGAGTATATATATAAACCTACCTAACCTGACCTGACTACAGGAAAAATGATATAAAAAGTTACCCTGTTTGCGACTTTTACGTACTTCGAAATTAAAAAAAAAAAAAAAAAAAAAAAAAAAAAAACCACTACGATATTTTGAAAACTGTGATCTTCAAAAATCAATTTTGAAACCTTATTTTCAGATACTAGGTCCCTTGGAGTCTTTGAATCCCAATTGGAATGAAAATTCTTTGATTTGTCGAAAAATGATGAATAAATCACATATCCGTGTCGGGATAGAGAGAGCCACAACAAGAAATAGATAATATTATTTATAGAATATACTCTTTCGGCATTACAAGTACCGAAAGAAAAAAAAAAAAAAAAGGGAGAATAAAAGAAAAGACGTAAGACTACAGTATAGATAAATTTGGATTGACTAGAACCGATTTAAATGAAGGGGGAAAATATGTAGGTTAGATAGGTTCATTTAGATCGGTTCTAGTCAATCCAAATTTATCCATAGTCTTATTTTAAAAATGTCTGGGACTGGCGAACCTTTAGTACGAATTATGCTTGTAATGCGAAAGAGTATAATATACCTACCTAACCTGACCTGACTTTACAGGAAAAATGATGAATAAATCAAATATCCGTGTCGGGATAGAGAGAGCTACAACAAAAAAAAAAAAAAAAAAAAAAAAAAAAAAAAAAGAAAAGATACTAATATTTATAGAATATACTCTTTCGCATTACAAGCGTAATTCGTACTAAAGGTTCGCCAGTCCCAGACCATTTTCAAAAAGTTACTCTATTTTCGACTTTTACGTACTTCGAAATTTCCAAAAACTACGATATTTTGAAAACTGTAATCTTCAAAAATCAATTTTGAAACCTTATTTTCAGATACTAGGTCCCTTGGAGTCTTTGAATCCCAATTGGAATGAAAATTCTTTGATTGGTCTCTTTCGGCATTACAATTACCGAAAAAGACGTAAGACTATAGATAAATTTGGATTGACTAGAACCGATCTAATTGAACCTATCTAACATAACTCACCTGACCTGACTATAGAGGAAAAATGATGAATAAATCAAATATCCGTGTCGGGATAGAGAGAGAGCTACAACAAAAATAGATAGTAATATTTATAGAATATACTCTTTCGCATTTCAAGCATACTTCGTACTAAAGGTTCGCCAGTCCCAGACATTTTTAAAATAAGATTACAGATAAATTTGGATTGACTAGAACCGATCTAAATGAAGGGGGGAAATATATATATAAACCTACCTAACCTGACCTGATTTTACAGGAAAAATGTTGAATAAGATCTAATCGAAGGGGGGTGAGGGAAATATACGTATGCAATTTATGTTCGTACGAAATCGGAAGATTTACGAAGGGACACGAAAAATTTCCGACCAATCAGAGAGAGCGATTCCGTCCTCTGGAAGCATAAAAGAGACAGCTCAACCCGGCTGGGTGGGCACTTTTTGCACTTTGGCAATGCGGCAATAAGGTGTAATTAGGGGAGTTGTGGAGACTCCCGGTCGGCTTACACTCGAAAGAGCATATGATGATATAATATATGCATCTGGAGAGCGAGAAGGTCGCGGTAGATTCAATAAAACACTATGGCACTTGACCTCGGGACATAAACATGATTGAATTTGTAAGATATTTAGTTGGCCCTTAGAAGGGCCGTTTGGTTTCTGCCGACATAGAGCTTATTTGGAGCTCGTGTACTTGGTCACAGCCTTGGTTCCTTCACTCACAGCGTGCTTTGCCAACTCGCCGGGAAGGAGCAGCCTCACCGCTGTCTGTATTTCCCGAGACGTGATGGTAGAACGCTTGTTGTAGTGAGCCAATCGCGAAGCTTCGGCGGCGATCCTTTCGAAAATGTCGTTGACGAAGCTGTTCATGATACTCATGGCTTTAGATGAAACTCCCGTATCGGGATGGACTTGCTTCAAAACCTTGTAAATGTAAATAGCGTAGGATTCCTTCCTCTTACGCTTCTTCTTCTTGTCTCCCTTGGTGATGTTTTTCTGAGCCTTACCGGCTTTCTTGACTGCTTTCCCGCTAGCTTTAGGTGGCATGATCGCTGGTGAATGTTGGGGTACATTAGTTGGTCGATACTATTTAAGTTGGAACTTTACTGATGAGGCGATCCAATAGGACGTTAGTACGTGTCCTGAATGGATCGCAGATTGGGAAAAGTTATATATAAATATCAAGCTTTGAGTTTGCAAAATCAACTTTTCAACCGAGAGGATTTCTATAATCCTCACTAGTCTCAACTTAACCTACCAATTCCATCATGTCTGGACGAGGAAAAGGCGGTAAAGTGAAGGGAAAGTCCAAGTCTCGATCTTCACGTGCCGGTCTACAGTTCCCGGTTGGCAGAATCCACAGGCTTCTGAGGAAAGGAAATTACGCCGAGAGAGTAGGAGCCGGTGCTCCGGTCTACTTGGCAGCAGTTATGGAGTACTTGGCTGCCGAAGTTCTCGAGTTGGCTGGCAACGCTGCTCGTGACAACAAGAAGACCAGAATCATTCCTCGTCATTTGCAGTTAGCCATCCGTAACGATGAGGAGTTGAACAAACTGTTGTCCGGCGTTACAATCGCACAAGGCGGTGTGTTGCCCAACATTCAGGCTGTCCTCCTCCCCAAGAAGACGGAAAAGAAAGCGTAAGCTCTTTCCCTTAAACAAACGGTCCTTTTCAGGACCAAACAAATATACTTACCAAATTCACTGTTTTGACGAGAGGATAGTCAGTCAGAACGAACAAACGACTCTGTTCACTTAAATAGGGGGAATAATAAACAAACACTGTATACATATATAAATAGAGAGGGAGAGAGCTACAACAAAAATAGATACTAATATTTATAGAATATACTCTTTCGCATTACAAGCATACTTCGTACTAAAGGTTCGCCAGTCCCAGACATTTTTAAAATAAGACTATAGAGAAATTTGGATTGACTAGAACCGATCTAAGTGAAGGGGGGAAATATGAGTATATATATAAACCTACCTAACCTGACCTGACTACAGGAAAAATGATATAAAAAGTTACCCTGTTTGCGACTTTTACGTACTTCGAAATTAAAAAAAAAAAAAAAAAAAAAAAAAAAAAACCACTACGATATTTTGAAAACTGTGATCTTCAAAAATCAATTTTGAAACCTTATTTTCAGATACTAGGTCCCTTGGAGTCTTTGAATCCCAATTGGAATGAAAATTCTTTGATTTGTCGAAAAATGATGAATAAATCACATATCCGTGTCGGGATAGAGAGAGCCACAACAAGAAATAGATAATATTATTTATAGAATATACTCTTTCGGCATTACAAGTACCGAAAGAAAAAAAAAAAAAAAAGGGAGAATAAAAGAAAAGACGTAAGACTACAGTATAGATAAATTTGGATTGACTAGAACCGATTTAAATAAAGGGGGAAAATATGTAGGTTAGATAGGTTCATTTAGATCGGTTCTAGTCAATCCAAATTTATCCATAGTCTTATTTTAAAAATGTCTGGGACTGGCGAACCTTTAGTACGAATTATGCTTGTAATGCGAAAGAGTATAATATACCTACCTAACCTGACCTGACTTTACAGGAAAAATGATGAATAAATCAAATATCCGTGTCGGGATAGAGAGAGCTACAACAAAAAAAAAAAAAAAAAAAAAAAAAAAAAAAAGAAAAGATACTAATATTTATAGAATATACTCTTTCGCATTACAAGCGTAATTCGTACTAAAGGTTCGCCAGTCCCAGACCATTTTCAAAAAGTTACTCTATTTTCGACTTTTACGTACTTCGAAATTTCCAAAAACTACGATATTTTGAAAACTGTAATCTTCAAAAATCAATTTTGAAACCTTATTTTCAGATACTAGGTCCCTTGGAGTCTTTGAATCCCAATTGGAATGAAAATTCTTTGATTGGTCTCTTTCGGCATTACAATTACCGAAAAAGACGTAAGACTATAGATAAATTTGGATTGACTAGAACCGATCTAATTGAACCTATCTAACATAACTCACCTGACCTGACTATAGAGGAAAAATGATGAATAAATCAAATATCCGTGTCGGGATAGAGAGAGAGCTACAACAAAAATAGATAGTAATATTTATAGAATATACTCTTTCGCATTTCAAGCATACTTCGTACTAAAGGTTCGCCAGTCCCAGACATTTTTAAAATAAGATTACAGATAAATTTGGATTGACTAGAACCGATCTAAATGAAGGGGGGAAATATATATATAAACCTACCTAACCTGACCTGATTTTACAGGAAAAATGTTGAATAAGATCTAATCGAAGGGGGGTGAGGGAAATATACGTATGCAATTTATGTTCGTACGAAATCGGAAGATTTACGAAGGGACACGAAAAATTTCCGACCAATCAGAGAGAGCGATTCCGTCCTCTGGAAGCATAAAAGAGACAGCTCAACCCGGCTGGGTGGGCACTTTTTGCACTTTGGCAATGCGGCAATAAGGTGTAATTAGGGGAGTTGTGGAGACTCCCGGTCGGCTTACACTCGAAAGAGCATATGATGATATAATATATGCATCTGGAGAGCGAGAAGGTCGCGGTAGATTCAATAAAACACTATGGCACTTGACCTCGGGACATAAACATGATTGAATTTGTAAGATATTTAGTTGGCCCTTAGAAGGGCCGTTTGGTTTCTGCCGACATAGAGCTTATTTGGAGCTCGTGTACTTGGTCACAGCCTTGGTTCCTTCACTCACAGCGTGCTTTGCCAACTCGCCGGGAAGGAGCAGCCTCACCGCTGTCTGTATTTCCCGAGACGTGATGGTAGAACGCTTGTTGTAGTGAGCCAATCGCGAAGCTTCGGCGGCGATCCTTTCGAAAATGTCGTTGACGAAGCTGTTCATGATACTCATGGCTTTAGATGAAACTCCCGTATCGGGATGGACTTGCTTCAAAACCTTGTAAATGTAAATAGCGTAGGATTCCTTCCTCTTACGCTTCTTCTTCTTGTCTCCCTTGGTGATGTTTTTCTGAGCCTTACCGGCTTTCTTGACTGCTTTCCCGCTAGCTTTAGGTGGCATGATCGCTGGTGAATGTTGGGGTACATTGAACTGAACTGAAATATTGACGAGGTTTCTTCCTCTATTTTTCACAGTGTCTGGAAATTCCACTTACTGTTCGAAGGATACTGTTCAAGGACGTTATTTTGGGCTAAGTTGGGGGTGGTAATTTATTAATATCTGGATAAGGAGTGGATGTTTAAAGGGATTTTGTTTTGGTCAGAGTGGTGATTTTTTGTGGTTTATGGAGGGAGGTCGATTAGCGTTCTCGGCCTTGTAATTTTATATTCTGGAGGTCCTTCATCGGAACTGATATTGTTGATGTGGTCGAAACTAGAGGATGCAGCCCTACTGAATAATTTTTGGGAGAGGGAAAGGATGAAGTCTGATATGCTTGGTGTGCCGAGTGAGGTCCTAATTACGTCATTTCTGACAAACCATGGAGATTTTGAGATGTGCCGTAAGGTCTTCGACTGAAACGCTTCCATGCGCGACTTGCTGGTTTTTGATAGTAAGGGCCACCAAGCTGGGGCTGCATATGTTATGACCGATCGGATGAGCATCAGGTATAGGAGGAGCTTTGTCCCAAGGGTTAGGGGGCTGTGTTGGCTTAACATTGGGTAGAGTTTCGACCTGAGGCCCGTTGCCTGGCCGAGTCGAGTAGAGAGGTGTTTCTTCAGCGTGAGTTTACTGTCCAGAATTACTCCAAGATACTTTACTGACTTCGTCCAAGCAATGGGGCGGTGGTTCAGCATTAGTGGTGGCATGTTGGTCGTTTTGCCGAAACAGATGGCTTGAGACTTTTCTGTGTTTATAGATATACGCCACTTTCGAAGCCAGGGTGAGAGATGTTGAAGTTGTTGCTGGAGAATTAAAGTTGCCAGTTTGATGTTCATGGAGGTGCAGTGGAACATCGCGTCGTCCGCAAACAGGGATAGCGTGATGCGAGGAACGGTAGGAATATCGTTAGTGTAAATTAAATAGAGAAGAGGCCCTAACACCGAACCTTGGGGAACGCCGGCCCGGATAGGTCTCGGTCGGGAGAGGGAATCATAGACACTTGTTTGGAAGATACGATCTTGGAGAAATGATCTAAGGAGCGCAACAGTAGATAGTGGTAAGGGGGTAAACGAGAGTTTGAAGACCAAGCCAGGGTGCCACACCTTATCGAAGGCTTTACTGACGTCTAGGAGAGCCGCTGTTGTGTATAGATGTTTGTTGGTTGCATCGACTAGATTGGTGACGACTCGGACGAGTTGAAGCGTTGTGGAGTGGTCTCTTCTAAAGCCGAATTGTTCGTGGCGGATGTAATTTGATATTAGGGGAGAAATGAACATGAGGAGAAGGCGTTCAAAAACTTTGGAGAGTGTGGGTAGAAGTGATATTGGTCTGTGATTTTCGGGGTTTGTGAGTGATTTCTTTGGCTTAGGTATTAAAATAACTTTCGCTTTCTTCCAGCAGGTTGGAAAATGAGAGAGGTTTAGAGCACTGTTAAAAATGGAAGTTAGGTATGGTAGGGCGGAAGGCGGGAGATGCTGTAGCGCTGCAGCTCCAATCATGTCGATGCCAGGTGCTTTCTTCTTCTTAAGGCGGCCAATCACATTTGCAACTTGGGACTTCTCGATTTTGAATGTGTTTTCAGGTGGCGGAAAGGAGAACAGTTCTTTCAGATGTCCTTTGACCAAGTTTGTATGCGCGGCGTCGCTGTTTTTATGGGGTGAGAATTGTTGTTCCATGACGTCAGCAAATACTTCTGCTTTTTCCGCCGGGGCGTAGACGAGTCCGTTTGCTGTGCTAAGCGGATGGTCTTTACGTTTCTCGCCGGTTAAAGATTTCGCTACCTTCCAGACTGATCCGTCTTGTACGTCTAGGGAGATGAGATATGTTTCCCAGGTGTCTTGGCTGTGGTCTTGTAGCAGATTTTTAACTAGTACAGATTGTTTGTTGAGGAGTCGTTTAAAGTTCGGAGATCGAGTCGTTTGCCAAAGCCGGCGATAGCGTCTCTTCTGTCGGAGCTCATGTTTTATGTATGTTGGGAGGTCTGCGCGTTTTTTGTTAGGAGGAACTGTTTTGGAGTTGTTGAGGATAGCTGTTGTTATGTTTCGCTGGAGGATCTCTATGTGGTTTTCTAGTTTAGGTATGGAGTGGATGGAAGGTGGGGTGTCAGGTATTACTGCAGTCATGTCCTGGGAGAATGATTTCCAGTCAATCCTTTTGGTACTAGTGTGAGGGATGAAGGTAACTGAAGGGGAGTTGATGGTTATAATAACAGGATTGTGGTCGGAGGAAAGATCAGCGACTGAGGTGATCGAAATAGTGTCTACCAAGTCCTTGTATAGGGCTATGTCTAGAACGTCAGGTGGGTGTCTTCTGTTGGTTGGGATTCGTGTAGGCTCTTCTGGTCCTATGGCTGTTATATTTGGGTGGCGTTGAAGATATGAATACAGTCGGTTTCCATTGCTGTTCGTAATGTTGCTGTTCCAAGACGGATGTTTAGAATTTAGGTCTCCCGCTACCAGAGTAGGTGAGGAGGATTCGAAGAGGCCGTCAAAGTCGCCAATGGACATTTTGCGGTTAGGCGGATTGTATGCGGAAGTCAGGATGAGTTCGGAAGTTCCATGCTGTATTTTAACGGCAGTAGTTTCTATTGAAGATCGTGGGAAAGTGTGAGGAGTGTGAGTAAGCCTACGGTGGACAAATATACAAGTGCCCCCGGCAGGAGTTCTGCGTGTTGACGTGTTGCGGTTTGTTCTGTAAGTTGTGTACGATGGGATGTTGTACGGTGAGTTGTCGTGAAAACGAGTTTCTTGTACCAGAATGACGTCGACATTGTATTGTGACGCAAATACAGCAAGTTCCTGCTTGCGACCCTTGAGGCTGTTGGCATTCCACGTTACTATGGTCAGAGGTCTATTCATCGTTGATCATAAGGACTGTTAGTGACGATATGATGGCTGTGATGATAGACTTGACGTCTTTTGCTGCAAGGAGCTGGGGAATCAGTGCCTCCACCCAGGCGACAATTTTTTTTGGGCTGATTTCTGAGTCATTGTTGGATGCACGGCCAGTTACTTTCATTGTTGATGATTTGGAAGATGGAGGTTGAGCTTGAACATTACTTTTAGAAATGTTAATTTTGCTGATCCCGGCGGCTGCAGAATTCAGTTCTGCGATACTAGTATTTTTCCGTGGAGCTGCCTTCGGTTTTATGGAAGGTCGTGTTCGCGGAATAAGTTTCTTCTTGCGAAGGACCGAGGAATATGACGGTTTTGAGGTTTCTGGGCGGCTTTCAGTCACTGTAACTTCGCTGTCAGTTTCCGAAGACGAAGTATCGGTGGTGGGTGGCTTGGTCAGGGGCGCTTTTGGGATTGTCCGCTGTTGTGGCCTAGATTGTGGAGCCGTCCAGGATTGCTGTTGCTGCCCTCTCTTTTTTGCCATTATATCTTTATAATATGGGCATCCTCGGTAGTTGGCAGTATGTGCGCCTCCACAATTGCAGCATTTCGGCGACTCTTCATTTTTCTTGGTACACTGCCCTTTCTCGTGGTGGCTACCGCATCTCACGCACCGAGGGTCGAGATTACAATGTAGGGAACTGTGTCCGTATCTTTGACAGTTATAACACTGTGGGAGTCCGGGTTGTGGTGTAAATAGACTAACAGTGATGCGAAGACCAAGGAAGTATTTTACATCATATATTTCAGCATACTGGCCAATTTTTTTAATTTTGACTAAAAACAAGTTGACTGGTCGTTTGTCTCTGGTCGTTAGAGGGGTGACGGCGGTGGTAGAGTATCCCATCTCTTCTAACTCCTCTTTAATGTCTTCTCTATCGGTATCGTGTGGGATGCCTCGAAATACAACTTTTAGCTCCCTTTCTTCGGGAAGGCCGAACGTGTGGAATGGCTGATTTTTTTCCTTTAACAAGCGCTGGGCGGCTCTAAAGTCGTCGATGGATGCCGTGTAAATACGGAACAGCTTCCCCTGGCATTTTACATTTAACTCGCCTTTTTGCGTTAATTTGATTTCCTTAAGGAGGCTTATCCAATTTGGCGGCGACTCAAGGACTATTGGGGGAATTTTTGGCGATTTATTTGGAGCATTATTCGCATCCGTTTCACTCTCTGTATGTGAGGCGTCTTCCAAAGTTCCCTTGGTCTTGACATCCATCTGGTCGGTTTTCCGTCGTTTTAATGATTTTCTTTGGACTGGTGTAAAACCGTCGTTGTCCATCTGAGTTTCACTGTCGGGCGTTGGGCTGAGAGGGCTGTCCATGGTGCTAGTTAGGTTTGAGAAAGTCGGCATTAGTAGATCTGCTTTGCTTATTTGTACATTTGCGATTTTGGATGAAACGGCCCTTCTAAGGGCCAACTGTTGAGTTTTTGCTTCTATTTTGACGTGAGTTGCACTAATGTTTTAACATTGTCAAATTACAAAAATTACACCTTTAACACAATAATATGCACTAATAAAATACGCAAGTCTGTAAAAGTTAATTAAAAAGAAATAAATAACTGTAAAGTACTTTTAACAGTTGTTATAAAACTTAGATAATATAAAACTATAATTATCTATTTAAGACACAAAAGTTTATAATTAGGTATAATTTAAACGGGTTAATTGTTTGTTTAAAACACACAAGTCTATATAGAGTTTATATTTAAAAATAATAACAGTTTAAAATTTGTATAATTGCCTATGTTGTTTAATACACGACAAAAACAATAAAATAGTCTTTTCAATCAAATGTCATTTGTTTTTAGAGTACACAATATACAATTATAAATATATATATACTTAAATAATATTTGTACTCACTCTGCAACGTAGTAAGCAACGTTATTTAGGGAAGGGGAGAGTGTCCTGTCACTGTTCAAACAAAGGGAGGGCAATAAAGGGGGAGCGGAACAATAGAATACCGCTAGCCAGATGCTCGGCAAGCGGAAAACACAATAGCACTTGCACTTAGTTGAGTTTTAAAACACAATAGAATTCCAGCACTATACACAAGAATAAAAACACACTGTTTGAACTACAAAGAACTGTGAAAACACGTCTACACTGTACGAGTTCACAACACTGAATGTTTTTTTTTTTTTTTTTTTTTTTTTTTTTTTTTTTTTTTTTTTTTTTTTTTTTTGGGGTACATTAGTTGGTCGATACTATTTAAGTTGGAACTTTACTGATGAGGCGATCCAATAGGACGTTAGTACGTGTCCTGAATGGATCGCAGATTGGGAAAAGTTATATATAAATATCAAGCTTTGAGTTTGCAAAATCAACTTTTCAACCGAGAGGATTTCTATAATCCTCACTAGTCTCAACTTAACCTACCAATTCCATCATGTCTGGACGAGGAAAAGGCGGTAAAGTGAAGGGAAAGTCCAAGTCTCGATCTTCACGTGCCGGTCTACAGTTCCCGGTTGGCAGAATCCACGGGCTTCTGAGGAAAGGAAATTACGCCGAGAGAGTAGGAGCCGGTGCTCCGGTCTACTTGGCAGCAGTTATGGAGTACTTGGCTGCCGAAGTTCTCGAGTTGGCTGGCAACGCTGCTCGTGACAACAAGAAGACCAGAATCATTCCTCGTCATTTGCAGTTAGCCATCCGTAACGATGAGGAGTTGAACAAACTGTTGTCCGGCGTTACAATCGCACAAGGCGGTGTGTTGCCCAACATTCAGGCTGTCCTCCTCCCCAAGAAGACGGAAAAGAAAGCGTAAGCTCTTTCCCTTAAACAAACGGTCCTTTTCAGGACCAAACAAATATACTTACCAAATTCACTGTTTTGACGAGAGGATAGTCAGTCAGAACGAACAAACGACTCTGTTCACTTAAATAGGGGGAATAATAAACAAACACTGTATACATATATAAATAGAGAGGGAGAGAGCTACAACAAAAATAGATACTAATATTTATAGAATATACTCTTTCGCATTACAAGCATACTTCGTACTAAAGGTTCGCCAGTCCCAGACATTTTTAAAATAAGACTATAGAGAAATTTGGATTGACTAGAACCGATCTAAGTGAAGGGGGGAAATATGAGTATATATATAAACCTACCTAACCTGACCTGACTACAGGAAAAATGATATAAAAAGTTACCCTGTTTGCGACTTTTACGTACTTCGAAATTAAAAAAAAAAAAAAAAAAAAAAAAAAAAACCACTACGATATTTTGAAAACTGTGATCTTCAAAAATCAATTTTGAAACCTTATTTTCAGATACTAGGTCCCTTGGAGTCTTTGAATCCCAATTGGAATGAAAATTCTTTGATTTGTCGAAAAATGATGAATAAATCACATATCCGTGTCGGGATAGAGAGAGCCACAACAAGAAATAGATAATATTATTTATAGAATATACTCTTTCGGCATTACAAGTACCGAAAGAAAAAAAAAAAAAAAAAAGGGAGAATAAAAGAAAAGACGTAAGACTACAGTATAGATAAATTTGGATTGACTAGAACCGATTTAAATGAAGGGGGGAAATATGTAGGTTAGATAGGTTCATTTAGATCGGTTCTAGTCAATCCAAATTTATCCATAGTCTTATTTTAAAAATGTCTGGGACTGGCGAACCTTTAGTACGAATTATGCTTGTAATGCGAAAGAGTATAATATACCTACCTAACCTGACCTGACTTTACAGGAAAAATGATGAATAAATCAAATATCCGTGTCGGGATAGAGAGAGCTACAACAAAAAAAAAAAAAAAAAAAAAAAAAAAAAGAAAAGATACTAATATTTATAGAATATACTCTTTCGCATTACAAGCGTAATTCGTACTAAAGGTTCGCCAGTCCCAGACCATTTTCAAAAAGTTACTCTATTTTCGACTTTTACGTACTTCGAAATTTCCAAAAACTACGATATTTTGAAAACTGTAATCTTCAAAAATCAATTTTGAAACCTTATTTTCAGATACTAGGTCCCTTGGAGTCTTTGAATCCCAATTGGAATGAAAATTCTTTGATTGGTCTCTTTCGGCATTACAATTACCGAAAAAGACGTAAGACTATAGATAAATTTGGATTGACTAGAACCGATCTAATTGAACCTATCTAACATAACTCACCTGACCTGACTATAGAGGAAAAATGATGAATAAATCAAATATCCGTGTCGGGATAGAGAGAGAGCTACAACAAAAATAGATAGTAATATTTATAGAATATACTCTTTCGCATTTCAAGCATACTTCGTACTAAAGGTTCGCCAGTCCCAGACATTTTTAAAATAAGATTACAGATAAATTTGGATTGACTAGAACCGATCTAAATGAAGGGGGGAAATATATATATAAACCTACCTAACCTGACCTGATTTTACAGGAAAAATGTTGAATAAGATCTAATCGAAGGGGGGTGAGGGAAATATACGTATGCAATTTATGTTCGTACGAAATCGGAAGATTTACGAAGGGACACGAAAAATTTCCGACCAATCAGAGAGAGCGATTCCGTCCTCTGGAAGCATAAAAGAGACAGCTCAACCCGGCTGGGTGGGCACTTTTTGCACTTTGGCAATGCGGCAATAAGGTGTAATTAGGGGAGTTGTGGAGACTCCCGGTCGGCTTACACTCGAAAGAGCATATGATGATATAATATATGCATCTGGAGAGCGAGAAGGTCGCGGTAGATTCAATAAAACACTATGGCACTTGACCTCGGGACATAAACATGATTGAATTTGTAAGATATTTAGTTGGCCCTTAGAAGGGCCGTTTGGTTTCTGCCGACATAGAGCTTATTTGGAGCTCGTGTACTTGGTCACAGCCTTGGTTCCTTCACTCACAGCGTGCTTTGCCAACTCGCCGGGAAGGAGCAGCCTCACCGCTGTCTGTATTTCCCGAGACGTGATGGTAGAACGCTTGTTGTAGTGAGCCAATCGCGAAGCTTCGGCGGCGATCCTTTCGAAAATGTCGTTGACGAAGCTGTTCATGATACTCATGGCTTTAGATGAAACTCCCGTATCGGGATGGACTTGCTTCAAAACCTTGTAAATGTAAATAGCGTAGGATTCCTTCCTCTTACGCTTCTTCTTCTTGTCTCCCTTGGTGATGTTTTTCTGAGCCTTACCGGCTTTCTTGACTGCTTTCCCGCTAGCTTTAGGTGGCATGATCGCTGGTGAATGTTGGGGTACATTGAACTGAACTGAAATATTGACGAGGTTTCTTCCTCTATTTTTCACAGTGTCTGGAAATTCCACTTACTGTTCGAAGGATACTGTTCAAGGACGTTATTTTGGGCTAAGTTGGGGGTGGTAATTTATTAATATCTGGATAAGGAGTGGATGTTTAAAGGGATTTTGTTTTGGTCAGAGTGGTGATTTTTTGTGGTTTATGGAGGGAGGTCGATTAGCGTTCTCGGCCTTGTAATTTTATATTCTGGAGGTCCTTCATCGGAACTGATATTGTTGATGTGGTCGAAACTAGAGGATGCAGCCCTACTGAATAATTTTTGGGAGAGGGAAAGGATGAAGTCTGATATGCTTGGTGTGCCGAGTGAGGTCCTAATTACGTCATTTCTGACAAACCATGGAGATTTTGAGATGTGCCGTAAGGTCTTCGACTGAAACGCTTCCATGCGCGACTTGCTGGTTTTTGATAGTAAGGGCCACCAAGCTGGGGCTGCATATGTTATGACCGATCGGATGAGCATCAGGTATAGGAGGAGCTTTGTCCCAAGGGTTAGGGGGCTGTGTTGGCTTAACATTGGGTAGAGTTTCGACCTGAGGCCCGTTGCCTGGCCGAGTCGAGTAGAGAGGTGTTTCTTCAGCGTGAGTTTACTGTCCAGAATTACTCCAAGATACTTTACTGACTTCGTCCAAGCAATGGGGCGGTGGTTCAGCATTAGTGGTGGCATGTTGGTCGTTTTGCCGAAACAGATGGCTTGAGACTTTTCTGTGTTTATAGATATACGCCACTTTCGAAGCCAGGGTGAGAGATGTTGAAGTTGTTGCTGGAGAATTAAAGTTGCCAGTTTGATGTTCATGGAGGTGCAGTGGAACATCGCGTCGTCCGCAAACAGGGATAGCGTGATGCGAGGAACGGTAGGAATATCGTTAGTGTAAATTAAATAGAGAAGAGGCCCTAACACCGAACCTTGGGGAACGCCGGCCCGGATAGGTCTCGGTCGGGAGAGGGAATCATAGACACTTGTTTGGAAGATACGATCTTGGAGAAATGATCTAAGGAGCGCAACAGTAGATAGTGGTAAGGGGGTAAACGAGAGTTTGAAGACCAAGCCAGGGTGCCACACCTTATCGAAGGCTTTACTGACGTCTAGGAGAGCCGCTGTTGTGTATAGATGTTTGTTGGTTGCATCGACTAGATTGGTGACGACTCGGACGAGTTGAAGCGTTGTGGAGTGGTCTCTTCTAAAGCCGAATTGTTCGTGGCGGATGTAATTTGATATTAGGGGAGAAATGAACATGAGGAGAAGGCGTTCAAAAACTTTGGAGAGTGTGGGTAGAAGTGATATTGGTCTGTGATTTTCGGGGTTTGTGAGTGATTTCTTTGGCTTAGGTATTAAAATAACTTTCGCTTTCTTCCAGCAGGTTGGAAAATGAGAGAGGTTTAGAGCACTGTTAAAAATGGAAGTTAGGTATGGTAGGGCGGAAGGCGGGAGATGCTGTAGCGCTGCAGCTCCAATCATGTCGATGCCAGGTGCTTTCTTCTTCTTAAGGCGGCCAATCACATTTGCAACTTGGGACTTCTCGATTTTGAATGTGTTTTCAGGTGGCGGAAAGGAGAACAGTTCTTTCAGATGTCCTTTGACCAAGTTTGTATGCGCGGCGTCGCTGTTTTTATGGGGTGAGAATTGTTGTTCCATGACGTCAGCAAATACTTCTGCTTTTTCCGCCGGGGCGTAGACGAGTCCGTTTGCTGTGCTAAGCGGATGGTCTTTACGTTTCTCGCCGGTTAAAGATTTCGCTACCTTCCAGACTGATCCGTCTTGTACGTCTAGGGAGATGAGATATGTTTCCCAGGTGTCTTGGCTGTGGTCTTGTAGCAGATTTTTAACTAGTACAGATTGTTTGTTGAGGAGTCGTTTAAAGTTCGGAGATCGAGTCGTTTGCCAAAGCCGGCGATAGCGTCTCTTCTGTCGGAGCTCATGTTTTATGTATGTTGGGAGGTCTGCGCGTTTTTTGTTAGGAGGAACTGTTTTGGAGTTGTTGAGGATAGCTGTTGTTATGTTTCGCTGGAGGATCTCTATGTGGTTTTCTAGTTTAGGTATGGAGTGGATGGAAGGTGGGGTGTCAGGTATTACTGCAGTCATGTCCTGGGAGAATGATTTCCAGTCAATCCTTTTGGTACTAGTGTGAGGGATGAAGGTAACTGAAGGGGAGTTGATGGTTATAATAACAGGATTGTGGTCGGAGGAAAGATCAGCGACTGAGGTGATCGAAATAGTGTCTACCAAGTCCTTGTATAGGGCTATGTCTAGAACGTCAGGTGGGTGTCTTCTGTTGGTTGGGATTCGTGTAGGCTCTTCTGGTCCTATGGCTGTTATATTTGGGTGGCGTTGAAGATATGAATACAGTCGGTTTCCATTGCTGTTCGTAATGTTGCTGTTCCAAGACGGATGTTTAGAATTTAGGTCTCCCGCTACCAGAGTAGGTGAGGAGGATTCGAAGAGGCCGTCAAAGTCGCCAATGGACATTTTGCGGTTAGGCGGATTGTATGCGGAAGTCAGGATGAGTTCGGAAGTTCCATGCTGTATTTTAACGGCAGTAGTTTCTATTGAAGATCGTGGGAAAGTGTGAGGAGTGTGAGTAAGCCTACGGTGGACAAATATACAAGTGCCCCCGGCAGGAGTTCTGCGTGTTGACGTGTTGCGGTTTGTTCTGTAAGTTGTGTACGATGGGATGTTGTACGGTGAGTTGTCGTGAAAACGAGTTTCTTGTACCAGAATGACGTCGACATTGTATTGTGACGCAAATACAGCAAGTTCCTGCTTGCGACCCTTGAGGCTGTTGGCATTCCACGTTACTATGGTCAGAGGTCTATTCATCGTTGATCATAAGGACTGTTAGTGACGATATGATGGCTGTGATGATAGACTTGACGTCTTTTGCTGCAAGGAGCTGGGGAATCAGTGCCTCCACCCAGGCGACAATTTTTTTTGGGCTGATTTCTGAGTCATTGTTGGATGCACGGCCAGTTACTTTCATTGTTGATGATTTGGAAGATGGAGGTTGAGCTTGAACATTACTTTTAGAAATGTTAATTTTGCTGATCCCGGCGGCTGCAGAATTCAGTTCTGCGATACTAGTATTTTTCCGTGGAGCTGCCTTCGGTTTTATGGAAGGTCGTGTTCGCGGAATAAGTTTCTTCTTGCGAAGGACCGAGGAATATGACGGTTTTGAGGTTTCTGGGCGGCTTTCAGTCACTGTAACTTCGCTGTCAGTTTCCGAAGACGAAGTATCGGTGGTGGGTGGCTTGGTCAGGGGCGCTTTTGGGATTGTCCGCTGTTGTGGCCTAGATTGTGGAGCCGTCCAGGATTGCTGTTGCTGCCCTCTCTTTTTTGCCATTATATCTTTATAATATGGGCATCCTCGGTAGTTGGCAGTATGTGCGCCTCCACAATTGCAGCATTTCGGCGACTCTTCATTTTTCTTGGTACACTGCCCTTTCTCGTGGTGGCTACCGCATCTCACGCACCGAGGGTCGAGATTACAATGTAGGGAACTGTGTCCGTATCTTTGACAGTTATAACACTGTGGGAGTCCGGGTTGTGGTGTAAATAGACTAACAGTGATGCGAAGACCAAGGAAGTATTTTACATCATATATTTCAGCATACTGGCCAATTTTTTTAATTTTGACTAAAAACAAGTTGACTGGTCGTTTGTCTCTGGTCGTTAGAGGGGTGACGGCGGTGGTAGAGTATCCCATCTCTTCTAACTCCTCTTTAATGTCTTCTCTATCGGTATCGTGTGGGATGCCTCGAAATACAACTTTTAGCTCCCTTTCTTCGGGAAGGCCGAACGTGTGGAATGGCTGATTTTTTTCCTTTAACAAGCGCTGGGCGGCTCTAAAGTCGTCGATGGATGCCGTGTAAATACGGAACAGCTTCCCCTGGCATTTTACATTTAACTCGCCTTTTTGCGTTAATTTGATTTCCTTAAGGAGGCTTATCCAATTTGGCGGCGACTCAAGGACTATTGGGGGAATTTTTGGCGATTTATTTGGAGCATTATTCGCATCCGTTTCACTCTCTGTATGTGAGGCGTCTTCCAAAGTTCCCTTGGTCTTGACATCCATCTGGTCGGTTTTCCGTCGTTTTAATGATTTTCTTTGGACTGGTGTAAAACCGTCGTTGTCCATCTGAGTTTCACTGTCGGGCGTTGGGCTGAGAGGGCTGTCCATGGTGCTAGTTAGGTTTGAGAAAGTCGGCATTAGTAGATCTGCTTTGCTTATTTGTACATTTGCGATTTTGGATGAAACGGCCCTTCTAAGGGCCAACTGTTGAGTTTTTGCTTCTATTTTGACGTGAGTTGCACTAATGTTTTAACATTGTCAAATTACAAAAATTACACCTTTAACACAATAATATGCACTAATAAAATACGCAAGTCTGTAAAAGTTAATTAAAAAGAAATAAATAACTGTAAAGTACTTTTAACAGTTGTTATAAAACTTAGATAATATAAAACTATAATTATCTATTTAAGACACAAAAGTTTATAATTAGGTATAATTTAAACGGGTTAATTGTTTGTTTAAAACACACAAGTCTATATAGAGTTTATATTTAAAAATAATAACAGTTTAAAATTTGTATAATTGCCTATGTTGTTTAATACACGACAAAAACAATAAAATAGTCTTTTCAATCAAATGTCATTTGTTTTTAGAGTACACAATATACAATTATAAATATATATATACTTAAATAATATTTGTACTCACTCTGCAACGTAGTAAGCAACGTTATTTAGGGAAGGGGAGAGTGTCCTGTCACTGTTCAAACAAAGGGAGGGCAATAAAGGGGGAGCGGAACAATAGAATACCGCTAGCCAGATGCTCGGCAAGCGGAAAACACAATAGCACTTGCACTTAGTTGAGTTTTAAAACACAATAGAATTCCAGCACTATACACAAGAATAAAAACACACTGTTTGAACTACAAAGAACTGTGAAAACACGTCTACACTGTACGAGTTCACAACACTGAATGTTTTTTTTTTTTTTTTTTTTTTTTTTTTTTTTTTTTTTTTTTTTTTTTTTTTGGGGTACATTAGTTGGTCGATACTATTTAAGTTGGAACTTTACTGATGAGGCGATCCAATAGGACGTTAGTACGTGTCCTGAATGGATCGCAGATTGGGAAAAGTTATATATAAATATCAAGCTTTGAGTTTGCAAAATCAACTTTTCAACCGAGAGGATTTCTATAATCCTCACTAGTCTCAACTTAACCTACCAATTCCATCATGTCTGGACGAGGAAAAGGCGGTAAAGTGAAGGGAAAGTCCAAGTCTCGATCTTCACGTGCCGGTCTACAGTTCCCGGTTGGCAGAATCCACAGGCTTCTGAGGAAAGGAAATTACGCCGAGAGAGTAGGAGCCGGTGCTCCGGTCTACTTGGCAGCAGTTATGGAGTACTTGGCTGCCGAAGTTCTCGAGTTGGCTGGCAACGCTGCTCGTGACAACAAGAAGACCAGAATCATTCCTCGTCATTTGCAGTTAGCCATCCGTAACGATGAGGAGTTGAACAAACTGTTGTCCGGCGTTACAATCGCACAAGGCGGTGTGTTGCCCAACATTCAGGCTGTCCTCCTCCCCAAGAAGACGGAAAAGAAAGCGTAAGCTCTTTCCCTTAAACAAACGGTCCTTTTCAGGACCAAACAAATATACTTACCAAATTCACTGTTTTGACGAGAGGATAGTCAGTCAGAACGAACAAACGACTCTGTTCACTTAAATAGGGGGAATAATAAACAAACACTGTATACATATATAAATAGAGAGGGAGAGAGCTACAACAAAAATAGATACTAATATTTATAGAATATACTCTTTCGCATTACAAGCATACTTCGTACTAAAGGTTCGCCAGTCCCAGACATTTTTAAAATAAGACTATAGAGAAATTTGGATTGACTAGAACCGATCTAAGTGAAGGGGGGAAATATGAGTATATATATAAACCTACCTAACCTGACCTGACTACAGGAAAAATGATATAAAAAGTTACCCTGTTTGCGACTTTTACGTACTTCGAAATTAAAAAAAAAAAAAAAAAAAAAAAAAAAAAACCACTACGATATTTTGAAAACTGTGATCTTCAAAAATCAATTTTGAAACCTTATTTTCAGATACTAGGTCCCTTGGAGTCTTTGAATCCCAATTGGAATGAAAATTCTTTGATTTGTCGAAAAATGATGAATAAATCACATATCCGTGTCGGGATAGAGAGAGCCACAACAAGAAATAGATAATATTATTTATAGAATATACTCTTTCGGCATTACAAGTACCGAAAGAAAAAAAAAAAAAAAAGGGAGAATAAAAGAAAAGACGTAAGACTACAGTATAGATAAATTTGGATTGACTAGAACCGATTTAAATGAAGGGGGAAAATATGTAGGTTAGATAGGTTCATTTAGATCGGTTCTAGTCAATCCAAATTTATCCATAGTCTTATTTTAAAAATGTCTGGGACTGGCGAACCTTTAGTACGAATTATGCTTGTAATGCGAAAGAGTATAATATACCTACCTAACCTGACCTGACTTTACAGGAAAAATGATGAATAAATCAAATATCCGTGTCGGGATAGAGAGAGCTACAACAAAAAAAAAAAAAAAAAAAAAAAAAAAAAAAAAGAAAAGATACTAATATTTATAGAATATACTCTTTCGCATTACAAGCGTAATTCGTACTAAAGGTTCGCCAGTCCCAGACCATTTTCAAAAAGTTACTCTATTTTCGACTTTTACGTACTTCGAAATTTCCAAAAACTACGATATTTTGAAAACTGTAATCTTCAAAAATCAATTTTGAAACCTTATTTTCAGATACTAGGTCCCTTGGAGTCTTTGAATCCCAATTGGAATGAAAATTCTTTGATTGGTCTCTTTCGGCATTACAATTACCGAAAAAGACGTAAGACTATAGATAAATTTGGATTGACTAGAACCGATCTAATTGAACCTATCTAACATAACTCACCTGACCTGACTATAGAGGAAAAATGATGAATAAATCAAATATCCGTGTCGGGATAGAGAGAGAGCTACAACAAAAATAGATAGTAATATTTATAGAATATACTCTTTCGCATTTCAAGCATACTTCGTACTAAAGGTTCGCCAGTCCCAGACATTTTTAAAATAAGATTACAGATAAATTTGGATTGACTAGAACCGATCTAAATGAAGGGGGGAAATATATATATAAACCTACCTAACCTGACCTGATTTTACAGGAAAAATGTTGAATAAGATCTAATCGAAGGGGGGTGAGGGAAATATACGTATGCAATTTATGTTCGTACGAAATCGGAAGATTTACGAAGGGACACGAAAAATTTCCGACCAATCAGAGAGAGCGATTCCGTCCTCTGGAAGCATAAAAGAGACAGCTCAACCCGGCTGGGTGGGCACTTTTTGCACTTTGGCAATGCGGCAATAAGGTGTAATTAGGGGAGTTGTGGAGACTCCCGGTCGGCTTACACTCGAAAGAGCATATGATGATATAATATATGCATCTGGAGAGCGAGAAGGTCGCGGTAGATTCAATAAAACACTATGGCACTTGACCTCGGGACATAAACATGATTGAATTTGTAAGATATTTAGTTGGCCCTTAGAAGGGCCGTTTGGTTTCTGCCGACATAGAGCTTATTTGGAGCTCGTGTACTTGGTCACAGCCTTGGTTCCTTCACTCACAGCGTGCTTTGCCAACTCGCCGGGAAGGAGCAGCCTCACCGCTGTCTGTATTTCCCGAGACGTGATGGTAGAACGCTTGTTGTAGTGAGCCAATCGCGAAGCTTCGGCGGCGATCCTTTCGAAAATGTCGTTGACGAAGCTGTTCATGATACTCATGGCTTTAGATGAAACTCCCGTATCGGGATGGACTTGCTTCAAAACCTTGTAAATGTAAATAGCGTAGGATTCCTTCCTCTTACGCTTCTTCTTCTTGTCTCCCTTGGTGATGTTTTTCTGAGCCTTACCGGCTTTCTTGACTGCTTTCCCGCTAGCTTTAGGTGGCATGATCGCTGGTGAATGTTGGGGTACATTGAACTGAACTGAAATATTGACGAGGTTTCTTCCTCTATTTTTCACAGTGTCTGGAAATTCCACTTACTGTTCGAAGGATACTGTTCAAGGACGTTATTTTGGGCTAAGTTGGGGGTGGTAATTTATTAATATCTGGATAAGGAGTGGATGTTTAAAGGGATTTTGTTTTGGTCAGAGTGGTGATTTTTTGTGGTTTATGGAGGGAGGTCGATTAGCGTTCTCGGCCTTGTAATTTTATATTCTGGAGGTCCTTCATCGGAACTGATATTGTTGATGTGGTCGAAACTAGAGGATGCAGCCCTACTGAATAATTTTTGGGAGAGGGAAAGGATGAAGTCTGATATGCTTGGTGTGCCGAGTGAGGTCCTAATTACGTCATTTCTGACAAACCATGGAGATTTTGAGATGTGCCGTAAGGTCTTCGACTGAAACGCTTCCATGCGCGACTTGCTGGTTTTTGATAGTAAGGGCCACCAAGCTGGGGCTGCATATGTTATGACCGATCGGATGAGCATCAGGTATAGGAGGAGCTTTGTCCCAAGGGTTAGGGGGCTGTGTTGGCTTAACATTGGGTAGAGTTTCGACCTGAGGCCCGTTGCCTGGCCGAGTCGAGTAGAGAGGTGTTTCTTCAGCGTGAGTTTACTGTCCAGAATTACTCCAAGATACTTTACTGACTTCGTCCAAGCAATGGGGCGGTGGTTCAGCATTAGTGGTGGCATGTTGGTCGTTTTGCCGAAACAGATGGCTTGAGACTTTTCTGTGTTTATAGATATACGCCACTTTCGAAGCCAGGGTGAGAGATGTTGAAGTTGTTGCTGGAGAATTAAAGTTGCCAGTTTGATGTTCATGGAGGTGCAGTGGAACATCGCGTCGTCCGCAAACAGGGATAGCGTGATGCGAGGAACGGTAGGAATATCGTTAGTGTAAATTAAATAGAGAAGAGGCCCTAACACCGAACCTTGGGGAACGCCGGCCCGGATAGGTCTCGGTCGGGAGAGGGAATCATAGACACTTGTTTGGAAGATACGATCTTGGAGAAATGATCTAAGGAGCGCAACAGTAGATAGTGGTAAGGGGGTAAACGAGAGTTTGAAGACCAAGCCAGGGTGCCACACCTTATCGAAGGCTTTACTGACGTCTAGGAGAGCCGCTGTTGTGTATAGATGTTTGTTGGTTGCATCGACTAGATTGGTGACGACTCGGACGAGTTGAAGCGTTGTGGAGTGGTCTCTTCTAAAGCCGAATTGTTCGTGGCGGATGTAATTTGATATTAGGGGAGAAATGAACATGAGGAGAAGGCGTTCAAAAACTTTGGAGAGTGTGGGTAGAAGTGATATTGGTCTGTGATTTTCGGGGTTTGTGAGTGATTTCTTTGGCTTAGGTATTAAAATAACTTTCGCTTTCTTCCAGCAGGTTGGAAAATGAGAGAGGTTTAGAGCACTGTTAAAAATGGAAGTTAGGTATGGTAGGGCGGAAGGCGGGAGATGCTGTAGCGCTGCAGCTCCAATCATGTCGATGCCAGGTGCTTTCTTCTTCTTAAGGCGGCCAATCACATTTGCAACTTGGGACTTCTCGATTTTGAATGTGTTTTCAGGTGGCGGAAAGGAGAACAGTTCTTTCAGATGTCCTTTGACCAAGTTTGTATGCGCGGCGTCGCTGTTTTTATGGGGTGAGAATTGTTGTTCCATGACGTCAGCAAATACTTCTGCTTTTTCCGCCGGGGCGTAGACGAGTCCGTTTGCTGTGCTAAGCGGATGGTCTTTACGTTTCTCGCCGGTTAAAGATTTCGCTACCTTCCAGACTGATCCGTCTTGTACGTCTAGGGAGATGAGATATGTTTCCCAGGTGTCTTGGCTGTGGTCTTGTAGCAGATTTTTAACTAGTACAGATTGTTTGTTGAGGAGTCGTTTAAAGTTCGGAGATCGAGTCGTTTGCCAAAGCCGGCGATAGCGTCTCTTCTGTCGGAGCTCATGTTTTATGTATGTTGGGAGGTCTGCGCGTTTTTTGTTAGGAGGAACTGTTTTGGAGTTGTTGAGGATAGCTGTTGTTATGTTTCGCTGGAGGATCTCTATGTGGTTTTCTAGTTTAGGTATGGAGTGGATGGAAGGTGGGGTGTCAGGTATTACTGCAGTCATGTCCTGGGAGAATGATTTCCAGTCAATCCTTTTGGTACTAGTGTGAGGGATGAAGGTAACTGAAGGGGAGTTGATGGTTATAATAACAGGATTGTGGTCGGAGGAAAGATCAGCGACTGAGGTGATCGAAATAGTGTCTACCAAGTCCTTGTATAGGGCTATGTCTAGAACGTCAGGTGGGTGTCTTCTGTTGGTTGGGATTCGTGTAGGCTCTTCTGGTCCTATGGCTGTTATATTTGGGTGGCGTTGAAGATATGAATACAGTCGGTTTCCATTGCTGTTCGTAATGTTGCTGTTCCAAGACGGATGTTTAGAATTTAGGTCTCCCGCTACCAGAGTAGGTGAGGAGGATTCGAAGAGGCCGTCAAAGTCGCCAATGGACATTTTGCGGTTAGGCGGATTGTATGCGGAAGTCAGGATGAGTTCGGAAGTTCCATGCTGTATTTTAACGGCAGTAGTTTCTATTGAAGATCGTGGGAAAGTGTGAGGAGTGTGAGTAAGCCTACGGTGGACAAATATACAAGTGCCCCCGGCAGGAGTTCTGCGTGTTGACGTGTTGCGGTTTGTTCTGTAAGTTGTGTACGATGGGATGTTGTACGGTGAGTTGTCGTGAAAACGAGTTTCTTGTACCAGAATGACGTCGACATTGTATTGTGACGCAAATACAGCAAGTTCCTGCTTGCGACCCTTGAGGCTGTTGGCATTCCACGTTACTATGGTCAGAGGTCTATTCATCGTTGATCATAAGGACTGTTAGTGACGATATGATGGCTGTGATGATAGACTTGACGTCTTTTGCTGCAAGGAGCTGGGGAATCAGTGCCTCCACCCAGGCGACAATTTTTTTTGGGCTGATTTCTGAGTCATTGTTGGATGCACGGCCAGTTACTTTCATTGTTGATGATTTGGAAGATGGAGGTTGAGCTTGAACATTACTTTTAGAAATGTTAATTTTGCTGATCCCGGCGGCTGCAGAATTCAGTTCTGCGATACTAGTATTTTTCCGTGGAGCTGCCTTCGGTTTTATGGAAGGTCGTGTTCGCGGAATAAGTTTCTTCTTGCGAAGGACCGAGGAATATGACGGTTTTGAGGTTTCTGGGCGGCTTTCAGTCACTGTAACTTCGCTGTCAGTTTCCGAAGACGAAGTATCGGTGGTGGGTGGCTTGGTCAGGGGCGCTTTTGGGATTGTCCGCTGTTGTGGCCTAGATTGTGGAGCCGTCCAGGATTGCTGTTGCTGCCCTCTCTTTTTTGCCATTATATCTTTATAATATGGGCATCCTCGGTAGTTGGCAGTATGTGCGCCTCCACAATTGCAGCATTTCGGCGACTCTTCATTTTTCTTGGTACACTGCCCTTTCTCGTGGTGGCTACCGCATCTCACGCACCGAGGGTCGAGATTACAATGTAGGGAACTGTGTCCGTATCTTTGACAGTTATAACACTGTGGGAGTCCGGGTTGTGGTGTAAATAGACTAACAGTGATGCGAAGACCAAGGAAGTATTTTACATCATATATTTCAGCATACTGGCCAATTTTTTTAATTTTGACTAAAAACAAGTTGACTGGTCGTTTGTCTCTGGTCGTTAGAGGGGTGACGGCGGTGGTAGAGTATCCCATCTCTTCTAACTCCTCTTTAATGTCTTCTCTATCGGTATCGTGTGGGATGCCTCGAAATACAACTTTTAGCTCCCTTTCTTCGGGAAGGCCGAACGTGTGGAATGGCTGATTTTTTTCCTTTAACAAGCGCTGGGCGGCTCTAAAGTCGTCGATGGATGCCGTGTAAATACGGAACAGCTTCCCCTGGCATTTTACATTTAACTCGCCTTTTTGCGTTAATTTGATTTCCTTAAGGAGGCTTATCCAATTTGGCGGCGACTCAAGGACTATTGGGGGAATTTTTGGCGATTTATTTGGAGCATTATTCGCATCCGTTTCACTCTCTGTATGTGAGGCGTCTTCCAAAGTTCCCTTGGTCTTGACATCCATCTGGTCGGTTTTCCGTCGTTTTAATGATTTTCTTTGGACTGGTGTAAAACCGTCGTTGTCCATCTGAGTTTCACTGTCGGGCGTTGGGCTGAGAGGGCTGTCCATGGTGCTAGTTAGGTTTGAGAAAGTCGGCATTAGTAGATCTGCTTTGCTTATTTGTACATTTGCGATTTTGGATGAAACGGCCCTTCTAAGGGCCAACTGTTGAGTTTTTGCTTCTATTTTGACGTGAGTTGCACTAATGTTTTAACATTGTCAAATTACAAAAATTACACCTTTAACACAATAATATGCACTAATAAAATACGCAAGTCTGTAAAAGTTAATTAAAAAGAAATAAATAACTGTAAAGTACTTTTAACAGTTGTTATAAAACTTAGATAATATAAAACTATAATTATCTATTTAAGACACAAAAGTTTATAATTAGGTATAATTTAAACGGGTTAATTGTTTGTTTAAAACACACAAGTCTATATAGAGTTTATATTTAAAAATAATAACAGTTTAAAATTTGTATAATTGCCTATGTTGTTTAATACACGACAAAAACAATAAAATAGTCTTTTCAATCAAATGTCATTTGTTTTTAGAGTACACAATATACAATTATAAATATATATATACTTAAATAATATTTGTACTCACTCTGCAACGTAGTAAGCAACGTTATTTAGGGAAGGGGAGAGTGTCCTGTCACTGTTCAAACAAAGGGAGGGCAATAAAGGGGGAGCGGAACAATAGAATACCGCTAGCCAGATGCTCGGCAAGCGGAAAACACAATAGCACTTGCACTTAGTTGAGTTTTAAAACACAATAGAATTCCAGCACTATACACAAGAATAAAAACACACTGTTTGAACTACAAAGAACTGTGAAAACACGTCTACACTGTACGAGTTCACAACACTGAATGTTTTTTTTTTTTTTTTTTTTTTTTTTTTTTTTTTTTTTTTTTTTTTTTTTTTTTTTTTGGGGTACATTAGTTGGTCGATACTATTTAAGTTGGAACTTTACTGATGAGGCGATCCAATAGGACGTTAGTACGTGTCCTGAATGGATCGCAGATTGGGAAAAGTTATATATAAATATCAAGCTTTGAGTTTGCAAAATCAACTTTTCAACCGAGAGGATTTCTATAATCCTCACTAGTCTCAACTTAACCTACCAATTCCATCATGTCTGGACGAGGAAAAGGCGGTAAAGTGAAGGGAAAGTCCAAGTCTCGATCTTCACGTGCCGGTCTACAGTTCCCGGTTGGCAGAATCCACAGGCTTCTGAGGAAAGGAAATTACGCCGAGAGAGTAGGAGCCGGTGCTCCGGTCTACTTGGCAGCAGTTATGGAGTACTTGGCTGCCGAAGTTCTCGAGTTGGCTGGCAACGCTGCTCGTGACAACAAGAAGACCAGAATCATTCCTCGTCATTTGCAGTTAGCCATCCGTAACGATGAGGAGTTGAACAAACTGTTGTCCGGCGTTACAATCGCACAAGGCGGTGTGTTGCCCAACATTCAGGCTGTCCTCCTCCCCAAGAAGACGGAAAAGAAAGCGTAAGCTCTTTCCCTTAAACAAACGGTCCTTTTCAGGACCAAACAAATATACTTACCAAATTCACTGTTTTGACGAGAGGATAGTCAGTCAGAACGAACAAACGACTCTGTTCACTTAAATAGGGGGAATAATAAACAAACACTGTATACATATATAAATAGAGAGGGAGAGAGCTACAACAAAAATAGATACTAATATTTATAGAATATACTCTTTCGCATTACAAGCATACTTCGTACTAAAGGTTCGCCAGTCCCAGACATTTTTAAAATAAGACTATAGAGAAATTTGGATTGACTAGAACCGATCTAAGTGAAGGGGGGAAATATGAGTATATATATAAACCTACCTAACCTGACCTGACTACAGGAAAAATGATATAAAAAGTTACCCTGTTTGCGACTTTTACGTACTTCGAAATTAAAAAAAAAAAAAAAAAAAAAAAAAAAAAAAAAAAAAACCACTACGATATTTTGAAAACTGTGATCTTCAAAAATCAATTTTGAAACCTTATTTTCACCATACTAGGTCCCTTGGAGTCTTTGAATCCCAATTGGAATGAAAATTCTTTGATTTGTCGAAAAATGATGAATAAATCACATATCCGTGTCGGGATAGAGAGAGCCACAACAAGAAATAGATAATATTATTTATAGAATATACTCTTTCGGCATTACAAGTACCGAAAGAAAAAAAAAAAAAAAAGGGAGAATAAAAGAAAAGACGTAAGACTACAGTATAGATAAATTTGGATTGACTAGAACCGATTTAAATGAAGGGGGAAAATATGTAGGTTAGATAGGTTCATTTAGATCGGTTCTAGTCAATCCAAATTTATCCATAGTCTTATTTTAAAAATGTCTGGGACTGGCGAACCTTTAGTACGAATTATGCTTGTAATGCGAAAGAGTATAATATACCTACCTAACCTGACCTGACTTTACAGGAAAAATGATGAATAAATCAAATATCCGTGTCGGGATAGAGAGAGCTACAACAAAAAAAAAAAAAAAAAAAAAAAAAAAAAAAAGAAAAGATACTAATATTTATAGAATATACTCTTTCGCATTACAAGCGTAATTCGTACTAAAGGTTCGCCAGTCCCAGACCATTTTCAAAAAGTTACTCTATTTTCGACTTTTACGTACTTCGAAATTTCCAAAAACTACGATATTTTGAAAACTGTAATCTTCAAAAATCAATTTTGAAACCTTATTTTCAGATACTAGGTCCCTTGGAGTCTTTGAATCCCAATTGGAATGAAAATTCTTTGATTGGTCTCTTTCGGCATTACAATTACCGAAAAAGACGTAAGACTATAGATAAATTTGGATTGACTAGAACCGATCTAATTGAACCTATCTAACATAACTCACCTGACCTGACTATAGAGGAAAAATGATGAATAAATCAAATATCCGTGTCGGGATAGAGAGAGAGCTACAACAAAAATAGATAGTAATATTTATAGAATATACTCTTTCGCATTTCAAGCATACTTCGTACTAAAGGTTCGCCAGTCCCAGACATTTTTAAAATAAGATTACAGATAAATTTGGATTGACTAGAACCGATCTAAATGAAGGGGGGAAATATATATATAAACCTACCTAACCTGACCTGATTTTACAGGAAAAATGTTGAATAAGATCTAATCGAAGGGGGGTGAGGGAAATATACGTATGCAATTTATGTTCGTACGAAATCGGAAGATTTACGAAGGGACACGAAAAATTTCCGACCAATCAGAGAGAGCGATTCCGTCCTCTGGAAGCATAAAAGAGACAGCTCAACCCGGCTGGGTGGGCACTTTTTGCACTTTGGCAATGCGGCAATAAGGTGTAATTAGGGGAGTTGTGGAGACTCCCGGTCGGCTTACACTCGAAAGAGCATATGATGATATAATATATGCATCTGGAGAGCGAGAAGGTCGCGGTAGATTCAATAAAACACTATGGCACTTGACCTCGGGACATAAACATGATTGAATTTGTAAGATATTTAGTTGGCCCTTAGAAGGGCCGTTTGGTTTCTGCCGACATAGAGCTTATTTGGAGCTCGTGTACTTGGTCACAGCCTTGGTTCCTTCACTCACAGCGTGCTTTGCCAACTCGCCGGGAAGGAGCAGCCTCACCGCTGTCTGTATTTCCCGAGACGTGATGGTAGAACGCTTGTTGTAGTGAGCCAATCGCGAAGCTTCGGCGGCGATCCTTTCGAAAATGTCGTTGACGAAGCTGTTCATGATACTCATGGCTTTAGATGAAACTCCCGTATCGGGATGGACTTGCTTCAAAACCTTGTAAATGTAAATAGCGTAGGATTCCTTCCTCTTACGCTTCTTCTTCTTGTCTCCCTTGGTGATGTTTTTCTGAGCCTTACCGGCTTTCTTGACTGCTTTCCCGCTAGCTTTAGGTGGCATGATCGCTGGTGAATGTTGGGGTACATCAACTCAACTCAACTCAAAATGGCGAAGACTAGGTCCTCTATAATTGACAGCTTCTGTAAAAGACATTTGCTGCAAATGAATATAAAACATGATAATGAATTTAAAATGACTGTTGTTAAGGTTTGAAGTTAGTGAATAGTTTATTATTTTTAAATTTAGAAAAAGGGGAAACGAAGATGTGACTTCGTTTCTCATACTGTCAATAAATTTTTATTTATATTTTAATCTTTTTGATGGTATGGCTTGGTTTTTGTTTGGTATGAACCTGATTTTTAATTGTGTTATGGGGGATCAACCACCAGACACAGGGGACGTTTTCTCCTTTCTTGTGGGGGAGCGGGATCTGTCACGAGTGATGACAGATGCGCATGTTTGGAGCCTTCTGCTCTCGATGTAAGCTTTTTCGTAAGCTTGAGGACGAACTCCTCGAATGTGGGGACTTTCAATCCATTGAGGATGGTAGCATTTCTGACATACCATGGGGACTTGGTTATGCTTCTGAGCACTGAGTTTTGGAAAGAATCCAGCCGTTTCTTTCCTGAGGGGCTTAATAGAGAATACCAAGCAGGTGCTGCGTAAGCAGTTATGGGCCGAATGTACATTTTATACATGGTCAGTCTAGTGGTGATTGGTTGTGGGCTTCTGCCACTGATAATGGGGAAAAGCTTGGAGCGAGTGTATCTCGCCCTGCCAAGTATTTGCGTGACATGTTTGTTGAAGTTTAACCTTCTGTCAAGCGTTACACCTAAATATCTGACTTGTTTTTTCCATGCTATGGGGGACTTGTTTAGGAAGAGTTGTATTTTTGGTTTAGTGCGTTTTGCAGTGAATGGAATGGCTACTGTTTTGTCCGTGTTGACTGCGATTCTCCACTTTCTGAACCACGGTTCTAGTGTATCCAGCTGACGCTGGATGATATTTGCCCCATATTCGAGGTTTAATGATTGATAGTAGAACATGGAGTCATCAGCAAAGAGTCGCAGTTTCACGGTGTTGAGTACTGGGATGTCGTTAGTGTACAGAAGGTACAGTAACGGACCAAGGACTGATCCTTGCGGAACTCCAGCCTCGATAGGTCGAGGCGTGGATAGTTTACCTTCGACGGAAACCTGGAACCATCTGTTGTCGAGGTATGATTGTATGAGGTGAACATAGCATGGAGGAAGAGGGCTGTGCGCAAGTTTGTACAAGAGGCCCTCATGCCATACCTTGTCAAATGCTTTGCTGATGTCCAGGAATACAGCGATGGTGTGTACGTGTTTATTGAATCCGTCTGCTAGGCTGTTGACTACATTGATAAGCTGTAATGTTGTGGAATGCTCGCTACGAAAGCCGAACTGCTCGGGACGAAGTGTATGTTCAAGAATTTTGGTCAGTTGTGTGTTAACCAGTCTTTCGAAGACTTTCGAGAGACTGGAAAGGAGAGATATGGGTCTGAAATTTTGCGGGAAAAGAGCAGACTTTTTGGGTTTTGGTATCATTACGATTTTGGCTCTTTTCCACGCAGTTGGGAAATGACCTGTTCGCATGATTCCGTTGAAAATGGTCGTTATGGTGTTTACCATAGAGGACGGCATGTTTTTCAATGCACTATTGTTAACATTATCAAGACCAGGCGCCTTTCTGGAGTGGAGTTTGTGTATAGTGTTGGCCACCTGGTCGCACGTGAAAGGATCAGGGAGCGGGCCAATGGGACCTGAGAATTAGTTCTCGAGGTAGTTTTCTACGTGTTCAACGTGGTCGTCCACGTAGATAGAGGAGTGTGGTGTGAACTGGTCTTGCATGGAATCAGCGAACGCTTCAGCTTTGTCCGTGGCAGAGTATACTAACCCATTATGGCCGTGGAGTGGATTATTTGGAGTTTTGGGGGCGAGAAGCTGGCGATTTAGTTTCCATAGGGAACCATTTTCGGTGGTCACGGTGGAGAGGAACTTATCCCATTCATCCGCGGTGTGTGTTTCTAGGAGAGCTTTCACTAGAATGATTTGAGCGTTGAGCTGTTTTTTGATTGAGGGGGATCTGGTGAATTGCCATGTTCGGCGAAGTTTTCTTTTCTTTGCCAGCTCCTCTAGTATGTGAGGGGGAAGTTCAGCCTTGGTTCCTACACTGGAGGAAGTATGGGTACTGGAGATGAGTGCTGTATTAATGACGTTTTCTACTAGGCTGACCTGATAGTCAACGTCATCGGGAGTGACTATGTTGTCAATGGATTTCGGGCTGGTTCGGAGTAGATGCTCAGAGTATTTCCTCCAGTTTACTTGTTTGACCTCCTTTTTTGCAGGCGGTAAACGATTATGGTTTGTGCCAACAGTTAAGATGATGGGATTGTGGTCCGAGCTGAGGTCGTCGATGCAGACAAGCTCATGGGGGTGAGTGAAGTTTTTAAGCACGGCAATGTCAAGGACATCAGGCTTATGCCGCTTATTGCCAGGATGATGTGTAGGTGCGTCAGGTCCCAGAGCAGTGATGTCTGGATTTTTGGATAGGAATTTATGTAGTACTTTGCCGTGCCGATTAGTTATTCTGCTGTTCCACAGCGGATGTTTTGAGTTCAGATCGCCCATTATTATGGTCGGATCATTAGAGTGGAGCAATTTTTGGAAATCCGCCACTAGGAGTTTGGAATGGGGTGGAATGTATGCGGAAATGATGCGTACATTTTCGCCTTGGTAATTTATTTGGATGATGGAATGCTCTATCGGAGTGTGTGGGATGATAGGGATATCATGGTGTGTGATGCGTCTGTGCACCAAAATTGCTGTCCCACCTGCAGCTTGTTGGTGTTGGTGAGGGGGTTTTTGGCGATCTGAACGATAGGTAGTGTAGCATGGAATGTTGAAGTAGTTTTTCTTCGATAGATGTGTTTCGGATATTAGAGCAATATCGATGTTGTGGTTTTGGAGGAAGTATCGAAGTTCAGCCTTACGGTTGAGGACTCCGTTAGCGTTCCATGCTAGCACAGTGAGTTTCTTATCCATGACGCATGAATAAGGTGACTAAGGAAGTTAGAAGTGTTATTATGATGGATTTGGTGTCTGTCATTGACATGACTGTGGGTAGGATCCCTTGGATCCAGTTGCGTACGTCACTTGTTGTGACGTATTGGGGTACATTAGTTGGTCGATACTATTTAAGTTGGAACTTTACTGATGAGGCGATCCAATAGGACGTTAGTACGTGTCCTGAATGGATCGCAGATTGGGAAAAGTTATATATAAATATCAAGCTTTGAACTGCAAAATCATCATTCTTCTGCCAGCTGTCGAAGAGATAACATCTAGGTGTAAGCTCTACGCTACTAGACAACTCTTAGAAGCCAAGCAGTAAGCAGCCATTCTTTACCCTGGAATCTTCAACTCTTGTTCGGTGAACGGAGAAGAAGAGACCTGAGAGGGACAAGGGAAATCTCGCCTGCGCTTTCTTTGGCCGCCATTCTTGCTACAGTTGACAGCCTTATTTACCAGTCGCGGACCATCAGTTTCAGCTCCTCGCTCGTTGCTGCTGGCCGGCTGCGGACCGCCAACTCGCCCTTGTTTTCAACTTCGGCAGTCACCCCTAGAGCACCGGTTTCGTCGTGGGATACGAAGATACACTGGATTCTGCGGTCAGTTTCTGCTTGTAAACATAGCACTAAGTTTACACTCGTGAGCTGGCCTGCCAACACTGGTGAGTGACTTGTTTTCTTATACTGTCCCCATCAGACACATATTAAGACTGCGCAAAGCACGTCACTTTTTTTTCCGGACTTGTTCTTCGAACAATGTCCACCTCCGGGGACGAGGTCCATCGTGGCCGCAGTAGTCCCCCCCTAAAAATCCCGGCTTCACCGGGCACCAGCTCTAAGAAACAACCAGCTAGGGGTAAAACCCTAGTTGGTTGCAACAAAAAGGTCAACCTAACTGACTCATCTGCCGCCTCAGGCAAATTAGTTCCAACTTATGGCCCTTCTCAGGGCCAAGCTGGAACTCTCCAAAACCCAACATCTGCCACACCTGGCACGTCAACTAAGCCACCAAGCCCTTCAGGCAATCTATCTCAATCAGCCAATGGTCAGTCTAGTGACTTCACGACCATTGAGTCAAAAAGAAAGCGTAGGAAACGCAATGATTCCCAGGGGTCCCAATCAGGCTACGAGACTGACCGTAGCAACCACTCTGCCGCCACAGCAAAGCCGACTGCTCCTCCCAAGGAGAGAATCCCTCCCATCATCTTAGATGCTCCTAAGAACTGGCAGGAGCTATCTAGAAAAATCAACCAAGCCACAAACGGCAACTTAGAAGTCAGTTGCCGTGGGAATAATTTTAGAATTATTCCCAAAACCATCGATGCGTTTCGGCGCATCCAGGCCACACTCCAAAAGGAGAAAATAAACTTCCACACCTTCACTCTGCCCTCTGAAAAGGAGGTAAAGGTGGTACTCAAGGGTATCCCCTATACTACCCCAACAGAGGACATATTGGAGGACCTGAAGGTCAAGGGATTCTCTCCAACCAGCTGCACAGCAATCACCAACGCCCAGAAGAAGGCAGTAAATGTCTTCCTTGTAAGTCTGAAGAAGACACAAAACATCAGGGATATCTATGATATAGAACACATGTTCTATATCAAAATTACCGTAGATAGCTACAACCCTAGGCCTGGCATTGCTCAATGCTACAACTGCCAAAGGTTCGGGCACAGCTCCCTCAATTGCCACCAGCCACCTCGCTGTGTAAAATGTGCCGGCAACCATGATCGCACTCAGTGCACCAAAACGCGGGACACTGCTCCCAAGTGCGTAAACTGCGGCGGTGAACACCCGTCGAACTACAGAGGTTGCTCTGCGTATGCGGAGCACTTCAATAGGACGAAGGGTGCCAACCAACGCAGGCAACCCGCCCGCCCACAACAACCTACAAACCAGGCCCCACTTCCAAAAACCATCACGGCCAACCCACCATCTCCGACCGTAGAGGAGGAAGTCCTAATGGAACTTACTCCAGAAACCCAGGAGGTTCATCCTCCAGCCACTCCAGCACCCAAAACGGTGCCACAAAAAAAAACGTATGCAACTGTCGCTGCACCCAAACCCAAGCGGCCAATAAAGAAAGCATCAACCCGCCCAGTTGCCGTAAAAAGCAAGCCAGTGACTCCGGTCACTAAAACCGTACAGGCCGCTCCTGAAACAAAGGCAGTTGAAAAAACGCCTCCCCAACCCACTGAGGAACCAGAGTGTGTCCTCTCACTCCTTAAAAACGTCACAACAAGTGACGTACTCAACTGGATCCAAGGGATCCTACCCACAGTCATGTCAATGACAGACACCAAATCCATCATAATAACACTTCTAACTTCCTTAGTCACCTTATTCATGCGTCATGGATAAGAAACTCACTGTGCTAGCATGGAACGCTAACGGAGTCCTCAACCGTAAGGCTGAACTTCGATACTTCCTCCAAAACCACAACATCGATATTGCTCTAATATCCGAAACACATCTATTGAAGAAAAACTACTTCAACATTCCATGCTACACTACCTATCGTTCAGATCGCCAAAAACCCCCTCACCAACACCTACAAGCTGCAGGTGGGACAGCAATTTTGGTGCACAGACGCATCACACACCATGATATCCCAATCATCCCACACACTCCGATAGAGCATTCCATCATCCAAATCAATTACCAAGGCGAAAATGTACGCATCATTTCCGCATACATACCACCCCATTCCAAACTCCTATTGGCGGATCTCCAAAAATTGCTCCACTCTAATGATCCGACCATAATAATGGGCGATCTGAACTCAAAACATCCGCTGTGGAACAGCCGAATAACTAATAGGCACGGCAAAGTACTACATAAATTCCTATCCAAAAATCCAGACATCACTGCTCTGGGACCTGACGCACCTACACATCATCCTGGCAATAAGCGGCATAAGCCTGATGTCCTTGACATTGCCGTGCTTAAAAACTTCACTCACCCCCATGAGCTTGTCTGCATCGACGACCTCAGCTCGGACCACAATCCCATCATCTTAACTGTTGGCACAAACCATAATCGTTTACCGCCTGCAAAAAAGGAGGTCAAACAAGTAAACTGGAGGAAATACTCTGAACATCTACTCCGAACCAGCCCGAAATCCATTGACAACATAGTCACTCCCGATGACGTTGACTATCAGGTCAGCCTAGTAGAAAACGTCATTAATACAGCACTCATCTCCAGTACCCATACTTCCTCCAGTGTAGGAACCAAGGCTGAACTTCCCCCTCACATACTAGAGGAGCTGGCAAAGAAAAGAAAACTTCGCCGAACATGGCAATTCACCAGATCCCCCTCAATCAAAAAACAGCTCAACGCTCAAATCATTCTAGTGAAAGCTCTCCTAGAAACATACACCGCGGATGAATGGGATAAGTTCCTCTCCACCGTGACCACCGAAAATGGTTCCCTATGGAAACTAAATCGCCAGCTTCTCGCCCCCAAAACTCCAAATAATCCACTCCACGGCCATAATGGGTTAGTATACTGTGCCACGGACAAAGCTGAAGCGTTCGCTGATTCCATGCAAGACCAGTTCACACCACACTCCTCTATCTACGTGGACGACCACGTCGAACACGTAGAAAACTACCTCGAGAACTACTTCTCAGGTCCCATTGGCCCGCTCCCTGATCCTTTCACGTGCGACCAGGTGGCCAACACTATACACAAACTCCACTCCAGAAAGGCGCCTGGTCTAGATAATGTTAACAATAGTGCATTGAAAAACATGCCGTCCTCTATGGTAAACACCATAACGACCATTTTCAACGGAATCATGCGAACAGGTCATTTCCCAACTGCGTGGAAAAGAGCCAAAATCGTAATGATACCAAAACCCAAAAAGTCTGCTCTTTTCCCGCAAAATTTCAGACCCATATCTCTCCTTTCCAGTCTCTCGAAAGTCTTCGAAAGACTGGTTAACACACAACTGACCAAAATTCTTCAACATACACTTCGTCCCGAGCAGTTCGGCTTTCGTAGCGAGCATTCCACAACATTACAGCTTATCAATGTAATCAACAGCCTAGCAGACGGATTCAATAAACACGTACACACCATCGCTGTATTCCTGGACATCAGCAAAGCATTTGACAAGGTATGGCATGAGGGCCTCTTGTACAAACTTGCGCACAGCCCTCTTCCTCCATGCTATGTTCACCTCATACAATCATACCTCGACAACAGATGGTTCCAGGTCTCCGTCGAAGGTAAACTATCCACGCCCCGACCTATCGAGGCTGGAGTTCCGCAAGGATCAGTCCTTGGTCCGTTACTGTACCTTCTGTACACTAACGACATCCCAGTACTCAACACCGTGAAACTGCGACTCTTTGCTGACGACTCCATGTTCTACTATCAATCACTAAACCTCGAATATGGGGCAAACATCATCCAGCGTCAGCTGGATACACTAGAACCGTGGTTCAGAAAGTGGAGAATCGCAGTCAACACGGACAAAACAGTAGCCATTCCTTTCACAGCAAAACGCACTAAACCAAAAATACAACTCTTCCTAAACAAGTCCCCCATAGCATGGAAAAAACAAGTCAGATACTTAGGTGTAACGCTTGACAGAAGGTTAACCTTCAACAAACATGTCACGCAAATACTTGGCAGGGCGAGATACACTCGCTCCAAGCTTTTCCCCATTATCAGTGGCAGAAGCCCACAACCAATCACCACTAGACTGACCATGTATAAAATGTACATTCGGCCCATAACTGCTTACGCAGCACCAGCTTGGTATTCTTTAATAAGCCCCTCAGGAAAGAAACGGCTGGATTCTTTCCAAAATTCAGTGCTTAGAAGCATAACTAAGTCCCCATGGTATGTCAGAAATGCTACCATCCTCAATGGATTGAAAGTCCCCACATTCGAGGAGTTCGTCCTCAAGCTAACGAAAAAGCTTACATCGAGAGCAGAAGGCTCCAAACATGCGCATCTGTCATCACTCGTGACAGATCCCGCTCCCCCACAAGAAAGGAGAAAACGTCCCCTGTGTCTGGTGGTTGATCCCCCATAACACAATTAAAAATCAGATTCATACCAAGCAAAAACCAAGCCATTTCAACAAAAAGATACAAAGATTAAAATAAATTTTATTGACAGTATGAGAAACGAAGTCACATCTTCGTTTCCCCTTTTTCTAAATTTAAAAATGATAAACTATTCACTAACTTCAAACCTTAACAACAGTCATTTTAAATTCATATCATGTTTTATATTCATTTGCAGCAAATGTCTTTTACAGAAGCTGTCAATTATAGAGGACCTAGTCTTCGCCATTTTGAGTTGAGTTGTTGTTGTTTTTGCAAAATCAACTTTTCAACCGAGAGGATTTCTATAATCCTCACTAGTCTCAACTTAACCTACCAATTCCATCATGTCTGGACGAGGAAAAGGCGGTAAAGTGAAGGGAAAGTCCAAGTCTCGATCTTCACGTGCCGGTCTACAGTTCCCGGTTGGCAGAATCCACAGGCTTCTGAGGAAAGGAAATTACGCCGAGAGAGTAGGAGCCGGTGCTCCGGTCTACTTGGCAGCAGTTATGGAGTACTTGGCTGCCGAAGTTCTCGAGTTGGCTGGCAACGCTGCTCGTGACAACAAGAAGACCAGAATCATTCCTCGTCATTTGCAGTTAGCCATCCGTAACGATGAGGAGTTGAACAAACTGTTGTCCGGCGTTACAATCGCACAAGGCGGTGTGTTGCCCAACATTCAGGCTGTCCTCCTCCCCAAGAAGACGGAAAAGAAAGCGTAAGCTCTTTCCCTTAAACAAACGGTCCTTTTCAGGACCAAACAAATATACTTACCAAATTCACTGTTTTGACGAGAGGATAGTCAGTCAGAACGAACAAACGACTCTGTTCACTTAAATAGAGCCTAAAAAAGGGGGAATAATAAACAAACAATGTATACATATATAAATAGAGAGGGAGAGAGCTACAACAAAAATAGATAGTAATATTTATAGAATATACTCTTTCGCATTACAAGCATACTTCGTACTAAAGGTTCGCCAGTCCCAGACATTTTTAAAATAAGACTATAGAGAAATTTGGATTGACTAGAACCGATCTAAGTGAAGGGGGGAAATATGAGTATATATATAAACCTACCTAACCTGACCTGACTACAGGAAAAATGATATAAAAAGTTACCCTGTTTGCGACTTTTACGTACTTCGAAATTAAAAAAAAAAAAAAAAAAAAAAAACCACTACGATATTTTGAAAACTGTGATCTTCAAAAATCAATTTTGAAACCTTATTTTCACCATACTAGGTCCCTTGGAGTCTTTGAATCCCAATTGGAATGAAAATTCTTTGATTTGTCGAAAAATGATGAATAAATCACATATCCGTGTCGGGATAGAGAGAGAGCCACAACAAGAAATAGATAATATTATTTATAGAATATACTCTTTCGGCATTACAAGTACCGAAAAAAAAAAAAAAAAAAAAAAAAAAGGGGAGAATAAAAGAAAAGACGTAAGACTACAGTATAGATAAATTTGGATTGACTAGAACCGATCTAAGTGAAGGGGGGAAATATGAGTATATATATAAACCTACCTAACCTGACCTGACTACAGGAAAAATGATATAAAAAGTTACCCTGTTTGCGACTTTTACGTACTTCGAAATTAAAAAAAAAAAAAAAAAAAAAAAAAAAAACCACTACGATATTTTGAAAACTGTGATCTTCAAAAATCAATTTTGAAACCTTATTTTCACCATACTAGGTCCCTTGGAGTCTTTGAATCCCAATTGGAATGAAAATTCTTTGATTTGTCGAAAAATGATGAATAAATCACATATCCGTGTCGGGATAGAGAGAGAGCCACAACAAGAAATAGATAATATTATTTATAGAATATACTCTTTCGGCATTACAAGTACCGAAAAAAAAAAAAAAAAAAAAAAAAAAAAAAAAAAAAAAAAAGGGAGAATAAAAGAAAAGACGTAAGACTACAGTATAGATAAATTTGGATTGACTAGAACCGATTTAAATGAAGTGGGAAAATATGTAGGTTAGATAGGTTCATTTAGATCGGTTCTAGTCAATCCAAATTTATCCATAGTCTTATTTTAAAAATGTCTGGGACTGGCGAACCTTTAGTACGAATTATGCTTGTAATGCGAAAGAGTATAATATACCTACCTAACCTGACCTGACTTTACAGGAAAAATGATGAATAAATCAAATATCCGTGTCGGGATAGAGAGAGCTACAAAAAAAAAAAAAAAAAAAAATAAGAAAAAAAAAGATACTAATATTTATAGAATATACTCTTTCGCATTACAAGCATAATTCGTACTAAAGGTTCGCCAGTCCCAGACCATTTTCAAAAAGTTACTCTATTTTCGACTTTTACGTACTTCGAAATTTCCAAAAACTACGATATTTTGAAAACTGTGATCTTCAAAAATCAATTTTGAAACCTTATTTTCACCATACTAGGTCCCTTGGAGTCTTTGAATCCCAATTGGAATGAAAATTCTTTGATTGGTCTCTTTCGGCATTACAATTACCGAAAAAGACGTAAGACTATAGATAAATTTGGATTGACTAGAACCGATCTAATTGAACCTATCTAACATAACTCACCTGACCTGACTTTAGAGGAAAAATGATGAATAAATCAAATATCCGTGTCGGGATAGAGAGAGAGCTACAACAAAAATAGATAGTAATATTTATAGAATATACTCTTTCGCATTTCAAGCATACTTCGTACTAAAGGTTCGCCAGTCCCAGACATTTTTAAAATAAGATTACAGATAAATTTGGATTGACTAGAACCGATCTAAATGAAGGGGGGAAATATATATATAAACCTACCTAACCTGACCTGATTTTACAGGAAAAATGTTGAATAAGATCTAATCGAAGGGGGGTGAGGGAAATATACGTATGCAATTTATGTTCGTACGAAATCGGAAGATTTACGAAGGGACACGAAAAATTTCCGACCAATCAGAGAGAGCGATTCCGTCCTCTGGAAGCATAAAAGAGACAGCTCAACCCGGCTGGGTGGGCACTTTTGCACTTTTGCACTTTTGCACTTTTGCACTTTGCCAATGCGGCAATAAGGTGTAATTAGGGGAGTTGTGGAGACTCCCGGTCGGCTTACACTCGAAAGAGCATATGATGATATAATATATGCATCTGGAGAGCGAGAAGGTCGCGGTAGATTCAATAAAACACTATGGCACTTGACCTCGGGACATAAACATGATTGAATTTGTAAGATATTTAGTTGGCCCTTAGAAGGGCCGTTTGGTTTCTGCCGACATATAGCTTATTTGGAGCTCGTGTACTTGGTCACAGCCTTGGTTCCTTCACTCACAGCGTGCTTTGCCAACTCGCCGGGAAGGAGCAGCCTCACCGCTGTCTGTATTTCCCGAGACGTGATGGTAGAACGCTTGTTGTAGTGAGCCAATCGCGAAGCTTCGGCGGCGATCCTTTCGAAAATGTCGTTGACGAAGCTGTTCATGATACTCATGGCTTTAGATGAAACTCCCGTATCGGGATGGACTTGCTTCAAAACCTTGTAAATGTAAATAGCGTAGGATTCCTTCCTCTTACGCTTCTTCTTCTTGTCTCCCTTGGTGATGTTTTTCTGAGCCTTACCGGCTTTCTTGACTGCTTTCCCGCTAGCTTTAGGTGGCATGATCGCTGGTGAATGTTGGGGTACAACTCTAAACTCAACTCAAAATGGCGAAGACTAGGTCCTCTATAAATGACAGCTTCTGTAAAAGACATTTGCTGCAAATGAATATAAAACATGATATGAATTTAAAATGACTGTTGTTAAGGTTTGAAGTTAGTGAATAGTTTATCATTTTTAAATTTAGAAAAAGGGGAAACGAAGATGTGACTTCATTTCTCATACTGTCAATAATTTTTATTTATATTTTAATCTTTTGGATATATGGCTTGGTTTTTGTTTGGTATGAATCTGATTTTTAGTTGTGTTATGGGGGATCAACCACCAGACACAGGGGACGTTTTCTCCTTTCTTGTGGGGGAGCGGGATCTGTCACGAGTGATGACAGATGCGCATGTTTGGAGCCTTCTGCTCTCGATGTAAGCTTTTTCGTAAGCTTGAGGACGAACTCCTCGAATGTGGGGACTTTCAATCCATTGAGAATGGTAGCATTTCTGACATACCATGGGGACTTAGTTATGCTTCTGAGCACTGAGTTTTGGAAAGAATCCAGCCGTTTCTTTCCTGAGGGGCTTAATAGAGAATACCAAGCAGGTGCTGCGTAAGCAGTTATGGGCCGAATGTACATTTTATACATGGTCAGTCTAGTGGTGATTGGTTGTGGGCTTCTGCCACTGATAATGGGGAAAAGCTTGGAGCGAGTGTATCTCGCCCTGCCAAGTATTTGCGTGACATGTTTGTTGAAGTTTAACCTTCTGTCAAGCGTTACACCTAAATATCTGACTTGTTTTTTCCATGCTATGGGGGACTTGTTTAGGAAGAGTTGTATTTTTGGTTTAGTGCGTTTTGCAGTGAATGGAATGGCTACTGTTTTGTCCGTGTTGACTGCGATTCTCCACTTTCTGAACCACGGTTCTAGTGTATCCAGCTGACGCTGGATGATATTTGCCCCATATTCGAGGTTTAATGATTGATAGTAGAACATGGAGTCATCAGCAAAGAGTCGCAGTTTCACGGTGTTGAGTACTGGGATGTCGTTAGTGTACAGAAGGTACAGTAACGGACCAAGGACTGATCCTTGCGGTACTCCAGCCTCGATAGGTCGAGGCGTGGATAGTTTACCTTCGACGGAAACCTGGAACCATCTGTTGTCGAGGTATGATTGTATGAGGTGAACATAGCATGGAGGAAGAGGGCTGTGCGCAAGTTTGTACAAGAGGCCCTCATGCCATACCTTGTCAAATGCTTTGCTGATGTCCAGGAATACAGCGATGGTGTGTACGTGTTTATTGAATCCGTCTGCTAGGCTGTTGACTACATTGATAAGCTGTAATGTTGTGGAATGCTCGCTACGAAAGCCGAACTGCTCGGGACGAAGTGTATGTTCAAGAATTTTGGTCAGTTGTGTGTTAACCAGTCTTTCGAAGACTTTCGAGAGACTGGAAAGGAGAGATATGGGTCTGAAATTTTGCGGGAAAAGAGCAGACTTTTTGGGTTTTGGTATCATTACGATTTTGGCTCTTTTCCACGCAGTTGGGAAATGACCTGTTCGCATGATTCCGTTGAAAATGGTCGTTATGGTGTTTACCATAGAGGACGGCTTGTTTTTCAATGCACTATTGTTAACATTATCTAGACCAGGCGCCTTTCTGGAGTGGAGTTTGTGTATCGTATTGGCCACCTGGTCGCACGTGAAGGGATCAGGGAGCGGGCCAATGGGACCTGAGAAGTAGTTCTCGAGGTAGTTTTCTACGTGTTCGACGTGGTCGTCCACGTAGATAGAGGAGTGTGGTGTGAACTGGTCTTGCATGGAATCAGCGAACGCTTCAGCTTTGTCCGTGGCACAGTATACTAACCCATTATGGCCGTGGAGTGGATTATTTGGAGTTTTGGGGGCGAGAAGCTGGCGATTTAGTTTCCATAGGGAACCATTTTCGGTGGTCACGGTGGAGAGGAACTTATCCCATTCATCCGCGGTGTATGTTTCTAGGAGAGCTTTCACTAGAATGATTTGAGCGTTGAGCTGTTTTTTGATTGAGGGGGATCTGGTGAATTGCCATGTTCGGCGAAGTTTTCTTTTCTTTGCCAGCTCCTCTAGTATGTGAGGGGGAAGTTCAGCCTTGGTTCCTACACTGGAGGAAGTATGGGTACTGGAGATGAGTGCTGTATTAATGACGTTTTCTACTAGGCTGACCTGATAGTCAACGTCATCGGGAGTGACTATGTTGTCAATGGGTTTCGGGCTGGTTCGGAGTAGATGCTCAGAGTATTTCCTCCAGTTTACTTGTTTGACCTCCTTTTTTGCAGGCGGTAAACGATTATGGTTTGTGCCAACAGTTAAGATGATGGGATTGTGGTCCGAGCTGAGGTCGTCGATGCAGACAAGCTCATGAGGGTGAGTGAAGTTTTTAAGCACGGCAATGTCAAGGACATCAGGCTTATGCCGCTTATTGCCAGGATGATGTGTAGGTGCGTCAGGTCCCAGAGCAGTGATGTCTGGATTTTTGGATAGGAATTTATGTAGTACTTTGCCGTGCCGATTAGTTATTCTGCTGTTCCACAGCGGATGTTTTGAGTTCAGATCGCCCATTATTATGGTCGGATCATTAGAGTGGAGTAATTTTTGGAAATCCGCCACTAGGAGTTTGGATTGGGGTGGAATGTATGCGGAAATGATGCGTACATTTTCGCCTTGGTAATTGATTTGGATGATGGAATGCTCTATCGGAGTGTGTGGGATGATAGGGATATCATGGTGTGTGATGCGTCTGTGCACCAAAATTGCTGTCCCACCTGCAGCTTGTTGGTGTTGGTGAGGGGGTTTTTGGCGATCTGAACGATAGGTAGTGTAGCATGGAATGTTGAAGTAGTTTTTCTTCGATAGATGTGTTTCGGATATTAGAGCAATATCGATGTTGTGGTTTTGGAGGAAGTATCGAAGTTCAGCCTTACGGTTGAGGACTCCGTTAGCGTTCCATGCTAGCACAGTGAGCTTCTTATCCATGACGCATGAATAAGGTGACTAGGGAAGTTAGAAGTGTAATGATGATGGATTTGGTGTCTGTCATTGACATGACTGTGGGTAGGATCCCTTGGATCCAGTTGAGTACGTCACTTGTTGTGACGTTTTTAAGGAGTGAGAGGACACACTCTGGTTCCTCAGTGGGTTGGGGAGGCGTTTTTTCAACTGCCTTTGTTACAGGAGCGGCCTGTACAGTTTTAATGACCGGAGTCACTGGCTTGCTTTTTACGGCAACTGGGCGGGTTGATGCTTTCTTTATTGGCCGCTTGGGTTTGGGTGCAGCGACAGTTGCATACGTTTTTTTTTGTGGCACCGTTTTGGGTGCTGGAGTGGCTGGAGGGTGAACCTCCTGGGTTTCTGGAGTAAGTTCCATTAGAACTTCCTCCTCTACGGTCGGAGATGGTGGGTTGGCCGTGATGGTTTTTGGAAGTGGGGCCTGGTTTGTAGGTTGTTGTGGGCGGGCGGGTTGCCTGCGTTGGTTGGCACCCTTCGTCCTATTGAAGTGCTCCGCATACGCAGAGCAACCTCTGTAGTTCGACGGGTGTTCACCGCCGCAGTTTACGCACTTGGGAGCAGTGTCCCGCGTTTTGGTGCACTGAGTGCGATCATGGTTGCCGGCACATTTTACACAGCGAGGTGGCTGGTGGCAATTGAGGGAGCTGTGCCCGAACCTTTGGCAGTTGTAGCATTGAGCAATGCCAGGCCTAGGGTTGTAGCTATCTACGGTAATTTTGATATAGAACATGTGTTCTATATCATAGATATCCCTGATGTTTTGTGTCTTCTTCAGACTTACAAGGAAGACATTTACTGCCTTCTTCTGGGCGTTGGTGATTGCTGTGCAGCTGGTTGGAGAGAATCCCTTGACCTTCAAGTCCTCCAGTATGTCCTCTGTTGGGGTAGTATAGGGAATACCCTTGAGTACGACCTTTACCTCCTTTTCAGAGGGCAGAGTGAAGGTGTGGAAGTTTATTTTCTCCTTCTGGAGTGTGGCCTGGATGCGCCGAAACGCATCGATGGTTTTGGGAATAATTCTAAAATTATTCCCACGGCAACTGACTTCTAGATTTCCATTTGTGGCTTGATTGATTTTCCTAGATAGCTCCTGCCAGTTCTTAGGAGCATCTAAGATGATGGGAGGGATTCTCTCCTTGGGAGGAGCAGTCGGCTTTGCCGTGGCGGCAGAGTGGTTGCTACGGTCAGTCTCGTAGCCTGATTGGGACCCCTGGGAATCATTGCGTTTCCTACGCTTTCTTTTTGACTCAATGGTCGTGAAGTCACTAGACTGACCATTGGCTGATTGAGATAGAATGCCTGAAGGGCTTGGTGGCTTAGTTGACGTGCCAGGTGTGGCAGATGTTGGGTTTTGGAGAGTTCCAGCTTGGCCCTGAGAAGGGCCATAAGTTGGAACTAATTTGCCTGAGGCGGCAGATGAGTCAGTTAGGTTGACTTTTTTGTTGCAACCAACTAGGGTTTTACCCCTAGCTGGTTGTTTCTTTAAGCTGGTGCCCGGTGAAGCCGGGATTTTTAGGGGGGGACTACTACGGCCACGATGGACCTCGTCCCCGGAGGTGGACATTGTTCGAAGAACAAGTCCGGAAAAAAAGTGACGTGCTTTGCGCAGTCTTAATATGTGTCTGATGGGGACAGTATAAGAAAACAAAGTCACTCACCAGTGTTGGCAGGCCAGCTCACGAGTGTAAACTTAGTGCTATGTTTACAAGCAGAAACTGACCGCAGAATCCAGTGAATCTTCGTATCCCACGACGAAACCGGTGCTCTAGGGGTGACTGCCGAAGTTGAAATCAAGGGCGAGTTGGCGGTCCGCAGTTGGCCAGCAGCAACGAGCGAGGAGCCGAGACTGATGGTCCGCGACTGGTAGATAAGGCTGTCAACGGTAGCAAGAATGGCGGCCAAAGAAAGCGCAGGCGAGATTTCCCTTGTCCCTCTCAGGTCTCTTCTTCTCCGTTCACCGAACAAGAGTTGAAGATTCCAGGGTAAAGTATGGCTGCTTACTGCTTGGCTTCTCAGAGTGGTCTAGTAGCGTAGAGCTTACACCTAGATGTTACCTCTTCGACAGCTGGCAGAAGAATGATTTTTTGTTGGTGGGGTACATTAGTTGGTCGATACTATTTAAGTTGGAACTTTACTGATGAGGCGATCCAATAGGACGTTAGTACGTGTCCTGAATGGATCGCAGATTGGGAAAAGTTATATATAAATATCAAGCTTTGAACTGCAAAATCAACTTTTCAACCGAGAGGATTTCTATAATCCTCACTAGTCTCAACTTAACCTACCAATTCCATCATGTCTGGACGAGGAAAAGGCGGTAAAGTGAAGGGAAAGTCCAAGTCTCGATCTTCACGTGCCGGTCTACAGTTCCCGGTTGGCAGAATCCACAGGCTTCTGAGGAAAGGAAATTACGCCGAGAGAGTAGGAGCCGGTGCTCCGGTCTACTTGGCAGCAGTTATGGAGTACTTGGCTGCCGAAGTTCTCGAGTTGGCTGGCAACGCTGCTCGTGACAACAAGAAGACCAGAATCATTCCTCGTCATTTGCAGTTAGCCATCCGTAACGATGAGGAGTTGAACAAACTGTTGTCCGGCGTTACAATCGCACAAGGCGGTGTGTTGCCCAACATTCAGGCTGTCCTCCTCCCCAAGAAGACGGAAAAGAAAGCGTAAGCTCTTTCCCTTAAACAAACGGTCCTTTTCAGGACCAAACAAATATACTTACCAAATTCACTGTTTTGACGAGAGGATAGTCAGTCAGAACGAACAAACGACTCTGTTCACTTAAATAGAGCCTAAAAAAGGGGGAATAATAAACAAACAATGTATACCTAACCTGACCTGACTACAGGAAAAATGATATAAAAAGTTACCCTGTTTGCGACTTTTACGTACTTCGAAATTAAAAAAAAAAAAAAAAAAAAAAAAAAAAAAAAAAAAACCACTACGATATTTTGAAAACTGTGATCTTCAAAAATCAATTTTGAAACCTTATTTTCACCATACTAGGTCCCTTGGAGTCTTTGAATCCCAATTGGAATGAAAATTCTTTGATTTGTCGAAAAATGATGAATAAATCACATATCCGTGTCGGGATAGAGAGAGAGCCACAACAAGAAATAGATAATATTATTTATAGAATATACTCTTTCGGCATTACAAGTACCGAAAAAAAAAAAAAAAAAAAAAAAAAAAAAAAAAAGGGAGAATAAAAGAAAAGACGTAAGACTACAGTATAGATAAATTTGGATTGACTAGAACCGATTTAAATGAAGTGGGAAAATATGTAGGTTAGATAGGTTCATTTAGATCGGTTCTAGTCAATCCAAATTTATCCATAGTCTTATTTTAAAAATGTCTGGGACTGGCGAACCTTTAGTACGAATTATGCTTGTAATGCGAAAGAGTATAATATACCTACCTAACCTGACCTGACTTTACAGGAAAAATGATGAATAAATCAAATATCCGTGTCGGGATAGAGAGAGCTACAAAAAAAAAAAAATAAAAAAAAATAAGAAAAAAAAAGATACTAATATTTATAGAATATACTCTTTCGCATTACAAGCATAATTCGTACTAAAGGTTCGCCAGTCCCAGACCATTTTCAAAAAGTTACTCTATTTTCGACTTTTACGTACTTCGAAATTTCCAAAAACTACGATATTTTGAAAACTGTGATCTTCAAAAATCAATTTTGAAACCTTATTTTCACCATACTAGGTCCCTTGGAGTCTTTGAATCCCAATTGGAATGAAAATTCTTTATATCATCTAGGTAGGCGATGCAGGCGTCTCGGTCACAGTGAGGTAGTACTTTCTCCGTCATGAGGCGCTGAAAGGTGCTGGGGGCGTTTTTCAGCCCGAACGGCATGACGGAGAACTGATAGTGTCTTCCCTCCGGGGTGGTGAAGGCGGTGTAGGTCTTTGAAGTTTCTTCCATGGGGATCTGCCAGTAGCCGCTCTTGAGATCCAGGGTGGTGAAAACGTTGGCACTTCCGATGTCCTTGAGGGCCTGGTGGATGACGGGAAGGTTCTGCGGGGCGTCGATGGTAACTTCGTTGAGTCTGCGGTAGTCTACGCAGAACCTCGGCTGACCGTCCTTCTTCTTCACTAACACGATTGGTGAACTGTAGGGTGAAGTTGAAGGCTCGATGATCCCGGCGGAGAGCATCTCCTGGATCTGGTCAGCGATCACCTTCCTCTTCTCTGGTGAACATCGGTAGGGCGTCTGGCGGATCGGTGTGTTGTTCCGTAGCTGGATCTCATGGCGGAGGCTGCTGGTTCTCCCCAGGGGTCCGTCGGTATGGAAGGCAGGTGAGTGGCGTTGGATCATGCTGGTGAATTTGTCTTCTTGGTCCCTCGGAAGTCCGTGGTCGATTCTGTCTAAAAAGATGGCGGGCGCTGTCCTCTTCTGTGGAGCTGAGGTGGTCCATGACAGGCTGAGTCGATCACGGAGTCCGAAGGTCAAGGTCCCGGAGTGAAAGTCGCAGACCGCGTGCTGGTCCTGTAACCATGGGTATCCGAGGAGGGCCGGTTCCTGCAGAGTGTCGGCGACTAAGAAGCTCACCGGCATCTGTTGTCCCTGGAGGGAGGTGTTGAGGCAGACTTCTCCTCGGATCTGCAGGCGTGCGTGGTGGTCTGCGAGGCGGGCGGTGGTTGGTGCTTCCTGGAGACGGGCGTCGGGGTCTAGCTGGTCAGTCCGGATGAAGTTCCTGCTGGCAGCGGAGTCCACTAGCGCCAGGATGGTCTTCTGGCCTATTTGTAGGTGAATCCGTGGCAGCCGGCTTCCCGGAATGGCGTTGCAGATAGCGCCGAGTTCTATTGTTGGGCAGGCTTGGGCGCGCTTCCTGTCCCTCTCCAGTTTTCCGGCGTCTCCCGTCTCTTCTTCAGTACTGGGCAGTCCCGGTGGTAGTGGTACTCGGGACAGTACTGGCACTTCGGGTCCCTAGCTGGTGGTGGTGGTGGTCTGGTAGCGGCAGGCGGAGGTGTTGGCCGATATTTTTCGTCTCTTGTAGGTCTGGTCGTGGTTCTGGTCTCGTCCTGGAGGTCTCTTTCCACGGCTCGGGCTCTGTCCATCAGCTCTTGAGTGGTGGTGAGGTCACTTCCCCTGAGTCTGGATCTCAGGCCGGGAAGGAGTAGTTCCAAGAACGTCTGCACCCGGGTCGTCTCGCTGGACTGCGGCTGTAGCCTCTTCATCAGGCGCGTCTTCCGTAGGAGGAAGGAGTCTGCGGGCTCGCTGGAGTTTTGCTTCCTCCCATAGAGGTCGGCTTGGAGTTCAGCAACCACAGCTGGTGAGTTAAAGCGTGCTCGCAGGCGTTCGGAGAATTCCTCCCAGTTTAGCCCAGCGTCACTGTAGATCCGGTACCACCTCTCGGCTGATCCACGGAGCTGTGCGGCAGTGGTCCTGGTCCAGTGTGTCTTAGGCGATCTCCGCTGGATAAGGATTTCCTCAGCCTGGCGAAGAAAATCGTCTAGATCTTCCGCTCTATCGCCTGAAAAATCTGGTAGTGGTGTGGTAGGTGGTGGTTGTGCCTGGGAGAGGAGCTGCAGGAGGGAGTTCAGGAGGTTAGGGTCTGGTGTGGTGGAAGGTGGGCCTGTTGGTGTAGGGGGGGATATCTATGCAAGCTTTGCAAGTGTAAGTTGCATTTGGTATCTCCACTTCCGGCCAACCGATGCAGGCATGGTGTTGAAGCTGGTCACAGCGGCAGCAAGAAGCGAAGATGTCACTTTGGCTGTGGCAGGTCTCGTTGGCACAGGTCTTTAGCTGGGATCTCAGCGTCGGAGCCATCTCTAAGTCGGAAGTGTGCTGGTGTAGTTGCTGGTGTTGGTGTTGATGCTGGTGTTGGTGTTGGTGCTGGTGTTGGTGTTGGTGTCGGGCGCCACTGGGTTGTGTCCTCCCAGAAGTAGTCGGGGCGAAGGTCACTTCTTCGTCCGAAGAAAGTCGGTCCCACGTTGCGGCCGCCAATTGACGTCGGCTCGCTCTGTCGTTATGAGGTGAATAGGCAAAGTAGGTGGTGGTGTACGTCAGCTGTCTAGCCGGTGATGGATTTTTGGAGCGGGGAATGGTGAAAGAGTCGGGTTTTAAAGTTTAAAAGTAAAAATAGTACGGTGCTCGGGGATCATAATATGGGAGGTTGGGGATGGTATAGGAGTAAGGAAGAGGTATGGCGGTAATGGGAGTAGGTTTACGCCACATCGGGCACGGTGCCAGAGTTTGGCCCTGAAAAGGTCCGTAAAGTTGCGGAGACGGAGTTTGGTCCTTGGTAGGTCCGTTCAGGATTGCCCCAGACTGATGGGCCGTAGACTTCCGCAACTCACGGCTAACTTTTCTTTGCAGTCGCCGTACCGCTCGACGCTGCTGATTGTTTCGCCTCCCCGGCATATAGCACAGGGGTCCGCCGGGTAACCACTACCCTACTGAATTTCCCTTACGGGAGGCGGTGAAGGTAGTAGTTCGCCGGGTTTCCCCTATTTAGCTATTTCCCTGACGGGAGGCGAGTTGGTGGTGATTTGAGAATAAGAAAAAAAACAAAGTTTGATTTTAAGATTTTTGATTCGGCTTTAGTCGTTGACTCTGGAGTATCTCTACTGCTGGTAAATGAGATAGTAACAAAACAAGGTGGTAACTCAGACTCCTCGGAAGGATCTGAGTGTTCACATGTAAGATCGTGTTCTAAGAAGAACACGATGAGATCTGATGAATTTTTTGAGAATACTACAGTTTATATAGTATTCTGGAGCAAAACTCAACTCAACTCAAAATGGCGAGAACTAGGTCCTCTATAATTGACAGCTTCTGTAAAATACATTTGCTGCAAATGAATATAAAACATGGTAATGAATTTAAAATGACTGTTGTTAAGGTTTGAAGTTAGTGAATAGTTTAAATTTTTTAAATTTAGAAAAAGGGGAAACGAAGATAGGACTTCGTTTCTCATACTGTCAATAAATTTTTATTTATATTTTAATCTTTTTGATGGTATGGCTTGGTTTTTGTTTGGTATGAACCTGATTTTTAATTGTGTTATGGGGGATCAACCACCAGACACAGGGGACGTTTTCTCCTTTCTTGTGGGGGAGCGGGATCTGTCACGAGTGATGACAGATGCGCATGTTTGGAGCCTTCTGCTCTCGATGTAAGCTTTTTCGTAAGCTTGAGGACGAACTCCTCGAATGTGGGGACTTTCAATCCATTGAGGATGGTAGCATTTCTGACATACCATGGGGACTTAGTTATGCTTCTGAGCACTGAGTTTTGGAAAGAATCCAGCCGTTTCTTTCCTGAGGGGCTTAATAGAGAATACCAAGCAGGTGCTGCGTAAGCAGTTATGGGCCGAATGTACATTTTATACATGGTCAGTCTAGTGGTGATTGGTTGTGGGCTTCTGCCACTGATAATGGGGAAAAGCTTGGAGCGAGTGTATCTCGCCCTGCCAAGTATTTGCGTGACATGTTTGTTGAAGTTTAACCTTCTGTCAAGCGTTACACCTAAATATCTGACTTGTTTTTTCCATGCTATGGGGGACTTGTTTAGGAAGAGTTGTATTTTTGGTTTAGTGCGTTTTGCAGTGAATGGAATGGCTACTGTTTTGTCCGTGTTGACTGCGATTCTCCACTTTCTGAACCACGGTTCTAGTGTATCCAGCTGACGCTGGATGATATTTGCCCCATATTCGAGGTTTAATGATTGATAGTAGAACATGGAAAAGCCATTGTTCTACTTTCACTATGACGCGATCCAATCACAGGCTGGCTAGAAGCAGGGGTGGTGTAGCGTGCTGTGATTGGGTCGCATAGTCTGAAGTTTTTGAGTTTAGCGAAAGTGTGTTTCGCGGTTTTTCGCGGTTTATCGCGAGTTGAGCCTGGACCAATCAGCGAGCTGCCCTTACTGTTCGACAGTAAGGGGAGATGTAGGTGTTTTGTTGGCCCAGGTTGCCGGCACTGAGGTCCGGGAGAAGTGCGGGGAAGTGTTCTCAGCGTTTGGTGTGACCAAACGCCGAGAAGTGTTGGTTTTTGTAAGTCGGGTGAATCAGTTCCAATGTAAAGAGGCGATGGCAAATTCTTTCCCTTAAACAAACGGTCCTTTTCAGGACCAAACAAATATACTTAACAAATTCACTGTTTTGACGAGAGGATAGTCAATCAGAACGAACAAACGTCTCTGATTACTTAAATAGAGCTTAAAAGTGGGAATAATAAACACACACTGTATATATAAATAGAGAGAGATCTACAACAGAAATTGATAATAATATTTATAAAATATACTCTTTCGGCATTACAAGTCCCGAAAAAAGGGAGAATAAAAGAAATAAATTTGGATTGACTAGAACCGATTTAAATGAAGGGGGGAAATATGTATATATTAAACCTAGAGTTATATATATATATATATATATATATATATATATATATATATATATATATATAAACCTAGCTAACCTGACTTGACTTTACAGGAAAAATGATGAATAAATCATATATCCGTGTCGGGATAGAGTAAGCTAAACCAGAAATAGATACTAATATTTATAGGATATACTCTTTCGGCACTACAAGCATACTTCGTACTAAAAGGTTCGCCAGTCCCAGACACTTTAAAAAAAAAAAAAAAAAAAAAAAAAATACCCTATTTTCGACTTTTACGTACTTCGAAATTTCCAAAAACTACGATAATTTGAAAACTGTGATCTTCAAAAATCAATTTTGAAACCTTATTTGCAACCATCATTTTAGTTTTTGGAAATTTCGAAGTACGTAAAAGTCGAAAATACGGTAACTTTTTAAAAATGTCTGGGACTGGCGAAACTTTAGTACGAAAATAGATACTAATATTTATAGAATATACTCTTTCGGCACTACAAGCATACTTCGTACTAAAAGGTTCGCCAGTCCCAGACACTTTAAAAAAAAAAAAAAAAAAAAAAAAATACCCTATTTTCGACTTTTACGTACTTCGAAATTTCCAAAAACTACGATAATTAGAAAACTGCGATCTTCAAAAATCAATTTTGAAACCTTATTTGCAACCATCATTTTAGTTTTTGGAAATTTCGAAGTACGTAAAAGTCGAAAATACGGTAACTTTTTAAAAATGTCTGGGACTGGCGAACCTTTAGTACGAAAATAGATACTAATATTTATAGAATATACTCTTTCGGCACTACAAGCATACTTCGTACTAAAAGGTTCGCCAGTCCCAGACACTTTTAAAATAAGACTATAGATAAATTTGGATTGACTAGAACCGATCTAAATGAAGGTGGGAAATATATATAAACCTACCTACCTAACCTGACCTGACTACAGGAAAAATGATAAAAAGTTACCCAGTTTGCGACTTTTACGTACTTCGAAATTAAAAAAAAAAAAAAAAACTACGATATTTCGAAAACTGTGATCTTCAAAAATCAATTTTGAAACCTTATTTTCAGATACTAGGTCCCTTGGAGTCTTTGAATCCCAATTGGAATGAAAATTCTTTGATTTGTCGAAAAATGATGAATAAATCACATATCCGTGTCGGGATAGAGAGAGCCACAACAAGAAATAGATAATATTATTTATAGAATATACTCTTTCGGCATTACAAGTAATGAAAAAAAAAAAGGGAGAATAAAAGAAAAGACGTAAGACTACAGTATAGATAAATTTGGATTGACTAGAACCGATTTAAATGAAGGGGGAAAATATGTAGGTTAGATAGGTTCATTTAGATCGGTTCTAGTCAATCCAAATTTATCTATAGTCTTATTTTAAAAATGTCTGGGACTGGCGAACCTTTAGTACGAATTATGCTTGTAATGCGAAAGAGTATAATATACCTACCTAACCTGACCTGACTTTACAGGGAAAATGTTGAATAAGATCTAATCGAAGGGGGGGTGAGGGAAATATACGTATGCAATTTATGTTCGTACGAAATCGGAAGATTTACGAAGGGACACGAAAAATTTCCGACCAATCAGAGAGAGCGATTCCGTCCTCTGGAAGCATAAAAGAGACAGCTCAACCCGGCTGGGTGGGCACTTTTGCACTTTTGCACTTTTGCACTTTTGCACTTTTGCACTTTTGCACTTTGGCAATGCGGCAATAAGGTGTAATTAGGGGAGAGTGGAGACTCCCGGTCGGCTTACACTCGAAAGAGCATATGATGATATAATATATGCATCTGGAGAGCGAGAAGGTCGCGGTAGATTCAATAAAACACTATGGTACTTGACCTCGGGACATAAACATGATTGAATTTGTAAGATATTTAGTTGGCCCTTAGAAGGGCCGTTTGGTTTCTGCCGACATAGAGCTTATTTGGAGCTCGTGTACTTGGTCACAGCCTTTGTTCCTTCACTCACAGCGTGCTTTGCCAACTCGCCGGGAAGGAGCAGCCTCACCGCTGTCTGTATTTCCCGAGACGTGATGGTAGAACGCTTGTTGTAGTGAGCCAATCGCGAAGCTTCGGCGGCGATCCTTTCGAAAATGTCGTTGACGAAGCTGTTCATGATACTCATGGCTTTAGATGAAACTCCCGTATCGGGATGGACTTGCTTCAAAACCTTGTATATGTAAATAGCGTAGGATTCCTTCCTCTTACGCTTCTTCTTCTTGTCTCCCTTGGTGATGTTTTTCTGAGCCTTACCGGCTTTCTTGACTGCTTTCCCGCTAGCTTTAGGTGGCATGATCGCTGGTGAATGTTGGGGTACAACAACTCAACAACTCAAAATGGCGAAGACTAGGTCCTCTATAATTGACAGCTTCTGTAAAGTACATTTGCTGCAAATGAATATAAAACATGATAATGAATTTAAAATGACTGTTGTTAAGGTTTGAAGTTAGTGAATAGTTTATTATTTTTAAATTTAGAAAAAGGGGAAACGAAGATGTGACTTCGTTTCTCATACTGTCAATAAATTTTTATTTATATTTTAATCTTTTTGATGGTATGGCTTGGTTTTTGTTTGGTATGAACCTGATTTTTAATTGTGTTATGGGGGATCAACCACCAGACACAGGGGACGTTTTCTCCTTTCTTGTGGGGGAGCGGGATCTGTCACGAGTGATGACAGATGCGCATGTTTGGAGCCTTCTGCTCTCGATGTAAGCTTTTTCGTAAGCTTGAGGACGAACTCCTCGAATGTGGGGACTTTCAATCCATTGAGGATGGTAGCATTTCTGACATACCATGGGGACTTGGTTATGCTTCTGAGCACTGAGTTTTGGAAAGAATCCAGCCGTTTCTTTCCTGAGGGGCTTAATAGAGAATACCAAGCAGGTGCTGCGTAAGCAGTTATGGGCCGAATGTACATTTTATACATGGTCAGTCTAGTGGTGATTGGTTGTGGGCTTCTGCCACTGATAATGGGGAAAAGCTTGGAGCGAGTGTATCTCGCCCTGCCAAGTATTTGCGTGACATGTTTGTTGAAGTTTAACCTTCTGTCAAGCGTTACACCTAAATATCTGACTTGTTTTTTCCATGCTATGGGGGACTTGTTTAGGAAGAGTTGTATTTTTGGTTTAGTGCGTTTTGCAGTGAATGGAATGGCTACTGTTTTGTCCGTGTTGACTGCGATTCTCCACTTTCTGAACCACGGTTCTAGTGTATCCAGCTGACGCTGGATGATATTTGCCCCATATTCGAGGTTTAATGATTGATAGTAGAACATGGAGTCATCAGCAAAGAGTCGCAGTTTCACGGTGTTGAGTACTGGGATGTCGTTAGTGTACAGAAGGTACAGTAACGGACCAAGGACTGATCCTTGCGGAACTCCAGCCTCGATAGGTCGAGGCGTGGATAGTTTACCTTCGACGGAAACCTGGAACCATCTGTTGTCGAGGTATGATTGTATGAGGTGAACATAGCATGGAGGAAGAGGGCTGTGCGCAAGTTTGTACAAGAGGCCCTCATGCCATACCTTGTCAAATGCTTTGCTGATGTCCAGGAATACAGCGATGGTGTGTACGTGTTTATTGAATCCGTCTGCTAGGCTGTTGACTACATTGATAAGCTGTAATGTTGTGGAATGCTCGCTACGAAAGCCGAACTGCTCGGGACGAAGTGTATGTTCAAGAATTTTGGTCAGTTGTGTGTTAACCAGTCTTTCGAAGACTTTCGAGAGACTGGAAAGGAGAGATATGGGTCTGAAATTTTGCGGGAAAAGAGCAGACTTTTTGGGTTTTGGTATCATTACGATTTTGGCTCTTTTCCACGCAGTTGGGAAATGACCTGTTCGCATGATTCCGTTGAAAATGGTCGTTATGGTGTTTACCATAGAGGACGGCATGTTTTTCAATGCACTATTGTTAACATTATCTAGACCAGGCGCCTTTCTGGAGTGGAGTTTGTGTATAGTGTTGGCCACCTGGTCGCACGTGAAAGGATCAGGGAGCGGGCCAATGGGACCTGAGAAGTAGTTCTCGAGGTAGTTTTCTACGTGTTCAACGTGGTCGTCCACGTAGATAGAGGAGTGTGGTGTGAACTGGTCTTGCATGGAATCAGCGAACGCTTCAGCTTTGTCCGTGGCACAGTATACTAACCCATTATGGCCGTGGAGTGGATTATTTGGAGTTTTGGGGGCGAGAAGCTGGCGATTTAGTTTCCATAGGGAACCATTTTCGGTGGTCACGGTGGAGAGGAACTTATCCCATTCATCCGCGGTGTGTGTTTCTAGGAGAGCTTTCACTAGAATGATTTGAGCGTTGAGCTGTTTTTTGATTGAGGGGGATCTGGTGAATTGCCATGTTCGGCGAAGTTTTCTTTTCTTTGCCAGCTCCTCTAGTATGTGAGGGGGAAGTTCAGCCTTGGTTCCTACACTGGAGGAAGTATGGGTACTGGAGATGAGTGCTGTATTAATGACGTTTTCTACTAGGCTGACCTGATAGTCAACGTCATCGGGAGTGACTATGTTGTCAATGGATTTCGGGCTGGTTCGGAGTAGATGCTCAGAGTATTTCCTCCAGTTTACTTGTTTGACCTCCTTTTTTGCAGGCGGTAAACGATTATGGTTTGTGCCAACAGTTAAGATGATGGGATTGTGGTCCGAGCTGAGGTCGTCGATGCAGACAAGCTCATGGGGGTGAGTGAAGTTTTTAAGCACGGCAATGTCAAGGACATCAGGCTTATGCCGCTTATTGCCAGGATGATGTGTAGGTGCGTCAGGTCCCAGAGCAGTGATGTCTGGATTTTTGGATAGGAATTTATGTAGTACTTTGCCGTGCCGATTAGTTATTCTGCTGTTCCACAGCGGATGTTTTGAGTTCAGATCGCCCATTATTATGGTCGGATCATTAGAGTGGAGCAATTTTTGGAAATCCGCCACTAGGAGTTTGGAATGGGGTGGAATGTATGCGGAAATGATGCGTACATTTTCGCCTTGGTAATTTATTTGGATGATGGAATGCTCTATCGGAGTGTGTGGGATGATAGGGATATCATGGTGTGTGATGCGTCTGTGCACCAAAATTGCTGTCCCACCTGCAGCTTGTTGGTGTTGGTGAGGGGGTTTTTGGCGATCTGAACGATAGGTAGTGTAGCATGGAATGTTGAAGTAGTTTTTCTTCGATAGATGTGTTTCGGATATTAGAGCAATATCGATGTTGTGGTTTTGGAGGAAGTATCGAAGTTCAGCCTTACGGTTGAGGACTCCGTTAGCGTTCCATGCTAGCACAGTGAGTTTCTTATCCATGACGCATGAATAAGGTGACTAAGGAAGTTAGAAGTGTTATTATGATGGATTTGGTGTCTGTCATTGACATGACTGTGGGTAGGATCCCTTGGATCCAGTTGAGTACGTCACTTGTTGTGACGTTTTTAAGGAGTGAGAGGACACACTCTGGTTCCTCAGTGGGTTGGGGAGGTGTTTTTTCAACTGCCTTTGTTACAGGAGCGGCCTGTACAGTTTTAGTGACCGGAGTCACTGGCTTGCTTTTTACGGCAACTGGGCGGGTTGATGCTTTCTTTATTGGCCGCTTGGATTTGGGTGCAGCGACAGTTGCATACGTTTTTTTTTGTGGCGCCGTTTTGGGTGCTGGAGTGGCTGGAGGGTGAACCTCCTGGGTTTCTGGAGTAAGTTCCATTAGAACTTCCTCCTCTACGGTCGGAGATGGTGGGTTGGCCGTGATGGTTTTTGGAAGTGGGGCCTGGTTTGTAGGTTGTTGTGGGCGGGCGGGTTGCCTGCGTTGGTTGGCACCCTTCGTCCTATTGAAGTGCTCCGCATACGCAGAGCAACCTCTGTAGTTCGACGGGTGTTCACCGCCGCAGTTTACGCACTTGGGAGCAGTGTCCCGCGTTTTGGTGCACTGAGTGCGATCATGGTTGCCGGCACATTTTACACAGCGAGGTGGCTGGTGGCAATTGAGGGAGCTGTGCCCGAACCTTTGGCAGTTGTAGCATTGAGCAATGCCAGGCCTAGGGTTGTAGCTATCTACGGTAATTTTGATATAGAACATGTGTTCTATATCATAGATATCCCTGATGTTTTGTGTCTTCTTCAGACTTACAAGGAAGACATTTACTGCCTTCTTCTGGGCGTTGGTGATTGCTGTGCAGCTGGTTGGAGAGAATCCCTTGACCTTCAAATCCTCCAGTATGTCCTCTGTTGGGGTAGTATAGGGAATACCCTTGAGTACGACCTTTACCTCCTTTTCAGAGGGCAGAGTGAAGGTGTGGAAGTTTATTTTCTCCTTCTGGAGTGTGGCCTGGATGCGCCGAAACGCATCGATGGTTTTGGGAATAATTCTAAAATTATTCCCACGGCAACTGACTTCTAAGTTGCCGTTAGTGGCTTGGTTGATTTTTCTAGATAGCTCCTGCCAGTTCTTAGGAGCATCTAAGATGATGGGAGGGATTCTCTCCTTGGGAGGAGCAGTCGGCTTTGCTGTGGCGGCAGAGTGGTTGCTACGGTCAGTCTCGTAGCCTGATTGGGACCCCTGGGAATCATTGCGTTTCCTACGCTTTCTTTTTGACTCGATGGTCGTGAAGTCACTAGACTGACCATTGGCTGATTGAGATAGATTGCCTGAAGGGCTTGGTGGCTTAGTTGACGTGCCAGGTGTGGCAGAGTTGGGGTACATTACTTGGTCGATACTATTTAAGTTGGAACTTTACTGATGAGGCGATCCAATAGGACGTTAGTACGTGTCCTGAATGGATCGCAGATTGGGAAAAGTTATATATAAATATCAAGCTTTGAACGAAATTTATTGACAGTATGAGAAACGAAGTCACATCTTCGTTTCCCCTTTTTCTAAATTTAAAAATAATAAACTATTCACTAACTTCAAACCTTAACAACAGTCATTTTAAATTCATTATCATGTTTTATATTCATTTGCAGCAAATGTCTTTTACAGAAGCTGTCAATTATAGAGGACCTAGTCTTCGCCATTTTGAGTTGAGTTGAGTTGAGTCCAAAATCAATACAATGTCCATCTCCGGGGACGAGGTCCATCGTGGCCGCAGTAGTTTAGGTCGAGGTGTGGATAGTTTACCTTCGACGGAGACCTGGAACCATCTGTTGTCGAGGTATGATTGTATGAGGTGAACATAGCATGGAGGAAGAGGGCTGTGCGCAAGTTTGTACAAGAGGCCCTCATGCCATACCTTGTCAAATGCTTTGCTGATGTCCAGGAATACAGCGATGGTGTGTACGTGTTTATTGAATCCGTCTGCTAGGCTGTTGATTACATTGATAAGCTGTAATGTTGTGGAATGCTCGCTACGAAAGCCGAACTGCTCGGGACGAAGTGTATGTTGAAGAATTTTGGTCAGTTGTGTGTTAACCAGTCTTTCGAAGACTTTCGAGAGACTGGAAAGGAGAGATATGGGTCTGAAATTTTGCGGGAAAAGAGCAGACTTTTTGGGTTTTGGTATCATTACGATTTTGGCTCTTTTCCACGCAGTTGGGAAATGACCTGTTCGCATGATTCCGTTGAAAATGGTCGTTATGGTGTTTACCATAGAGGACGGCATGTTTTTCAATGCACTGTTATTTACATTATCCAGACCAGGCGCCTTTCGGGAGTGGAGTTTGTGTATAGTGTTGGCCACCTGTTCGCACGTGAAAGGATCAGGGAGCGGGCCAATGGGACCTGAGAAGTAGTTCTCGAGGTAGTTTTCTACGTGTTCGACGTGGTCGTCCACATAGATAGAGGAATGTGGTGTGAACTGGTCTTGCATGGAATCAGCGAACGCTTCGGCTTTGTCCGTGGCACTGTATACTAATCCACTTTGGCCGTGGAGTGGATTGTTTGGAGTTTTGGGGGCGAGAAGCTGGCGATTTAGTTTCCATAAGGAACCATTTTCGGTGGTCACGGTGGAGAGGAACTTGTCCCATTCATCCGCAGTGTATGTTTCTAGGAGAGCTTTCACTAGAATGATTTGAGCGTTGAGCTGTTTTTTGATTGAGGGGGATCTGGTGAATTGCCATGTTCGGCGAAGTTTTCTTTTCTTTGCCAGCTCCTCTAGTATGTGAGGGGGAAGTTCAGCCTTGGTTCCTACACTGGAGGAAGTATGGGTACTGGAGATGAGTGCTGTATTAATGACGTTTTCTACTAGGCTGACCTGGTAGTCAACGTCATCGGGAGTGACTATGTTGTCAATGGATTTCGGGCTGGTTCGGAGTAGATGCTCAGAGTATTTCCTCCAGTTTACTTGTTTGACCTCCTTTTTTGCAGGCGGTAAACGATTATGGTTTGTGCCAACAGTTAAGATGATGGGATTGTGGTCCGAGCTGAGGTCGTCGATGCAGACAAGCTCATGGGGGTGAGTGAAGTTTTTAAGCACGGCAATGTCAAGGACATCAGGCTTATGCCGCTTATTGCAAGGATGATGTGTAGGTGCGTCAGGTCCCAGAGCAGTGATGTCTGGATTTTTGGATAGGAATTTATGTAGTACTTTGCCGTGCCGATTAGTTATTCTGCTGTTCCACAGCGGATGTTTGGAGTTCAGATCGCCCATTATTATTGTCGGATCATTAGAGTGGAGCAATTTTTGGAAAACCGCCACTAGGAGTTTGGAATGGGGTGGAATGTATGCGGAAATGATGCGTACATTTTCGCCTTGGTAATTGATTTGGATGATGGAATGCTCTATCGGAGTGTGTGGGATGATAGGGATCTCATGGTGTGTGATGCGTCTGTGCACCAAAATTGCTGTCCCACCTGCAGCTTGTTGGTGTTGGTGAGGGGGTTTTTGGCGATCTGAACGATAGGTAGTGTAGCATGGAATGTTGAAGTAGTTTTTCTTCGATAGATGTGTTTCGGATATTAGAGCAATATCGATGTTGTGGTTTTGGAGGAAGTATCGAAGTTCAGCCTTACGGTTGAGGACTCCGTTAGCGTTCCATGCTAGCACAGTGAGCTTCTTATCCATGACGCATGAATAAGGTGACTAGGGAAGTTAGAAGTGTAATGATGATGGATTTGGTGTCTGTCATTGACATGACTGTGGGTAGGATCCCTTGGATCCAGTTGAGTACGTCACTTGTTGTGACGTTTTTAAGGAGTGAGAGGACACACTCTGGTTCCTCAGTGGGTTGGGGAGGCGTTTTTTCAACTGCCTTTGTTACAGGAGCGGCCTGTACAGTTTTAGTGACCAGAGTCACTGGCTTGCTTTTTACGGCAACTGGGCGGGTTGATGCTTTCTTTATTGGCCGCTTGGGTTTGGGTGCAGCGACAGTTGCATACGTTTTTTTTTGTGGCACCGTTTTGGGTGCTGGAGTGGCTGGAGGGTGAACCTCCTGGGTTTCTGGAGTAAGTTCCATTAGAACTTCCTTCTCTACGGTCGGAGATGGTGGGTTGGCCGTGATGGTTTTTGGAAGTGGGGCCTGGTTTGCAGGTTGTTGTGGGCGGCCGGGTTGCCTGCGTTGGTTGGCACCCTTCGTCCTATTGAAGTGCTCTGCATACGCAGAGCAACCTCTGTAGTTCGACGGGTGTTCACCGCCGCAGTTTACGCACTTGGGAGCAGTGTCCCGCGTTTTGGTGCACTGTGTGCGATCATGGTTGCCGGCACATTTGACACAGCGAGGTGGCTGGTGGCAATTGAGGGAGCTGTGCCCGAACCTTTGGCAGTTGTACCATTGAGCAATGCCAGGCCTTGGGTTGTAGTTATCTACGGTGATTTTGATATAGAACATGTGTTCTATATCATAGATGTCTCTTATATTTTGAGTCTTCTTTAGGCTTACTAAGAAGACATTTACTGCCTTCTTCTGGGCGTTGGTGATAGCTGTGCAGCTGGTTGGAGAGCATCCCTTGACCTTTAAGTCCTCTAATATGTCCTCTGTTGGGGTAGTATAGGGAATACCCTTGAGTACGACCTTTACCTCCTTTTCAGAGGGCAGAGTGAAGGTGTGAAAGTTGATTTTCTCCTTTTGGAGTGTGGCCTGGATGCGCCGAAACGCATCGATGGTTTTGGGAATAATTCTAAAATTATTTCCACGGCAACTGACTTCTAAGTTGCCGTTTGTGGCTTGGTTGATTTTCCTAGATAGCTCCTGCCAGTTCTTAGGAGCATCTAAGATGATGGGAGGGATTCTCTCCTTGGGAGGAGCAGTCGGCTTTGCTGTGGCGGCACAGTGGTTGCTACGGTCAGTCTCGTAGCCTGATTGGGACCCCTAGGAATCATTGCGTTTCCTACGCTTCCTTTTTGATTCAATGGTCGTGAAGTCACTAGACTGACCATTGGCTGATTGTGATAGATTGCCTGAAGGGCTTGGTGGCTTAGTTGACGTGCCAGGTGTGGCAGATGTTGAGTTTAGGAGAGTTCCAGCTTGGCCCTGAGAAGGGCCATAAGTTGGAACTAATTTGCCTGAGGCGGCAGATGAGTCAGTTAGGTTGACTTTTTTGTTGCAACCGACTAAGGTTTTACCCCTAGCTGGTTGTTTCTTAGAGTTGGTGCCCGGTGAAGCCGGGATTTTTAGGGGGGGACTACTACGGCCACGATGGACCTCGTCCCTGGAGGTGGACATTGTTCGGGAGAACAAGTCCGGAAAAGAATGACGTGCTTTGCGCAGTCTTAATGTGTGTCTGATGGGGACAGTATAAGAAAACAAAGTCACTCACCAGTGTTGGCAGGCCAGCTCACGAGTGTAAACTTAGTGCTATGTTTACAAGCAGAAACTGACCGCAGAATCCAGTGTATCTTCGTATCCCACGACGAAACCGGTGCTCTAGGGTTGACTGCCGAAGTTGAAATCAAGGGCGAGTTGGCGGTCCGCAGTTGGCCAGCAGCAACGAGCGAGGAGCTGAAACTGATGGTCCGCGACTGGTAAATAAGGCTGTCAACTGTAGCAAGAATAGCGGCCAAAGAAAGCGCAGGCGAGATTTCCCTTGTCCCTCTCAGGTCTCTTCTTCTCCGTTCACCGAACAAGAGTTGAAGATTCCAGGGTAAAGTATGGCTGCTTACTGCTTAGCTTCTTAGAGTAGTCTAGTAGCGTAGAGCTTACACCCAGATGTTACCTCTTCGACAGCTGGCAGAAGAATGTTGTTGTTGATTTTGGACTCAACTCAAACTCAACTCAAATCAAATGGCGAGGACTATGTCCTCTATAATTGACAGCTTCTGTAATAACATTTGCTGCAAATGAATATAAAACATGATATGAATTTAAATGACTGTTGTTAAGGTTTGAAGTTAGTGAATAGTTTAACATTTTTTTTTTTTTTTTTAATTTGGAAAAAGGGGAAACGAAGATAGGACTTCGTTTCTCATACTGTCAATAAATTTTTTATTTATATTATAATCTTATGGATATGGCTTGGTTTTTGTTTGGTATGAATCTGATTTTTAATTGTGTTATGGGGGATCAACCACCAGACACAGGGGACGTTTTCTCCTTTCTTGTGGGGGAGCGGGATCTGTCACGAGTGATGACAGATGCGCATGTTTGGAGCCTTCTGCTCTCGATGTAAGCTTTTTCGTTAGCTTGAGGACGAACTCCTCGAATGTGGGGACTTTCAATCCATTGAGGATGGTAGCATTTCTGACATACCATGGGGACTTGGTTATGCTTCTGAGCACTGAGTTTTGGAAAGAATCCAGCCGTTTCTTTCCTGAGGGGCTTATTAGAGAATACCAAGCTGGTGCTGCATAAGCAGTTATGGGCCGAATGTACATTTTATACATGGTCAGTCTAGTGGTGATTGGTTGTGGGCTTCTGCCACTGATAATGGGGAAAAGCTTGGAGCGAGTGTATCTCGCCCTGCCAAGTATTTGCGTGACATGTTTGTTGAAGTTTAACCTTCTGTCAAGCGTTACACCTAAATATCTGACTTGTTTTTTCCATGCTATGGGGGACTTGTTTAGGAAGAGTTGTATTTTTGGTTTAGTGCGTTTTGCAGTGAATGGAATGGCTACTGTTTTGTCCGTGTTGACTGCGATTCTCCACTTTCTGAACCACGGTTCTAGTGTATCCAGCTGACGCTGGATGATATTTGCCCCATATTCGAGGTTTAATGATTGATAGTAGAACATGGAGTCATCAGCAAAGAGTCGCAGTTTCACGGTGTTGAGTACTGGGATGTCGTTAGTGTACAGAAGGTACAGTAACGGACCAAGGACTGATCCTTGCGGAACTCCAGCCTCGATAGGTCGAGGCGTGGATAGTTTACCTTCGACGGAAACCTGGAACCATCTGTTGTCGAGGTATGATTGTATGAGGTGAACATAGCATGGAGGAAGAGGGCTGTGCGCAAGTTTGTACAAGAGGCCCTCATGCCATACCTTGTCAAATGCTTTGCTGATGTCCAGGAATACAGCGATGGTGTGTACGTGTTTATTGAATCCGTCTGCTAGGCTGTTGACTACATTGATAAGCTGTAATGTTGTGGAATGCTCGCTACGAAAGCCGAACTGCTCGGGACGAAGTGTATGTTCAAGAATTTTGGTCAGTTGTGTGTTAACCAGTCTTTCGAAGACTTTCGAGAGACTGGAAAGGAGAGATATGGGTCTGAAATTTTGCGGGAAAAGAGCAGACTTTTTGGGTTTTGGTATCATTACGATTTTGGCTCTTTTCCACGCAGTTGGGAAATGACCTGTTCGCATGATTCCGTTGAAAATGGTCGTTATGGTGTTTACCATAGAGGACGGCATGTTTTTCAATGCACTATTGTTAACATTATCTAGACCAGGCGCCTTTCTGGAGTGGAGTTTGTGTATAGTGTTGGCCACCTGGTCGCACGTGAAAGGATCAGGGAGCGGGCCAATGGGACCTGAGAAGTAGTTCTCGAGGTAGTTTTCTACGTGTTCGACGTGGTCGTCCACGTAGATAGAGGAGTGTGGTGTGAACTGGTCTTGCATGGAATCAGCGAACGCTTCAGCTTTGTCCGTGGCACAGTATACTAACCCATTATGGCCGTGGAGTGGATTATTTGGAGTTTTGGGGGCGAGAAGCTGGCGATTTAGTTTCCATAGGGAACCATTTTCGGTGGTCACGGTGGAGAGGAACTTATCCCATTCATCCGCGGTGTATGTTTCTAGGAGAGCTTTCACTAGAATGATTTGAGCGTTGAGCTGTTTTTTGATTGAGGGGGATCTGGTGAATTGCCATGTTCGGCGAAGTTTTCTTTTCTTTGCCAGCTCCTCTAGTATGTGAGGGGGAAGTTCAGCCTTGGTTCCTACACTGGAGGAAGTATGGGTACTGGAGATGAGTGCTGTATTAATGACGTTTTCTACTAGACTGACCTGATAGTCAACGTCATCGGGAGTGACTATGTTGTCAATGGGTTTCGGGCTGGTTCGGAGTAGATGCTCAGAGTATTTCCTCCAGTTTACTTGTTTGACCTCCTTTTTTGCAGGCGGTAAACGATTATGGTTTGTGCCAACAGTTAAGATGATGGGATTGTGGTCCGAGCTGAGGTCGTCGATGCAGACAAGCTCATGAGGGTGAGTGAAGTTTTTAAGCACGGCAATGTCAAGGACATCATTGATTTTGGACGTTCAAAGCTTGATATTTATATATAACTTTTCCCAATCTGCGATCCATTCAGGACACGTACTAACGTCCTATTGGATCGCCTCATCAGTAAAGTTCCAACTTAAATAGTATCGACCAAGGTAGCAGAGTACCACAGTCTGCTTTGTACCTTGGTGCCGATCAGACGTGTCTTGTGCTTTGTAGCTACATCTGCTTGCAGTTCTCTGTGTTAACATCTGGTTTTCAAGTGGTGAAAGTTTCTATTCACAAGTTTTCTTTTGTGTTTGTGAAAGTTTCTAACCGTTGTTTAGCGCGAGATATACGAGGGTAGGAAACAGCTTGTTTCCTACCACTGTTTAGTGCAGCGCTAGGTAGGTTGGACACATTTGATCCATCCTTACCTCCAGTGTCTTACAACGTAGAAGTAAATTCTAACGTTCTTTTAATTTAGATATTGTGTTTAGGACTGTTTAATTACAGCCTAATTTTTGTGTTTTGTGCAAGTGTAGTGCCAACTCTGCATTCAGGTTAGACTACAATTATTCTATAAATAGTATTAATTAAATTATTAATTAATTTTTGAATAAATTGTCTTAATTTTAATTTTTATTATCTGTTTTGTATTATAATTTTAAGTTATAATATTCTGTTTTTGTTTGTTTTTCTGCGGCAAATGCCGCATTGGTAACTAATATGCCTTTACAGGAAATGGAGAACACCATGGAGTCTGGAGGCTTCCAGACTGTCACCAGGAAGCGGCGAAATAACGGATCGGGCCGTAGTAGCGGCAGTGACAGCGATAGTGGCGTTGCTGCCCCCCCTGTATCTGTTTCAGGTGCAGGAGTGAAGAAAGTGAGGATTCCTCCCATTATAATTGAGGGAATCACCGGCAGCTGGGCGGGTTTTATTAAAAACCTCAGGCGAAAGGACCTCACATTCGAGGCTAAGTGCGTCGGGGATCGCTTGAGGATCCTATGTTCTTGTGTAGCAGATTTCAGGTCGATGCAGAGACACCTGACAGCGGAAAGTGTGAGGTATCACACCTTCTCCCTCGAGGAGGACAGGGAGGTGAAGGTCACAATTCGTGGCCTTCACCACTCTACATCAGCGGACGACATCATAGATGAGCTGCGGGACCTGGGGTTTACGCCCAATGTGGTCCAGATGCTGACGAGGCAAGCGAGTGGGGGCAACAGGGCCCCCAGTAACACCTTCTTAATTAAATTAAAAAGAGTCGGCAAATTTGCAGACATCTTTAAGTTACAGGTGCTGTTGGGACTGCAAGTCGAAGTGACGGAGTTCACACCTGCGAAAGGGGTAGCCCAGTGCTACAACTGCCAGAGGTTTGGGCACTCATCAGTCAATTGCGGTTTGGCATCAAGATGCCTCAAGTGTGCGGGGGCACACAGAGGCCGAGACTGCCCAGCGAATAAGGAGTCGGCAGCGAAGTGCTGCAACTGCGGTGGGAGCCACGTAGCAAGCTGGAAGGGCTGCCAGGCGCACAAACAGGCGGAGCTGGCTCGGAAACGACGCAGTGCACCGACCGGGGGACGACCGGGAGGGGTCGGGCCTCGGCCCGCCACCACTCAGCGCCCCGTGCGGGGTGTTGCTGCCTCCTCCGGGGGCCGGCAAGGCGGTCCTGTGCCTAAACCCAGGGCTGCCCAAAAGGCCCCCGCCACTCCGTCTGCTCGGTCGGCCCCGGTGCCTTTGACCACAGCCCCGGCAGTCCAGCCATTGCCTCCTGTACCTGTCTCTGTAACTGTTCCAGGTACCCTGTCCTACGCTGCTGCTGTTGCCGCGCCTAAGAGGCCGCAGTCTGAAGCCCCTGCCAGGGCAGGGCGGAAGAGACCTCGCCGCCGTAAGGAGGCCCCCGCCGTCTTGTCGGCTTCAGACGCTGATGAGAGCGATATAGAAGCTGCCGCCGAATCGTCTGCTACACCAGCCATAGTGCCACCTAGGCCCCAGCGCCCAACGCAAGTGCGTAAGGCGACTGCCCCTGGTGGAACAACTGTGGTCACCCCCTCCACCGGTCCAGCTGGGATTTCCAATACCCAGCTAACAGCATGGATTGCTGAACTAATACCTTTAATTTTAGGCAGCGTGAACAAAAGCCCTGCAGAGCTGCTCACAGCAGTATTAACGAGCCTCCAGAAGCTGCTCAGTCATGAATAAGGACCTCAAAGTAGTGGTCTGGAATGCGAATGGGGTTCTCTCCAAACGCAACGACCTTCACTACTTTGCCACCGAGACAGACGCAGATCTCATCCTGCTCTGTGAGACTCATCTGCAGCCTTATCGCTCCTTCACACTTCCTGCCTACAGGACCTATCGTACCGATCGGGCTCAGCCCGGCGGTAACGGTAATCCTGGGGGCGGGACCGCTGTGTTGGTGCACCGAAGGCTCACTCACAGAGAATTTGTTACTAACACTTTGTCCTTTGAGTCCACAGGTGTCTTTATAAACGTCGGAGAACAAGAAACGCTTATCGTTGCTGCATACGTATCGCCAAAACATAGGCCTAAGGCTGGTTTCTTAGCTGACCTTAGTGCCCTGTTTTCGGCTGCTAACCATGTCTTTATTGCAGGTGATTTCAATGCCAAGCACACATCGTGGGCAAGGAGGTCCAACGGGAGGGGTGTGGCTCTTCGTCGCTTTATAGACAACCAGCCTAATGCTGAGGTCTTGGCTCCCGAGGAGCCTACTCACTACCCGGCACGTGGACTCGCTGACGTGCTTGACATAGTTCTTTTAAAAGATGTTCCTTTCCCAACAGAAGTACGAGTCTCGCAGGATCTGTCGTCAGATCACTGCCCGCTGCTGGTGACAGTCGCTGCAAATGCCGCATCCAGTATGCCACCCAACCCTGGTAGTACTAGGGTTGACTGGCCCCGCTTCAGCGAGCTGATGGCTGCGCGGACTCATGTCCCACCTCCTCCTGCCTCTGCAGAGGAGCTGGACGAGCAGATCAGCTTGCTCCACGATTCTTTTTCTTTGTCTGTTTCAGATGCCTCCGTCCCCATAACCCAAGGTCCGGCGAGAGAAAAGCTGCCGTACAGGATTAGGAAGGAAATCGCGCTTCGACGTAGGCTTCGAACTCATTGGCAGTTCACTCGCTCCCCGTCAGCGAAAAGGCGGTTCAACCGCCAAAATTATAGAGTTAAGTTGTTACTAAACGATTTCAGGTCCGAGACTTGGGACTCATATCTCAATTCTCTAGACTTGCAGGATGGTAGCGCTTGGAAACTGGCTAAGACTCTCCGTAGTGAGAAGCGATCGAGCCGGCCTCTCCACGGGCAGCGTGGCTTAGCCTACACTGCCGCGGACAAGGCCGAGGCGTTCGCTGACACTATGGAGGACCAGTTCCAACCAAACCACGATGTTTGCGATGAGGATCATGCAGATATGATCGAAGAGTTCGCTGAAGAGTTCTTCGGATCCCCGGAGGAGGGAGACGACTCCCTGGAGCCCTTTACTCTAAAGGAGGTCCAGGCCGCCATCACCGCAGTTAAGCCAAGGAAGGCTCCTGGCTTCGATGGGATCGGAGGAACGGCCCTACGGGCCGCGCCTCCTCAAGTAGTCTTAGTATTACTAATGCTCTTTAACTCTGTCCTCAGGTTACGCCACTTCCCAACGCAGTGGAAGACCGCGAAGGTCATCCTTATCCCGAAGCCAGGAAAGGACCATCTCTTTCCGCAGAACTATCGACCGATATCTCTGCTGCCGACGATCTCCAAGGTCTTTGAAAGACTTTTTCTCTCTAGGTTACAGCCCTGCATAGAGGACTTCATTAGACCGGAACAATTCGGCTTTCGGAGAAGCCATTCCACGACGCTGCAGCTGACGAGAGTTATCAATCATCTGGTTGATAACCATAATAAATATTTGTCTTCTGTTGCAGTGCTACTAGACGTCAGTAAGGCGTTTGACAGGGTATGGCACGAGGGCCTCCTCTACAAGTTGAGTGATTCTCCTGTACCGGAGGCTGCTGTACACCTGATCCGCTCTTACCTCACAGGCAGATCTTTTAGGACCTTTGTAGACGGTGAAATATCATCGCTGCGGCCGATACTTGCCGGAGTTCCCCAAGGCAGTGTCCTGGGACCGGTATTGTATCTTATTTATACTAATGATTTCCCAACTCTTCCAGGTGTAACACTGTCGCTCTATGCAGACGATGCATTCCTACATTGTAGTAGTGCAAACCCTGTATTCGCGGCAAGAACAATGCAGAAGCAGCTAAACGCGCTCTCCCCATGGCTGGAGAAATGGCGCATTAAGATTAATGCGGAGAAATCGGAGTTCAGAAAGAGACGTAAACATCGGCGCAGAGTACCACGTGAGCTGGAAATTGACGGAGTGGCTATCCCCTGGAAGCCTACCGTCAAGTACCTTGGCATCACGCTGGACAGCAAGCTGAACTTCAGGCGACACGTTCTGAATAAGGTCTCCGAAGGAAAGAGGATTCAAGGATGCCTCTCACCAATGTTAGCGAGCAGGAGCCCGCTAACGACTCGTACTAAAGTTACTATCTTTTTGTTAACAGTGCGGTCCGTGCTGATGTACGCGTCCACGGCTTGGTGGGCGCTGGCCAGCAAATCGGGCAAGAAGAAATTAGAGAGACTTCAGACAATAGCCCTGCGCAGAATCACTCGCCAACCATGGTTTGTGAGCAACGCCACCATTCTAGGGTCAGCTGGCATCCCTACCCTAGATGCTTTTGCTAAACGATGCGCTTTTAAACTGTTTCAGAGTGCCCAAGCTTCGAGATTCCAAGGAATCTCAGATATCTGCAAGCGACTCGGCATCATCGAAGACAGCAGGCCTCGGCCGGCTGCCATTTTGGATGATCCGCCGTAGGAATAAACCTGCCGCGCTTCTAAGCCAAGTCGGCGACTCCACATTGCATGACTCCTAACTAATATTTCTGTTCTAGTGAAGTACCCAGTTTGCAGCTGCAGCCATTAGGGAGTTCCCTAGATGCCGCTATTCGCTCTCCCCAGTGCATGTCCGTGGGGGAGGGGGGAGGTCGTTTTAGTGGGTATGCCCTTCGGGGTGATTCCCACAGTATCCCTCTGGAGAGGGATCTGTTTAAAACATTTTTTCCTCCCTAAAAAAAAAAAAAAAAAAAAAAAGCAGAGTACCACATCAACATTCTTCTGCCAGCTGTCGAAGAGATAACATCTAGGTGTAAGCTCTAGCTACTAGATAACTCTTAGAAGCCAAGCAGTAAGCAGCCATACTTTACCCTGGAATCTTCAACTCTTGTTCGGTGAACGGAGAAGAAGAGACCTGAGAGGGACAAGGGAAATCTCGCCTGCGCTTTCTTTGGCCGCCATTCTTGCTACAGTTGACAGCCTTATTTACCAGTCGCGGACCATCAGTTTCGGCTCCTCGCTCGTTGCTGCTGGCCAACTGCGGACCGCCAACTCGCCCTTGATTTCAACTTCGGCAGTCACCCCTAGAGCACCGGTTTCGTCGTGGGATACGAAGATACACTGGATTCTGCGGTCAGTTTCTGCTTGTAAACATAGCACTAAGTTTACACTCGTGAGCTGGCCTGCCAACACTGGTGAGTGACTTTGTTTTCTTATACTGTCCCCATCAGACACATATTAAGACTGCGCAAAGCACGTCACTTTTTTTTTTCCGGACTTGTTCTTCGAACAATGTCCACCTCCGGGGACGAGGTCCATCGTGGCCGTAGTAGTCCCCCCCTAAAAATCCCGGCTTCACCGGGCACCAGCTCAAAGAGACAACCAGCTAGGGGTAAAACCCTAGTTGGTTGCAACAAAAAAGTCAACCTAACTGACTCATCTGCCGCCTCAGGCAAATTAATTCCAACTTATGGCCCTTCTCAGGGCCAAGCTGGAACTCTCCTAAACTCTACATCTGCCACACCTGGCACGTCAACTAAGCCACCAAGCCCTTCAGGCAATCTATCTCAATCAGCCAATGGTCAGTCTAGTGACTTCACGACCATTGAGTCAAAAAGAAAGCGTAGGAAACGCAATGATTCCCAGGGGTCCCAATCAGGCTACGAGACTGACCGTAGCAACCACTCTGCCGCCACAGCAAAGCCGACTGCTCCTCCCAAGGAGAGAATCCCTCCCATCATCTTAGATGCTCCTAAGAACTGGCAGGAACTATCTAGGAAAATCAACCAAGCCACAAACGGAAATCTAGAAGTCAGTTGCCGTGGGAATAATTTTAGAATTATTCCCAAAACCATCGATGCGTTTCGGCGCATCCAGGCCACACTCCAAAAGGAGAAAATAAACTTCCACACCTTCACTCTGCCCTCTGAAAAGGAGGTAAAGGTCGTACTCAAGGGTATTCCCTATACCACCCCAACAGAGGACATATTGGAGGACTTGAAGGTCAAGGGATTCTCTCCAACCAGCTGCACAGCAATCACCAACGCCCAGAAGAAGGCAGTAAATGTCTTCCTTGTAAGTCTGAAGAAGACACAAAACATCAGGGATATCTATGATATAGAACACATGTTCTATATCAAAATTACCGTAGATAGCTACAACCCTAGGCCTGGCATTGCTCAATGCTACACCTGCCAAAGGTTCGGGCACAGCTCCCTCAATTGCCACCAGCCACCTCGCTGTGTAAAATGTGCCGGCAACCATGATCGCACACAGTGCACCAAAACGCGGGACACTGCTCCCAAGTGCGTAAACTGCGGCGGTGAACACCCGTCGAACTACAGAGGTTGCTCTGCGTATGCGGAGCACTTCAATAGGACGAAGGGTGCCAACCAACGCAGGCAACCCGGCCGCCCACAACAACCTGCAAACCAGGCCCCACTTCCAAAAACCATCACGGCCAACCCACCATCTCCGACCGTAGAGGAGGAAGTTCTAATGGAACTTACTCCAGAAACCCAGGAGGTTCCCCCTCCAGCCACTCCAGCACCCAAAACGGTGCCACAAAAAAAAACGTATGCAACTGTCGCTGCACCCAAACCCAAGCGGCCAATAAAGAAAGCATCAACCCGCCCAGTTGCCGTAAAAAGCAAGCCAGTGACTCCGGTCACTAAAACTGTACAGGCCGCCCCTGTAACAAAGGCAGTTGAAAAAACGCCTCCCCAACCCACCGAGGAACCAGAGTGTGTCCTCTCACTCCTTAAAAACGTCACAACAAGTGACGTACTCAACTGGATCCAAGGGATCCTACCCACAGTCATGTCAATGACAGACACCAAATCCATCATAATAACACTTCTAACTTCCCTAGTCACCTTATTCATGCGCCATGGATAAGAAACTCACTGTGCTAGCATGGAACGCTAACGGAGTCCTCAACCGTAAGGCTGAACTTCGATACTTCCTCCAAAACCACAACATCGATATTGCTCTAATATCCGAAACACATCTATCGAAGAAAAACTACTTCAACATTCCATGCTACACTACCTATCGTTCAGATCGCCAAAAACCCCCTCACCAACACCAACAAGCTGCAGGTGGGACAGCAATTTTGGTGCACAGACGCATCACACACCATGAGATCCCTATCATCCCACACACTCCGATAGAGCATTCCATCATCCAAATCAATTACAAAGGCGAAAATGTACGCATCATTTCCGCATACATTCCACCCCGTTCCAAACTCCTAGAGGCGGATTTCCAAAAATTGCTCCACTCTAATGATCCGACCATAATAATGGGCGATCTGAACTCCAAACATCCGCTGTGGAACAGCAGAATAACTAATCGGCACGGCAAAGTATTACATAAATTCCTATCCAAAAATCCAGACATCGCCGCTCTGGGACCAGACGCACCAACATATCATCATTGCTCCAACCGGTATAAGCCTGATGTCCTCGACATTGCCGTGCTTAAAAACTTCACTCACCCCCACGAGCTTGTCTGCATCGACGACCTCAGCTCGGACCACAATCCCATCATCTTAACTGTTGGCACAAACCATAATCGTTTACCGCCTGCAAAAAAGGAGGTCAAACAAGTAAACTGGAGGAAATACTCTGAGCATCTACTCCGAACCAGCCCGAAATCCATTGACAACATAGTCACTCCCGATGACGTTGACGACCAGGTCAGCCTAGTAGAAAACGTCATTAATACAGCACTGATCTCCAGTACCCACACCTCCTCCAGTGTAGGAACCAAGGCAGAACTTCCCCCTCACATACTAGAGGAGCTGGCAAAGAAAAGAAAACTTCGCCGAACATGGCAATTCACCAGATCCCCCTCAATCAAAAAACAGCTCAACGCTCAAATCATTCTAGTGAAAGCCCTCCTAGAAACATACACCGCGGATGAATGGGATAAGTTCCTCTCCACCGTGACCACCGAAAATGGTTCCCTATGGAAACTAAATCGCCAGCTTCTCGCCCCCAAAACTCCAAACAATCCACTCCACGGCCATAATGGGTTAGTATACAGTGCCACGGACAAAGCCGAAGCGTTCGCTGATTCCATGCAAGACCAGTTCACACCACACTCCTCTATCTATGTGGACGACCACGTCGAACACGTAGAAAACTACCTCGAGAACTACTTCTCAGGTCCCATTGGCCCGCTCCCTGATCCTTTCACGTGCGACCAGGTGGCCAACACTATACACAAACTCCACTCCAGAAAGGCGCCTGGTCTAGATAATGTTAACAATAGTGCATTGAAAAACATGCCGTCCTCTATGGTAAACACCATAACGACCATTTTCAACGGAATCATGCGAACAGGTCATTTCCCAACTGCGTGGAAAAGAGCCAAAATCGTAATGATACCAAAACCCAAAAAGTCTGCTCTTTTCCCGCAAAATTTCAGACCCATATCTCTCCTTTCCAGTCTCTCGAAAGTCTTCGAAAGACTGGTTAACACACAACTGACCAAAATTCTTGAACATACACTTCGTCCCGAGCAGTTCGGCTTTCGTAGCGAGCATTCCACAACATTACAGCTTATCAATGTAGTCAACAGCCTAGCAGACGGATTCAATAAACACGTACACACCATCGCTGTATTCCTGGACATCAGCAAAGCATTTGACAAGGTATGGCATGAGGGCCTCTTGTACAAACTTGCGCACAGCCCTCTTCCTCCATGCTATGTTCACCTCATACAATCATACCTCGACAACAGATGGTTCCAGGTCTCCGTCGAAGGTAAACTATCCACGCCTCGACCTATCGAGGCTGGAGTTCCGCAAGGATCAGTCCTTGGTCCGTTACTGTACCTTCTGTACACTAACGACATCCCAGTACTCAACACCGTGAAACTGCGACTCTTTGCTGATGACTCCATGTTCTACTATCATTCACTAAACCTCGAATATGGGGCAAATATCATCCAGCGTCAGCTGGATACACTAGAACCGTGGTTCAGAAAGTGGAGAATCGCAGTCAACACGGACAAAACAGTAGCCATTCCATTCACTGCAAAACGCACTAAACCAAAAATACAACTCTTCCTAAACAAGTCCCCCATAGCATGGAAAAAACAAGTCAGATATTTAGGTGTAACGCTTGACAGAAGGTTAAACTTCAACAAACATGTCACGCAAATACTTGGCAGGGCGAGATACACTCGCTCCAAGCTTTTCCCCATTATCAGTGGCAGAAGCCCACAACCAACCACCACTAGACTGACCATGTATAAAATGTACATTCGGCCCATAACTGCTTACGCAGCACCTGCTTGGTATTCTCTATTAAGCCCCTCAGGAAAGAAACGGCTGGATTCTTTCCAAAACTCAGTGCTCAGAAGCATAACTAAGTCCCCATGGTATGTCAGAAATGCTACCATCCTCAATGGATTGAAAGTCCCCACATTCGAGGAGTTCGTCCTCAAGCTTACGAAAAAGCTTACATCGAGAGCAGAAGGCTCCAAACATGCGCATCTGTCATCACTCGTGACAGATCCCGCTCCCCCACAAGAAAGGAGAAAACGTCCCCTGTGTCTGGTGGTTGATCCCCCATAACACAATTAAAAATCAGATTCATACCAAGCAAAAACCAAGCCACTTCAACAAAAAGATACAAAGATTAAAATAAATTTTATTGACAGTATGAGAAACGAAGTCCTATCTTCGTTTCCCCTTTTTCTAAATTTAAAAATTTAAAAAAGTTAAACTTTTCAAAATTATAACTTCAATCCTTAAATCAGTCATTTAAATTCATTATTATTATGTTTATATTCATTTGCAGCAAATGTATTTATACAGAGGCTGTCATTCATAGAGGACCTAGTCCTCGCCATTCTGACCTTGACCTTAACCTTGCAGAGTACCACGAGAGCTAGAAATTGACGGAGTGGCTATCCCCTGGAAGCCTTGGCATCACGCTGGACAGCAAGCTGAACTTCAGGCGACACGTTCTGAATAAGGTCTCTGAAGGAAAGAGGATTCAAGGATGCCTCTCACCAATGTTAGCGAGCAGGAGCCCGCTAACGACTCGTACTAAAGTGACAATCTTTCTGTTAACAGTGCGGTCCGTGCTGATGTACGCGTCCACGGCTTGGTGGGCGCTGGCCAGCAAATCGGGCAAGAAGAAATTAGAGAGACTTCAGACAATAGCCCTGCGCAGAATCACTCGCCAACCTTGGTTTGTGAGCAACGCCACCATTCTAGGGTCAGCTGGCATCCCTACCCTAGATGCTTTTGCTAAACGATGGATGCGCTTTTAAACTGCTTCAGAGTGCCCAAGTTTCGAGATTCCAAGGAATCTCAGATATCTGCAAGCGACTCGGCATCATTGAAGACGGTAGGCCTCGGCCGGCTGCCATTTTGGATGATCCGCCGTAGGAATAAACCTGCCGCGCTTCTAAGCCAAGTCGGCGACTCCAACATGCATGACTTCTAACTTATATTTCTGTTCTAGTGAAGTACCCAGTTTGCAGCTGCAGCCATTAGGGAGTTCCCTAGATGCTGCTATTCGCTCTCCCCAGTGCATGTCCGTGGGGGAGGGGGGAGGTTGTTTTAGTGGGTATGCCCTTCGGGGTGATTCCCACAGTATCTCTCTGGAGAGGGATCTGTTTAAAACATTTTTTCCTCCCTAAAAAAAAAAAAAAAAAAAAAAAAGCTCAGAAAAACATCAACAAGGGAGACAAGAAGAAGAAGCGTAAGAGGAAGGAATCCTACGCTATTTACATATACAAGGTTTTGAAGCAAGTCCATCCCGATACGGGAGTTTCATCTAAAGCCATGAGTATCATGAACAGCTTCGTCAACGACATTTTCGAAAGGATCGCCGCCGAAGCTTCGCGATTGGCTCACTACAACAAGCGTTCTACCATCACGTCTCGGGAAATACAGACAGCGGTGAGGCTGCTCCTTCCCGGCGAGTTGGCAAAGCACGCTGTGAGTGAAGGAACAAAGGCTGTGACCAAGTACACGAGCTCCAAATAAGCTCTATGTCGGCAGAAACCAAACGGCCCTTCTAAGGGCCAACTAAATATCTTACAAATTCAATCATGTTTATGTCCCGAGGTCAAGTACCATAGTGTTTTATTGAATCTACCGCGACCTTCTCGCTCTCCAGATGCATATATTATATCATCATATGCTCTTTCGAGTGTAAGCCGACCGGGAGTCTCCACTCTCCCCTAATTACACCTTATTGCCGCATTGGCAAAGTGCAAAAGTGCAAAAGTGCAAAAGTGCAAAAGTGCCCACCCAGCCGGGTTGAGCTGTCTCTTTTATGCTTCCAGAGGACGGAATCGCTCTCTCTGATTGGTCGGAAATTTTTCGTGTCCCTTCGTAAATCTTCCGATTTCGTACGAACATAAATTGCATACGTATATTTCCCTCACCCCCCCTTCGATTAGATCTTATTCAACATTTTCCCTGTAAAGTCAGGTCAGGTTAGGTAGGTATATTATACTCTTTCGCATTACAAGCATAATTCGTACTAAAGGTTCGCCAGTCCCAGACATTTTTAAAATAAGACTATAGATAAATTTGGATTGACTAGAACCGATCTAAATGAACCTATCTAACCTACATATTTTCCCCCTTCATTTAAATCGGTTCTAGTCAATCCAAATTTATCTATACTGTAGTCTTACGTCTTTTCTTTTATTCTCCCTTTTTTTTTCATTACTTGTAATGCCGAAAGAGTATATTCTATAAATAATATTATCTATTTCTTGTTGTGGCTCTCTCTATCCCGACACGGATATGTGATTTATTCATCATTTTTCGACAAATCAAAGAATTTTCATTCCAATTGGGATTCAAAGACTCCAAGGGACCTAGTATCTGAAAATAAGGTTTCAAAATTGATTTTTGAAGATCACAGTTTTCGAAATATCGTAGTTTTTTTTTTTTTTTTTTAATTTCGAAGTACGTAAAAGTCGCAAACTGGGTAACTTTTTATCATTTTTCCTGTAGTCAGGTCAGGTTAGGTAGGTAGGTTTATATATATTTCCCACCTTCATTTAGATCGGTTCTAGTCAATCCAAATTTATCTATAGTCTTATTTTAAAAGTGTCTGGGACTGGCGAACCTTTTAGTACGAAGTATGCTTGTAGTGCCGAAAGAGTATATTCTATAAATATTAGTATCTATTTTCGTACTAAAGGTTCGCCAGTCCCAGACATTTTTAAAAAGTTACCGTATTTTCGACTTTTACGTACTTCGAAATTTCCAAAAACTAAAATGATGGTTGCAAATAAGGTTTCAAAATTGATTTTTGAAGATCGCAGTTTTCTAATTATCGTAGTTTTTGGAAATTTCGAAGTACGTAAAAGTCGAAAATAGGGTATTTTTTTTTTTTTTTTTTTTTTTTTTTTTAAAGTGTCTGGGACTGGCGAACCTTTTAGTACGAAGTATGCTTGTAGTGCCGAAAGAGTATATTCTATAAATATTAGTATCTATTTTCGTACTAAAGGTTCGCCAGTCCCAGACATTTTTAAAAAGTTACCGTATTTTCGACTTTTACGTACTTCGAAATTTCCAAAAACTAAAATGATGGTTGCAAATAAGGTTTCAAAATTGATTTTTGAAGATCACAGTTTTCAAATTATCGTAGTTTTTGGAAATTTCGAAGTACGTAAAAGTCGAAAATAGGGTATTTTTTTTTTTTTTTTTTTTTTTTTAAAGTGTCTGGGACTGGCGAACCTTTTAGTACGAAGTATGCTTGTAGTGCCGAAAGAGTATATCCTATAAATATTAGTATCTATTTCTGGTTTAGCTTACTCTATCCCGACACGGATATATGATTTATTCATCATTTTTCCTGTAAAGTCAAGTCAGGTTAGCTAGGTTTATATATATATATATATATATATATATATATATATATATATATATATATATATATTATATATAACTCTAGGTTTAATATATACATATTTCCCCCCTTCATTTAAATCGGTTCTAGTCAATCCAAATTTATTTCTTTTATTCTCCCTTTTTTCGGGACTTGTAATGCCGAAAGAGTATATTTTATAAATATTATTATCAATTTCTGTTGTAGATCTCTCTCTATTTATATATACAGTGTGTGTTTATTATTCCCACTTTTAAGAGCTATTCTTTAAGAAAACGAGTGGTACGGGCATTTTTCACTGGATTTTGAATATTCTAAAAATGCTCAAAATTGAAGAATTTAAAAAAGCCTAAAACTCAAAATTCTTAAATAGCAACTTATAGCAAATGTTATATCAAGTAAAAGGCCTTTTAAAAACAAACATTTTTGTATTTTATTTTTTTATCTATTTCTTACTGTTAAAAAATGGCAGCCAAAAAACTTATGCCAGTTTACAAAATGTAACAAATTAATTGTACATGATATTAAATAAAAAGTTTTCCTACAATGTTACCTTCACAGCTCTGAAGGTCCACTGGACTAGCCATAACCTTATCTTTCACTGATTTTGCTAGTACAGGTGCTCAAACTGTAGTCCATCATTTACTAAACACACTTCATTTCTGGAACTGAAGCTATCTACAGCTCGCAACACTTTTTCCTGGCTGATCGAATTTACAGCATTCCGGGATGCGCTGCATCATAATATCTTCGGGTGTTGTCGGTCGTAAACCATATACTAGGTCGTTCAACCTACCCCATAAGTAAAAGTCCATACAGGTCAAATCAGGGGATCTTGGTGGGTAGTTAACTGGACCAGCTCTTCCAAGCCATCTTCCACGATATTGTTCATCAAGCGTTAGTCGTACGTCGTGAGAGTAGTGAGCCAGAGCACCATCGTGCATAAACCACATGTTGTCAACAACTTCGTCAGGTACATTTATTAATAAGTTGGTCAAGTAATTAATTAAAAAATTGTTATAAGTCACTCCATCCAGGTGTCCTGCAAAGAAAAAAGGACCTACAATTTTCCCGCCAACAATACCACACCAGGTATTCACAGTCCAGTACCTCTGGTTGTCAACCTCTTACATCCAGTGGGGGTTCTCATGAGTCATGAGCCCAGTACCTCATGTTGTGGCGGTTAACTTCGCCATTGCTCCGAAATGTAGCTTCGTCACACCATAGTACATTACGAAAAAAGTGTTCATTTCGTTGCAACTGTTCTCTGGCCCACAAACAAAAATTCATTCTTTGAATGCCATCATCACCATGAAGTTCTTGGTGCAGTGACATCTTGTAGGGATGCATTTTACTGTCTTTCAGGATCCTCATCACTGACGTTTGGCTTATACCTGAATCAAGAGCTATTCTTCTGGAAGACTCTCTTGGTTTTAGTAGAACTGCTGCCAATACTTCTGGTGCCCTATCACTTCTTACAGGCCTTTCAAGCGATTTTCCTTTATTACTGTCAGGCTGTACCTGTCCTTTTTCAGGAACTCGACTAGCAAGTCTACTAAAGACCATTCGAGACTGAGGTTCTCTACCTGGATACCGCTCGGCATACACTCTTGCAGAAGCCGCATAGTTTTGGAAACATTCGCCTAACACCATTAGCATATCGAATGCCTCCGCATTTGTGTACGGCATGTCGAAAAAGCACAAGCAGTACGTCCTTCACAGCAGACACCAATGAACTAACTAAGGGTAGCCAAATCATATTGAGTGTTCTGTGCATGAATCATTGTTATCTTTTAAAGATAAACATGGAAAACTACTACCAAAGTATTGAGCCACATTGAAAAATAAAAACAAGTTGAATTTTGTTCTTATTACATAACAGAGACTGTTTATTTAATCATAAACACCTTTTTATTCAAATAAAAGTAATTTGTTAAATTTTGTAAACTGGCATAATTAAGTTTTTTGGCTGCCATTGTTTAACAGTAAGAAATAGATAAAAAAATAAAATACAAAAAATATTTGTTTTTAAAAGACCTTTTACTTGATATAACATTTGCTATAAGTTGCTATTTAAGAATTTTGAGTTTTAGGCTTTTTTAAATTCTTCAATTTTGAGCATTTTTAAAATATTAAAATATAATCATGGAAAAAAAAAAAAACCACAAAACCTTATAAATAATATTTCAAAAATTGGTGAAGTTAGCATATTTTTGATGCGTAAAATCATAGATTTGATCTGTGCAGTTTTTAGTAAAAGCGACGCCATTTTTTCTCCATATGATTACAAATCTATTTTTCTGTCAAACAGGTCGACCAAAACACTGTTCTATATATCACATCTTTCTCTTTCTAACCGTAGTTTACAACTGTTCTGTGTCTCATAGATCGCAAGATATTTCTACTTGATAAAAGTATAAACCTAACGGAAAGAAATTCACTTGGCATTCGGTGCAGTTTACTAAATAAGATAATCGATTTTTGAATCAATATTTTGTAATCAATCTTTATAGTATGTTGTAGAGGATATTTCATTCTACAAGTTGGTAGTACTTGATATAGGGTACTGTTATTCTCTGTTTCTTATTTTCAATTCGGAACATAGGCATTTTTAGACGAGTATTGTGACGGTTTGGAAAAAGCCAAACGTCTCAAGTCCATTTAAAACAAGTTAAATTCCCGCGATTAAACCTAGTAGATGAGGGACGAGGGGGAGCGATGACGTCACGGCAACAGGTGTCGAACACTGCATGTTGAATCGTGTACAATCGTTCTGTCTGGTTTCTTATTTCATTAAAATATTAAATTATTAAAATAAATTAATGTACAGTAGAATCAACCGATTAAGAATATCGAAGAATAAATTTAAAAGTATTTAAAACAAAAAAGTTATTCAAGTTTTTATAGGGGCTCAAAAACCTAAAATTTGGAAAAAACGTAAATTCAAAATTCAAAAAACGTAGAGTCATAACTCAGAGGGGAACTAATAATAATCATAAATAAAAAATATGAATTAATAATAATTAACAGGTGAGAATGGACTTAGAAAGTCATTCTTGGGGAGTTTTTTGGAATTTTTGAGTTGAAGGGGGGATTATTTAAAAAATAATAATAAGTACTATTGTAGAGACCACAATAGGGCACAATAATATGTACTTAGAATCAAATTTGAAAATAAAATAAGGGAGATATAATAATTACAAAATGTAAAACTTCAAAGCCCAAAAGCGGGTAAATTAAACGTTAAAGGGGTAAAGTAACATGATAATTATGTGTATCTAGTAAGTAAAATTGTAACACACCAAAGCAGAAGTAATAATATATAATGGGGGGGTTTTTATGAACATAAACTCATACGACACAAACTTAAGGACTTCAAAGGCGAATAACTCAACAACCAAACGAGTTATGTAAAAAGTAAAAACATAGTATTTCGTCGTAGTAGAAGAGGAACAAGATTTCGTCAAAAGAATTTTGAGAAAGGACTTATCTCAAAATTTGAAAAGAGGAAAAATCAAATTTCGGGAAAAGGGCGATAACTCGCGAACGAAGCGTAGTAGAGCGATGAATCAAGTTCCACAAGACCCACAAGATGGAAAGGAAGAAGAATCCGAAAGGAACTTTAAAATCGGTTCGAGCGTTCGAAAGTTATAGCGAGTTGAACGAAAAAACGTCAAAAGTAGAGATTTTCATGCAAAAACATGAAAAGTGGCGCGCGCATCTTCAAGCTGAGTCTAAAGTCGGAAACATCATACTGCCAACTTGGATCAAAGATAACGTTAAAGAAAAAATACTATAAATTATTAATTAAAAGGTGTTTTAATTAATAATAAAGGAAGAAAACTATTCATTAGTCAAGAAATAGGACTAATAAAATATATAGTGTAAATATTTCAGACCAAAAGGGCCTGAAAACACATAATATATGGAAAATACCTTTTTCCCAAAAAGGGAGGAAAATTGGCTCCAGAAAAGTGGATTAATTCCCACTGACAGGGAGACCGAGATTTAACCGTCGAAAGACGGTTACTTTTGATTTGGAATCGACGCTGAAAGGACGTTTCTTCTGCAACCGACTCTGAGCTGAGAGGAAGATTCAACTGTCACTCTACTAATTGGACTTAGAATAATTTCAACTTTAAATCGATCTTCAAGGCGACTTAGAAGAATTCGATACCAGCATTCAACTACATAGCAGCTTACAGACTCTGGATAGAAAACATCACATCACCATCATCTTAATAATACAACAAATTCCAAATCCAACTAGAACTTCTATTAAAGTGTGAAGGTATCTTATACTTAAGGAATAATTCGCAAATATTAACTTCTTTTCAAATATAACGTCATTAGGGTGACGTAGAGTCCTGGGAGAAGAGCTCGAGTATATTGTGGTGGTGGGGGAGGTAGGCTGTTTAGCCGGGCGAGGTTGTTTTGGTCGAGGAATGGTGGTAGTTGGTTTTTCTTAAAAAGCGAGGTAGTAAGAGGAGCGGGGATCGTAATAGGGGAGATTCTGGACTGAGAAGTTATAAGGGCGAGGAGACGGGGTAAGGCTGATGAGCCGCCACACAGGAGTAGAGGTGCTGGCTTGGTCCTTAGAAAGGCCTTTAACTTGGGTGACGGTCTTTGGATGTCGCTGCCGCAGTTCCCTGCTGATCCGGCGCTGGACTCTCCGGACAGCTCTCCTCTGCTGGTTGCGTCGCCTCCCCGACATCAAGCCAGGGGTCCGCCGGGTAACCACTACCCTACTATCTTTCCCTATCGGGAGGCGGTATAGTGGTTGCTCGCCGGGTTTCCCCTACTTGGCTGTTTCCCTGTCGGGAGGCGAGTTTGGAAGGTGAGGTGGTAGAATTATGCGCCGTACAACAGTTAGGCAATGAATCGTTCTTTGTCCCTTTGGTCACCTTCTGCTGGTGTGAATGTGTGTGTAGAGGGTCTCTCGGCAGAGAGACCGAAGAAGTACCCTGTAGAGAGAAGAGTAGTGTCTGGTAGTAATCTCTAGGAGCTGTGTCTGAGTGACGTCTCTAGGAAGAGAGTCAGTAGAGCTGTATCGTGTCTCTCGGTTGAGAGACAGAGGATGAAGTGTGTCTGGACGTCTCTAAGGAGAGAGTCAGATGAAGTGTGTGTTGATTTTTTATTTTTTTTTTTTTTTTAGGGAGGAAAAAATGTTTTAAACAGATCTCTCTCCAGAGAGATACTGTGGGAATCTCCCCGAAGGGCATACCCACTAAAACAACCTCCCCTCTCCCCCACGGACATGCACTGGGGAGAGCGACTGCAGCATCTAGGGAACTCCCTAATGGCTGCAAAAAGCAAACTATTGCTTCACTAAGCAGAAAAGAGTTAGTGGCACAAACATATACATATACATATACATGTTACATAAGTTATAATTAGCTGCAACAGGAAAACTGTTAGCGACATAAAGAAAGCACTGGCATAATTGCCAAACAGGTACATACAAAACATAAAGTTATAATAATAGTACATACATATAATTTTAGCATAGAATGGGGGGGTGTGGGCAAGGAGGTGCTGCAACAGAGGAAAAATTGTTAGCGACATACAGAAATCATACATAGAAAATACATATTCAAAGTACATGGACATAACAAAAATACATAATTATAAACAAAATTTTAGAAAGCACATAGCAAAAGCATAGACAAATTACAAAATATACATATAATATAGCATAGAATGGGGGGGGAGGACTACATCCGGCGAGAGTTATATCTGCAACAGAAGAAACATACAAAAAAGCATATACAGTGGTCACGGATTGAATTTGTGATCTACCAGTTTGAATTTGTAATAGTGGAGTGACCAGTTCCACTTTCTAATGAATAATGCATGCAACTAATCTAAGGTGAAAGCGCTGGCTGCCAAGTAAGCCATCTCTGGTGTGAATGTCTAGGAGCTGAGACAGTGGAGTGACCAGTTCCACTGTGTAGCCGCTATCCGAGTTCACTGCTGCTGCTGCTCTGTTGATCCCAGGTGTCGCTGATGATGATTCTCGAGGTGTTGGCTGTTGATGTTGTATGTGTGTGTTGATTTTTTTTTTTTTTTTTTTTTTTTTTTAGGGAGGAAAAAATGTTTTAAACAGATCTCTCTCCAGAGAGATACTGTGGGAATCACCCCGAAGGGCATACCCACTAAAACGACCTCCCCCCTCCCCCACGGACATGCACTGGGGAGAGCGAATAGCAGCATCTAGGGAACTCCCTAATGGCTGCAGCTGCAAACTGGGTACTTCACTAGAACAGAAATAAATTATGAGTCATGCATGTTGGAGGCGCCGACTTGGCTTAGAGGCGCGGCAGGTTAATTCCTACGGCGGATCATCCAAAATGGCAGCCGGCCGAGGCCTACCGTCTTCAATGATGCCGAGTCGCTTGCAGATATCTGAGATTCCTTGGAATCTCGAAACTTGGGCACTCTGAAACAGTTTAAAAGCGCATCGTTTAGCAAAAGCATCTAGGGTAGGGATGCCAGCTGACCCTAGAATGGTGGCGTTGCTCACAAACCAAGGTTGGCGAGTGATTCTGCGCAGGGCTATTGTCTGAAGTCTCTCTAATTTCTTCTTGCCCGATTTGCTGGCCAGCGCCCACCAAGCCGTGGACGCGTACATCAGCACGGACCGCACTGTTAACAAAAAGATAGTAACTTTAGTACGAGTCGTTAGCGGGCTCCTGCTCGCTAACATTGGTGAGAGGCATCCTTGAATCCTCTTTCCTTCGGAGACCTTATTCAGAACGTGTCGCCTGAAGTTCAGCTTGCTGTCCAGCGTGATGCCAAGGTACTTGACGGTAGGCTTCCAGGGGATAGCCACTCCGTCAATTTCCAGCTCTCGTGGTACTCTGCGCCGATGTTTACGTCTCTTTCTAAAACAGATAGAATCGGATTTCTCCGCATTAATCTTAATGCGCCATTTCTCCAGCCATGGGGAGAGCGCGTTTAGCTGCTTCTGCATTGTTCTTGCCGCGAATACAGGGTTTGCACTACTACAATGTAGGAATGCATCGTCTGCATAGAGCGACAGTGTTACACCTGGAAGAGTTGGGAAATCATTAGTATAAATAAGATACAATACCGGTCCCAGGACACTGCCTTGGGGAACTCCGGCAAGTATCGGCCGCAGCGATGATATTTCACCGTCTACAAAGGTCCTAAAAGATCTGCCTGTGAGGTAAGAGCGGATCAGGTGTACAGCAGCCTCCGGTACAGGAGAATCACTCAACTTGTAGAGGAGGCCCTCGTGCCATACCCTGTCAAACGCCTTACTGACGTCTAGTAGCACTGCAACAGAAGACAAATATTTATTATGGTTATCAACCAGATGATTGATAACTCTCGTCAGCTGCAGCGTCGTGGAATGGCTTCTCCGAAAGCCGAATTGTTCCGGTCTAATGAAGTCCTCTATGTAGGGCTGTAACCTAGAGAGAAAAAGTCTTTCAAAGACCTTGGAGATCGTCGGCAGCAGAGATATCGGGCGATAGTTCTGCGGAAAGAGATGGTCCTTTCCCGGCTTCGGGATAAGGATGACCTTCGCGGTCTTCCACTGCGTTGGAAAGTGGCGTAACCTGAGGACAGAGTTAAACAGCATTAGTAATACTAAGACTACTTGAGGAGGCGCGGCCCGTAGGGCCGTTCCTCCGATCCCATCGAAGCCAGGAGCCTTTCTTGGCTTAACTGCGGTGATGGCGGCCTGGACCTCCTTTAGAGTAAAGGGCTCCAGGGAGTCGTCTCCCTCCTCCGGGGATCCGAAGAACTCTTCAGCGAACTCTTCGATCATATCTGCATGATCCTCATCGCAAACATCGTGGTTTGGTTGGAACTGGTCCTCCATAGTGTCAGCGAACGCCTCGGCCTTGTCCGCGGCAGTGTAGGCTAAGCCACGCTGCCCGTGGAGAGGCCGGCTCGATCGCTTCTCACTACGGAGAGTCTTAGCCAGTTTCCAAGCGCTACCATCCTGCAAGTCTAGAGAATTGAGATATGAGTCCCAAGTCACGGACCTGAAATCGTTTAGTAACAACTTAACTCTATAATTTTGGCGGTTGAACCGCCTTTTCGCTGACGGGGAGCGAGTGAACTGCCAATGAGTTCGAAGCCTACGTCGAAGCGCGATTTCCTTCCTAATCCTGTACGGCAGCTTTTCTCTCGCCGGACCTTGGGTTATGGGGACGGAGGCATCTGAAACAGACAAAGAAAAAGAATCGTGGAGCAAGCTGATCTGCTCGTCCAGCTCCTCTGCAGAGGCAGGAGGAGGTGGGACATGAGTCCGCGCAGCCATCAGCTCGCTGAAGCGGGGCCAGTCAACCCTAGTACTACCAGGGTTGGGTGGCATACTGGATGCGGCATTTGCAGCGACTGTCACCAGCAGCGGGCAGTGATCTGACGACAGATCCTGCGAGACTCGTACTTCTGTTGGGAAAGGAACATCTTTTAAAAGAACTATGTCAAGCACGTCAGCGAGTCCACGTGCCGGGTAGTGAGTAGGCTCCTCGGGAGCCAAGACCTCAGCATTAGGCTGGTTGTCTATAAAGCGACGAAGAGCCACACCCCTCCCGTTGGACCTCCTTGCCCACGATGTGTGCTTGGCATTGAAATCACCTGCAATAAAGACATGGTTAGCAGCCGAAAACAGGGCACTAAGGTCAGCTAAGAAACCAGCCTTATGCCTATGTTTTGGCGATACGTATGCAGCAACGATAAGCGTTTCTTGTTCTCCGACGTTTATAAAGACACCTGTGGACTCAAAGGACAAAGTGTTAGTAACAAATTCTCTGTGAGTGAGCCTTCGGTGCACCAACACAGCGGTCCCGCCCCCAGGATTACCGTTACCGCCGGGCTGAGCCCGATCGGTACGATAGGTCCTGTAGGCAGGAAGTGTGAAGGAGCGATAAGGCTGCAGATGAGTCTCACAGAGCAGGATGAGATCTGCGTCTGTCTCGGTGGCAAAGTAGTGAAGGTCGTTGCGTTTGGAGAGAACCCCATTCGCATTCCAGACCACTACTTTGAGGTCCTTATTCATGACTGAGCAGCTTCTGGAGGCTCGTTAATACTGCTGTGAGCAGCTCTGCAGGGCTTTTGTTCACGCTGCCTAAAATTAAAGGTATTAGTTCAGCAATCCATGCTGTTAGCTGGGTATTGGAAATCCCAGCTGGACCGGTGGAGGGGGTGACCACAGTTGTGCCACCAGGGGCAGTCGCCTTACGCACTTGCGTTGGGCGCTGGGGCCTAGGTGGCACTATGGCTGGTGTAGCAGACGATTCGGCGGCAGCTTCTATATCGCTCTCATCAGCGTCTGAGGCCGACAAGACGGCGGGGGCCTCCTTACGGCGGCGAGGTCTCTTCCGCCCTGCCCTGGCAGGGGCTTCAGACTGCGGCCTCTTAGGCGCGGCAACAGCAGCAGCGTAGGACAGGGTACCTGGAACAGTCACAGAAACAGGTACAGGAGGCAATGGCTGGACTGCCGGGGCTGTGGTCAAAGGCACCGGGGCCGACCGAGCAGACGGAGTGGCGGGGGCCTTTTGGGCAGCCCTGGGCTTAGGCACAGGACCGCCTTGCCGGCCCCCGGAGGAGGCAGCAACACCCCGAACGGGACGCTGAGTGGTGGCGGGCCGAGGCCCGACCCCTCCCGGTCGTCCCCCGGTCGGTGCACTGCGTCGTTTCCGAGCCAGCTCCGCCTGTTTGTGCGCCTGGCAGCCCTTCCAGCTTGCTACGTGGCTCCCACCGCAGTTGCAGCACTTCGCTGCCGACTCCTTATTCGCTGGGCAGTCTCGGCCTCTGTGTGCCCCCGCACACTTGAGGCATCTTGATGCCAAACCGCAATTGACTGATGAGTGCCCAAACCTCTGGCAGTTGTAGCACTGGGCTACCCCTTTCGCAGGTGTGAACTCCGTCACTTCGACTTGCAGTCCCAACAGCACCTGCAACTTAAAGATGTCTGCAAATTTGCCGACTCTTTTTAATTTAATTAAGAAGGTGTTACTGGGGGCCCTGTTGCCCCCACTCGCCTGCCTCGTCAGCAACTGGACCACATTGGGCGTAAACCCCAGGTCCCGCAGCTCATCTATGATGTCGTCCGCTGATGTAGAGTGGTGAAGGCCACGAATTGTGACCTTCACCTCCCTGTCCTCCTCGAGGGAGAAGGTGTGATACCTCACACTTTCCGCCGTCAGGTGTCTCTGCATCGACCTGAAATCTGCTACACAAGAACATAGGATCCTCAAGCGATCCCCGACGCACTTAGCCTCGAATGTGAGGTCCTTTCGCCTGAGGTTTTTAATAAAACCCGCCCAGCTGCCGGTGATTCCCTCAATTATAATGGGAGGAATCCTCACTTTCTTCACTCCTGCACCTGAAACAGATACAGGGGGGGGGGCAGCAACGCCACTATCGCTGTCACTGCCGCTACTACGGCCCGATCCGTTATTTCGCCGCTTCCTGGTGACAGTCTGGAAGCCTCCAGACTCCATGGTGTTCTCCATTTCCTGTGAAGGCATATTAGTTACCAATGCGGCATTTGCCGCAGAAAAACAAACAAAAACAGAATATTATAACTTAAAATTATAATACAAAACAGATAATAAAAATTAAAATTAAGACAATTTATTCAAAAATTAATTAATAATTTAATTAATACTATTTATAGAATAATTGTAGTCTAACCTGAATGCAGAGTTGGCACTACACTTGCACAAAACACAAAAATTAGGCTGTAATTAAACAGTCCTAAACACAATATCTAAATTAAAAGAACGTTAGAATTTACTTCTACGTTGTAAGACACTGGAGGTAAGGATGGATCAAATGTGTCCAACCTACCTAGCGCTGCACTAAACAGTGGTAGGAAACAAGCTGTTTCCTACCGCTCGTATGTCTCGCGCTAAACAACGGTTAGAAACTTTCACAAACACAAAAGAAAACTTGTGAATAGAAACTTTCACCACTTGAAAACCAGATGTTAACACAAAGAACTGCAAGCAGATGTAGCTACAAAGCACAAAACACGTCTGACCGGCACCAAGGTACAAAGCAGACTGTGTGTGTTGAATAGGAAAACGTCTGGTTTTATACGTTTTCCTACAGCCGAACAATGGAGAAGCCATTGTGCGACTTTCACTATTCTGCGATCCAATCACAGGCCGGCTAGAGGCGTGGGTGGCTTAGCGTGCTGTGATTGGGTCGGAGAATCTGAAGTGTATGTGTTCGGCGAGAGACCGTCCGCGGCCTCTCGCGAGTTGAGTCTGGACCAATCACGAGCTGTCCTTTACTGTTCGACAGTAAGGGAGATGTAGGTGTTTGGTTGGCCCAGAGTTTCCGGCACAGAGATCCGGGAAAAGTGCGGGGAAGTGTTCTCAGTGTTTGGTGTGACCAAACGCTGAGAAATGTTGGATTGAGTGAGCCGGGGAAATCAGTTCCAATGTAAAGGGCGATGGCAAGTCCCCCCTCACTTGTGGAACTGATTTACCCTAGAGAGTTGTTCCGTTGTTGTGAGAGTTTAGATGGGCGTGTGTGTAGTATACCAGCAGAGAAAGGTTACCCAAAGAAAACAAAATAACTTGTATTTATTGGTTCATAACTTATAGCTAACAATACAGAGTGAAAAATTACAATTTTTATTAAGGTTGGTTTTCAAAACCAAAGTTTTACACATATAATTAATTAGAACATGATTTTAAGTTTTTCAAAAACAAAAATAGAAAGACACAAAAATATTTATGGTATATAGATACAAATTTATAGGTTTTTCAAAAACCAATTTTACAGAAAGCAAAGACAGACAATTTATTTTAACATATACATACATATAATTTTCAAAATTTACATACATACACAGAAAAAGAAGAAAAAATAGGATATGACAAGTATAATGGCGGATTTTTCAAAAATCACATATTACATAAATATAAGAGAAAACAAAAATATTTTAAATATACAGCAGAGTTTATACACAGTTTTTATTGTCTATATAATGTCTTGGCCCGTGGGCATAGTTCGGGGCGGGAGATGGGGAATCACACAACACTAAAAAAAAAAAAAAAAAAACACAAATTGTTTATATGATACAGAAAATTACAAAAATTGTTTATATATAGAGACAAAAAAAAAAAGAGATACAGTTATTTATTGTTTATATTTGGGGGGGTGGTCGCGGCACTACACTCACTTGGTTGCTGTGATGACGGCGGGGCTGGCTTTTTGGGCTTCCTCAACCTTGTCGTCCACGTTCGGGGCTCCGTCTGGAAGATGGCTGGTTCCTCGGCTGTCTGTCGGTCCTCCTTTACTGTAGGGGGCAGTAGTCTTTCAGAGTGTCCAGCTTCCTCCGGGGTGGTTCCCTCCTGTGGTTGTCTCGACAAGGCGTCGGGTAGCTCATTAGTTCGTCCGGGGCAGTGCTCTATGCTGAAGGTGTATTCTTGGAGTAGAAGCGCCCATCTTGTAAGTTTGGATTTGTGGTCCCGCATCTGATTTAGCCAGGTGAGGCTTTTGTTGTCCGTCCGGAGCACGAATGACTTATCCTCCAGATAAGCACGGTAACGTTTGATCGCCCACACAACAGCGAGACACTCCTGTTCGTTGCTGTGGTACCGTTGCTCCGTTGGGGTGAACTTCGCGCTGGCGTAGCTGATGATGCGGCGCTCCTTCTGTGGTGTTTCCTGGTAGAGCACTGCGCCCATTCCGATCTTGCTGGCGTCGGTCTGCAAGATGAAAGGCAGGTCTTCGGTGGGGCGGTGGAGAAGCAGGGGTCTCCTCAGGATTTCTTTGGTCTGCTGGAAGGCGGTGTCAGCTTCCGGGGTCCATTTGAAGGGTCTTTTGGAGGCGATGGTGTCCGTTATTGGGGCGATGGTTTCTGCAAAGCGTGGGACGTATTCTCGCAGCCAGTTACAGATGCCCACGAATTGTCGCGCCTCTTTCCTGGTCTTCGGAGGGACTGCTTCCTGTATGGCCAAGACGTGCTGCTCCTGAGGTTGATTCCCCGTGCTAGTGACAGTGTGACCGAGGTAGTCCAAGGTGGCCTTCCCGATGCTACATTTTTCCAGGTGGCAAGTCAGTCCGTGGCGCTCTAACTCCTCCAGAACGCGGTCCACATGGTGGCGGTGACTGTCCCAGTCCTGGGAGAAGACGATGATGTCATCGAGATACGCGATGCAGGCACCTCGGTCACAGTGGGGCAGGATCTTCTCCGTCATGAGGCGCTGAAACGAGCTGGGGGCGTTTTTTAGCCCGAACGGCATGACGGTGAACTGGTAGTGCAGGCCTTCCGGGGTGGTGAAGGCGGTGTAGTGTTTGGAGTTCTCTGCCATGGGAATTTGCCAGTATCCGCTTTTGAGATCTAGTGTGGTGAAGACTTTTGCGCTGCCGATGTCCTTCAAGGCCTGGTGAATGACGGGGAGGTTCTGCGGGGCGTCGATCGTTTGCCCGTTTAGTCGCCGGTAGTCTATGCAGAATCTGGGGTGGCCGTCCTTCTTCTTCACGAGCACGATTGGCGAGCTGTATGGCGAAGTCGAAGGCTCGATGACTCCAGCAGAGAGCATTTCTTGAACCTGGTCGGCGATGACTTTTCTTTTCAGTGGTGAGCATCGGTATGGCGCTTGGCGGATGGGTGCGTTGTCTCGGAGCTGGATCTCGTGGCGGAGGCTACTGGTTCTTCCGAGGGGTCCGTCGGCGTGGAAGGCTGCGGCATGGCGTTGAAGCATCTCGGCGAAGGGTCCCTCCTGGTCCTCCGGAAGTCCGTGATCGACCTTGTCTAAGGTGATGGCGGGTGCTGTTCTCTCCCGTGGTGCAGTCGTGGTCCACGATAGTGTGTGCCGGTCTTGTCGTCCGTAGGTCAGTGTCCCTGCGTTGAAGTCACAGACTGCTCGTTGTTCTTGGAGCCAAGGGTACCCAAGGAGGGCTGGCTCTTGAAGGGTATCTGCTACCAAGAAGTTCGCTGCCATTGGTTGTCCTTGGAGGTGAAGGTCCAAGTCAGTCTCTCCGCGGATTTTCAGCTGGGCGTCCTGGTCTGCGAGGCGGGCGGTTGACGGGGCTTCTCGGAGACGAGCATCGGGGTCCAGTTGGTCGGTCCGTATAAAGTTGCGGCTTGCTGCGGAGTCGACGAGCGCCAGGATGGTCCTCTGGCCGATCTTGAGGCTGATCCTCGGTAGACGGCTTCCTGGGGTCGCATTGCAGATGGCGCCTCCTTCTACTTCGGGGCAGGTTTTGGCGCTCCTCCTGTCCCGCGCCAGTTTACCGCTGTCTCGGCTTGTTGTTTCCTTAGTACCGGGCACTCCCGGTGGAAATGGTAATCCGGGCAGTACCGGCACTTTGGGTCTCTGTTAGGTCGTGTCTCGGGTGTTGGCTTGGCTGCGGCAGGCTGGATGGCTGGGCGGTACCTTTCTTCACGGTTCGGTCTGGTGGTGGGCCTGTTGTCCTCTGCTAGGTCCCTCTCGACTGCGCGGGCTACGTCCATGAGCTGCTCGGTCGTGGTGAGGTGGCTGCCCCTGAGTCTTGACCTTAGGCTGGGCAACAGCAGTTCTATGAAGGTCTGTAGTCGGGTTTCCTCGACGGCCTGGGGTTGTAGTCGCCGCATAAGTCTGGTTTTCCTCAGCAGGAAGGAATCCACTGGCTCGTTCTGGTTTTGTTTACGGCCATAGAGCTCGGCCTGTAGTTCCGCCACAACCGCTGGGGAGTCGAAGCGGGCTCGCAGTCTCTCTGAAAACTCCTTCCAGTCCAGTCCAGTTTTGCTGTACAGCTGGTACCATCGTTCAGCGGTGCCTTGGAGCTGGGCTGCGGTGGTCTTCGTCCATTGATTGGCCGGGGTTCTACGACTGGTCAAGATGTCTTCGGCTTGGCGAAGAAACTCCTCCGGGTCGTCGGCACCATCTCCGGAGAAATCCGGCATTGGAGCTGTAGTTGTCTGTTGGGTGTTAGATAGCATCTGTAACATAGCTTGCAAAATATTAGGGTCAGGTGTGTGTGAAGGTGGGTCAGGTGGTGGAGGGGGATTGGTGGTACAATTAGGGCATGTGTATGTTGCAGCAGGGATCTCCACTTCAGGCCATCCTACGCAGACATGGTGTCGGTGCAGTCCACAACGGCAGCAGGTGGTGAAGAGTCTGCTCTGGCTGCTGCAGTCTTCGTCGGCGCAGGTCTTCGTCTGAGTTCGCAGGGTTGGAGCCATCTCTGCTGGTGGTGAAATCGGTTGGTTATGGGCGCCACTGGGTTTTGTCGCACTCCCAGAAGTGTGGTGTAGAGTCGGGGTGAAGGTCCTTTCCTCTTCGGAGCAATTCGAGTCCCACGTTGCGGCCGCCAAATGACGTAGAGTCCTGGGAGAAGAGCTCGAGTATATTGTGGTGGTGGGGGAGGTAGGCTGTTTAGCCGGGCGAGGTTGTTTTGGTCGAGGAATGGTGGTAGTTGGTTTTTCTTAAAAAGCGAGGTAGTAAGAGGAGCGGGGATCGTAATAGGGGAGATTCTGGACTGAGAAGTTATAAGGGCGAGGAGACGGGGTAAGGCTGATGAGCCGCCACACAGGAGTAGAGGTGCTGGCTTGGTCCTTAGAAAGGCCTTTAACTTGGGTGACGGTCTTTGGATGTCGCTGCCGCAGTTCCCTGCTGATCCGGCGCTAGACTCTCCGGACAGCTCTCCTCTGCTGGTTGCGTCGCCTCCCCGACATCAAGCCAGGGGTCCGCCGGGTAACCACTACCCTACTATCTTTCCCTATCGGGAGGCGGTATAGTGGTTGCTCGCCGGGTTTCCCCTACTTGGCTGTTTCCCTGTCGGGAGGCGAGTTTGGAAGGTGAGGTGGTAGAATTATGCGCCGTACAACAGTTAGGCAATGAATCGTTCTTTGTCCCTTTGGTCACCTTCTGCTGGTGTGAATGTGTGTGTAGAGGGTCTCTCGGCAGAGAGACCGAAGAAGTACCCTGTAGAGAGAAGAGTAGTGTCTGGTAGTAATCTCTAGGAGCTGTGTCTGAGTGACGTCTCTAGGAAGAGAGTCAGTAGAGCTGTATCGTGTCTCTCGGTTGAGAGACAGAGGATGAAGTGTGTCTGGACGTCTCTAAGGAGAGAGTCAGATGAAGTGTGTGTTGGTTTTTTTTTTTTTTTTTTTTGTTAGGGAGGAAAAAATGTTTTAAACAGATCTCTCTCCAGAGAGATACTGTGGGAATCTCCCCGAAGGGCATACCCACTAAAACAACCTCCCCTCTCCCCCACGGACATGCACTGGGGAGAGCGACTGCAGCATCTAGGGAACTCCCTAATGGCTGCAAAAAGCAAACTATTGCTTCACTAAGCAGAAAAGAGTTAGTGGCACAAACATATACATATACATATACATATACATATACATGTTACATAAGTTATAATTAGCTGCAACAGGAAAACTGTTAGCGACATAAAGAAAGCACTGGCATAATTGCCAAACAGGTACATACAAAACATAAAGTTATAATAATAGTACATACATATAATTTTAGCATAGAATGGGGGGGTGTGGGCAAGGAGGTGCTGCAACAGAGGAAAAATTGTTAGCGACATACAGAAATCATACATAGAAAATACATATTCAAAGTACATGGACATAACAAAAAATACATAATTATAAACAAAATTTTAGAAAGCACATAGCAAAAGCATAGACAAATTACAAAATATACATATAATATAGCATAGAATGGGGGGGGAGGACTACATCCGGCGAGAGTTATATCTGCAACAGAAGAAACATACAAAAAGGCATATACAGTGGTCACGGATTGAATTTGTGATCTACCAGTTTGAATTTGTAATAGTGGAGTGACCAGTTCCACTTTCTAATGAATAATGCATGCAACTAATCTAAGGTGAAAGCGCTGGCTGCCAAGTAAGCCATCTCTGGTGTGAATGTCTAGGAGCTGAGACAGTGGAGTGACCAGTTCCACTGTGTAGCCGCTATCCGAGTTCACTGCTGCTGCTGCTCTCGATGATTGGACGGGTTGTGTGTGTGTGAAGTGTGTGTTGATTAGGAAAACGTCTGGTTTTATACGTTTTCCTACAGCCGAACAATGGAGAAGCCATTGTGCGACTTTCACTATTCTGCGATCCAATCACAGGCCGGCTAGAGGCGTGGGTGGCTTAGCGTGCTGTGATTGGGTCGGAGAATCTGAAGTGTATGTGTTCGGCGAGAGACCGTCCGCGGCCTCTCGCGAGTTGAGTCTGGACCAATCACGAGCTGTCCTTTACTGTTCGACAGTAAGGGAGATGTAGGTGTTTGGTTGGCCCAGAGTTTCCGGCACAGAGGTCCGGGAAAAGTGCGGGGAAGTGTTCTCAGTGTTTGGTGTGACCAAACGCTGAGAAATGTTGGATTGAGTGAGCCGGGGAAATCAGTTCCAATGTAAAGGGCGATGGCAAGGGGAATTGTTAAAAATTAAATTCATTTTAAACCTCTGCTTTGGTGTTGAAAATTATTAATAATTTAAATACGACTTTTTCAGTACAGGAAAAACTGTTTGTGGTTCTGTCTGGAAAGTCAAGCGCTTTTATTTTGTTTAATATATAGATAATATTACATTAATTAATTTTGGTCAAGTAAATAAATAGTTGTGTTATTGTTCAATTAAATTGTTTGGTGTGATTAAAAAAGTTTTGAATATAAAATTTTCTGTGCAAAAGAGAAAATAATATACAAATAATTCATTTCTAAATTTTGTTGTGTTTTTAATATATATCCATTCTGTGTATGCTATTAACCTTGTTTTAACATAAATTTTATATATGTGCTCTGGTAATATAATTTGAAAATTTTAAAAAGTTATCATCAGAACTTAAGAGCCGATTTCTCCCAAAAGGCACGACCTTGGAGAGAGAGAGAGTTAATATTAAAAGAGTTAAATAATCGAGCATTGAGATAAAATTCAGGGAATTTTGCGTTAATTAAAATTTAGTAAGTTTATGAGGACAAGCTCATACTTATTAGAGCCAAGAGTTGCAAAATCTTTGATTTAAAAAAGTAAAAGTGAGCACCTTGGCCTTGCCCGCGCTTGCTCTGAAAAGAAAGGTGGTTCGCCCAGTCGGTGGTGATCGTACAGCGAGTTTAAGAGTTCGTGATAATAGTGTTCCAAAAAAGGGAACAAGAAGCTTAAATTCGTGAAGTCAAAGAGAGCCGTAGCGTGGCAGTATGTGACATAAATTGACGCAGTAGGCATGGCACTATGTTTTGAGATTACATATTTCTGAAATGTTTTAGGTTTGTGTATACAAATTGTATATAAATTGTGTATACAAGTTACAATATATGTGTTTTTATTTCTAAAGTTTATATTTTTGAGTGAATTTCTAGTTTTTGAATGGTTTATATTTAGGATAACCTAGAGGTATGTTGTAAACCTAGGCATAAGAGCAAATTTTCTTATATTGAGCTATTGAGTGTTTTATTTGATTATACAAGTGAATATGTGTGTTTTACTTTATAAAGTTTATTGTTTTAGTAAAATCTAGTGATTTTGTCTTAGGCCTAGCCTTAGAAAGTTACTAATTACGCCTAAATTGTCGAGGTTTCAAACCTAACCTCACTTGTCGAGTACCACTTTTTAGAGCAAAATGTTATTTTTATTTTGATAATTTTAGAATTTGATATTTTTTTTTAGTAATAGTTATTCACATTTATACTAGAAAATGTTTTTAATCTTGAAAAAAAATGTAAAACAATTATTTCTATGCTCAATTGGACTTTAATAGAAAATTAAGCCTTCGAATTTTGTTTGTTTTATTTGTTCTTTGCCTTACTGACTCCAAAATTATTTTTCAAACTTTTGTTTCATTACACTACTAAATTCTATGAACCATTCTGAATATAATGATATATAGAAGTTGGTTTTCCATAAATATTACTATTTTGTGGTGATTTTTTGGAAAAAAAGGATAAATTTACCTTTTTTCGTAAAACATTTTTTTTATTTTCAAAATGTAACAATTTTTTTCCCCTAATTATGTTCACAAATATATTACAAATCTCAAGTAATTGTTGAAATAATTCCAAAAAATCTATTTGTACGGTGTACATTACCATTTCTGTGAAATTATTCTCTCCGTTACTCTCCGATTTTTTGGTATTTGACCAAAAACTCCAAATGTTTTACATCTAACATTTTTTTTCATTACACACCTAAATTCTATGCACCTTTCTGAATATAATGATTTATAGAAGTTGTCTATAAAATATGTTTTACTATTTTTTGTGAATTTTTGAAAAAAATGATCATTTTAACTTTTTTGTAAATTTTTTTTTTAATTTTGAAAATATAACAAATTTTTTTTTTCCTAAATATATTCACAAATATTACACAAAACTTTTGTATATCTTAGACAAGAGGTGGTAAGTTTTTGATTTTGGATGATACAGGTTTTTCTGAAAAATGATAACTTCATTTTTTGACATCTAACATATTTACTCCAAAACTGTTTCAAAAATAGTTTTTTTATTACATAGATGAATTTTATGCATCGTTCTGAGAATAATGATGTCTTATAAGTTAGGTTTTATATAAAAATAATATATTTTATTGATTTTTAAACAAGCGAAAAAATTAAAAGAATTTACCATTACCGTTACTAGGGTCAATAAGTGTTCACGTTGGAGGTCATGCATGGCACAGTGTCAACCTGTCTCCCCAGTCATGTCGCGGATTTTGATATTACCAACGTAAGGCCTACAGTGTCCCTGTGTTCAACCTAGGCGTTAGGAAACTGATCGTAAACCCACTAATGAACATTTTTACCTTCATCTATCTTGTTGGAAGCTTACTTTGATGTTCAGAACATTAGTCATGATAAGTTTCTTGACCATGTATAGATAAGTTATCAGCGCTTACTTTGTTGCCGATTTAAACGGGTCTAATATCTGCCCAACAGCACTTACTTTATCGTCAATTGAACGGGTCTAATATCTGCCCACCAGCACTTACTTTATCGTCAATTAAAAGGGTCCAAATGGGTTATCCACGATGACTTAATAAGGGAAAAATTTACTACTTGTAAACTAAGGGTCATTTTCAATTCTTCCCAAAAATCAATCATAAATCTTTGCTTTTGATCATCAGCCATTACAATATGTTGGTGTAATTTAATTTTCTAACTATGTCAATTGTTGGAATAACAAGATGCTGGTTTTACTGACATCTATTTCTGTAGATGTACCCTGAGATCTTTTTTGGACTTAACTATAGCTGAAAACATTATCGTTGTTGTTTGTTTATTTCATGTGGTTTTGGGCCCAGATTTTACTCAATCTTTGACGCCATCTGTTATAAATATAAGGATTTGCAAAAGTGTCATAAAATATTTAGTTTCATCAATCGCTTTGAAATATTCTGTCACCATTCGAATAGTACTAGATACTGGTAGTAAAATAATTGTTATAATCCTGTTTAGTAAGACAACACGGCAGATTACAATAATATAAGAACAAACAGCCGCAAAGAGACTGTCGTGATTTCAATTTATGATTGTGAATAAACTACGATGGAGACTTTAAAACAAGCCACTTTGATAACATGAAATAAAATATCATTACACGTTCTGTATTTAGAATTAAAATTTGTTGTATTGAAGTTGTTAATGAAACATGAATATAATTAAAAAGAAATTTCCATTTTTAGAATCAAATATTTTAATTATGACCAGTTAATGAATGTATTTTTATCAACTCGTCAATTTCATCAACAATAATTATGCACATATTTTCAGTTAAATACAATATGAATACTGTCATATTTATGTTCTCCAATATACTGTATGTATATTTATGAAATGTGACGTCTCTCTGTCTCTGTTAGCGTATAACTTAAGAACCGCTGTTCTGATTTTCATACGGTATGTACGTTATCTAATTTGGCTTTATTCTAAGTTTGATCATAATAGGTTTAGTAGTTTCCAAGCTATAGATTTATATGTAAACTTTACTTTTTTTGACTAGTTTTACGCATTTTATTAAAATGTTCAATGACCACACACATGTTTTCAGTGACTAATGTGGGGTATATAATTTGAATACCATAATTGTTTAAAAGTAGGATATCCAGTTTTCGACATATTTTACACTTTTTTTAAAAATTGTCAATGACACTCTATGTATTGTCAATGAAAATATTGATATATGATTTGATTGCTAAATGGAACTATAATTTTTGTTTGAAAATGAATGTAGGCCTAATATTTTCCGAAATATAATTTTTTTGGTTCTAAAAAGTTGAAAATCCAGGTTTGCTTACACATTTCTTAAAATTTTCAGAGAAAACGTATTAGTTTTAAATTGAATTTAAGCTCTAATTAAAACTGAAATTAAAAAAACTTTTTTTTAAAAAATAATATAATCGTTTGAGCCTTAAAATGTACAGGTGGTTTTCGCTAAATGGCGGCAGTATTTACCTTTATATGATGCGTGTAGCATAATTGAATATTATTGTCATTGATCTGCCACATAGATACTTAACACCAATCTCTGGCACCTAATGGTAAAACTAAAAACAAGGTTTAAAAAGGGGGCCCTCAGAGAAAAAGACTTTGTCTACTATTGTTTTCTCACTTTCTCTTCTCTGCACTACCCCTTTTATAATTTGTAAAGATTTTTAAACAAATATATACATGTATACAAGTTTATTATGTTGATAATTTTTTTTTTTTTTTTTTTAACGATCGATTTATTCACTAAAATGCGTGTACTTTCTCAATTTAGCTATAAAATTTAGAATTGAACATCCATTGTGTAATACGATTTCCTGTTATTCACATTAGCTAATGCACTTGTATATTCCACGTGGGCGGAAACTAAGGCGAAGGATAAGCACACAAAGCTCTATTTCAATGTGAGCAGTTCCACGGGCGCAGCTAGTATTTTATTTCCTCTTTTTATTATTTTTAGAAAAAAACTGGTGGACCTTATTCAATATATGCAGATTTTAAAACTGAACAACGTTGTGGTACGTTACAGGTAAATTCATAAAAATCATTTTATGAAATTTGAATCATTCTAAAATTTACTTACTGTTTTTTTCTTATTTACAAAACGTAAAATTCAGCCTACATGTCAAATTTGGGCTATATTTGGTTTGAAGTATTTACCCTAAGACATTCATGTATAAGATCGGTGAACAGTTTATGGTTTGCTACAATCTTTATTAGTTTGAGTACAATCTTCTGCCAATCCTATGATTGTTTTATTATTTGTGGACGCGTTTCGGAGTTCCTACATCTTCGAGACCTACTTTAGTACTCAAACTAGAATTTTCAGGAGATTTTCCTCATCTAATTATGTATAGATCAGAGAGGATATAATAATAATAATTATTAAATAATTGCATGAAAACTTAATCTCCCATTTTAAACGGTGCTTCAGTTGTTGAGGGTATTTTTTCATTCTATGGACAATATCTTAAACTTAAAATTTGAAAAATTATGGTATAATAGCTTAATTACTTTATTTTTTTATTAAAACAATTTAGTTGTGGCTATATGATACTTAACAGCCAAATAAATTCAGTTTTCACCTAAAATTACAAGAAATTATAAGCTGTTAAACAGTTGCAAGAACATGTCCACAATTACTTTTCCTATAAAATTGCAGTTGTTTTTAGAAATTGTACTTATTTTCATGTATTTTTTTTTTTTCTGGGATTGATTTTTCCTTTATTTATGATTTTAACAGTTTTGTTTCCACATATTTATACAAGACTCAAGACCGAACATTTTTTGTAAAATGGTTAGAGAACCTAAACACCACCTAACGGATTCAAATTTGGCACACTTCTTCCAAATAGACTGCTTCGTATACGATAATTATTCAGAACATAGCACCTAACCTGAATAATTTTAACGATTTTTATATTTAAATTCAAATTTTGAAAAGCTCCCGTTTTTAAGAATCAAACTTTTAAGATCTTACAATGTTTAAATTTGGTACATGTATTCGACTTTGTATGATATTATCGGTAATAAAAAATATATAGTTTTTTTCTTCCATCTTCCATAAAAAAATTTGAAATTCTCAAAAATAAAATACACCAAACCGTAAAATCTGTAAAAAATCACACCCTTCATAGAAACTTCAAAAAGTGGAATACTCCTTCGAAATATATTGAAAAGTACGATAATTCCAAACATGGTGCTTAATTTTACGTTTATAAGTCCATTGTTAGTAGTTACCGATTTAACTTCGTAAGTTTTCCAATTTATTATTGGCTTAATTTTTAGGTTACAAGTACATCATTGCCTAAAGCAAGTTTGTAGATCTGTAGATCTGTACGATGGCAAGAAGTTAACAAAAATACACTTGTTCTTTAAGTCTATGGATATTGATTTACAATAAATGAAATCATACAAACGAAGGGATATGTTGATGCCATCATGCCTCACCCAAGCAACTCTGACTGACAGATTCATTAAATTTCACTGCTTAAACTCATTCCACAGTGCGTGTTAATTGACCATCTAACAAATTAAATATTCCCTACACACAGTTACATATTGATAAATGAATATCTTTTTTGAAGGAAAAAATAACAAAAAATTGTCCTTTAGAACGCCCAACGTGTTGCGACGTTAATTTTATATATTTTTACCTTCATTTAGTTAGAACAACAAGTATTCGTTTCGTACATTGTATTTATTCACTCTTCAGGTTTAAAATTTAGAGCTCAATGTATTAAAGTTAAGTTTTGTTTGTAACTTCGTTATTTTTATTGGTTAATAAATTGGGGTTGAGATCATTAGTTGTAAAATTACGATCTGCACATTGACACATAATTAAGGAATTTGTAGTTTAATAATTGTGTTACTATGGGTAAAAACCATTTTAAACGGTCGCTAAACCAAAATTGTAAAATTGCTAATACAAGGCGCTAACATATACAGTATATGTAGGGTAGGCTATATAGAGTTATTTTTAATACCACTCAAAAGTTTCTGATGTAAAAGGTTTTGGATAGGGATGTATTTTTCATATTATTCATATAGTTTATTCGATCATTTACCATAATTTGTGTAGGCTGTATAAACTAATTCACAGCGTGTGAAAGGTTTGTATCAATTTGTATTATCAAGTGAAATATACATTAATAAACAAAAAATAATAATAGAGCCTCATTTATAAAGCTATTAGCCAAACTAGTTTAGGAATAAAGCTGTTTTTCGTTAATAAAAACTGAATTTAAAAATTGAGTATAAAAATGTCTAAGAATAAACATTTTCCGGTTAATTCGTCGCAAGGCGTGACTACAAGGTAATTCCCTAAAATTTGAGAGAAAGGATGATAATGTCCCCTTTCACCCATTATATCATTAGGTAATTACTTCGTTTCTATTGAAACAATTTTGGTTAGTTGGTCGGAGCTTAATATTTCTTGTGTTAGTGTGTTAACCTGTGGTTTTTCGTCATCACGGTAGTATAGTCTTAGTTTTTTGGACAGCTCATTACTAGTTTTAGTCCTAAATTCCTTTGTTAGGTTATTAGTTTTAGTATACAACTTAGGATGTGTTATTCCTTTTCATGTTTGTTACTTTCTAAGTTATGTCAATTGGTAACAAAGTTGATACGTACTTTCAAACGTCGTTTTTATATTTACAAATAATCGTAAATGTCCAAACAATATATATGAATAGCACTTAAAATCTGTTTTGAAGTTATCTGTTACCAAAATTTGTATAAAATACGACTTTAATTTGTAACTCAATGTCAAAAAATTATCTAATTTTACAATTAAGAAGAAAGAAAGTATTTTGAGAATATTAAATTTTTATGTACCCTTTTTGATTTTGTTATTTGTTTTGTGCCTGTAATTTTAACACATTTAAACTATTTAAAAAATAAAGTTCATCTAATTATATATTAAGCAAAACGGAAATTTCACATTCACCAACTAATGTGAATGAACAAGAAAACATAAAAAAGATGCCTTGTAAACGCTACTGTTGTAATGCAAACAGAGTTGACGACTTAGTGTCTAAACGTCGTCTTGTTGGGTTGTTACCAGGGGACTTAAATTTAAGAAAGGCGGAACCAAATGGTAACAATGTTTGAAAATAGAAATAAAAAAAAAAAGACAAAGACAAGTTTAATAATTAACAAGGCTCAAGTTTATTGAAAACAGAAAGAAATTTCGACGGTTCAGACTTTGTCATTTACAACAAAAGACATCCTGACACAAATCATCAGTAAAAAAAAAAAACTTATGATTAACAAGATCATAAATTGTAAAAGTTATAAGCCCTTAATTGTAACATATAATAATTTAGATAAAAAAAAAATTAATCAACAGATTCTAAACATTTATCCCCCCCCTTTTAGTTTATATATATATGTTTATAGTTACAAAAATTTAACAATAAAAAAAGACAATGAGCACAGCTTAATAATTCACAGAATTATAATTAATCAAAAAAAAAAAGATTATACGCCCTTAAAGTAAAAGTATAATAATTTAAAAAAAAAAAATTAATCAAGATTTTCAAAAAAAAACTTATCCCCCCTTTTTTAGTTTAGTTTATAAGATGATAGTTTCCTTTTAAACAGTAACAGAAATTAACAAAATATAAAAGAGCTTGATATTTTAAGTTCAAGAAAGATCATATCTATAGTTAACATGTTTATCACTAAACTAAAGTAACATAATATAATTGGTTTGAAAATTTCTTAAGAAGAAAAGAAACTGTATTGGCCAATAAATTTATATTTAAATAAAAAAAAAAAGGAAAAATAATTTAGAATTTTGAAATTTTGTTAATTGACGTCAATTATTTTAATTTAGAAACTAACCTCTTGGAGGTTGTTAGGACCGAAAATTGCATGCAGGCTCCACCCAATAAATTGTTATATAATTTATAAATAATTACAAAAGTCTACATCTAGAAAATAGTTTGAAGGAACACATATTTGCGGAAGTAAATTTAGGCACATAAAACATATGAGTTAGTTAAAGTTCAGTAAAGTCAGCTGTAAAAAAAGGACATCACTTTTATGCACTTGAAAATCTGAAGTTATGTGATGCAAAAACGTGTTTTGCCAACAGGACGAACTTGCTAGGATGATTCGCTGGTTTGCGCAATATGAGACAAGAATTTCTCTATTTCTCCTACCAGCATATTGGCTGTGGCAAACAAAAAACACGTTTCTTTTAGCGTCTGTGCAAGATCAGACATGTTGTAGCATTAATGTTCTTTATTGAAGAAAATATCTGGTTATTTGTCAAAATTAAAGTAAATTAATTGCATCACAGAAATTCGTTAAGATAGTAATTAAAAGCTTCTTAGATGATTATAAATTTATTTATATATATAGTTTTGTTTTAAAAGAAAGCTTGTATAAGACTTGTAAGATTCTTCAAAAGTCTATAAAACGAAATTTTCTGATTTAGAAGAAATTTCTCTAATTGTTTTATATTTGACATGTTCAATAGGATATTCTGATCATTTAATGTTCAACATTAGTCTGCACTTATTTCACAAAATTGTTCAAAACTTAAAATGTGCCTTTACAAGGTTTTGTAAATGATGTTTTAAGAAAAGAAAATTTTTATAATCATTTAGTTTCAAAAGAAAATAGAATATTAAATAAAACATGAAATACATATTTTAAAGAATACATGATAATTAACAAATTATTTTAAAATTTAACAAAATATATAATATGACAAAATCTGTAAGGTTGAAGTACCTGGTTAATCCTGTCGCAGTTCACGTGAGCATGTACCGAGAAAAATGATGGTTATTTTAACATTTTGAACTAGGTTATTTAAACTAAAACGCACGAACTGTAAATTAACATGATGTTGTATGAGACTTGTAAGGTTAGAGAAGAAAAAAACTTTTGTTAGATGAGTGATGCAGAATGTAGACCATGTTGTTATCACATCTAGACTGTGGACCGGGTATTAGAGAAGCTAGCTTGACCGGCGAATGGACTTTGTGTTCAGGTATCAGGCGATGCTTGGTTTTGGAGCGGGCCGCCAGGTGCCAGCATCTGTCAAGGGACGGAAATTGGATGTGGAAGAGTTAATGAAGTTATATTGCGGAAGTGTTTTTTTTTGAATTTAAATGCTACAGCTCTCCCCCCCCGAAAGACGGAGTTAGTGTAGAAAAGAAAGGGGGCCAGAAGGGCCTCCCACAAAATTTAGAAAAGGAGAGAGAGAGTGTGCTTTAAGGGGTAAAAAAAAAATTTCCTCTCAGACAGGTGTTTTAGACCTCGAGATAAACAAAAGACAAACTAAGACTAACATGCATAGCGAGTGCCACATTAACTATATGTAGTTCGACAGAACCGGTCAGTATACCTTCACCAAGATAAACAACAAAGAACAAATGCACCAAACTTAACTATTAAGAAGATGGACTCACTATGTCCTCGTCCGAAGACGTTATGGTGACGAAGAAATAGAAGAGTTCATGACGCTCTCTATATTCTCGTCGCATCGATTACACCCGCGAAGTGCTCGATGTTAAGATATGTCTAGATAGGGTAACATGTCAGGTACATGTAGCGGCCATTGCCGTAAAGTGGAACCTCATAGTTGATCAGACTATGGGTTGAAAAGCGTCAAGTCCGGGAAACAGTGAGATATATCACTGGACAAGGAAAATCAATATCTCTTCGCCTGCAAACATCTATACAGATTACGGCACGGAGGGGCTCTAGGAGAGCTCAACCCACCGATGCCCAAACATACAGATGTGCATTTGGCTTAGAGGAAACACGGCTTGGTTCCGTATTTTATTATGTTCTGCAGTGCACAGAAAGAAGACTACCAGATGACAATTTGTGCGGGTCAAGAAAGATCAGAAAGAAAATTAAATCGTAAAGGAGAAGGTTCTAGAAATTTGTTAATATTTAATTTATATGATGAGGTTTGAGTTGCTCGACGTGTGCTTTTTTAATAAAACGAGGTGAATTGGCGAAAGAAAGCGCAACGGTAACGGGAGTAAGAAAATCAATGATCCGGAAGGGACCGGACCATCGTGGCATCAATTTAGCAGCTCGCTTGTCTATGGCGGAGCTCAGAGGGTGTGTTTTACACCAGACAAGATCGTTGATTTTATACAGATGAGGCTTCCTGAATTTGTTATAGGTCTTTTCGGCCTTTTGGTGCGCTTTCATTATATTGTCTTTGGCCTGGCGCCAAACTTGTGATGGATTAGTATTAGGTTTTGGAAGGAGATCGTGTATGTTCCAGCTGAGACTCAGTGGTGTATTGGGGAGAAAATTAAAAAGAATGCTAAAAGGTGTTGCTTTAAGAGTCTCATGATGTGCGAAATTGAAAGCCAGCTGAAGCCAGCAAAGGGAGTCGTCCCAAGAGGATTGATTTTTGGAGTGATAGGCGATAAGGGCTGCCTTAAGGTTTCGGTTAAGTCTTTCCGCATTATTAGGTTGGGGGTGATAAGGAGATAAAGTTGCATGCTTAATACCGCGAGAAAAACAAAAGTTGCGGAAGACATGTGATACAAAGCATTGTGCATTGTCAGAGATTATTATCTTTGGAAAACCGAAATTTTGAAAAATGTTTTGGCTTAAGGCCTTAATTGTACTGTGGGAAGTTGCATCTCTGACAGGCATGAGCCAGGTGAATTTTGAGAACTGGTCAACTGCGACCAGTATCATATTGTAGCCCTGTTTTGTCCTAGGAAGCTGTCCGACGTAGTCGATATGTAATTTTTCCATGGGACGATTGGGAACCGTTGAGGCAAGGTATCCTAATTTGGAGTTGTGAGCGGGTTTGCTTACAGCGCACACCGAACAAGCTCGCACTTTAGACGTGACATCCTGTTTTAAAGTTGGCCAATAAAAATTCTCCTTTACCTTAAACAAAGTTTTAAGTACTCCAAGATGACCACCCACAACGGAGTCGTGATGATAATTAATCACCAGGTCGACTAAGGACTGAGGTAAATAAATTCTGGTGGGCTTTTCCAGATGATTTTTCAGGCAAAGTACACCCTTACTTAAACAGTACTTCTCCGAAGAGATGTTCTGTTCGAGGTCGGCAATGATATTTTTCAAAATAGGATCGGCCTTTTGATGAGTCTGGATGTCATGAAAAGCTAGAGGAAAATTTGTGAGGAGACTGGTACACGAAAAGGTGACATTTTCTTCGTTGAAATTTTCCGGTTCAAACATGCGCGAGAGGGAGTCTGCTATGATGTTCTGAGTTCCTCTTATGTGCGCTACCTTAAATTTCAATGAAGTCAGCTTGGCAATCCACCGGCCTAATTTACCAAGTTGACGAGGACGTGCTAAAAGCCAAGAAAGGGCTTGGTTGTCGGTTTCTAATAGGAATTCCCGATGTTCTAGATATTGCCTAAATTTCTCCACTCCAAAAACTACTGCTAGGCATTCGGCTTCATATGCAGATGAGGCTTTTCTTTCTGCAGGTGTTAAAGTACGTGAAGCGTACGCTATGGGCTGTCGTGAGCCGTCAATTTCTTGGAGTAGAACTGCTCCAAGGGCCACTGAGCTCGCATCCGTTTGCAGGATGAATGGTTTGGCGAAATCGGCCATCCGGAGAACCGGAGGCTGTGTTATTGCCTCTCGAAGATGTTTGAAAGCTTTCTCTTGTTCAGCTTGCCAAGAGAATTTTTGGCCCTTCCTCCGAAGCAGATTTAGAGGCGCAGCGTGCTCCGCGAAATTTGGAATGAATTTAGCAAAGAAATTGACCATTCCAATGAATCTGGAAACGGCCTTAGGGTTCTTGGGTTGCGGAAAATTTCTAATTGCCTTTGTTCTAGATGGGTCAATTTGCACGCCACGAGAAGAAACTAGGTGTCCTAAAAAGCTTATCTCATTCACAGCGAAACGGACCTTATCTGGGTTAACAGTCAAGCCAGCCCGCCGCAAACGAGTAAGGACTTCGCGAAGATGTTTTTGATGCTCTTCCCAAGTTTTGGAGTAGATGACTAGGTCATCCAGATAATTAAAAATGAATTTAAATTTGATGTCATGGAAGACCTGATCCAAGAGTCTGGTAAGCACTTGGGCACCAGTACAGAGTCCAAAAGGGACTCGAGTAAACTGATAAAGCATCCAAGGAGTACAAAAGCTGGTAATTTGTTTGGACTTTTGAGACAAAGGGATTTGATGATAAGCTGAATTTAGATCGAATACTGTGAAATATTTGGCACCGACAAACCAGTTAAAACTTTGATGTAAGTTAGGTAGCGGTACCGCTTCGACGACGATGTTTTGATTGAGCCTCCGATAATCAATCACCATCCTTGTTTTCTTTTCGGGATGTTGAACCAGAAAAACAGGGGATGCATATGCCGACCGGCTGGGTTCTACTACTCCTGAATCTAACAATTCGTTGATGTGTTCGCGGAGGTATTCCATTTTGGGAGGTGCCAATTGGTATGGAGAACACTTGACCGGAGTGTTGTCCTTCAGTTGAATATCGTATTCAACTAGATGTGTTAGACCTAACCTTTTTGTGAGTACCTGAGGAAAATCATTAATTATTTTTTGAATGGTGTTTTTATCGTTCTTTTGAAGATGACCTAAAGGATCAGGAGCAGTAGATTCAGATGTTGTGGACACTATAGGTTTATACGCAGAATTACTAAAATTACATAGAGGAAAAACAATAGACCTTGAAAATTTAAAATAGAAGTTTTCTGCTGAAAGATCAAGTACCAGTCCCGTTTTAGATATGAAATCTGACCCGAGGATCAGAGGACACGACAACTTATGCGCCACCAGAAAATCCACATTCCAACTACAATGTTCCATTTTAAGATGAAGACGACAAGAGTAGGAAATGGGCAACCTTTTTCCAGAAGCCGTGACACAATCAGCCTTCACCCTGGTTATGGATTTAAAAGCCTTGGTGTTCTTTAATTTTTTAAAAAGGGCTTTAGAAATGACGCATCTTACTGAACCGGAGTCCAGCAGAGCCTTAACTTTAATTTGCCCAAAAGCTACTTCCACCAAAGGCAAAAACTGATCGTTCAGACCCCTAGATTTAAGAGAAATGTTATTTTTTTTTTTGAAGTTTGTAGTTGGAAAGCTTAGAGCTGGAATAGGTTTGCCTAGACCTATTCCGTAGAGAGAAGAATTTACAACCCCAGATATAGTGACCGGGTATGCCACAATGATAACAAATGGGAGTAAAGTAATTTTGAATTCTATTGCCGAAATTGTTTGTTCTTAAATAGGAAATTGAGTTTAAATTTTGAAAAGATGGTTTATTAAAGAAATGTGGTTTCGTGTTATGTTTACATCCGATGTGGTTGGTTTTTGAACGGGAGGCTGGCCTGGAGCTACCAACTAGACTCCAAACCTGCCTCCGTTTTTTGGAGGATATTGCCTTGTTGGAGGCCGGTTCCGACACTCTGGGCTTCTATGTCCCGGCTGTCCGCAACTGTAACAGACCACTGGTCTTGTAGGTCTAAAATCAGTACTTCTACCTTCGGGTCTCACTAATGGAGCCCTTTGCTTGTCAGTATACATGACGTTATTGACATGTGCGCAGAGCCGATCTAAGTCTGCAAAGTTTTTTGGTTTGGTAACAAAAACTAAGCAGTTGCGGACTTCCGGAGACAGTCCCTCCAGAATGACGTCCGTGACCTCCAATTCGGACTTATCTAAATTTAAAGTTTCTGCAGCCTCTTTAATTTGATTAACAAAAATGTGCACCGCCTCGTTAGTCTTCTGGGGCCTATAAAATAACTCCTGCACTAGAGAAGCCAACCTTTTCGAAGGTATGAAGAGACTTAAGGCCTCTTTGTGAAAAGTCTTAAATGTCTGATGTCTAATCAGACATGAATTTAAAGGGCCCTGAGCATAGGGCATCAGAACATTATTAATGTTTAAAGCTACGTCCGGGTAAGTTTTGACTATTTTTAAAGAAATTTTAAAAAAATTCAATAATTTGTCAAGGTCGAAACCATCTGTCTGAGGAATTGTCTTAATTATTTGTTCGGCAGGATGACTTAATTTTCCGTATAAGGAAATGTATTGACAGCCTTTCGAACTGCTAGGTGTGGTTTGCTGAGCCTCAGCCTGCGGCGTGTCCGCAAGGAGATTTGGCCCATTAGACCGAGATGGCTCTGCAGAGCTGGCTTTAGTGGTTCCCCCAGAGGGCGTTAGCGGGATGCTTACGTTTAGTTTTAGAGGAGCAACGGTTTGCTCAAAGGCTTTAAATTTTTCTTTGAGCGTAGCGAAATTGTTATGTAGCTCGGCCAGATCCCGTGGCACATTGTTGTCTGCTACTTTTAGTTGTTCAGTATGCACCCGATTTAGGAACTCTAGCCGTCTTCCGAAAACGTTTATGCGCGCACGAACACGAATCATTTTGATTCCTCTTTCGGAATCGAGGTTCTCCAGGTCGTCTTGCAAGACAAACAAGGAGTTCCGGGCTAACGCTATTTGTTGCAAGAGGATGTCTTCGGTGAAGTTTCCCATTTCGGGCTCGACGCTGTTCTGCAGAAGGGACCTAAGAGAGGTTCGCATTTTAGTTACAATGTCTTTTTCACCACCTCTAGCTACTACCTCAAAAGCAAGCTCGGTATTCTTTAACGTGTCCACTAATCGCAGCAAATCCACTGCCATCTTAACTGTTGCTGATAATAATAGATAAAAATAAAAAAAAATAAACCAAGTAATTTAAAAAAAAATTTCTTTTAAGAAGATGCCCAAAAAAAAAAAAAAAAAATTAAAGAGCCAGAGAAAGACTCAAGAATTATATGTAGTGTAGTTGTTGTGTATATATGTGTGTGTGTAAGTATGAATTGATACAGACAAGCGAAAGAAAACTCGAGAAAATTTTGAAGGAAATTTTTGAATATTTTTTTTGTTTTTTTTTGTTTCTAACTATTTTTGGGTTTTATTATTTATTTAAATTTTTTTTGGAATTCCCGAATGACCCCGCTGTCTGGATCAAATTCAGTGAATGACTAGAGTGAAGTGTATGTGAATATATATATATATATAAAAAAAATATTTAAGCAGACAAAATAATAAAAAAAAAAAAATTTTATCGAAATTGGTTTAGAAGTTTTTGTGTAAGTGTTTATAAAAATAAATAAATAATAAAAAAAAGAGACTATAGATTTATAGAGCTTTAAATATTTAAACTAAATAAAAAAAATTTCATCAGCAACAGTTGTACAGTATTTGAAAAGCTGCAAAACATAAAAATGAGCCTTGTTTAACAAAATAATTTTGAATTTAAATTTAGATAGTTCCAATGCGAAATTTTGAAAATTAACTACGGTTCCAGAATTTAAAATAAACCACGCTAGAATTTAATTTAACCACACTAGAATCTAGAATCAACCACGCTCTGCTACCAAAAACATGTTACCAGGGGACTTAAATTTAAGAAAGGCGGAACCAAATGGTAACAATGTTTGAAAATAGAAATAAAAAAAAAAAGACAAAGACAAGTTTAATAATTAACAAGGCTCAAGTTTATTGAAAACAGAAAGAAATTTCGACGGTTCAGACTTTGTCATTTACAACAAAAGACATCCTGACACAAATCATCAGTAAAAAAAAAAAACTTATGATTAACAAGATCATAAATTGTAAAAGTTATAAGCCCTTAATTGTAACATATAATAATTTAGATAAAAAAAAAATTAATCAACAGATTCTAAACATTTATCCCCCCCCTTTTAGTTTATATATATATGTTTATAGTTACAAAAATTTAACAATAAAAAAAGACAATGAGCACAGCTTAATAATTCACAGAATTATAATTAATCAAAAAAAAAAAGATTATACGCCCTTAAAGTAAAAGTATAATAATTTAAAAAAAAAAAATTAATCAAGATTTTCAAAAAAAAACTTATCCCCCCTTTTTTAGTTTAGTTTATAAGATGATAGTTTCCTTTTAAACAGTAACAGAAATTAACAAAATATAAAAGAGCTTGATATTTTAAGTTCAAGAAAGATCATATCTATAGTTAACATGTTTATCACTAAACTAAAGTAACATAATATAATTGGTTTGAAAATTTCTTAAGAAGAAAAGAAACTGTATTGGCCAATAAATTTATATTTAAATAAAAAAAAAAAGGAAAAATAATTTAGAATTTTGAAATTTTGTTAATTGACGTCAATTATTTTAATTTAGAAACTAACCTCTTGGAGGTTGTTAGGACCGAAAATTGCATGCAGGCTCCACCCAATAAATTGTTATATAATTTATAAATAATTACAAAAGTCTACATCTAGAAAATAGTTTGAAGGAACACATATTTGCGGAAGTAAATTTAGGCACATAAAACATATGAGTTAGTTAAAGTTCAGTAAAGTCAGCTGTAAAAAAAGGACATCACTTTTATGCACTTGAAAATCTGAAGTTATGTGATGCAAAAACGTGTTTTGCCAACAGGACGAACTTGCTAGGATGATTCGCTGGTTTGCGCAATATGAGACAAGAATTTCTCTATTTCTCCTACCAGCATATTGGCTGTGGCAAACAAAAAACACGTTTCTTTTAGCGTCTGTGCAAGATCAGACATGTTGTAGCATTAATGTTCTTTATTGAAGAAAATATCTGGTTATTTGTCAAAATTAAAGTAAATTAATTGCATCACAGAAATTCGTTAAGATAGTAATTAAAAGCTTCTTAGATGATTATAAATTTATTTATATATATAGTTTTGTTTTAAAAGAAAGCTTGTATAAGACTTGTAAGATTCTTCAAAAGTCTATAAAACGAAATTTTCTGATTTAGAAGAAATTTCTCTAATTGTTTTATATTTGACATGTTCAATAGGATATTCTGATCATTTAATGTTCAACATTAGTCTGCACTTATTTCACAAAATTGTTCAAAACTTAAAATGTGCCTTTACAAGGTTTTGTAAATGATGTTTTAAGAAAAGAAAATTTTTATAATCATTTAGTTTCAAAAGAAAATAGAATATTAAATAAAACATGAAATACATATTTTAAAGAATACATGATAATTAACAAATTATTTTAAAATTTAACAAAATATATAATATGACAAAATCTGTAAGGTTGAAGTACCTGGTTAATCCTGTCGCAGTTCACGTGAGCATGTACCGAGAAAAATGATGGTTATTTTAACATTTTGAACTAGGTTATTTAAACTAAAACGCACGAACTGTAAATTAACATGATGTTGTATGAGACTTGTAAGGTTAGAGAAGAAAAAAACTTTTGTTAGATGAGTGATGCAGAATGTAGACCATGTTGTTATCACATCTAGACTGTGGACCGGGTATTAGAGAAGCTAGCTTGACCGGCGAATGGACTTTGTGTTCAGGTATCAGGCGATGCTTGGTTTTGGAGCGGGCCGCCAGGTGCCAGCATCTGTCAAGGGACGGAAATTGGATGTGGAAGAGTTAATGAAGTTATATTGCGGAAGTGTTTTTTTTTGAATTTAAATGCTACAGGGTGTTTTATTGTTGTGAAGATGAAGGGTTTAAATACTTTATTAAATGTATACACCCGTCTAGTTATAAACATTATTGAAATGCGAACATAATATTGATAACAAAATTGGACTGGTGATATATGGAATACATTTTGAGCAAATATGGTGTGGGTAAATAAAGCAAGAGTAAAAAGCTTTGTGATATATTGTATGTTGTTCTAAAAACGGGTAATCTAAACGAATCTAACTTTGCTATTTGGAATGGAGTTAGTGTACCTTGATATGGTTGATATGGTACTTTAGGTCTGAAGGTTCTTTAGGCAGTGAGTTTCTACGAAAACAATTTAAAAACACGATTTCAAAAATGGAATTCCTAAAAATATAAATGTTTTCTTTGATATTCGGGTATACCGTGGTCTGAAATGTATAACTCAAAGTCACGCTCTAAAACAAACGAAATTAGTTTCATCTGACAATATTTAAAAAATGTATAGATTAAAACTCAATGTTTCGTACAATTGGATCTAACCTTTTTTTTTTTTTTTTTTTTTTTTCCTTTCACTTATGGGATTTCGACCAAAATATATCATTCTATGGAACACTTCGCTTACACTAAAACGCAAATAAAGAGATTATATTAAAATAACGTGTTTTAAGGTACGCCACTTCATTATAGGATTTGGATACTTTGGTTCGCACACTTTTAGTGCGTGCTATTCTTAAAGAGCACCCGGGCTATTCTTGTGTTAAACCCGGGGGGAAAACAAATATGATGTGACTTGGTGCATAACAGTGGATATTTACACTCACCTTACTTTTACGTTTTGTCCTTAAAAGATTTGACCACCTGGTTTAAATCTTTAGAATATTAATCAATCTGATAACCGGGTCCTAACAAGAGGATAGACCATACAGAGATTGTTTTGAAAATGGTATAATAGTGTTGCAATGAGGTAAACAAGTTCAGAGTCACATAAAACCAGATTTAGAATTTTCACAGTATCACAATACTTTGTTCACTTTTAATTTTTTTTAAATTTTACTGAGAAATTATAAATGTTGTCAAAGGTATATCAAAGCGAATATCTTTAAAATAATTACTACAAAAATTAACATTAATATAAAACTCAGATAAGAGTGCAGGATAAGTTCAGCTTTCATTAAAGACACGTGTGAAGTCTATGGTTTATTGAACTAAACGTTCCCTGCAGAAAAAAAGAACGTCACATAAAACCCTGAAGTCTAGTGTACGTAAAGGACTACAATTTCTTTATGAAGCAGAGAATCCAATCAAAAGTAAGCCCGTGTGAAGTCCTCAGTAAAAACAAAGTTCATTTTGAAATAATTAACTGTATGAGGTGAGGGTAATTAAACAGGTGAGGGTGAGGTTGAAAATTTTACAATAATCAAACCAACCCGAAGAACTAACAGGACTATTCCGAAAATCATTTTTAATCAGGATTCAAGCAAATTAAACAAGTTCATAAATAAAAGTAATTAGAGATTTAAAAAGTAACATATAAAAAAAGGAATTTTAAAATCAATTATTGAGTGTTAAGTGAGAAAATTAAATATGTAAACAATAACAAAATTGTCAATAAAAAAAAGTGAATGGTGTGAAGTGTTGCAAACTATGTAAGTAGTATGTATTATCAAATTTATATAAGGGAGATCTCATAATCAAAATCAATTAATTATTACTAAAACTACGGTTAACCTAAAATCGAATTAATAGGAATAAGGTCAAATCATAAACTGTAAATCTAAAATAAACCTAGAATGCAATAAATATCAATAAAATGAACTTAATAGCAAGTATTTGTAACAAATAGTATGATTTAAAGAATAGAAACTCTTTAATTAACGTATGTAGTAACATCTTAAAACAAAGTGGTCTGCTGCCAGTTGTTAAAATTATTATTCAATTGAAATTGCTACTTAACCCTTGCTTCGTGCCTTGGAATACTTTGGAAGAATCTGGTTTTAATGGAGTTGTCAAATGAAATATTACTTTACTATCTTGAATATTTGTACAAATAATCATCTTTGAAAATATATTCCCACCACGAGAGCATAGAGTATCGAAAGGTCTGTGGCTGGCACGATGTAAGGTTCAAAGTCTCACTTTGGTTTCACAGTTTTTAATTTAATTATTCCGCTCACTATTGTGTTGCAAACACTATGTCAACAATTCCCATTCCTATTTTTCTCGGTAATACAGTCCTTTCAAAATTCTCCGCAGAAAATCAATGTTGGTTCTACTGAAAGTTAAAAAACGATTTCAAATAACAAATTTATTCTTTAGTAACTAGAACATTCACAAAAGTGTTTTTCATCATTTTCATTACTTTTCATTATTTTCAAATCTTTTAAAATAGCTTTTAGACACATTTTAAGAGTTCTGGGTAGTGTTTTGGGTATGATTTCTTCTTTGAACTTAATTATTGTTTTGGACGATTATTGTACAATTAGAAAACATTTCGTTCTATCAAATCAAGCAATTTCTATAGAAAAAAGTGTTTGAAATCCAAAGACGTATAGATTGTCCAAAGCGACATGGAAGTCCGAAAAATGTGCACTTTAATTCCATCTGGTTGAAAGAGGGCATTACTAAATTCACTTAAATTATTGTACCTTTGGATCGATAGACAATATCACCGAGTTATGATAGTATCTCCAAAGAATGTCGGTCCAACTATTTGTTTGTCAAATCGTTATACACATTCTAACTTCATGTTCGAACAGTTGGTCAACAATCTACATCTCTGGGAGAAGTTAATTAAATCAATTACACTGGAAAATGCTAACTTCAAATTTAACACAGAGAACCTCTGCCATTGTTGTGTGAACAAGATAACGAACCAATCCAATATAACAACAACAAGGAAAAATATTAAAAATATTAATTGATTTTTTTAAATCTAATATAATACCTGTGTTATAACAGACTGTCTACACATATTTATCCAAGTGTTTACCTTATAGGGAGAGGTTAATTTAGCAATTGTAGTTAAAAATTTCAAAAAGTAGTGAAACATTTATTTAAATGAATTAGTTATAGGCTATATAATATATAAACCTGACCTGACTTTACAGGAAAAATGATGAATAAATCAAATATCCGTATCGGGATAGAGAGAGCTACAACAAAAATAGATACTAATATTTATAGAATATATACTCTTTCGGCATTACAAGTACCGAAAAAGGGAGAATAAAAGAAAAGACGTAAGACTATAGATAAATTTGGATTGACTAGAACCGATTTCAATGAAGGGGGGAAATATGTATAAATATATATATATATATATATATATATATATATATATATATATATATATAATTTAACATATACAGTGTACTTTCTCAGACACCCAATTCCAAAACTAAATAGAAACCAATCAAAACAAAAATGTCACAATGGTCACAAAAACTAATGGTCACAAAAAAGTCAGGTTCTTAATTTTCAGAAAATTATGAAAATTAACACTGGATGCCGTCTTTGAGGAGAAACATATCTTATAACACCCCATGATCGAGTTTTTTTCAAAATTTGATTAAAATCTGTCGACGCATTTTGGTCTGTAAAAGACGTCACAGATGACGTACGCCAAAAATACAGATAGACAGACAGACACCACAACCACGTTTTTTGGAGTCAGACTACCTCAAAATGGAACTTCACATAGCGGAAGGATCGATAATTTATTAAATTATTTTTGTTGTAATAGCCAACGAAACTGCAAAACTAAGAACATTTTAGTCATAAACTACACACACTTGAATCCACCATTTTGTTTTTGATTGACAAAAGTAAGTGATTTATTACTATTCGCGTAAGTGACGAAACGGTGGGTGTAAGCCTATTATTTTTAAAATACTTACAATTTTGTAATTTTCGATATGACAGGGTCTTTTTCATAGATATTAAAGAGCACATTTAATAATAATATGTCAAAAAATATACCCACCAATAAGAATGTATCGTTCAACTTTAACTAAAATGAAAATGATTGTTTTCTAATTACTATTTAACATAATATATTAAATGCAGTGTCTCAGTCTGTCTGTAACTATAGCTTGTAGCTCTAGAAATGCAGATCCGATTTTAATGTAAATTTTATTTCTTATGTAGGTACGATACTAGATCAGGTTTTAGTCTTACTTGATTAAAATTGATCCAGTATTTCCCATGGTATAACTATATTAGTCTGCACGGGTATTTCAAAAAGCGGACATGTTTTACTCATTTTCTTAAACTTTTCTTGATAACATTTTTTTTTTTTCATCGACAAAAATTGTACACGTTTTTGAAATCTAACTGACACTGAAAACGTTTTGATATCGGTGCAGAACTGCACACATGACAGCATAATTTCAAGATACCATTTATTTACACGGAGAACTTCAAACCATTGAATTTTTGACACATCATATAACTCGAGATATATCACATAACACATCATATTAACATGGCATGACATATATAAAAGAAAGTAAAATGTCAACGCATCAGCTCCAAGCCGATTTTGTTTAATTTTCTTTCCTAACCCAACTCATTTACAATTTATACTGATTATGTAAAATGGTGACTATAAAAGTGTAAGTGATTAATATTGACTAAAAATCTAAAACTTGTATCAAAATATCATCAATAATGTAAGTCTTGACAAGTCTTTAAAACTCAGGGTTTACTTACAAATTACTTAAAAGTTATTAAATTGCTGAATTGTCCCCCTTCCCCTTCTCTTATCTCATACTTTGTCGAAGTCATTAATCATTGCTGTCATCGTCCCGTTTTCTCTCTAAAAGAAAATATTAAAAGGAAGTAGAGCTGCACGAGGAAGTACCACAAATATTAAACATAACTATTTATTTCACTTATGGCAGTACTCGTAATTCTTCATATTTCAATGTAGCCTCCGTTTAATTCCCTCGTGTAGGTAACTGGATACGTTAAATGTAGCAACTATACAATTAAAGAGTATTGGCAACACCAATTCAATTTGATCTGACTTAATAACTGTTAGTCCGATGATAGGACTGAGCGATCTTCTACTTCTTTCTTCAGTTTTAACCTTGTGTTTCCATTAAACTTCTCCATGAATCAATCTCTCTTCTTCCACTGGGTTCCAGTTAACAGAGTCTCTATCTCTGCTTTGTAAACTAATCATCTTCATTTTATTCTTTTGAGAATAACAGTTTGGTTTTAAATAATAATTTTAAAAAAATAGAAAGTTTTAAATCAAACCAAGGAAAACACACCCTCGAATCATACATAATTTATGAAATTTAAATATTTTAGTAATCAACTGTAATGAGCTACACTTGTGAAACTTTCATAACCAGAAGAATGAAAACACAATTTTCCACAAAAAAGCACGTTATTTGTGCAACACAAATACAAGACGACGTTTCAATGACTAAGTCATCATCTTCAGCTGCTACATGCCCACAAACCCTACTGACAGTGAACTGTAACTGGCAATATTGAACCAGTATAAAAGGGGCCGGACCATCGAGGAATGGCTGTCAATGGCTATAGTTCAGTTATTGTAACAAGTGCATCACTGAAGATGGGAACTTTGTCATTGAAACCTGTTTTAATTAATAAATGTACCATTTGTGTTCAAGTTTTTTTTTATCAAGTATGCCATCTCACTAGTTAATTTATTTATGATTTAGGCTGTGTTTAAAAATTTTATAATTAAATTTAATAAGATATGCTTATAAAGATCTTGGTTCAGGTCATGTGTGACCGTCTCCACTTCTTTTGACCAGCTGTAAGCTCCGGCTGGCTAGAGACCGCGTACACTTTAGCCGAATCTTGTCAGGATGAGCCATGGAGTCATTAGGACACTAATGAACGCACGCAACGCAAGTTAAGTTAAATGTTATATTTTATTTTAGCACCGATTAAAAGATTACAGAATTATTATAATTTATAAAAAAGACATATCGGCTAGATAAAGCCTTAATAGTGGCCGAAATACATACCGTTTAATTTAGCTAGCACGTGGCCGAAAATGGACTGACCTCGTCCCGTAGCGGTCTTCGTTCTCGCGGCTCTCGGAACAGACTCCCCGCTCGGCTCGCTGGTTAAAGCCCTCCACTCCTTGTCGTCTCCCCCCCTTCTACGTGATATTGCACTGTGATATTACAAGTGCTAGTTCGTATTTTATTATTTAGAATTCCTTTACATCCTAATTTATACTGCAATGGATCAAAAGATCCATTTGCTAGTTCAGAAAAAAATAGTTTTTGTAAAAATTTATTTTTTTCGAATAAAACATCTGGTTAGTAAAGTGAAGCAATCCTGCATGTTACAAGTGGAATTCCTTATCTCATGAGCGGCCTTCAACATGAAGTAAATTCCCAGCTTTGCATCCTGACTTAGGAAATTTCACATAAAAGTACTGTAATGCGAATTTGATGAAATTTAAACTGAGAGAAAAGGTGTTAGGTTATACTTCTCAAAGTGTACATCAAAAACCTTCATTACGAAAATGTTCTAAAGTTTATGGGGAAAAAGTTATAGTCCGTTAAAATTCACAAAAAATAAAAAAAATTGCTCAAAATCCTAATTTTATGTCATGTTTAGTATTAAGTTCTAAAGACAAGAAAATTCAAATAAATAAAAGTTTTACGAACAAGTAGTATTTCAGAAGTATATTTAAAAGAGTAAAGTCTTAAAGAAGATTGCAAGAAAAATAATGGGTAAAAATCAAGGTCAAAGTAGCCAAATTATTTAGTATAAAAAGTTAAAGGAAAATGTAAAGAAGTCCTCTCTCATTTAACACTGACACCGGAGGATACATCGATCCTACCCTATTGGACTAACTGGGTACCATTTGATGGTCAATATATATATATATAGAAACACTCTGAAGGTCATAATTTTAGCCCAAACTTACATAAAAATCTTATTATTCTTAATCTACTATGTAGGCTCGATTGTAAAATCGTTCGATGAATTCAATAGTCAGAATATTTTCTAGTAATATTTCAATATTTAAAGTGTTTTAGGATAACTTTTTACTCAAAAATCATACCACATCCCACATCAACGCAATTTGTGCACCTTTTTGGACTCAATGATACCCAAACGAATTTACTACGAACACATAGAAGAATTATAAAACACCAAAAAACAATCACAAAACTAGAAGAAAGTTTGAAATTTTGAAACTGATTACAAATTTTTCGACTCATTTAATTTGCCTAAGTTTACCATTTTTGAATGTAGTAAGAAAAGCAGACGAAAAACATTTCAAAAAGTCTCTAATTTGAAACTGTGTTTCAAGGTCGACAAACCAGCAAGTATACGAAAACACCAAAAGAAATACTTTACCTGTCATGTCACCATAACAGAGACATATATAATAATTTAATTGGTAGACAACGTTTAAAATTTCGTAAATACAAATTTGATAATATTTCATTTCAGTCGACAAAAGAAATTGGAGAATATTCAGTCATTAGGAGCCACATTTTATTAAAATGTTTATGATTTTTTAGAAATGTATAAACCTTTTTGTACATTCAAATAAATTGTAGTATTTTGTAAAAAATAAACAGTACAAAATTTGATAAAAACCATTAGAGTCAGTTATACTAATTTTGTATAATATTTGCTAATGTGTACACTAACTTTGCAGTGTACACACAATTTTATAATTATTTTTTCTAGCTTGTATGAGACATATGGTTGATTACAGAGACATTTAACAATTATTAAGACCATTTGAGACAAATATTTCGAAAAAAACATCTTTAAGTCAATCAAATATGGAGTTATGGGAGATTTAGAAATAGGAATTAAAGATTCTCATAGTTGAGAAGGACACATTGCAGAATTCTAATTGTGCTATAATTAGGATGAGTCCTGCTCATCATTCTTTCACGGAAGGAAAAGGTTACGGATGGATAAAGAAAAGATGATCAAGGAAAAGGTAAATGTAGAGACATGATGGTAATGGGTTTGAAAGATACTAGAGAGGCGTAGAGAAGAGGTACAAACTCGCCCAGGACTGTATCGCCTTCACTTTACTCCCCATATCTATTATTATAATATTTTCCTATTTGTAAGTAAATTAAATCCACAATAAAATATATTGATTTAAATAACAAATATAGTTGCTATGGCAACAGTTCCTCTATTGCCCGAAGGTAAGGATATGAAAAATTATGCAACTTTATGAAAGACAACTTAAATATATCTGTTTTAATTTTAATTCATAATTTATTTGATTTAGATACTATGAATACAAACATTCTTTTTCTTATATTTTGTGAACGGAATTAATAACACAGAGAAATGATATGTTGTGAATTAATAAATACGCAGATCTTTTTAACATAGATGGTATAGAAATAGTACCAATTGAAATCTCTCTTAAACTCATTTCAATAATCGAGTCTATAAAAGTCTTATCGATCCTATCCTTTGGAAATATTTGACGTCATTTCCTAATCACTATATACAACTGGTTTAAAATAAATTTCTAATTTAAATTAGTATAAATTTACAACAAGCAAAAGAACGAGCCAGTGCGCATTATTTAGCTTCCCCAAAACATTCTACCTTTCCTAGATATACTTTTTCTTATTGTCCTTTCATTCACATCTCTACTTGTCAAATGAAAACCAAATTTCAAATATTAAAATCTTTTTTTAAAGGCATAAATTATCGCAGTCATCATCGCGTTAAAAATCAGAGTATAAAATGCCTCCTAACATAAAATATACAGATTGAACCAAAAACCAAACATCAGTAATATACAGTTTTTAACTTCACCGATGAGTATTGTAAATTCAACCTCTTACAAAAATAGTTTATTTACACCTTCCTTTCATTTTACAAATTGAGAAGTTAATTAACTTTCTTTTCATTTCACAAATTGATAATTTTATGACCCTTCTTTTAAATTTACAAACGGAGAAGTTAATTAAATCTTTTTCATTTTAAAAATGAGAAATTAATTAAACTTCTTTTCATTTTACAATTTGAAAAGGTTATTAACCTTCTTTTCATTTTATAAACTGCGAAGTTAATTAAAATTCTTTTCATTTTACAAATTGAGAAGTTAAGATATAAGAAAAGAGTCTTGTAAAACTCTAATAGCGTCATGGTCGGAAAACAAAATTTTTTCACCAAAAATACCACTCCCCCCAGAATTCTTAAATACAACACAAAGGTACAGATTTTATTTAAGAAACTCTATTTTAACTCTGTTGAAACTAATGGAAGGTGATTTTCCACCTCTAAACTAATTTATGTTATTGACTATACAATATCTGTGATATACGTTCAAATAGTCTCCAACCAACAATTCACATTTAAATTGAAGTTTATTCGACCTCTTGGCATATTTCTACATGGTCCCAAAAAATTTTAATGCGTTTTTAGGTTGTGATTAAAATATGTCTTACCTAAAAATTAACACAGTTTTTAATATTCATAAAAAGCATATATTTGTAAAATTTCATTAAAATTCAACAATAACGTATACAGTTATTGGTAAATATTTAAATAACTAGGAGCTACAATAAATCCAATATCTTTACTACTCACTGAATAAACTAATCAACTACAAATACGTCTCATTTTTTTTCTATGGTAATAATGAAATAATTATTTCATAACTAAATATTATAGAGGATTTTTTGAAAAAAAACTAAGGAAAATTACAATTTTCCAATTTGAATTCATAATACCAAATTATACCAACAGTTGTGGTTTGTTTGGTGTAGCTGGTGTATCACTGAAGAGGACGACCTTGTCGTTGAAACGCGTCTGATACTTAGGCGTATTTTTTATGAGAATTGTGTTCTGTGTGTTTGTTATACTGTATAATTTTTCTCATAAGTCAAGCTCAACATTTAGTATGTGTAAAAATTATTGTTTAATAACCACTCTGTATTTTAGTTTAACATTAATCGTGTTGCTAATAGTAATCAAACTTTCTCAGCCACCCACCCCCAAGACGAAATAAAAACAAACAAGAAATGTCAATTTTGTAGCTCTCAGCCCATAAATGAAAATGAACCCTGGACGCCATTAAAAAATCCTTATGATATTAGAAAACCTTTAAGAAGGTGCGCTTTAAAACATGACAGAGTTTTTAGTTTAGTTTTTTACTGATAACTCAAGAATCCGTATTTTTAAAAAATGGCAAAAATTAGTTTTGTTTGGATACTTGAAGGCTACAATCTGAACATTATTTAATCAAAATCGTAATAACCGATGTTGAGAATGAATTGTGTTTTTTTCTTATGGAAGCTACAGCCAAATTTGATTTAAACCTATCTGCATGTTTGGTCTAAACTTCACTTCACAGACAACATACGACAGACAGACCAAAATAAATCATCTACAACAACGTTTTACACTTATCTGCAAAACTTGACACAGCCTAGGGAGTGTTGTAATAGGAATAATTTATCAAATTATTTTTGTTGTAATAGCCAACGTAACTGGCAAATTAGGAATATTTTATTTGTATTTAGATACATTCACTTGAATTCCACCATTTTGTTTTTGATTGACAAGAGGTAGCATGGTAAGTGACATAAAGGTAAGTGTAAACCTATTATTTTTTAAATACAAACATTGTAATTTTCAATGATGAAAGGCTTAAGCTTTCACAGTTATTAAAGAGCGTTACAATGATAATTAAAAAATATACCAACCAAAAGAAATGTTTTCAATCAACTAAAACGAAAATTTAATAGTTATCATATATAAATGCAACGTCTCTTTGACTCTCTTTAAGCTTATATCTCAACAAACGCTAAAACGATTTTCATCCAGGTTTTCTAGTATGTACGCACTATACCTGATCAGGTTTTAGTTTTTGTTTGATTAAAATGTATTCATCAGTTCCCAAGTTATAACAACATTTGTTACATAGGTATGACAAAAACTAGAATATTCAAAATATTTTACCCATTTTCTTAAACTTTTCATTGACAATATATATTTTAATCAGTAACAAAACTGGTACACGAGTTGAAAACTGGAACTCAAAACTTTTAAAAGACGTTCAAGTGGTTCCCGAGCTATAACCATTTTTGTTGTTTAAAAGCAAGTATTTAAGATTTGCCAACACATTTTATCCGAAATTTTAAAATTATCAGTGACTACCTATGTATTGTCGATGACAACATTGGTTCGTAATGTAAGCGTTAATTGAAACTGAATTACTTCTTTTTTTTTTAACGGTGCAGTGGTTCCCAAGTTTATACAAATTTTTACTAGCTGTTTCGATCTATTTTATCGTAATTTTAGACATTTTAGAGAAAACATACATTTTATCTCGAACAGAGTTGGATAAATCGTTCCTATTTAGAATTATTAAAACTACCTTCAAATCTATTGGTGGTTTTAAATCAAAAGCTGTAAAATTTAATTGAAAGGATATGGTTCGAAAAAATAAAATAAAACCCTCAGTGTAGACGTAGTTGATTTGCAAAACTCATGCTTCTCACTTGAATACGTGAAATGTTCGTATGTGAGTTCTAGCATCAGTCTTTATCTGTTTTACAACGGAGACCCTTAGATAAAAATATTTTCTATTGTGTCTTCTCATCTTCTCTTTTCTGCTCTATCTATTTTTGTAACATGTAAGGTTTATACAAAAATAAAGATTTATAACCACATTATTTGTGAGTTCTAGCATCAGTCTTTATCTGTTTTACAACGGAGACCCTTAGATAAAAATATTTTCTATTGTGTCTTCTCATCTTCTCTTTTCTGCTCTATCTATTTTTGTAACATGTAAGGTTTATACAAAAATAAAGATTTATAACCACATTATTTGTGAGTTCTAGCATCAGTCTTTATCTGTTTTACAACGGAGACCTTTAGATAAAATTATTTTCTATTGTGTCTTCTCATCCTCTCTTTTCTGCTCTATCTATTTTTGTAACATGTAAGGTTTATACAAAAATAAAGATTTATAACCACATTATTTGTGAATTCTAGCATCAGTCTTTATCTGTTTTACAACGGAGACCTTTAGATAAAAATATTTTCTATTTTGTCTTCTCATCCTCTCTTTTCTGCTCTATCTATTTTTGTAACATGTAAGGTTTATACAAAAATAAAAAAATAAAAGATTTATTTTAAATGTTAGTAGGTTAATTCCCCAAAATGTCCTCTATTTTATCATTCAATATACAAAGTTAAAAATCAAATCTAGTTTTTAAAATACGCTTCCCGAGCTTCACGCACTAAATAATTCAATCATATAGTCCATACTGGCAGAACCGAAAACTAATTATAGATACACACATGAAGTTGAATTTCAGACAGGCAAAGTTAGCTACACGGAAATTTTTTGTTATAATCACCTACATGTCTTTTTGAGTTAAGTAATTTATATTGTCAATTCGTAATTTTCCATCGATTCCATTGTTTCCCTTCCCGTTTCTATTTTTTTATATATATATTTCACATTGTATATATTTTGTTTACTAAAAAAAAGCCTGAATCATTGAATTTAATTATTTGAAGTTACTTAGATAAAATCATATTTGTAAATGAGTTTCTTCTAGAAATTATATTAAATAATCTAATTAAGCTATAACATTAAATTTAGTTTTTAGTTTGTGTTTTGTAATAGAGTGTATTATTTTATCTGTATAGAGGTCATAATTTGTGTATACAACAAGAGAACGGAAATATGGTTAAATCAGACATTAGAAATCATTTGTGTTTATAAAAACTAATACACGACGTTTCGGAAATATAAATAAACTCCGTTATCAAATTTTATAAAATAAAAACCACCAACATAGGTTATAGCCTAGAGCCTTGTTGGAAACTGAAACTAAATCTATAACCCACTATACAAACGACGGCAATCAACTTCCTGTTGTAAAACTGGCTTTTGTGATAATGATTCACTACGGACCGTACATGATAGTTAATATACCCCGAAATATGTTTAAGTACCGGTACGGTGAAATATGTATACAAGGCGAGAACTCTAGCCATGTGTAATTTGATAAAATAATTTTTCTAACTTAATACAGAAATTGTTTAAAAAATTTCTTATTTTTCGTCTCGATGAGCTTTCAACGAATAAATTCTGTGTGTTGTATAGAAATCAAAATTATACTATTATAATTTTTCTTTGACCAAAACCTCTTACTCATAAGTAAGTGTTTTGGAAGTAACAGAGTTAATGGAAGTAAATAATCAAATTACATCTTCACTTTCTAAAGAAAGAGCTTCATAGAAAAACAAAATAAACTGCAAAGTAAATCTCAATTTACCAAGACGTTTATACATTTTTACTATTGTATTAAATAAAGTCATTCTTTAAAAAAAGTTCGCTAGAAAACGTCTAATATAGAAATTATTTTATTTTAAATATGAGCTTTAATTATGGGAAAGTTGAAAATTATTATATCAGAAGATAAACCCAAAAACAATGCTATGAAATATCCACCGACCCTACTCATTGGAATATCAGAAAAAAATCCCTATTATACTGAGCTTCAATACTGGTAAAAAGAAATGGCCTAATAATCTGTTGTTATTTTTCCTACAAAAAACAGAGAACATTGATTTCATTTTCATGGGTAATACTTATCAATATAACAATACATTTTACTGTATTGAACTATAACATCTATGACTGTATTTCATCTGATACATTTAAATAGACCTAATTTATTATTTACAATTTCTGTTTTCGAATCACATGGAAATTCGCTAAGTACCACATTTTAAGAACAAAACGATCGACATTTGAATAAAACTAGCTTTTATGATTAGAAAGTAAACTAAAGAAGGGGGGGTTGAATAAAGTAACATGCAAAAGCCGAAATTTGTTATCAATTTTGTTTTCAGTTGTCTAAAAAATTGTCTGCAATCAGTTTCACAGTTAGTATTCATTGTTCCAGAACTTCTACTATGTTCCACATTTTACTAACTATTTTACTCTTTTAGCATAAAGTCAAATTTTCGTTGTTGAAAAAACTAAAAACACACACTACTATCGCATGCATGCATTTGTTTTACCCATCACTTCACTTACAGCTGTTAAATCACTGATTTGATGTCTTTGGATATTGTTTGTTTGTTTGTAAAGAACGATCACGAACAACTGAGTTTTGTTGATAATTGTGATATGTAAATAAGGCCAGTGTATCAGACATACAGACATAATATTCCATCTACAAGAATTGTAAGATATTAAAGCATTAACTTACTGTTCAACCTGAAGAAGTTACATTTAAAAACTTAACTTTCTAAAACACCCCAACTCTATCCTGCCTTGTAATTTTAATAAAGTTGGGGACGCTTTACAGCTTCCTTTACTTTACACATTTTGCCCTTTTAATACTAAACTGTACTCCTGCTAATTATTTAGGGTGTATTTTTTTTTCTTGATATGATTTACTTGGCTGGCCAATGAATTGTAGAACAATTAATTATTGTAAATTTAGATTTAACCGAAAATTACTATAAAACACTTATTATTTTTGGAAGTAGTCAATTTCTCTAATTTCTTTGTATGACAAACCGTCAAGAAATTGTATACTATTTATAAAAGCCACATAAGTTTGACTTGACACTTTATAAGTACTTATTTACATATAATAATTAGAACAAATTATCGTTCGACTACTTTCTTTGTAAAAATAAGCTAGAATAGAAATTCACCAACTATATTTAGTACAACCATTAAACGCACTATTTTTGTTCCATAGATAATTTTACAAAAGAAAAACCAGCTTATCATGATTAGAACATGTTATTACATTGGAACTTACTGAGTATAATTCAGTCATCTTCGGGGGGGGGGGTCTTTTTTTTAACACTTTGATGGATAAGAAGTTTCTGGATGTAAGAGTATTACTATAAAAATTGCGTAAAATTCAAGCCTTTGTTAAATTACTAGGAGCCTTTTAGGGCTCTTGTATGATAAAGGTTGTTTGTGTAGGTTTTTGAGAAAATTTTGATCCTAATTCTAGTACTAACTAAAGGTTAAAAAGTAACAGATTGAAATATTTTATATCAAAATTATTTTATTGGCTTCCTTAATAATAATTCCTGGAGCCGTTAGAAATTCACCGAGCGGAACATTCTCGACGTGTCTGTCTTACTTATGTACTTTCAGAATCAGATTTAATATCTTTTAATACATAACCAACTTCCCCAAGTTCATCTTCATTACTTAGTTCGCTATTTGTATAGTCTGTTCCATTGCACAATTTTCAGAAGTTTTAACATTTCATTTAAAGCTTTCCGCACCAACAGCTGTTTTTATAATTATTTATTTAAAGATTAATTAAGCTATGACACAATGAAATGTAGTTTTGTAAAACCACCATTCCAATAATTCATGATAGAATCCCATCATAAGGTTAATAATTTTATTGAAAAATAAATGTTAAAAGAAATGTTTTTAAGTAAAATTTTACGAGATAATCATTACAAAAATCTTACTTCACTTTAAGAAGTAATTATTATTAAGAATTTAAGAAGAAAGTTTAGATTTACTACTCAGAGAAAATTACACGATAGGACAATTTTTTAAAACTGTAGGCCTATGTTATCTTTCTTCGTAAGAAGTTGTTTTGTACAAAATAGTCAATGCATGAAATTACTGTCTAGCTACTAAGATTTTATTTTCGTGATTTGAAGGACTAAAGCTTAAGTTAAAAACAAAGGTATTAAGCGTAAATATTCATAGCAGTGGCTAGAAACTCCCTCAAGTGCATTTTATCCTTATTTACGCTAAACCAGATCCACTCATAATTGTATAAAATTAGCATAAAACATGTATTTATTAAAAATGGAAATAAATCAATAAGCTGAAGCAACAGAAAACCTATGTAGTAATTTAATGTCTAATTTCACTCTCGAAACTAATCTTGTTTCACAAAATATTATAACATTATTAATAAATGGAAGAAAAGCTAACACGTTGTAAAATCGTATGCTTTAAACAGCCTCGTCTAAAGTTAAATTTTGGTTGATACTGTATAATATTGAAAATAATCATTTCATATCTGAAATTGTCTTATTTTCCGGTTTTGGAAATAAAGTAAAATGGCCTTCATTAGTCTGGTTAGGTTAGGTTATATAACAAGGTTTAATTCCGGATTTAAATGGAATATAAAATGAGGCGATCTTCATTACTCTGATTAGGTTAGGCTATAAACAATGTTTAATTCTGGATTTAATTGGAATATAATGTAAGACGACATTCATTACTCTGATTAGGTTAGGTTAGGTTATAAACAAGGTTTAATTCCGGATTTAATTGGAATATAAAATGAGGCGATCTTCATTACTCTGATTAGGTTAGGTTATAAACAATGTTTAATTCTGGATTTAATTGGAATATAATGTAAGACGACATTCATTACTCTGATTACGTTAGGTTAGGTTATAAACAATGTTTAATTCCGGATTTAATTGGAATATAAAATGAGGCGATCTTCATTACTCTGATTAGGTTAGGTTAGGTTATAAACAAAGTTTAATTCCGGATTTAAATGAACTATGAAGTAAGATGATCTACATTAGTCTGATTAGTATGTAAGAAACTGTAAATTGTTTCGATTTTCTTAAGTTGCTTTATTTTTAACATGCATGGTAATGTTTTAGAAATTATATGAAATGCATTCTTTTATAATAGAGATTTAGGGATGGTTGTAAGATAATATTAAAACAAATGACTTAAGCTGATGTTAATTTTAATTTCACTTTAATGTTTTAAACATAGCTTTGATTAATTGTGATATAATTTACAGTTTCATGATGCAGTCTTTCCCATTTTGTCTATTTTATTTTACAGTGTAGATACATGTAAAATATCTAGAGCTACACAAAGCCTATTTCATGTAAATAACTTGATATTGAAACAACACTACTGTTCTACATGAATAAGCGGCCTGAAAGCTGTAACAGCTCCACTTGTATTATCTACATAAATATGGGTGCTGTGGATTGCAAAATTATAGATATTTGAGTTAATAGAGTTAATACACGTTAATATAAAATTTATCAAAAAAACTAAAACAAATCAGGTTATACCATAATTTTTCTTCATTCATTCTGCGTTGATCGATGTCAAGTATAATTCATAAACGTAATATTGAATCTAATTTTTATAAATAATTTTATTTAACCACGTAGTTATGTACACCGGGAGTGGTAACCATTTATCGCTCAAAGCTCGTTTCTATTGTCTGTGACCAATTAAAAACTTACTTTCTTTAATAATACAATATTCTTAGGTTTATATTTTCTACTCAGAGAAAATTACACGATAGGACAATTTTGTGAAACTCTGTGTTATTTTGATGGATAAGAAGTTGTTTTGTACAAAATACTCAATACATATATTATAATTTTCCTTCTTTAATTCTGAATTGATTGATGCAAACAAAATTATTATTTTAAAAGTACTATATATTATTTTTATTATGGTTGGAACCAAAGAGTGCTGTTTTTTTCAACTTCTAAAAGTTAAAGAGTTACAATAATTATAAAAGCATAGTAACTAATTTTATTTTCAGAGGTTACAGTATTGAGCTTTGCAATTAGTCAAAAGATTAGTGTGGATGTTTTTCTTAACACTCTAAGATGTATATCAAATTATGTGCTTCAGAAAAGAACAAGAATTGGTCAAAGGAAAAATATATTTTCATCAAAATCCAAAGGTGATTTGAAAGAATTTTCTTAACAATTATATCTATACTTTGTGATGATCAAATTATATTTAAAACCAACAGTATAAGGTGATCAAATTTAGGTAAAAGAGGTCAAACTCTTCTTTTAGTCTGTCTCTCAGTAGTTTTCTTTTGAACATGTTTCATGTATAGTATATTACAGAAAGGAAACATTGAAACAAGCAACATATAAAGAGAGAAAAAAATATGTACCAAATTATAGGATTAGGAAAAAAAAACAAGACTTGATCAAGAAAAACCAATATGTTTTTCCTCAAAATCTTTTCAGTTGGCTTTGAGAGAATTTTCTTAACACTAAAATATTTTTACATACCAAATTATATTCATACTTTGCGGTGAGCAAATTATACTAAAACCAACAGTATAGGGTGATAAAATTTAGGTAAAAGAAGGCAAAACTCTTCTTTAAGTCTGTCTGTCAGTAGTTTTCTTTTGAACATGTTTCATGTATAGGATATAATAGAAAGAAAACATTGGCAACAAACAACAAACAGACAGACACAGAGTTTGTAGCGAGTTGTTTAAAGTCTTGATTTACTGCATATTGAACAGAAGGGACTGTGCAACGACTGAAGGCAACTGGGAATACTGCGAGTGAAAGTAGGAAATGTTGGTTGGAGATGGTGGAAGGGAGTTTCGTTTAGTTTCAGATGAAAGAGTTCCGTGGTATGGTTCCATTTGAACTAGCAAACTGAACAGTTCAAAACTATTTCTACTTTACTCCACACTATTCAACTCGAACCTTGTATTTCTTATTCCGCGGTTAGAAGTGAGAGGAACATATTTTTTTGACTAGTGAAATTTATTTCTACATTGAGTATGACTTTCAACTTGTTCTAGAAATTTATGCAAGAACTCATATGTCACTTTATTCACGAACTCTTTATTTCTATACTACTCACATGTTTATTGCAACTTGTCTTTATTTTGATGCTTTGAACATATTCTTGAAATATTGTACCATCATAATATTTCACTCTGTATAAGAACGTTAAACGTCAACGCTATCTATTACATCTGAATATAATCTCAACACTGTAGTGAAATTCAGAAAAAGCAAACAAATAATCTCCAAATCACAAGAAACAGGAAACAAAAAATAAAACTGTGTTAATAATTCAATTATGTTTATTATACCACCATTAAGTACATTTCAATGACCATGTCCTCAGAAGTTTACATTTAAACTGAATTAAACCATAATAATAAACTAATTGATAACCAGCGTCCCTCTCCCACTCATAACCAGCCAATGACACTAACGCACGTGTTGCATCAATGTCGAAGTTAATGCTCTTTGCAACCTTGTGGACTAATTCTACAACTAGAGAATAAATCTATAATTTAGAAAATACTCAAGTGAACTTTAAAAAATTTGTAAAAATTAAACTTAGAAAGTAAAATAATCTAAATACCGTAAAAGTGGGTTACTTTGTCCCACTTTTTCCAAATTATTTATTGATGTTTTTTCTGTCTCATCTCTTTCTTTTCTCACTCTTCTGGTCTTTTTTCTTTTCTTTTCTAGTTTCTCTACTTGTGGTTTAATTAAATCTTGCTCAGTGATGCTTTGGCCAGCTGGCTCATTTAGTTTCTTCATTTTAAATTTTATTTTAAAGTGACAGGGGCTACTTTGCCACACTTTTATTTGGGACAAAGTTACCCGATATTTTGAGGTTACCAGTATCATATTTGATCTAGGACAATTATACAAACTACTATTATAATTAAACAAAATTCTACTACATATCCTTATTAAGGGTGATATTGGTTACAAATTTCAGTACTTACCTCAACTGAAACTTCTATTGTATTCCTTGCACAAACGAAAGTTTGAAAGAAACGAAAACACGTGTTTGTAAGTATTCTGTGAAAAACGCACTTTTGCGGCCTAAAGGAGATAACTAGAGCTTTTACAAAGTTGGTCTGTTTAGTCGATGCTGTGAACTAGCAGAATCCCGGGTTCCTACATGAATCTGAGTCAATCAGCTTCCAGCACACATCACGATATCATTTTTTTTCATTTGGGACAAAGTTACACCTATATAAAACTTTAAAAATGGGATTTAGAATACATTTTTTAATGTAAAATAAAATCAACTAATAAACATTAATAAATAATTTCAAATGCAAATTAAATTATGAGACGGTCGTAAGATACAGACAAACAAAATTTTACAAATGGTTCGAAATTTACATTCTAATCTGATGCGAAAGTTATTAACTTAGCGTAAACAGACAAGTAAGGATTACGCCCTTAATCTGCAGAGCTGAATAAATAAATAATTAGAATAAAAATTAAATTCTTTTTACACTTGACTTGCAAAGGTGGAAATAAAGGAACAGATAGAAGTACGGCGGAGTAACAGGGAAGAATAGGGTGTCTCCGCTGGGAAACCCCCAAGAAGGATAATCTTGGCCATGCGCACTGGCTTGTACTTTTTTACTTGTATTATAGTGAATTTATAATAAAACATTTTATACTATTGAGGTCTGCCTTGTATGTGGGAAATGCTTACGTATAAGGCTAGTATGACACTTCACTTATTCAACTTATAGAAGGATTTTAAATCATATTTACACCACTGTATAAATAGTCGGGATTGTAGTCGAGTTTTCCAATATTAAAACGCGAATATCCTTTCCTGTGTTGTTAATATCCTTTCATTTGCAGAACTGAGTATATTATAAATAAACGAACATTGTCAAACAGATAAAAAGGAGCTTTTACATACTCAAATATGTCGTAGATAAGAAGCACCTAACGAGAAACCTTCAGTCAAATAAAACCAAGCTTACATGCTATATTTGAATAAAAACCAGGAAAACAAATCATACCTGCTACTAAAGTTATGTTGCTCATAATTTTCTAATTTTGAGATTATGTATTAATAGTTTAGTTTTTACTATCTCACAAATAATAAAGAAAGTTATGTAAAGTGTGAAAAAATTTAAAGTCGATATTTTTGTGGATGTATCTATTTTAAAGTTCCCTTAATCCAAAAAATGGTTTTTAAAATTATTTATGTCCGTCATCTCTTGTTCTACCGTCCTAAAGTTTTAACAAATTTTAATCAAGTTTTGTATGAGGGAATATCTGAGGATGTTATTTTTTCTCATTTTTTCAATAATTTAAAATTTGGGGTAGCTAGTATAAGAAAAAACAACAGTATAAAATTACGATTTTCTCAAAATTTATTCTAATAATTCCGATAAATGTAACACCTAAGAACGAAATGTATGGAGAGAGAGAGAGAGAGAGAGAGAGAGAGAGAGAGAGAGAGAGAGAGAGAGAGAGAGAGAGAGAGAGAGAGAGTTTGGTTTGTATTTCGATAGTAAATAGTTGTATAAGTAAGTTTTTACAGAGTTTATTTTAAAAGTGTTCTACAATATGTTTAATCAAGGAGCGTCTTTATTTTAGTTCAGTTTTTACCAGACACTAACTTGTAGTTATAAAAGTAGGTTTAAGATTAGGCTTATTTGGTTTCTTATCTCTCTACTATAGATTTTTAGTCATTTAACTTTGGTGTACTACACAGTACCGTAGAATAATTAGGTTAACAATAGTGCACTTGCGTTTATAGATACAAATAGAAATTTAAAACTAGATTTTGTAAGCTCTCGTTTAGTTGAATATTTCCACTTTTTAATGATTTTATTTAATTAGTTTATAGAATCTCTATCCGATAATTGACAACTTAAACAGAGTTAATTAACTTAATTTGATTGACTTTGTTAGTTAAAACAGGAGTTTCGCTCTGGGATAAAAAAAAGACTTTTTTACAAAAAACAAAGAGACAAACTATATAACTTAATTAAAAACTTTCCAAAATGGAGAATTTAATTGAGATAAATGACAACTTAAAAGAAATGACACGCTGGAGTTATACGAAATATATGGTGTGTTGGCTTGTTTGTCAATCTCGATTTTGGTATTGATATTTTCAGATCGACTAAATCGTTAGAAAAAACCGTTCCAAACAGAAGACAATATGAAATTTGCCAACCTTAATTTATTTTTTTATTAACCATCGTATAGTAAAACCAAGTATATTGGAGATATTTTTCTTTTTAAATATTGTAACCGTGCTATGGACAAGTTAGGACTATTAAATGAACACTACTAACAACATTTACGAATGTATAATATACCTTTCTCTCTATATAAATCAAATAGTCTCTTTTATAAGCGTATACCTCGAGAATCGCTGATCCAGTTTCACAAGGATTTATGTAGGTAGATATGTGGTCAAGTCTTTGGTCGATTCAAATTGATTTATTAGTTCCACCTATCAAACATTATAAAACAATATTTATTTTGTCTGCACGGTTAGTAATACAAAAATCAGAATATTCAACATATTTTCATCAGTTTTGTTAGTGACAAATTTGGTATGTGAACGCTATTTGGTAATGAAACTGGTTTTTATAAATGGTGCAGTAATTTATTGGTGCAGTAGTTAAACCATTTTTTTGCTGTTGAAATAAACGAAATGAAAGTTTGACTACATATGTGCTTTTTCTTAAAATTTTCAACGATAATGATTTTTGTAGTTGTCAATAGTAGAGTTAGTAGCCTATATGATTTTAAGAGTAATTAGAACTAAAAAGTTTTTAAATCAATGCAGTAGTTCTTATGTTTTAACAATTTTTGTCTGTCAAATTAAGGGAAAATCTATTTTTTAAGTATATTTTTGATGTTTCGGCATCAATATACATTTTATGAGATAGAAAGTAGGTACTTATTAAAATGGTTTATTATTAATACATTACTATATTTAATTCGTTTAATAAAAATAATGCAAAAGTTTTATAAGAATGTTTATGTTTTTGTTCTATTATTGTTGTTTGTAGAAGACCTATCTATTTTGTATCTTTGTTTAGAAAGGTGAAGAGAAGATGTGTTAGTAAATGAGGTACTTACACATGTTGCTTTATATGTTTGAAATTAAATTAACCTGACTTCTAGACCGCCTAAGCCGAGAGCATAGCTAATTGTATATTATTAGAGTAACATTATAATATTTTTAATTTTTTAAACAATTATACTTAACAAGTTACTTTGCTATTTGTACAAACAACTAGGAAACAACAACTTTTTTTTTTAAGTGGCGCTCTAATGATAGCTTAGATAATTTTGCACAAATATATTTTTCCTTACTGGAAAAAGTGGCCAATAAAATTGTTTGGCACATTTCAAAACGTTACTTGTTTTAAATAGAGCATTTTACAAAGAAATAACACATAATATAAAGGTGTTATTATTTTTATAGTATTACATTACAGCGGAACATTTTACAGCAAAAAAATATAATTAAACGAATGTAATAACTTTAATAGCCTATTTTAATTAAATTTCAGGCAATTAGCATGCAAGCTTGGTTTTATTTAATATTCATTGAATATGAGATTAATAAAAATAAAGTAGATTTAAAATTACTCAGTAATAGCTCATTTGGTGTTGTATTGATCTACAATAGAAAAACAAAATCTTGTCGTATGTTGTTCTAGTCTCAGTTGCGATTTTAGTTTTATTTGAATCTAATGAACAGTATTTGCGTTATTTTTGTTAAATTGTAAATCAATGATTTAATCTACAAACATTGTTGACCCGTATTTTTAATGATATCTATTTCTTGTAGTCTAAAAAATAGGTTTTTTCGAAAGGAAAAGAAATTCTTAAAAATATATGGAGAAAAAACGTAAACATTGAAAGGTCCTACATGTAGTGATTATTATAACAATGTCATATTATTATAAGATTTTTTTGATCAGCTAATTTTAGGGTTATGTTTACGTCTAGTATTTTTATTTCTCACATATATGTAGTATAGTGAAAGTTACATGATGGGTCGAAAACTAGATGTCGTATTTGATACGAATATATACTGGTTGGGAGGTCCTTTAAACCCAAAAAGTGGTATTTGGAATAATGTCTGTTTATTGTCTGTATTTTATCATAGGTACTACAACCCAAATGTTTGAACAGATTTTAATTAAATTAGGTATGTGGGCATATTTTTGGTCATGTGCCGCTGAATTTTTCATTTTTTGTATAACCGAAAATATGGTAGTAGGATTCATAAAAAAAAAAAATTACAATTTAAAAATAATAGTTTCAAGTGTACCCAAACAAAACTTTTGTCACTATCTCTTAAGCAAATCCCAGTTCGTGAGATATCGGTTATCCCAAATGATTAAAAATTATCTTTGGGGTTGTTGTAATATTTGATTTCTCAAAATTAGGTTTACCGATTATGATAAAATTTTAGTGAATTGTGAAGATTAATGATCTATAGCTGCGTGTAAAATTGCAAGTAGATAAATATTACATGTTAGGAATAATTGGTAAAATAAAGTTTGACCGTTGTCAATATGAGGTCGATTGTAATCATATACGATTGAAGACGTCTTTAGTGAAGGACTCTCATCGGTTACATATTTATTAAACCCTGATATCACTACGTCTATAGTTAATTTCCACTTTTTAATTGGCAACTACAATTTTTGATTCGATTTTTATTTGGTTTTAATGTTGGGTGAATGAGAAAGTTTGTGCAATGTTTTATTGCACAGTTTTTAACCTTGTAAAACGTAAACCTACAAAGATATTTTATTTCGTCACCTAGCTGTCTCGATCAGGTCATATTAGTGTCGCCCACTGGCTCTGTAATAAATGCAAATTTTGTTGTCACTCACAATTAATTATTTCGTAACTCTATTTCCTTAATTAAAACAATTAAAAACAGATTGAGCTTTTATTGTAACCTGTCAACGAACTGAAAGCAAATCTGTTTACGCCATTAATCAACAAGTCAATATCATTAGCACTTTCTCTAAAAGTGTGGGATGATAAGGGTTGACGCATGCGCCATACTTCAGTGTTGTCATTCTCTAAATACTTGTTAGCTTGAATCAGTATTGTTCCGCGTCTTGTAGATAGCAGCTGGTTCTTTACTTTTATAGTCTGTTTAATTTACGTAAAGTATCCATAATGACTCACTTTCAAATAAATCAAACAATGTTTTCAACTCGATAAATATTTATTTAAACACAAAAAACATAGAAAATTTTAAAATTCATTTTAACCTAAATTTATGAATCATGATTTTAACAGTGAAAACGGTGATTAAATTTATGAAATATATATTATTTTAAGTGTTAATTTTACTAAATTTTATAAAGTGTTGTTTTTAGTCGTCAATGAACGTCAAAAATACATGTGTTTGTTTAAAGAAAGTTACATTTAAAGCAGTATACGAGTAAGCAATGGATGCAGGTGTGTTACTATGAATAAATACCTTTGTGTTTTATAAAATGTATAGGGACAGTAGATGTTTATTTGTTTGTATATATATACTTAGAGGGATTGGCGGTGATTGCATATTTATGTTCGGATCGTTTAAATATACAAAACGTCTCAAACGTATCATCTGTCAGTTGTGTGTTCCGTAAACATTCAATAAATAAACTGTGTAAAACGTTGACAAACTTTCACACTCATCCATCTCCAAAACCAATGAAACCTCTTTGTCACTATAAATAACAGTTACATAGTAGCTAGTCAAAGAGTGAAAATTAACCATGGACTCTGTTTTTGACAAAATATTTAAATAGGGCCTAAACTTGGTTAGCTTGTGAATTAGTGTAAATAGTATTTCATCCAACTCCAGTTTTTTAATGAAGGTTTTTTGTTTTTTGTCATTAATACAGAACCAAAATTTATTTTATTTCGATTTTGTACAGAGGTTTAGATTATTGATCTTCACATTTTACTAAAATTTGAGTAGTTGATTTTGAAAAACATATTTCAGACCGTGGAAGATTTTTAGGTTTCTTACCTATAACTTAAGAACAGGTATTTTTAGATAGATGATAACCAATGTGTTTGGGTCCTTGGAGGCAACAGTTAAGTAATTTGTAGAAATAGTTAGAACGTTAAAGCCGATTTCTATAAAATCTTAATTTTGTGTTTTTTCTTTAGGACGTTACCGAAAAATTGAGGTTTTTCATAACGGAGATATGGCCACAATATATCTTCACATATCAAAATTTATTTAAATCGGTGCACGCCTTTAGGCTGTAGACCACTGCTTATATGACAGACGTCAGCCAGACCACTTCATTCCAAAAACTATTTTTTTAAACTAAATGGATTTCAAAAGCGGATATTCCAACTAAATCCCGAAATCGATTTTATAACCCATCAAGTAACTTTCTCTACGTACTTGGAACAAAGTGAAAATTGTAACTTTTCACATAAACGTTGATTTTTTTTATTAATTTTAAATTTTTTTATGTTATACACTACGAAAACTAAATTAAAACACAACAATTAAGTTTTAACCAAATTAAAAGGAAAAAATGTGTTGAACTTTTAGCAGTAATTAATTGTATTTTTTGTTTTCCTTCGGATAATTGAGACATCATTACATAAATATTTCTTTTTAGTTGATAAGCAAACACGTCTTTTCAAAACTTCCGAGGTTTTAGAAATTTATTTAAAATGAATAAACAATAGAATACGACCTTCGATTTTTTAAATTTAACAGAAAGTTTCTTGTGTTTCATAAAATAAGTGTATTTTTCAGAAGTGTAATTTTCTTATCACATTGATTTCACAGATGAACATTCACATTTGATAAGAAACTTCTCGGCTATCATCAAAAATCTTATAGAAATAACTTTTACGTTATTCAAATATTTAATATGACTATGGTTCGTTTTTATTTTCTTACCGAAAAGTTGTGATTTAGAATTTAAGCGGGGAATAGTAAGGAATATTAGTTTAAGGAATACTATATCTGTTTTAGGGGGGGTTTATATCTGAGGTTATATTTTTGTATGGAAAAGTGTATAATCTTTAATCATCCTATTTGCAATATTCCTAAGAAATTCTTTCATTTTTCAAAAACATAAAACATAAATCGTAATGAAAGTAAAAGCTTGCAGGCTGAATACAGAAATGGTTTCTTTTGTAATTCTAACTAAAAGTTGCTTCTGAAATTCAATCTTTTGTAACTTCAAAGCACCGTAAAATTGTTTCTTTCTTCTTATACATTATTTCATTTTAGTCACATTTCACCTCGTCTCGGGAGCTTTATTTACGCATGATGCGAAGTAATTTTCCTTTGCAACTCAAATGTATTTTACATAACAATACGGCAAATATAGGATAGATTATCTTATATTTTTTCTGTCAAGACTCTGCTGATAATAATTACGTAACTTTAAAAAAAAGTTATGATAGGAATGTTTATATAAAGGTTAACATGTTACTACAACAAATTTGGTCTGAAGGACAATACTAAACATTCGCTTGGCAATCTCTGCGAACTTTGTATTACGCAGTTTAGTTATTTGTTTATTTTTTGGATAATACAAGTAGTTTTACTGAAATACTACCCAAATAATATATAATATACTATTTTATATTCTGAATAATTTCTAAACATTATGTACTGAATGATTTATTAATATAAACGGTAAAACATTACTTATTATAATATTATATATTTCTGTTATATCTGTATTGAGTATAATTTTTAGCCATTCCTAGCCTTTTCCAACCGATAATTACTATCAGCCTAATTGGATAATTTTGGTGTCGTAAATTTTATCTTGTGATCTCATTCTTAAAACAGATTTATCTATTTATATTAATTTAATTTCAGTAATTATGATGATTCTGTAATAATTTTCATAATTTTTTCTGATATCCACTACATAAGATATCATCTCTCTTACATTAAATTTTACATATAATATATTTTTAAACTTACATCTTGTTTAATTACAATTCCTTATACTAAACATTTCCCTTATCGACTATTGTACCCTTATTTGTGATAAATGTTTTCTTTCTCCTAGGTTGTTTTAATTGTTTTACGTCTACATTATTTTCTTCACATTACACTTTACGTTGTTTCCCTGTTTTCTTTTATATTTCAGCACGTCTTATACACGTTTGTTCTTGTTTTACTTCTAAAGTTTTTGAGTTTTTGAAGTCTATTATATTCTGTTCTACAATTTTTGGGTATTATTACTTAACGTGTTATATTACTTTTTATTAATATACAGTTAACCACACTTTCTTGTGTAATAATTCTGCAAAATTATATCTATAGTCAATATCTCTTAATAATTTCTTTATTTAGTTTTTCGTATTCGTTTTTAATTTTTACTCTTATAATATTTTAATGCATCCACAAGAGAAAACTGACTCATAGGTAGATGTCAATCTAAAATCTTCTTATTTATTTAACTTTTTTTTTTATTATAAGCTGTTTAATTTTGGATATAAGCTGTCTTTTTTATTAGATTTTTCGAAATAAATCTTTTTGTTTTGTTCTTGATTTTAGCATATGTTATAATAGCGTTATTTTTAACACATTTTTTGTTAAGTAAAATATCGGTTGACCTCTTATGTATCTTTCGTACACTATATTCTAATCGTTTCACTATCATGGTCTGGCAAATCAAGTTCAAATTATTATACTCTAATATTTGTACCTATCGATGTTGAGTACAATTTTCAGCCATTCCTCGCCTTATCGTCATAATATTACGTTAAATCTAATCACATTCAAAGAATGATGTACTATTATAATATAGCTGAGTTAATAACTAGGCCTACAATATATCCAAAGATATATAAATCACCCACACATTATGTCTTAATAGTGTGTCTCGTCCATCTCCTCAAAATTTCATAATTTAAGAATAATTTGATTAACTGCTTGGTTCACAGCAAAACCTTTGGGACCGTGGTTAAATTTAAAATAATACATTTTTGGAAAGTATTTGGAAGTTCAAATGAGTTTGATGAATGTCTAATCCAACAAACCCGACCTAATTTAGTTTTATCCCTATTCTAAATTGCTGTTTATAATGTAAAATTAGCACTACTACATTATCACTCACAATAATTCAGTTCTTTAGTCCTATATATTTTCTAAAAAGTTTACATCCTTAAAAAATTATTTAATTTTAATATATGGTTTATTGAACAATATAACTCGAGTTATTAGATGGTTATAGATGATTAATCTTAGTCTATATCTTGTGTTAAAAGTATTTATATAATGAATATAATATAGTTGATTTCTATCTGACTCTGAGTTGTGTAATATGGTCAGGATACAGTGTGATTTAAAACCCTAACCCCTATTTTAAAACATTTTATGTCACATTTTCTTTTAATCAATATCATCCATTATAAATGTCAAAACACTAACTCTTTTAATGTTTGGGAATTTTAAGGGATCACTCTAGGTCTACGATGTAGGAGTCAACTTTAAAACAAAATCTTAATAAGAAGGTGGTCATGCGACATATTGTTTTTTATTTCTAAAAATTGTGGTTGAATCAAAACTTAAAAAGGTTTTACCATTTTTGATATATCATTAGGTTTACAATTTAGGAATCGATTTGAAAGTTGTAATGATAAGGAGGGATGCGACATATCGTTTAACAAAGTCGGTTTTTTTTCTAAACAGAGTGTTGGAATCAAAACTGAAAAAAAGGTTTTACCGTTTTTGAGATATGAGTAGGTTTTGTTTAGGTTAAATTAAATTATTATACCTCGAAAAGAGAAAATGCTTGTTCAGTTTTGATTCGTTACAATGTTTTTAGAAAAAGAACAATAAACGATATATCGCGTGACTCGCCTTGTCATTACAACTTTCAAGTCGACTCATACATCTTTAACCAACTGATAATCAAGAACGAAAAACGGAAAAATATGTCGCAAGACCACCTTCTCATTATAACTTTCAATTAACTTCTAAATATTAAATCTGCTGATATTTTGAAAAAGGTAAACAGTTTTCAGTTTTGATAAATCCTCAGTTTAAATAAAAACTGTGTTAAACGATTTGTTGAATTTCCACCTTCGCATTAAGATTTTTGAAGTTGACTCCTAAATCTTGGACCTAGATTGATCCCCTAAAACTTCCAAACATTTAAAAAGTTAGTGTTTATACATTTACAAATAGGTGGTATTGGTTAAAAAACAATGTGAAATAAAATGTACAAACAAATAGGGGGGAGGGGTGTACATAAAACTCATAAATATAGCGTAGACCAAATAAATATAGACCAAAATATAGAAGGCCTACCCTTAGGAGTTCACACAATGGATCTTAGCTTGATCTACATCTTTTTATGTAGCCTTGGGTTAAATACCTCTCTTTTATTTTTCCTAACAGGTCTCTCTTGACCAAATCTTGTTTTCCGACCCTGATGCTATTAGAGTATTTGAGGGCTGGGGGACGTCTTATATAATGACATGATGACCAAAGTTTTTCACCTTAAACATAGTTTCATTAAAATCGGCAAGTAAAATTATTCAAACCTTGTACTTTGGGTTATCTGATATGTTCAAACAGATTTAAAACGAAATCAATAATCTCAAATACACAAAATCATAAGTTTCATAAACATCATACCATGGACATTTATATTTTATCCTACTCCTAGTTTGGGGGATTTAGACTAAAATCCTGTATACGTGTTACGCACTTAACGATAAAGTTTGTATTTATTTTGACCAAAAAGAAGATAATGCAAGATGATCCCTTTTTACTTATTTTTACTTGTTTTTATAAAATAAGATAATTTAATCTTGTTAAACGAATTCCAAAAATCGGATTTCCCTTCACAAAGATAATCCAAAGAACATTTCCTAAATGAGCTTCTGATTATTAAAAGAGTCAAGGACGAATGTCAACTCCAGTTTCCATCATCACGGTACTTTTCCTACCAGTTAATTGAAAAAAGAAATTCATTAAAACTTTTACTAATTTGTGTGGTAGAGCAGTAAAGCAATCAAACCTACGAACCCTTTGTATATATTTAATAAATACAACCTACCAGTTTATAATAATTTCCTTCAATCAAATTGTGGTTACATGTTTCGACAAGTATAAGTGGCATCTTCAGGCTATCCATGTTCACAATGACATTTAACCATTACACATCATAACATTGAATATTCTTATTGGTACTTAAAAGTACACGTCGATATTATAAATATTTAAAATTTACAAAAACACATGTATTGTAACAGAAGAAAACTGTTAGAGTCTAAAAGGTAATATTTATACATAATGATGTTGTTTCTTACCTTTATTATTTTACCTCAGTTTGTTTTAAAGACATTGTTTTTCTAAATATATTTACAAATAACAAAGTTATACGTATTTAAATATTATCTTTTATTATAAAATATTATTATGCTCAACGATTTTCAGTGTAGTACTGACAATTTGGTTCAAAGGTTAAGGATATAAAAGAAATCTCTATTACATTAAAAAATATTGTCAAAAAGCACATTTAATATGTTTTCGGAACATTCTATTCTTGGTAAGAAAAACTTATGAGGCACCCTATAGACAGCTGAGGTCAATATGTTTGCAATGACGGGTCGCATGTTTTTCTAACTTGAGTACAACCTAAGATAAGAAGTTGTTTTCGTACTTTGCTATCATACTGTGTATTGTTACAAAATAAAAAAGTGAGGATGAAATGGCACGTTTGTGTAAATCTAATAATTATAATCTAACACGTTTGTATTGTGTACAATAATTTTTTTCTCTGCCAAGTTTTCGGTACATTATATAGACAGTTGTATAAACTACATTTTATTATTAGATGTTGTACATTTAACATAGTATCTATGTAAATGTAATAGAAAGTTGAAAGAAGTTATAATGTTAAATATAACATAACGTAATACTGTAGATAGGTAATATATTTCGATTACCAAGTAGACGGAATAACGGGTGAAAGTTCATTGGTTTATACTCGTATGTCTGGTTACGTTCCAATGAACATATTTCCAGAAACGCTTCTTTCGTGTCTGTTTGTCTTATACTTAACAATTAAATTTGTAATTAAATGATTTAGATAACGAGACCTAATTTTGTGTTAAAGGTTTGAATATGTTGTCATGTAACTGTGGTAAGAGAAGGCAAACTGAGACCTATCGGCAAACACATAAATTAAAAGTCCCGTATTTGAAAACTGACTTATTGTGTTGCTCCCTTTTTTTCTGAAGATTTACCTACGTATCCGTCAGTGATTGAACACCTCTTGGAGCAGCCCAGGTTAATTTACAAAAATTGATATTAATTACAGTACTGTTTATTAATTTAAACGGATACATCGAAACCTCATGTCATGAATCGCAATTTTGCGGGTGTGGATAAGTTGTAATCAAAATTTTGAGTCAAAGAGGCTGGCAACTGAATTATAGTGTTTTGGACTTGTATTTTCGTTTTTACAATTAGTATAATTAGTAAATGAGGCTAATCAACGTTGGTTTCAGTCCCAGATTTGTGAGTGTATGTGTTAAAACTCATAAAAATTTGATTTTGCTACATGTACATTTTTTTATATTAAGAGACTTGTTCTCACGTGACAATAATGCTATCTGTAGTGCACAAGTCTTTCAGATTTGTGTAGATAAATAGGTAAAACCATCAAACGAATAGATAAAATCATAAACAAGAATATTGTTTATGAACTGGTTTTCTTTGTCTTACTTTTAGCAAACTAAGATATTTCATCTTGACCATCTCTTTTGGAACATTATGGAATGTATAACATTTTTAGCAAAGGACAGCACGATAAATTGTCTTTCCCCTCAGCAACTATAACTTGCAATGCAAATATTAGTAATAAAGTTGTAGATATTTACAATGTAAACTATATTTTGGTTCTTGTTGTTTAAAGATGAAAACCCCTCGGTCGTCACAGCCTTATAAAAAAGAAGAAAAGATCTTAAATAAACACCCCTAGCTTCGAATATTTTGATAGTGTCAGGGTCGGAGTCAAGAGAGAATTGAAAGGGAAGATGAAAGAGTTGGATCTAACCTGAAAAAAGGTGTAGATTCAGCTGGATACCTCGGGATTCTCACTGTATTGAGCTCCTGAGAGGTGAAAACATTTTAAGTTCCGCTGTTTATGGACCATTCAATAGAGGTTTTAGGTTACTCAAGTAATATTATCTTCTAAAAAATAGTTTTGGAATATTTCGCTCATTTTTTCGTAAGTTTTGTCAATTTAGGATAACTTCATGAGTAGTTGATTTGTAATTTTTCTATGGACAGCTTTAAATCTTGAAGTTAAATTCCCAATAACACTGTCCATTAGAATAATAATAATAGTAAACATGTAGTTTGAATCGTTCTTCTATAACCTCGTTCACTTCTTCTATGGATGCATTAGCAAGAATCTTTGTATATACGAGTACAGTGTGTCCCACGAAGGTATTTACATTTTAAACAACCACCAAGTACATATGCGTCTAGCAAATTGTAAGATTTCTTTCACACATAGTGAAAACATATCCAAGACTGTACCAATAATCTTTTACGCTGATATCTGCAACAGAAATAAAATAGCGGGTGTTGATAGAAATGCAAGATAGAACAAGATAAATAAAAGCTCCAAACAACCAAACAGCTGGTTATTTTTAAAGAAATAACTGTTTCTTTTTTTCAGATAATAGAATTGTTGACAACTTTTATTGTGTTCTCTTAGGCGACAAACGTAACCTAGGTTTTTCTTGCTTTTCGCCACGTTGTTTTTTAATAGAGCAGAAGGTTTTGTGCTGTGCTTGGTCTATTGTTTTTAATAATGACAAAGAAGCACACACAATAGTTCAAGCTACGAATCCTATGATTGTACCTCCCTCAGTCAAGTCCATCGCAAAGTGGAGGAAGCTCTTACTTGAAACTGGTTGTGTACAGAAAAAGTATCGCCGGGAGCCACCTGACTTGGAAGTGGTCGAAAATGTTTGTGCTGCTATTCTAAAGTCTCTTAGTAAACCCACATCGATTCTAAAAGTATCCTTAAAGCACTCACGTTATTCCGCATTTAACCGTCGAAGAAATTCAGACTTATATATATCACCAGGATGGAGCCACTCTGCCCTTTGCTTGGAAGTAAAAAATCGACTAAACACTCAGTTAACTGGTCGTTGGATTGGAAGAAGAAGCGATTTTATGGACCGTCCGTCTATATCACCGGACTTAACAGTTTGTGACTTTTTTCTGTGGAGGCATCTAAAAGAAAGGGTGAACTACCACGACATAGAAACCGATGAGAATTTAAAAAGGCTAATCGAAGAAGAAATGCTTAACATCCCTACGCTATTCTTCAGGAATGCCTAAGAGGCTTTTGTTCATCGATGCTACCAGTGTGTAGCACTAGAGGGTTTTCATTTTGAATGATTTTGTTTGTTAAGAAACATTGCCATCGCCCTTTATATTGGAACTAATTTACCCGACTCACTCAAACCAACACTTTTCAGCGTTTGGTCACACCAAACACTGAGAACACTTCCCCGCACTTCTCCCGGACCTCTGTGCCGGAAATCCTGGACAACCAAACATCCACATCTCCCTTACTGTGGAACAGTAAAGGGTATCTCTTGATTGGTCCAGACTCAACTCGCGATGAGCCGCGGACGGTCTCTTGCTGAACACAAACACTTCTAACTGTGCGACCCAATCACAGCACGCTACGCCACCCACGCCTCTAGCCGGTCGGTGATTGGATAGCATTACAGTAAAAGTCGAACAATGGCTTCTCCATTGTTCGACGATCCGAAAACGTATAAAACCAGACGTTTAGGAAAAAAAAACCAGACGTTTAGGAGGCTCGGGGTGTTGCTACCTCCTCCGGGGTACGGCAGGGCGGTCCTGTGCCTAAGCCCAGGGCTGCCCCCACGGCCCCCGCCACTCCGTCTGCTCGGTCGGCCCCGGTGCCTTTGACCTTAGCCCCAGCCGCCCAGCCTATGCCTTCTGTACCTGTTTCTGTTCCAGGTATACAAAGTTAATTTGCCACAGCCGCCGCGCCAAAGAGGCCGCCAACCGAAGCATCTCCCAGGGTTAGCAAGAAGAAACCTCGCCATCGCAAGAAGGCCCCTGCCGTTGTGAATGTTTCAGATGCGGACGAGAGCGACATTGACGCTGGCGCTGTCATTAAATCGTCTGTGACACCAGTCACGTTGCCACCAAGGCCTCAGCGTCCAACGCAAGTGCGTAAGGCGACTGCCCTTGTTGACAAGACTGTGGTCACACCCCCCCACTGGTCCAGCTTGGATCTCAAATGCCCAGCTGACATCATGGATAGCGGAGCTGATTCCACTCATCTTGGGTAGTGTCAACAAAAGAACTGCAGAGCTGCTTACAGCTGTCCTTGCGAGCCTCCAGAAGTTGCTCAGTAATGAGTAAGGACCTCAAAGTAGTACTCTGGAATGCGAATGGGGTTCTCTCCAAACGCAACGACCTCCACTACTTCGCCACTGAGGAGGACGCGGATGTCCTTCTACTTTGTGAGACTCATCTGCAGCCTCATCACTCCTTCACACTTTCTGAATACAGGACGTATCGTACCGATCGGGCTCAGCCCGGCAGGAACGGTAACCCTGGGGGCGGGAGGCTGGTGCACCGTAGGCTGACTCACAGAGAATATGCCACTAATACCACGTACTTTGAGTCCACAGGTGTTTATATAAACGTCGGAGACCTGGACTTGCTGATTGTCGCTGCCTACGTATCGCCAAAACAAGTGCCTGAGGCCGGTTTCTTATCTGATCTCAGTGCCCTGTTTTCGGCTGCTATTCATGTTTTTGTTGCAGGTGACTTAAAGCCAAGCACTCATCCCGGGCCAGGAGGTCCAACATGAGGGGTAAGGCTCTTCGCAGCTTTATTGACAATCAGCTTAGTGCTGAGGTCTTGGCGCCCGGGGAGCCTACTCACCACCCGGCACGTGGGATTGCAGATGTGCTGGACATAGTACTTATAAAAAATGTTCCTTTTCCTACAGAAGTACGAGCCACTCAGGATCTCTCGTTAGATCACAGCCCGCTGCTGGTGACAGTCGTCGCGAATGCCACCGCATTAATGCCGCCCAACCCAGGAAGAACCAGGGTTGACTGGCTCCGCTTCAGCGAGCTGATCGAGGCCCGTATACATGTTCCGCCGCCTCCTGCCTCTGCTGAGGCGCTGGACGAGCAGATCACCATATTCCACGATTCTTTCGCTCTATCTGTTACAGATGCCTCCGTCCCCATAACTCAACGTCCGCCAAGGGAAAAGCTGCCGTACAGGATCAGGAAGGAAATCGCAGTGAGGTGGAGGCTCCGAACTCACTGGCAGTTCACTCGCTCCCCTGCAGCGAGGAGAATTTTCAACAGCCAAAATGCTAGAGTTAAGTTGTTGTTAAATGATTTCAGGTCCGAGACGTGGGTTTCATATCAAAATTCTCTGGACTTACAGGATGGTAGCGCTTGGAAATTGGCTAAGATTCTCCGTGGTTAGAAGCGATCGAGCCGGCCTCTCCACGGGCAGCGTGGCTTAGCCTACACTGTCGCGGACAATGCCGAGGCGTTCGCTGACACTATGGAGGACCAGTTCCAACCAAACCACGATGTTTGCGATGAGGATCATGCAGACATGATCGAAGAGTTCGCCGAAGAGTTCTTCGGATCCCCGGAGGAGGGAGGCGACTCCCTGGAGCCCTTTACTCTAAAGGAGGTCCAGGCCGCCATCACCGCAGTTAAGCCAAGGAAGGCTCCTGGCTTCGATGGGATTGGAGGTACGGCCCTACGGGCCGCGCCTCCTCAAGTAGTCTTAGTATTACTAATGCTGTTTAACTCTGTAATTAGACTACGCCACTTCCCAACGCAGTGGAAGACTGCGAAGGTCATCCTTATCCCGAAGCCGGGAAAGGACCATCTCTTTCCGCAGAACTATCGACCGATATCTCTGCTGCCGACGACTTCCAAGGTCTTTGAAAGACTTTTCTGTCTAGTTTGCAGCCCTACATAGAGGACTACATCCTTCCCGAGCAATTCGGCGTCCGGAGAAGTCATTCCACGACTCTGCAGCTGACGAGAGTTATCAATCATCTGGTTGATAACCATAATAAATATTTGTCTTCTGTTGCAGTGCTACTAGAAGTCAGTAAGGCTTTTGACAGGGTATGGCATGAGGGCCTCCTCTACAAGTTCAGCGAGTCTCCTGTACCGGAGGCTGCTGTACACCTGATCCGCACCCTCCTCACGGGCAGATCCTTTAGGACTTTTGTAGACGGTGAAATATCATCGCTACGGCCGATACTTGCTGGAGTCCCCCAAGGCAGTGTCTTGGGACCGTTATTGTATCTTATTTATACAAATGACTTTCCAACTGTTCAAGGTGTAACACTGTCGCTTTATGCAGACGATGCATTTCTACACTGTAGTAGTGCTAACCCTGTATTCGCGGCAAGAACTATGCAGAAGCAGCTAAACGCGCTGTCTCCATGGCTGGAGAAATGGCGCATTAAGATAAATGCAGAGAAATCCAATTCAATCTGTTTCAGAAAGAGACGTAAACATCGGCGCAGAGTACCACGTGAGCTGGAAATTAACGGAGTGGCTATCCCCTGGAAGCCTACCGTCAAGTACCTTGGCATCACGCTGGACAGCAAGCTGAACTTCATGCGACACGTGCTAAATAAGGTCTCTGAAGGAAAGAGGATTCAAGGATGCCTCTCACCAATGCTAGCGGGCAGGAGCCTGCTAAAGACTCGTACTAAAGATACTATCATTTTGTTAACAGTGCGGTCCGTGCTGTTGTACGCGTCCACGGCTTGGTGGGCGCTTGCCAGCAAGTCGGGCAAGAAGAAATTAGAGAGACTTCAGGCAATAGCTCTGCGCAGAATCACTCGCCAACCTTGGTTTGTGAGCAACGCCACCATACTAAGGTCTGCTGGCATCCCTACCCTAGATGCATATGCTAAACAGTGCGCCATTAAACTGTTTCACACTGCCCAAGATTCGAGATTCCAAGGAACCTCAGATATCTGCAAGCGACTAGGCATCATTGCAGACAGTAGGCCTCGGCCGGCTGCCATATTGGATGATCCGCCTTAGGAATTAACCTGCTGCGCTTCTATGCCAAGTCGGTGACTCCAATTTGCATGACTCCTAATTTATATTTCTGTTCTAGTGAAGTACCCAGTTTGCAGCTGCAGCCATTAGGGAGTTCCCATTAGTTCCATTAGGATGCTGCTATTCGCTCTCCCCAGTGCATGTCCGTGGGGGAGGGGGGAGGTCGTTATAGTGGGTATGCCCTTCGGGGTGATTCCCACAGTGTCTCTCTGGAGAGGGATCTGTTTAAAACATTTTTTCCTCCCTAAAAAAAAAATTAATAATAATAATAAAATATAAAAAAATCATAGTAGTCTGCTCACACCAGGCTACTGATCACTCTCATCAGTCTGCTCTCACTGAACAGTAGACACTGTTCAGTCACCAGACCACTCTCCACCTCAGAGATCAACCAGACGCACTATCAGCACCTCTACCTACAACACACACTACCAGCAGTCAAGGTGCCTCATGAAGTCAAGGGACTCTCTAGCCTGAACACTACTTGTGTTTTTCATTCAAATCACACCTTGATCATCAAACTCGACTCCCGACAGGGAAATAGCTAAGTAGGGGAAACCCGGCGAGCAACTACTTCACCGCCTCCCGATAGGGATACATAGTAGGGTAGTGGCTACCCGGCGGACCCCTGGCTAAATGACGGGGAGGCGACAAAATCATCACCGAAGGGCAGTGAGGCATGTACAACGGCGAATTAGCCGAGAACGACGCCAGAGTCTCCAGAAGGCATCACCACTAGTAAAAGGCCTTTTTTAGGGTCAGGAAAACAAGGCTCCTGAGCCACAAGGCTACGGCCCTTCTAAGTGCCAAACTACCTCACCTCGCCCAGTGTGGCGACAACCTACTCCCCTTTCTCCACAACCTCGCCCATACACCTACTCTGTCCCCAATCTCCCCTATTTTGATCCAAGGGCAGCTTATTACTTCTGCTTTTAACACCCACCACTATTCCCCGCACAAAACAACCGTCCCCGGCTAGACAGCCGACGTCCCCCACCTCCATCATTTATTTAAGCTCTAACCGCACACGACGTCATTTGCGCCCAACGTGGGGCCACAATCACCTACAGTCAACCACTCCCGACGTCAACATGTTTTATCATAAAAAGAAATTTTAATATTTGTTGTATTGTGGTAATTAAAAATAAAAGTTATTAAAGTCTATAAAAAAATAAAAAGTTAATTTATTGCTTGCTACTGTTTCGTTATTGGCGCTGTCAACAACCGCCATTTTATTTCTATTCAAATATCAGCGTAAAACTTTGTTGGTACACTTTTGGATATGTTTCGAATATGTATGAAAACATATTACAATTTGGTTGATGCATATATACTTTGTGGTTGTTTAAAAATGTAAAAACCTTCGTGGGACTCACTGTATATATTTTTTATGTAACAGTTTTGAGTAATGTTATGTTTACATTGATGAGCTTCATTATAATGTTATTCTGGCCATATCTAATTTTAAATGCTTTTTTTATATGGTATCATAGTTTGATTTTCGAATGGAATCTTATTTCAAATACAATTTTCCCATACAAATTTATATTCTATGATGAATTTATATACATCTTCGATATTTCCAATTTTTCGATTAGTCTTCCCTGGTCCCTTTGAGAAGCTCAGCCCCACTGATTTAGTCATAATCTGTTATCGAGGATAAGTGATGGTTTGAGGTGTATAATGAAGAAGAATGGTTATTTATGATCTTAGCCGGTGTCTGATTTATTAATGAATTTGCTGCATCGTAATGACATTTCTGGAGATTCTAAGCTGAGTGCGTGTTTTGTTCACATAATACTAATTTCTAAGTTGTTACCATTCGTATGAAAATATAAGGATGAGATCCTTAAATAGTTGATTCTGGAACCGGGTATGGCAACATGCTTGAATAAGAAAATGTACATAATTTCGATAGACCTGTAATTTATTTAACCTTTCTGTAAAAAAAAAAATTGAGGTAACCATTTACAACAAAGACAGTATATATATCATAGATTAACACATTTTGTTTCATCAAGAATAATTTTGTAAAGAAAGTCAACTATTCATTTATAGTTAGTCTTTATATGTATTTTTTTTTTACATGCCCTTAAAAGATTCAAAAAATATTATTCAAATTCCCCCTTTAAATACAATTAATGCACAAAGTACGTTTTTCCTTTAAACAACATGGTTAATAAAGGCAATTCATTAAAATATCCTAATTTACAAAAGCATCTAAAATTTAAACTATATATAAAAGAAATACTAATTTTAATTATTTAACTAAACATGTATATGTATATATCAATATGTGTTGGCCAACTGTAAAACAAATGATTTTTTAAATATATTTTAGCAAAAGATAATTATTTATTTATTTTATTTATCTATTGACGTCAATATTAAAAATTTAGAAAATTAACCCCTTTAGGGTCGTGAGGTTGAAAATTTTTGCATGCATTACCCATCCAATGAAGTTCTACGTTTTTTTTTATATAAACAAATTAATTATATTTCAAAGACAAAGACATTCAAAAATTAACATCATTTCACAAATTTCACTTGCTAGTTTTCCACTGGTATGAAAAGTCACAGATCGAATTGTTCTTCTATTTTCCACTTTTACCCTTTTTAGTTATTCAAAAAAGGTACTTAGGTTTCATGCAGACTTAGAAAACACAGCCAGATCGTAAGATTTCTCTGACCTGCTGGAACCAGCTCATTGCTGTACAAAAAACGTGTACACAAAGAACAGACATTTCTTGACAGGTTAAAACATTTCCTTTATAGCTTCATGAGCAACATATTTCTTTGTAACTATTTTTTTTAATAAAAGCAATTTCTTTGAAAATAAAAGATAATATGTGTTGAAATAATTTACTGAATTACTCTATTTTTTTTTTTTTATTTTTTTTTTTTTTTTTTTTTTTTTTTTTTTTTTTTTTAAACGAGAAGAGAGTCTTTTCGTTTTAAAATGGTTTGAATTTAAGCTCTTATAATTAATAGACAATTTAAAAAAAATAAATCTAGTTAAAATTAAAATTAAAGATTTCTTTTATTGGTGATTTGATTTTACAACAACTAAAATAAAGGAAAACCTATTGGTTTTTCTTTCAAAATATTATATCAGGTTATCTCAAAAAAAAATACAGATAACATAAAACATTAAAACTAATTACAAGTAAAAGGATAATTACAAATTTTAGTTCTATTAACAGTAAATACATTATAATATAGTCAACTCAATAAAGTTTAAAATGAAATCTTGCTTTATCTGGATTTTAGATGACGAAATTATGGAACTTTGCTTAATAGTTTTGCGAAGCGATGTAGATCTTATGAAAGTTTAACATGGTTAACTTTTATTTAAATTTAGAAGGTTTAAGACGCACATTTCAACTTTAATATTTTCTTACGCACCTTTAAATAAGAAGACTTTTCATTTTTCCTAGTCGACGCATTTCTTTATTTTAATTTTGAAAATTTGCGACTTACATTATGCAATGCACTAGAGTGACTGTGGTCCCGTTATCTCAAGAACAGAGCCTGACTCAAAGTTAAATTTTAGCCTGAGAGCAGTTTACAGTTCAATCATATGATTCTGTGTTTCGGAGCTTATACGCCGGGGGCCAAAAAGTGACGGACGGGCTGTAATTATTAAATCTTGGTAATTTAAAATTAGATCTGTAATGAAATTTAGGTATGACGTTACAAAGTGTTTGTTGCTCAGTTCGTAACTTTGGTTTGTATTAAAGTCGTCATTATGTTCTAATACTTCGACTTCTTAATAATTAGATGAACTAGCCAACATTGGCAAATTGTGCTTGTTGTATTTGTAATTTGTGTTTTTAAATATATGGCATTCAAAATTTCAAATGAACGTTATTTTATAAGGTTTACTCGAACTTTATTAAGTTGATATAAGTCAGTTAATAATCACGAACCTGTTATAAAGTGTATTTGAAATGTGAACCAGATAGAAATTGTATTTTAATTGAAAAACCCAAAGAGACAGCAAATGAAGGGTTCTCGAATGTTTAGTTTATTTCTACCAAGTAACACTCTGTATGCTTGGTCCAAAATACACAATTGAGCGCAGGATATGAAGGCGTTAAATCATTGTTGACAGTAGGACAGCACACAAGTTGTAGCGTGGGTAGTGTCTAATCCTAAGCTTAACTAAGGAAAAGGAAAGAATGACAACATTGATAAAAATTTCTTTTTATTGATACAAGTGAGCCTCTTGTGGTCCCGCCTCTACTCGTCTTCTAATATTGAAGTCACGCATTTGTTTAACTGTGACTTCTTTTATAATAACTCAAGAACAAAGTTTTTAATTGACTGAACATTTTAAAGTTTTATTTGGGTGTGGATATCCCATAGAATGATTAGATTTTGAATCTTATCGTTTAAGGGTTGAAAGAGTGACTGGTAACTGGTGGCCATAACACATTACCTTAAAGTATAGATGGCCCTAATAATACAATCGCTTGTTGCTTGATGCGAAGTTCTACAGATTTATTAGATTTTATTCCAAATATCCTAAGGGGTTTTGGGGTAAAATAGTTCTGCCCCCAAATTTATAAATAATTTTAATAGTTGTACTAAAGTCATAATTATTTATTTTACAATTGGCTTAAACTAGAACAAAGAATAAATGCTTTAAAGAGAAATTCATGAATTTGATGAGGTTTATGTGTTTGATGGTGTTGCATTAAAATGTGATGATAGTTTTTGTTCTGCAAGGTAAAGTCATATATTTGCTGCTATTTGATCAACCTGACCGCTGCAGGGTTAGTTTGGTTTCTTCTATATACTCCTAACCTGTGATTTCATGTTGTGTTATTATCTTCTCATTATACCCCAAATTTTATTGAAATCATTTGCGATTTTTTGAGATGATACAACTTTTATGACGGTGCTCGTGATTTATTCACTTTTTGTAATAACTGTCGAACCGATATTTATTTTAGAGATGGCAACCAATATATTTTGTTTGTACCGTTAGAACTTATATTTAAGCAAAATAAAATCAAAATCGATAAAACAAATATTGATAAAATCTGATTTTTAAGTTGAAGTTTTATGGCTACTTCCTTCTTTAACCTTTAAGCTATATTGGTATTATATATATACACACACACACACACACACACACACACACACACACACACACACACACACACACACCACACACACACACACAATATGTTACTTTGGAAGAGGCTTTGCTAACACGCTGTATGCATATATTTGGATGTTTCAGAGTGTTATTGCAATATTTTCCACAATGTATTAATTATAATTTTCAATAACAAATGTAATTCAATGGAATTAGATAATTTAATTGTTTTAGGCAAACTATATTAAAATTAAATTATATGTGAACACACGCGATGATAATTTACAAATTATTTTGAATAACCAATATTAGCTGTTTATATTTTACACATGTGTTTACACTCGGTGTTTTTTTAAAAATTAAAATTGATAATGATTATTTTTTATACTAATTTAACCTAGCATGATTGACCATTAATCCTAAGATGGTGATTCTACCAATAATTGATGATGAGGCGAAACATAATATTAATATTTAGTTGAATATTTCTTTACATTTTGCTAAATAATAATAGATTTGATTAAATTTTGCATATGCCTGTTTGATTAAAAAGAGCTGTATAAAGACAACAAAATGTTTTTTTTGACAAATACCCTACAATTTTACTTACAATTTTTGAGTATACAATTAATAATATAGTAATTTATTTGTTAGAATTGCTCAATAGAGAATATTTAAATATAAGCAAGAAAGAAAATAATTACCTTGAACTGATTTGAATAAAGAATACTGTAACAACACAAAATTTCATTTGCATAAATTAATTAATTATCTCCTTGAACAAGGAGAACACTTAACAGATGCGATATATTTACTTTAATTATATTATTAACTAAACACCTAAATTGTATTATGTACTTCAAACCTAATTGATTTGTGTACATTAAACAGGTGTCATTGTAACTTAGAAGTGAACATTAACTGCAATGAAGATCACAGCTGTTCTGCAAATATACTTGTACATGCTGTTTCCCGTCAACTTTGTGATTGTTGCAACTTACAACTGTTCCGACGCCGATAAAGTAGAAGGTAAAACAGTTACGTTATCAATAATCAATAGTTTTTATTTTTATTTAGTTGGAACTTTTTTTTATAATATCTTAACAAAAACTATTTTATAACACATATTATGTAATTTTATGGAAGATTATTTTTTCACATATACGTGGTGTAGAGAAAATTTGTTTTGAGGTTGACCGAGTACTAGATAACGGTTTTAACATGGTTTGTCAGCTTTTTGTAGAAGTTCACTGTAGATGAGATATCCTAAGGACTCAGATAAAACTTGCTAGTCTCTATAACTTCAAATATGTAGATTTGATAATATCTGTCATGGTGAAACAAACCATTGGAAGTCTTTCTAAAAGATGAGATATTTAGGAAAATTAAAATAGTAATTTTGGTAAACGTTTTGGTGAAGTATAAGGGTTTAATCCAAAAACTGATTGGTTAAATCGTAGATAAAAGAAAACTAACGTTAAGGAATTATTCTATGAACCATTTCATGCGGTTTGGCATATCTGGTTTAGATAATAAGCATTCAAATATTACCAAAATGCCATTTATATCACTTAGGTTGATTTTAATATGGTTTTTTTAAGAAGGCGTCCAGCACTAATTTCCAGTTACTTAATCAGTTAACCTGTATTTTTGGGAATATGATGACGAAGGCGTATTGTTTATTTAAAGTTATTTTTTAATGTTTACGTTATTAATTACTTCTTATAAAAATATTTATGAATTTACAGGGCCATCTTTTAGAAATTTTACGATAATATTTAGTAGCAGCGTGGTTAGTTTAAAAGGAAAACATAAAACAATACTTTTTAACAATTCGGCCACTTAAAAACAAATTAGCTATGAATATTCTGCGACCACCACTAACCTACAAATAATATTTTAACATAACTCTGAATAAATTTGGTTTTACACAAAATAAAAATGTTCAAGAAAAATAATAAATAAAAATACGTAACAACAAAAGGCGAAAATCTAAAAGTGAATTTAGTAGCCCACTATATAAAACCTAAAATACGTAACAGCTTAAAAAAACTATTATGAGTGTTTGAAAAAGTTACGATCCTCCTTAATTCGTAGTTTTATTAATGTAAGTGATTAAGAGTGGTCCAGGTAAACTCTACATAGACTTTTAATTAAATTATTTTTTAACATAACAGGTTTAAATGATAACGTTTATGCAATATCAGTTTGTGGTTATGAAATTTGAATGTGAAGTTTTATTTTTAAATTAATTAATTTTATACAAAACCTTATATTTTTATTGATGAAGATTAAATAATTCGAGCCTACTCTGTACAACTGATACAATACTGACTAAATAAATGATACCATAACAGTATAAAAATAGTTTACGTAAAAAAATAATAATAATAATAATAATAATAATAATAAATTTATAAAGATACTAGTATCCAGGTCGAAACATATAGTTTTATAACTTATGTTATTGTAACAATAAGAAAACACGGCTCTTTTTATATTAATTTGTGATGTAATGATCTTTTTCTAAACTTATAATTGTATTTAACAATATCAGGTTTATGATTGTTTAAAAATGGCTGAAAAATAGCTCTGAGCAACGCCAGTAAATCCTGAGACAATACGGGAAGTTTGAGAATGCTGAAACTGTTCGTAGTTAGAGAACTACTAGGGGCTCGTTATAGTGAGAAAGGAAAGATTCTAGCTAGACTTTCACATTTTTCATGTAGTCATGGGATAGATTCTTCTCTTTCAGTTTCCCAAACAGGTCTCTCTTGATCAACTCTTGTTCTCTTTCAGGCCTAACGCTATTAGCTAGGGGTTTTATTTTCTTTTATTTTTTTTATAAGGAGATGATAATCGAGAGGATTTTAACCTTTAAACAACAAGGGAGCATCAAGACAAACATTTACACAATTCGTGACAAATTTGAGGTATTAGGTTCTGTATAAAACAGAAATAAATGTGGCCGTCGGATAATTGTAACGAACTGTTACAATTATGAACAGTGGTAATGAAATGTTGCTCGTTGAAGATTTTATAAATAACCGGAAGAAATCCTATATAAAAGATATTTTACGGACTTGATACTTTAGAAGGTTGTCTTGCTTTGAAGTTGTTTCTTTCGAGACTCATCCATAATTTACTAATGGATAACCATACCGGCATCTTAAATTTTGTAAAATTTGACTAAAATGTACAAGGGATGGTTCTAATAAAAATGCCGTGATTATATTCCTTATTGTTTTTACCACCACAAGATAACTGCATCTAAAAATTGTACAACTTATGAGTCTGTAGTGACCCATACTGTAACAGTGTCTTTGACACAATTTTGTTTTTCAATGGCACTGTCACTAATGATGTCTGGACATGTTGGGGAACAATGTCATTCTTCTAACTTGACGGAAGTCTGATGATTATACTGATATCAAGATGTGACGTCAAACAGTACCATTTGAGAGTTACTAAATCTAAAGTTTTACAGAACGTGGATTGGTTGTCGGGGTTCTATTGAACCACTCCACATGATTACTTGACCAGACACTCATAGACTTCATTTTCTGGGAATTTGTCAAGGATAAAGTCTTCTTTTGCAAACCTCATTTAGTGAATGTTATGAAACAGTCTATTTACCGACACTGCCAACGACATGTCAAATGTCGTCTAATGTGCTGTAATGTTCAAGAAAGACTACACTAATACAATCTACGTACTTAGTGTTTCTTGCCAGTTTTTAACTAGTCTGTTATAAGTGGTAAAATAATAAGACAATTTTGTTTTACAAGCATAAAATGATTTATTTAAAAATAAGTGACAGTAACTAATGTTTTGTTTGGAAGTCTCGAGGTGTTGTACTATATCTGAGAACGACCTTGTAAAGTGCCAACAACTTCCGGTATGTACATTATGTTTGTAAGTCAAGGTAAATACAGAAATAACAGTTGGCACTGTGTTATGCCAAGCCATTAAAAAGAAAATATGACCAGAGTAGTATGTTTTACTTTCTCGTGCTATAATATAGAGATGGCATACAAACGCGTGTTCAATTTATTGCGAATATATTCCTTTTAGGCCTTCTTTAGTCGAAAATGTATATGATATCTGGGAAACTATTTAGTTCAAGCTAGACAGGTTTAGTCCCTAGAAAGTAAAATACAATCGTATAACTTAAAATTTATGGTTACATGAAATTTTAAAAAAAGAAGAAAAGTCGTTGTAAAAACGTATTCGCCTCCATCTCCCAAAAATGTTGGGTTGCGAGTTAATGGTTAAATAAAAATAAGAAGTAAACAAAATCGCATATGACGTTACAAAAAGTATTAGGAATTTCGATCAAATTTTGTTAAAATATTGATAAATTTTCAAATAAGTGGCCAAATCGAAAGTTAGAGAAAATTTATATCTGGCGTAATCGGCAGAAAATGGAAATGCACTTTAATAACCATCATTAAAATCAAATATCAATGATGGATGAACTTGTGAAATGAACGGATAAAGTTGACTTTCTATGTAATATGCACAACTACGATTGACGATAAGTACTACCGACGTAACAAGTGTTCAAATTACCTAACGTGTGTGCTTCTGAACGCATGCACGGAATTATAGAGTTTATGCAAGTTTACTACCAATTATTCTTATCGCTACATAATTTTTTAATTAGTTTTAATATTTTTGTTAAATTGTGGAGTAACTATTGAACCTACAAGTATAGATGACCCCTCATCTGTATACTGTGGATTTTGTAAATAAAATTGAAAAATTTAAAGTAAATGTATACATTGTTCGAAATATGAAAAAAAAAAAAAAAAAAAAAAAAAAAGTACAGCTACAATGAAAGAAAAAAAATAATACCTAATGTGTTACCATTGATCAAAACAACAAAGTCTACGGCAATCTTAATAATTAACATATAATTTTTAAGGCAGTTGTATAAATCACAGTGGTTGTTTGTAAAGCAGTTGATTAGGTGTTATAAATTAATAAATTAGGGGATTGTTATAAATTAGCTTATTTTGAAGATAACCCTCACGGACTTGGGAATTCCGAGGGACCTTCTTTCACGTAATCTTGGTTTTTCACATTTAAACAACATTGGGAAAAATATTTATTTTTTAGTTAATGTTTACATCGCAGAACTTCAAAACAGTAATACCTATTACTATAAATATTAAAGACGTAACTAGTGATATGCGTAGCAGTGCTTCATAGAGAAGATTTAAGTTTCATGAAGCACTTTGTTGAATAGACTCGTTAAGAAGACTATTTTATGAATTATTGGCTGTCATACAATTATTATGTTATATTTATTTAAACATGTAACCAACTACTTATGCGATATGATGCAAAATAATATATTCTTAGAAATCATGTTATTTTGAATTCTATTGGACAAATATGTTACGTTAAAAAAAAAAAAGTACAATTAACCATATTTATTTTATAGTCAGTTGACAAATCTGTAGATATCCAGTATTATAAATAATACATTGTCATATTTACGTCATATAAAGTTTTGTGATGGTTAGGTTAGGTGATGGTAATATAAAGTTATGTGATGGTTAGGTTAGATTAGGTGATGATAATATAAAGTTATGTGATGGTTAGGTTACGTTATGTTAGGTCAGATGATGTTAATATAAATTTATATGGTGGTTAGGTTAGGTGTTGGTAATATAAAGTTAAGTGATGGTTGGGTTAGATTAGGCAATAATAATATAAAGTTATGTTATGTTAGGTCAGATGATGGTACAGTAATATAAATGTATGTGGTAGTTAGGTTGTGTTATGCTATGTTAGGTCATATGATAATAATATAAAGTTTTGTCATGGTGAAGTTAGATTAGGTGATGATAATATAAAGTTATGTGATGGTTAGGTTACGTTATGTTAGGTCAGATGATGTTAATATAAATTTATATGGTGGTTAGGTTAGGTGTTGGTAATATAAAGTTAAGTGATGGTTGGGTTAGATTAGGCAATAATAATATAAAGTTATGTTATGTTAGGTCAGATGATGGTACAGTAATATAAATGTATGTGGTAGTTAGGTTGTGTTATGCTATGTTAGGTCATATGATAATAATATAAAGTTTTGTCATGGTGAAGTTAGATTAGGTGATGATAATATAAAGATATGTGATGGTTAGGTTATGTTATGTTAGATCAGATGATGGTAATATAAAGTTTTGTGATGGTTAGGTTAGGTTAGGTGATAGTATGTCTGTGTGTCGTTCTATGTAGTTCTCCACAGTCTAAACGAATGGACCGATTTTGATTTAATTTGGTACCTATGTGAATGGCTTAAAAAAATATATATTGATGAATAATAAATAGTATGAAGGTTACACTCTCGTACCAACAATAAAATTTCTAAATAAAAAAAAATCTGCTTTAACGGATTTGATAAAATGTTGGTTTAATGCCTCCAAGTATCCAAACAAATTGTCTAATCTTTCCAAATTTACTGGTTCGAGAGTTGTAAGTTTTATTTTTTGTCTTCAGATTACTATAGGAATGTTATGTTCCAAAAATTTGCAATTTCGCAAGTTAAGTATACACATTCATAGTTCACACGAAATTTATGGAAATGGATTTTCCCGATTTGAAATATTCGAACTTTTACATGGGTTTTTATTTTTTAAACCAAAAATGATGAACTCCCATTTTTGGAGATTGGCAAACAAATTCGTTTGGATGCATTTTAGAATTATTAGAGAATTATTAAACAATTAGCTTGTTTAAACTTATTATTAGCTACAAAACTAGGTCTGGTCAATACAAACACTCTAAATCACTGAGAGGTGTTAGCTCATTAAGATTTAAAACAGTTCCAATTAAATTTAAAGGGAATCATTGGTTATAAAATAAAAGCACCATTTTAGAGTTTACATAATACAATCACGAGAAAGACATTTCAATTACCCAGGAAATAAATACCCGACAAACAGATGATGCCATAAATTGTTAAGAAAATACAGTTAGTTGCCCAACACAGAAGGCTTAGAGGGTTAGGTATATTTTCTTTACATACTACTTCTTCCCTTACGTATAATATCAAATCTTTTATACAAAAAGGAATTTATTCAATAAACTAGTCTTAAATGTTCATTTTCTTACATATACGCAATACAGGGAAAATTATGTGATGTGTTAAAATAAAACCTTTCTGTCATCATCGCTTTAAATAATACTACTTGTATACGTTGTAAACAGAACTGTCGCTACAGGAAAAATATTGACTATAGACCACAATATTGGCCCTAAGACTTTTTTAATAAAATGAGTAGCCCTTGTGTAGAATGACATTTAACAATCTTATAATTGTACATTGGCCACTTTTTATTGTCAAAGCTCAATAATCGGTTATATTAGGTAGTAATTCTGTCAATATTACACGGACATATAGATCAAACATTGCAACCAAGTAAGATAGTATGAAATTTATACATAAGTAAGGCCTTATCAAAAAATACCGATGTATATTACCAGGAAAAAGTATCACACGGCTGTAAACATTCTCAAATTCAGAAACATGGTTATAACTCCGTGAATAATTTCGGATTTGTGAATCAAAATGGAAATTAAAGAGAAAAACTTGTTAATATCCATTTATAATTTGTTTTTTAGTTTTTGATACTTTAATTACGTTGCATTTTATTTAATATGCAACTTACATATCGTTACTTATACGACGAAATAAATTATCTTTTTGTTTAAGCACTTTGAAACCATGCCATACACTGCTACACGACTATTTTTTATTCCTTGCCTTGCTGTTTAAAGACGACCTCTCCGTGATTCTTACCTCATAAAAAAGAGGACAACATAAAGACTTTAGTACTCGAACATCAGGACCGGAAGGGATCAAGAGTTTGTCAAGAGAATCCTAATGGGATAGATCAAACCCAGAGAGAGCCTCTGAGGAATTAACGAGTATTGCAGATGTTGTCATCTGCAAAATGAGCTTTGTTAAAACCTTACAACAGCCATAATTTTAAAAAGTGAAATTTGGTATGTGTTGTTTTACTAATTTAGAAGAATATTTTCCTGTATAAATAAATATTGACTCTTGATACTATGATAACTTTAAATAAAACCGGAAGACTACAAATAATCAATTTATTAGTAGCTAAATACGGTGCCAGTCTGTGAGGTTCCTTCCGCTATCTAGTAGTTTTCTATTATTGGCCCAACTGACATAGGCCAATCTACATCACTCCTGTAACTAGATTAACTGGTGCAAATGTACGTATAAGAATCGGAAGATCAACTTTCCATATTGAAGTCAAAAATATAAAAGCAAAATTATTGTTAAAATACTAACACGTCCAAAATTTTAAAACTTAAATAATGAAGTAATAAACAGCCCATTACCACAAACTTATCAAATTAATTTCAAAAGAGATGTCTTTTAAATAAACAGATTATTATAACAATTTTAAACAAATTTTAAACTTTTCGGAACTTAAATTAAATACTGAAGTGCAATCGTTAACAGAAATTAAAAAAGTTTCTTTTCTTTAAACAATCATAATTTAGTTTTTCATACTAGGGTGGTGTATAATTTGTTTGATGCCTTAAATTAAAAGATTTTTTTATATTATCAATAAAACTCAAAAACAGAAAAACACACAAAAAAGGAAAAACAAAAAAAAAAAATCCAGGACTCCTCCACCCCCAAAGTATCATTTAGATATAATTTTCTGTGTGTGTGTGTGTGTGTGTGTGTATGTGTGTGTATATATATATATATATATATATATATATATATATATACAGAAAAAAACGTATGTTTTAGCGTAATCAGTTTTCAAAATTTTATGTTTCGTCCGATATTATTAAAATTTTGTTTGGATTAAAATATGAAATAAAATAAAATAAAAAAGGAAAGAAAAAAATTAATATGTTAAATATAAAATATTTTTTAAATAGATTTATATATCATGTGTAAATTTAAAAAAAAAAGTTGATTGTTAAATATTGTACTATCTAAGCTCAAAAACAATACATCATTAAATTTTTAACAAATTGTAATAAAAAGGTATCTGGCCCGGAAAACTGTTGTTGGAGTTATTCTTTGAAGTCAAACCAATTAGACGGCAATTCTTTCTTTGTTTAAAGTTTCACTATAAAATCTGATCTCACGTCTGCGTTATGGGCCTAGTACATGAACTAAGTAAGTAATTAACTTTTTTTTCTAAACTTCTTAGCAGGCGTAACAGTACTGATCCTTTATTTCCGACATATGCAAATTAAAACCAATTAGATTCTCTTTGTAATTGGGTCAATTACTTTAACTCGTGCCGTACTAAACTGCGGTTTAGAACAATACATTAATTTTATTAAATTGTAATTTAAACTTCCTGAATGCAAAGCATTTAAATGAATAGGGATTAAATTTACCTAGCAGCAGATTATAATATTTCCTAAGGGAATCACGTAACACAATTAATAATTTTTAACACAATAGGTAAGTGTACATGTTTTTGTTAAACCACTCTAATTGGTTTGCTATTGAATTTGTCGGTATAAATACAATCGGCAATATAGCAGGTATTCCCAAATTTTAGTTATCAAAGAAAGAATGGTCAGAATCTTCTCTTACTGAATTTGATCAAAATTTGTTAATTGGTTTACTTTCACTTTACGAAAGACAAATAAGACATAGATAGACAAATTTACAAACACTTATTTTTACTAATTAAAAACTTCAACGTAAAATCGATTTTCTAATTCATCGGTTTTCTTTATCTATACTATGTGAATTTGAAAAAATAAGAATAAAAGAACATAGTACCGAGGAAAGTTTTCATCAAATTTCTACCTCTATTGGCAGTTTACAATGGGGGGTGGGTTACAAAAAAGAAATGTATTAAAGGCTCTGTTAGGGGAACATGGATCTCGTTTCCTCATTTGTTTTGTTAAAGCAAATTGAAATATTGTTGTAATTTAGGGTATTTGAAGTAATTAATAAAGGTGAATTGAAGCACAACGTAAGTTACTGTAATATCTAATACTATTAAACTAGCACTTATTGCTTGTTTACGAATTTTGTCCTGAAAAAGGACTTAAGCGTACTATCGAAATGGAATGACTAACGTTTTTGGATCAGATAAAACAATTTATCTAATGATTGATTTTGGGAAAGATTTGGAAATATCACAGAAGATATATAAAAATATCTGAGTCCTCTACCCATTTTACCGAGCGATTATTGGCCTTCCACCTGGCCAACACAATTATAATTATAATTGTATAAGAGTATGTATAATTACTCTTGGCCTTATTTGCAACATAATTATCACAAAATAAATTTAAAATTGACTTCATTTTGTTTTAACCGTGACGAGACTTCCTTTTCTTTAGTTTTTGTGGCGGGTTTCGGCACTTTATTCCAAGTTTCGTCTTTAGCGATCATATTTGATGAGGATAATTCATAAGTAATTCAAAAAATTTGTATTGCCTTGTAAAGATCTATGTCGTTATTTGATAGCATAGAAATAGCGTTAGTGTGTACTGCATTTGTTGTGACAAGACCTGTAAGCATGTATCGAAATATTATTACTATTCCTTTTGGGTATAAAAAGCCTTAATCGATTTTTTTTTTGTCTTTTATTGTTTTTAGATGTAAATCTGCGCATTATATCATTATGTACTAATTGTGGATAAATAAAATTTAGATTAGCTAATTTCAGAAATTTTATTTTATTTTCTAGTTCTGAGTTTTAAGTTCCAATTAAGTAAATCAGCGATGATTTTGTCGACTGGAATAACCATATGGTTTTTAACAAATACAAAACCCTAGAGTGTTTTTTTTTTTTAGATTAAGTTGGGGATTTCCTTCAACGTGAGTTTAAATGCCATTGAACACAATATCAGTTAGTTATAAATTAATTCCTAATAATTTTGTACATTCTAAAGTTATGAGAGTATTCCTACTGACAGATTATAAAATCGCGGTTACTAGGAGAGGATTGATTGTTTTGTAGAAATATGCAATGATATTGTACAGATTATAATAACATATTTTGCTTTTAAATTTGTAATAGCTGTTGTATTCTGCTCAATAAAAGGCTCAGTGTCAGCTGTGAAATTACAAGTTTTTTTTATTGTGATACTATTGAGTGATTCTGTGTTTAAATTTAGAAAATGTACATCCTGTTGACTTTTGTCGTGAATGTTAAACTATACTTTCGATATGCTGTCAAATGTAGCAGGGTGCAGTGTTTGTTGCTACATTTCTGATAGTTGTTCGTGGGTTTACAAGTAGAAAGTATGCAAAGAAATCAAACAATTAGAACGATTTTTATTTTCTTTAACAAGTTCAGACTGTTTGGTGGCTACATGTTATAATAGTGCACATTTTTACATACTATGTCAACTATTTTTGGAAAATATACAATTCTAGTTTATTGTAAAATTGTTAGTTTGGTAAACATGATTTATTTGTTTTGGAGGTTGGGAGTAAAACAAATGTTTTTGATCATTGGTTGTAAGTTTTTGGAAAGTTTTAAATTTAAATTATTTATAGAAATATGACTAGCTATAAGTTGTACATCTTACTGTAAACGTTTCACGAGTTCGATGACATAAGCACAATAATAAACTTGACATGGTGTGTCTAAATATCTAATTTTCATAAGAGAAGTGTAACTAAAATCTAGACTTACGTCGTAATTCAAAGCTTTAACGTTTTCATTAAACATGTTCAAAGAGGTGAGTAAATTTTGGGGGCTGGTGAATTGGATGTGATATTAGATATATCTATTATTTTATTGAAGTTTAGGTTAAATAAATGTCTATCATTTTGATAACTCTCTTGTAAACTATTGAAACTACGAGATAATTTACAGGAGTAAAAGACAAACCCCTAATTGCGTTCAACGGTTCTCCCTTTAAACTAAATATAAATTAGAATATATTTCTATTGGAGACAAAGAATATAGTGAATATTGTTTTAAATATTAGTGATATCGAAAATGTGATAGAAGTTTATCCGTTCGGACAAAATGCTGTGAAATAATTGATAAGCTAATTTAGCTAACTTTATGTTTGGTTCATAAATCTATGAATGATGGGATGCATCGCTCATTTGATCAACTTCAGTTGACTTTATTTGTACCAAAATGTCTTGAATTTCAGTTTTAGAATAAACTATCAATTCTGAAAATTCATATTGTAATTTAGGAACATCGTCTAGTTCAAACTTGTATTTTGCATCATTCACTAATTTGTCATCAAATGTCTTGAATACTAAGCATTTACATATAACTGTTTCATGGTATGTTTAAGTTTACTAGTGACTTATGGCATTATACATTTAGATTTAAAAGAAATGGAAAGTTCACTTAATCGTGGGTGATTTTGTTAATTCTGCTCATAAGCAAATCGGTTACAATTTTAAAAGTTGTGTATCGCATTTTGAATGTGTATTTTGTAAACAACGAAAATGTAAATTATTCACAAGTGTAATGTACGCTCGTATGTAATGAAATAATAAAGCAATAAATAATATTTCCCTATTCTACAGGATATTTGTAAATGTTTTTTTCTGTTCATATACACACGTTTATCACTAAGTTTTACTCATGGGCGTAGACAGGGCCGGATTTAGCATTTTGGCGCCCCTAGGCCCGATAATTTTTTCCGCCCCCTAGTCTGGTTAAAGTTACTACCCCAAAAACCTTTATTAAAGAGTTATATCATGCCTATATGTTAATTGCTTAAACACAACTCCACGATGCATTTTATTTGTAATCAATTCAAAAAATATGTTAAGTTATGGCTATTTATTTTTATTTCTAGATATTTTTTAAATTTTTTTTCCTCTTGGCCGTGCGCCCCCTGGGAGCTTGCGCCCATAGGCCCGGGACTATTGGGAAATCCGGCCCTGGGCGTAGACATAAACTGGTGTGGTTTTTAAAACCCTTAGACTGCGTTAGAACATCTGTTTATGAACAAAGGTTTCGATTTACAAGAGAGAGTGAGTTAGTGTCTACTAGCAATGACTACTCACTCTTCACGTGACAAATATATGGTGTAGACACATTTGAAAGCATATATACTTACTACCATGATACAATAGCAAATCTTAAGAAAAATAAATGGGTTTCCCATTATATCCTCAACGATTTAGGCGCTTTCGGTAAAAACACAAATCAGATGTATGATATGATTAAAAATAAATAAATATTTTAAAGATATTCTTAGAAAAATTTATTTTTAATATCTTTTCATGTTTGACTGATAAATTGATAATTTAAAATATTTATCCAGCATGTATTTTTAGAATATATTAGCTTGTACGTTTAAGATAATATTTGTAAATGGATTTTAAAGAATATCAAAGTGAATGAAGCGGTTTGACAGATATCAGATTTACTAGCAGATATGATAGAAGGAGTTGTGATCATATTTCATGTATCAATCCTTTTATCTATTTCCTAAAATATTATTTTTAATTACTTCTAATTCTCACAGATTACATGTATAGGCATAGAAGGACTCAAACTGAATGCAGCTAATAATTAAATGTGAATTTGTACCTGTTTATTTCAATGTTGAATTGGACATTCCATAGGGTAGTATCTTAATCGTGACGCAAAAATCAAATATAAAATAATAAATGGTTTTAGAAACAATTATTCATTTTTCTTTGTTTCAGAAATGACACAACTTAAAACTAACAATCACAACCTACACACTAATGATCGCTAAGAAGACAAATCACTGCAGTTTATTTGTCGTACTTAGTTTCATCTTAGTTTTATTTCACGTATTACGAAAGGAACTCATTGTCAATTTATAGAGAGATTCACGGCCTATGTTCAAAAAGGCGAGCATATTCACCTGTTTAGAAACAAGAGTTGTTGTTGAATTCAATAATTTGCCATTGCTCTGGATTGAGGATTTAAAGATCTGATTAGATCAGATTAGGTTTTAAATTAATTGTATTTTATAGGATTTTATATTATGTCATGCTGATATAGAATTATTTATAGATCTAAAGTAATTGTTCCAACTATAAGGAAATAAAGAACAAATTAATAATAATAATCTGAACCACAGAATTTGTTATTGATCCATGTTTTGTTTACTATTTAACGAACCCATAGAAATGAGGTATGTAACCATAAAAACCTATTCCTAATACTTCATACAACATTCTATTTAATTATCACTAGAACTTGCTTTAATTATATAACTTAGCTCTAGTCAATAAAAATAACATCAATATAACATTTATTATTCACACAACATTAAAATTCAAAACACGTTTTAATACAGTTTAGTAACAGAATAAAACAATACATAAATAATATACTGAAATGTTACAGAGTGATCGAAACTGCATCTTTACTTATGTCATTATTTCAATTTATAACTACATATTTACCACATGTTTTTAACGGGCGTGTTCCTAACTTGGAACTTGCACTGAACGCTACCGCCGTCGTCCGGGACCCTCCACTACTGAAAAAAATAATAATCAGATATACTGTAATCCAAATAAACATTACGGGTCTACTAATAAAAAAGATATAATAATAATGGAAATTCTATATAATGAATTGAATTAAAAAAATAATTTGAATATGTATAACATGAATTTGAATGCAATTGAATTTTTGTTAAATTATTTATGTATTTTTTTTAAATTTTTTTTTATGTAAAAATAATTTTAATGAATATAACTAAATTAATTTTTGTATTGTGAAATAGTTATTGTAATTTGAATTATTAAACTATTTAATTACAATTATTGAACTAAGTAAATTAAGAATAATAAGGATTCTATAATAATAACTCAAGAGTTAAAACCATAGCGGTGGAGGAACTAATGCGGTAGCGCAGGAAACTTGCTCTGAACGCTACCGCCGTCGTTTGGGACCCTCCACTTACTGAAAAAATAAATAAATCAGATAAACTGTAAATCAGATATACTGTAATCCAAATAAACATTGCGGGTCTACTAATAAAAAAGATAGAATAATAATGGAATTTGTATATGCGATTCCACGATATCGACGATGTGCGTTGAGATGACGATGTGCGTTTAAATGACGATGTGCGCTGTGTTCTGAAACAAACAAAAACAACAGAAAAGTTATTCATTGTTGGAATGAAAGGTATGTGTGTCATTTAAAATTTCATACATAAGTAAAGATGCAGTTTATAAATGGAGTATGGTCTACATTTTGGAATCTTTTAAATACAATAAAATTAATTGTTCTTTTTTTTTCTAAACTAAATGACATAAAAGGTTTTATCGACTTGAAATATTACATTTGTTTATTTTTAAAACCATCTTTGATGTTTTATTCAAATAGCAAATTTTGGATCATGGTCACTCTGATAACTTCATTATTAACTTTATTTTATATTTGGATAACTGCATCAATTTATTTTAATTTAATAATTTGAACGGTGCCCTAATCACATACACGCTCGCGAGCGAGCACTACGTTGAATATCAATTAGGCCTAAAGTCTTCATGGTTCATCCTTTTCTTCAAATTTAGGATGAATACGGAAAGTAGGTAATTTAATTGAATTCATATGAACTTCGAGTCCCAAAAAAGCTTCTCTGGACAACTTTCTTCCATGTGTTTCATTCAATTATACTTTATTATTCCGTCCAAAATCTGTTTTACAATGTAATACTGTATTTCCAAAGTTCCTTTCATTAAAATATTGTATCATTTCTGCTGTTTCAAGAATGTATTTTAAATTCAGTATTGAATTTTTTCTGTCGTCCATTCTACGTTGGACTGGTTTTGAAAAGTAGCTCGTTGCTTCTAATCCTTGATGTCGTAAAGTTCCAAAATAATTAGGTTAAAATTATGCAATATTTTGGGCTAAGTTATGTTTCTTCAGTGTATATCGCGCATTCAGCAACTAGTTACTGCTATCACATAAAATACCTGATTTACAATGTAATAATATGTTTTTAAAGTTACTTTTACCGAGAGATGAAATAAAGTGTGGTGTTTAATTTGCAAATATATTGATTTATAATTATTGTTTCTATGGTTTCATTTTCAAACCGAAAGTATTGTGGCAAAATTAACCATATGTTTGTTGGGTAATTGTTTACATTGTAATATCGGAGTTTTATTTTATCCTCTACTACATACCTTACTTCTTAAGAATAAATAATGTTTTCATTGCGGAGGTCACTTTTTTTTTACGGAAAACATACAATTTACAACTGTCAGGTGTATTAGATGACTAATGATCACATTCACGTCTCATACGTTACTCGAAATTTCAATGTTTATATCTGACATTACAGATCACGAGATATGCTGTCAATCTTTCATATTAATGACATTAATTTCAATAAACTTACCAATGGTTTGGCCAGATATGTGGCCACCTGGCCAAACCTTTCCTGACATATAATAATATCGCTCTACTTATTATAGTGAGAAAATTATTAGCCCGGTGGTTTTAATTAAATATATATATAGAGCCACTTGGCCAAACCTGTAGTGGCATATAAATAGCGATCTATCGTAGTCACTGACCTTAATAGATGAGTATTCTCTTCGCTCGTGTCGGTGTCTTGGCGCTGGCGACACCTCAAACCTGTACATGTGTGAAGAACCTACGCTCTAACTTATATATATATATATATAAGTTACGTGTCGTCTCGTAACAACGTGGTTTTTAAAAAAGATTTATTATTTTTTTAACTTTTATTTATTATAATTATACTCTAATATTAATTTAAAATACAAATATGCTTTTGACGTACAAACTTAGTAAAACTATGATCTAGTTAAACTCTTATGCACGGAGTCTTGATTAGAACTAACCCTAGGTTGTTACATTAGTCTTAAAGAAAACTATGCTGACTGTGCTGACATATTAAATAAATATTCTAGAAGCTTCTGTACATACTGACGATTACACAATATTCGTTAACGTAACTCCTCCATCCCTAAAGAAAACTTCAGATGTAGGTTGGGACATTACTGTATTAGAGGGGTGTTTTGAAGTACCAATTACCTTTTTGTAATAGGCTATACTATATCACCCAGCTCTACTGGCATTCACCTTTTAGCCTCTCTTTTTTTTTTTCTTTATTTAATTTTTAAATATAATTATAATAAAACGCAAAACACAACTTTTTACCTTTCAATAAAATTTGACTTTAATACAATATTTTATATGTTAGAAAACAATTACGTTTATTAACTCAATATGTTCTTAACTATATCTGCATTCACTCTTTACGCATTCCTTAACCTAAATTTTACTTCCTTACAATGATTTTTTATTTTACACAATTTTCAAAACCTTCTCTAAATCCTGTTTGGACATCAACACTTATTTTTCCAAGATTATTATTTTTAGTTTCGACTAATGAAACACTTTCTTTTTTTTTTCTTTACAAAGAAAAACAAATTAAAACTTTAATACTAAAATTACAATTTATTACCACGGCTTTTTTCTTTACAAAAAAAATTTAAACTTTAACATTGAACATACAATTTATTACCACGGCTTGCTCTATTTTAATTTTTATTAGCACTAACTCTAATTTCTCGGGGTGGAATTCTTTGCTGGCTAAATTGAAGTGAAATTTACTATTAATACTAAAAGAATGGTTAACAATTTTGTACTTATCAATGGTAGAGCTCCCTTTCAACTGGTCGATTTTTTACGATACACTTCACTAACTTTCACTGTCTCTGCTTAAACAACTTGACCGGATTTTCTTTTAACTAAAAAACCGAAGCACTCACAAATTCCTTCTTGAACTCCTTGGGTGACGGGTGGTCCTAACTGCAACTGGTAATATTCTCTCCTGACGACGAAATACTAAATCACTAACTTCTCGATGATACTAAATTTGTTCTGATTGACTTTCAACTAACGAACTGAGAGACGCCCAGCTCCTCTGGTCAACAGTTTAAGACTTTATCTTTTTACTCGACTTAGAAAACCAAACTTCTTTAAACAAGGTGACGCAGAGACGTCTCGCCTCCTTGGTCAACAGCCCTTGACTAACCCTCTCTTTCAATTTAGGTTCTTACTGAATATCATCCCCTCTTTTGAAACTCGAGTTGGTTTGCTCCGCGTGGATTCGTTCAAATCCTGTAATTCTTTCAAAACATACGTTTCTGTCTTTTAGTGGCGGGTTTAAAAATCTTCCCGTTGATTTTTAAAAGTGGGATCTCATCTGATTGGTCGACCTAATTCCTGCAAGTCATTATTTTTTCGAAACTTTCCTTTCTGAAGTTCTGCCAACTTCCCCTTGTTTTCTCCCTTTTTTATACATTTTTTAGTTACATCCGTCCTTGGCCAATTTCCCTTTACTTTTGTTTTTAAGTGTGTAGGCGCGTTTGCTTCTTCAAGGCTAAAGTTCCCTTTTCTTTGTGTTTCTTGTACACTTCCCTTGGTACCGTTACATTCCAACTTCCCAAATTGCAACTGGCATTCATTACATTTTCTTCAATATTAATTTTTTTTTTCTTTGTACATGAATTAATTAACTATTTATCTTTTGATATCATTAATCATCATTAATTGTGAATGATTAGTTTGATATAGTTACAATACAAATATCACTTTTAATATAATTAGTAATAACACAAATCATAATATGATAGTCCAAACATTTAAATATGTAGTTACTTTTATATCCTTCTTTAATTTAGACAATTTATTTACATTGATTTAGTCTAAATCTATCTTTTATAAATTGATTAACAAATCTGGCTATTGATTGCCTTACAACTCTAAATCTATAGCATCCAAAATTGTAGGGAATCTAGTTTCTGTGGAATGCATTGATCTCTTATTGTTATACATTACAATGTCATTATCTTTTACATAAATTAAATATATACCTACTAATGATATTTCATAAGTTTCCATATAATTAGTTATTCTAAAAGTTTCTCTATTATTAAATACTAACTAATAATTCTCAATTTCTGGAATATAATTAATAACATTTTCCTTAATTTCTAACTCAATGTACTTGCACCATTCATAGGTAACAAAGTTTATGAACGAATAAATATTCTCCACCAGGAATTATAGTCATATAAAAGGATTTATATAGGGTATATTTTGTATAACACATAATCTCCAGGTTCAAAAATTGGTAAATTAATGAAATAAATCATTTCTTTGGAATTAGTTTTACAATTTATATCAAACAAGCTCTAAGGTTTCCATATTTCCTCATAATAAGATTTATTTTATTCATTTCTACAAACAATTTTTGTGCTGATATCACTATTGGGTGTAATGTCCCTAATTTACAAAAAGTCAAAGAATATTCCATATCTTATAAGACATGTAACACAATACTATAAATAATATGTAATTGATTCAATATATGTCGAAACTGCTGAATTTTAATTTGATCACCCACTTGGATTTTTACAGCTAATAATTTATCTTCTAATTCTTCAAAATTATTATTAATAATTAATAATATATACAACTAAAGTGACCAGTTTCTCTACCCCCACTCCTCCGGTGCATTGACCTATCAACAATAGGGTTGACAGTTCAAACACCTCTACTGTTACCTGTAGCGGGGAAAGCCCAATCATCTAACCTACTAAGATGTTTTAATATCTACAATATATATTTATCCCAAAACGTATTATGTTAACATATTAATTAAAATATTAATAGTAGATGCAATTTTTTTACTGATACATGAATAAAAACTACGCTAATCTATTCTCTTAACATATTAAACAAGAATACGAATAATACAAACTCTGCTACAAATTCTATTAACATATTAAACAAGAATAATAATAATAGATACACGTATTTACTTTTACAAGAATGATAAAATTTATGCTGAAAATTCCATTACTTAACAACATAAAAGGTCTATCTTTATAAATAGTTATAAACATAAACTTTTACTTGAATCATAAAAACTATGATAAAAAATTTTATTAACATAGTACACCAGAATATTAATGATAGATACAAATAATTACTTTTACATGAATTGTAAAAACTATACTAAATATTCTATTACTTAACAACCCAAAAGGTCTATCTTGGTTTTAACAAAGAGAACAAGCATGAATTAGGAATAGGGTCTTAGTCAGAATTTAGTAATTTTGAATTTTCTGTCTTAGCAATTAATATGCTTTCATAGATATTTAATAATTTATTGGAAGCCATTTTTTTAACAATTTTAAATTTTTGAGGTCTATGTTATGGTTAGTTTTTAATAGATGTTCCGCTATTGTAGAATTTTCTGGTCTGTCGTATTTTAAACGGGCCATATGTTCTTTAAACGTAGTGGTGATTCTTCTCTTTGTTTGACCAAGATAAACCTTGTCATAATCGTTACATTTGATTTCATAAATTACTGAACTCTTTAGGTCCGGAATTCTGTCTATTGAATTTTGAATTGCCAATTAAATTTCTTATTCTATTCTGGCTTTTGTAAGCTATTTTGAAATTAAATTTCTTAAGGATATCGTCTAAACCCGTAGTAAGGTTACGGTTCTATTTAATGGTTGAAGGTAATTATTGAACCATGTATGTTATTGAGTTCACAGATAAAGTCAACTACTTTACATACATTAAGGTCAAACACTGTAAACACATCGTCAACATATCTAAGTCATACCCTTGGAAAATACACTATTTTTTTTTTAACTTATCTTCAAATTTATGCATAAAACGTTCAGCAATAAAGGGGGATAGGCTGTACCTATTGCTGTACCTTCTAATTGGTGATAATATTCGTTGTTAAATTTGAAAAAATTCTTATTCATACAAATACCTGTTAGTCTAACATATTCGTTAACTTTTTTAGGTTCTACGTTATTAAATTCTAAAAATTCTTTAAGACCATCTAAAGTTTCTCTAATTGGAATGCTGGGGAACAACGAACTTACATCGAAAGAAACTAAAATTTCACTGTTTTTTAACTTAATATTTTTCACTGAGTTGACAAATTCTAAATTGTTTTTAAAAGAGAAAGCACAATTACCTTTTTGCTTTTTCTTAATTTTTTTAAACTCATGTGTTAACCATTTTGATAGTGGATCAGTTGGTGAATCAATGCACGAAACTATTGGTCGCCTTATGGATTTTGGGCAGGCAGTACAATCTAGGTAACGTTGGATTCGGGATGTGGAACTTGTAGACCTCCTTTGGTGGTATAACCGAACCGACGTGCAATGACTTCCTTGGTTGTACTAATCCATTTGTTTAACTAGGTTTTTTAGGAAAAAAAACATTATACATAATGTTGGTAGTATACGAGAATCACTTACTTGTACACGTTGCCATTGCACAGTTCACCATTTTAAAATAATATCGAATCTGGGCTAATTAAAACAATAAAATCTTATTTTGACAAATAAACTAACTATATAAAACGAATTAGTTCAATCGACTATAACACACAAAAATGAAAACTAGTAAAAAAACAAGTAAAATAAAAATTATTTTAAGCACAATTTTAGTAATATTATTTAAAATAACAATGAATCCAAGCTAATTAAATATTTTAAAATAATTGCAAGCACGACAAACTACTCATTGAAGCTGTATTATTCAAAGCGATGCTCCACCCCTTATAGTCTATAATCTTGACACATGGTTTATGTTGGAGCGGCGGCGGCTGTGTATCACGGTCTCTTCTTTAGAAACTATGAAACACAAAGACATGTATTCTAATGAGATCAATAGGGCAAAGCCTTTGACAATTAAAGCAAAGTTCCAAGTGTTTATACAGTAAATAATATTAATGGTTTCAAATATTAATTTACGTTCATAACATTAATAGCAGCAAATATTATTTTTAATTCATAACATTAATGATTTCAAACTGTAATGAAATGTTATAATATTCACTGAAACAATAAAAAAGGAAAGGTATAGAATAGTACATCTTACCTTTATTTAAAACAGTTTGAAGTTTTATTTATCTATCAGTATAAATAATGCGTAAATATTTTTAATAAACAAACCAAAATTATCAGCCTTGGGGTGGAGGTATACAAATTAAATTTTTACTTATTAAGTAGTGTTGAGAAAAATAAATGACTGATCAAGGAATCAAATTCAAGTTTTCCTCAGTGGGAAAAGTGTGTAAATATTGACAAATACCAGGTATTCATTTTGTAATTCTTAAAAATTTATGGGTAGTGGCAAAAGATCAAAACACAAAAATAATACATTTTTCTTTAAATCAATATGATGATACTATATTTATCAAAAGAAAGCTCTTATAATCCCAAATACTCACTGGCATGGGCGTCATCACCAGTTCATTATTGGAGGGGGACATATGCCGAGAGTCTGGAAATTTTTAAAAATTAAACTTCTCAAAACATCGTTTTTATGCATTTATTTATGCGTTTGTAACAGAAATGTAAAGTTAAAAACCCTAGTAAAGACAAAGCCCGATGTTTACCTTTTATGGTTTTAAGTAAATCATTAGTTTTTAGCAAAAATATTTTAACATCTCAAATATTGGGGGGGGACGCGTCCTCCCCCCCCCCGGCGATGACGCCCATGCTCACTGGTCGCTATTTATTCAAAACGTGCAATGCCGGAACTATTGGTGAAAATAAACCATTCACGTTTTTGTAGAAATTTCAATGCCTCATAATTAGTTCTAGCTACTGTATTACAAACAAATTTTGATGGAATGTGACGATATTATTTAGTCCAAGCCAATATGAAATAAGTTTAAAAGAGATAACATTTTGTTTTGTTTTTTTCTAAATTATCGCGGTTTTATAGACTTGTGCAATCACAAACTTTTAAATTCACAAATGAAACAGCTTAGGTTTAGATTCTGAGAATATTCAACTATTCAAGTAAACAGCAATCATTTTTACTTTCTAATAGTAATGGGGTGATTGCAATGATTATTTTTTGTGTTATTAGTATTTGGTTATGAGCATAATTGTGGGGGAAAGTTTGTGTATTATTGTTACATAGTTTAATATTTTCCTGACTTCTACCAAACAGTAAACATTCCCGTGCTTTTCTAAAGTTATTAAAGACAAGTGTTTAAATACAAATTATATCCACAAAACGATGCAACGCACTGAAGTCCCCGTGGTTAATGAAGGAGTCACAAGACTTTAAACAAGTTTAAATGCCACAAATTATATAAATGTAGGTGACTCTTTATGTTACCAATTTATGATATTATGAAGGTAAATACACCGTAACGTTTAGTGTAATAAAGTGGAGTGAAGTGATAATAATACATGATTCCAATTTGTTTATGTAAGAAAAGAGTGTAATATTACATTTATTTGAACATGTGAATTAAATGCATGATTGGGGAATGTACTTATCCTAATTTATACAACTTTTTTATATGCACTTTATAGAACTTTTTTAAAATGTAATTATATATTTTTATATATATTATAATGATGTCGTCTATAAGTCTCATAAACAGGTTTTTTGCTTAACCGCTCAAAGGACTAATAAGACGGGGGGGAGGTAACAACTGGGTTCTAACTTGCATAATCTTTGAATGTTTCACTAGTTCAATAGTTGCTAACTGAGGTATACCACTCTCAAACTTTATCAGGAAACGGTTATATTATAGATAGAAAAATGATAGAAACGTAGTTTAGAATTTAATAAGGAAAAAGAATTTCAACATTTGTATTTGCTATGCTATTTCTGAATTGAACTTTTAAGTATTTTCATTACAATGTATAAAAAACGAGTTTATGTCCTATGGAAAAAAAAAAAATTTTATGTATTTTCTAATGTATTAAGAGACTATGGAAATGGTACATTGGGAAGTATAATTTGGTTGGTTCTCCTTTTTAACTAAGTGGAAAGCATTAAGCAAACTATTTAGAAAAGATTTTTATAAACGTTAAGGAGAAAATACTCAGCCGTAACCTAACCACTTCTTTTATTTTCCTTTATTGTACAATGAAACTTTGCTCTCATTATGACGTCACTTCTCTAAGGGGTTGTATGAATAAAGTGATTTGTGATTAAAGGATAAAACAAATGTAAAATAGTACAATAAATATTTTGAATACTTTTTTTATAAGGTGAATAATAAAGGGGAATTTATTACTAGAATTTTAATAATTGGTTTTCAATTTAAAGATGTCAAATACCAACAATAATTGTAGCTCATTTAAAATTTTTTTTTTGCATTTACAGAAAGTTCTTTAACTTTAGAGTTATAAACAAAAGAGTTAATATGACAAGAACATAACTTTCTATTTACTTACAAAAATAAACATCGTACTAAACTTCTCACACTTAAGTCCAAAAAAACAAATATTATTATATATTATATATATATATATATATTATATATTTACAATAACTAATAATCGTCACCATTTCCCCAAGGATCAAAACAATAAGTAAACAAATAAATTTCCCCATGTGTTTTAATGAGAGATAAGTTGATATAGAATTATCCTCCCCACTAATAATCTTTTGTGAAATTAAAAAAATAATAATATGTATATATCTAAACTTAGTTTTCTTGTGTTATAAACTTGTCCTAAGAGTAAGTATATTTGACCGACATCCAGATTTTAAAAGCAAATAAAGCAACAATCCATTTAGATTTGGGGAGAAACCAGATGTTCTCGATCAGTTTTATCTAGTAATCGTAGAAAGTTTAAATACAAATAAATACGTTGTTGGATTAATAATTGATGTAATGAATGGTTATGATTCTGTAGTTGTTTAAGTAATCCGAAATATTCTATCTAGACTATAGCAAGCTTCCGTACTGGGTAGATTTTATTTTTGTTAATGACTTATGCCAGGGAGTGATTAGTGACAGTATTATTGGGCTTTGTGTTATGTGACTATATAAAGTTCACTTTAACAACCAGGTTCAAATTGAATTAGATTGGATGAAATATTGGTTCCTCAAAAATGTATATTATTCAATGTATAATTCGTGCAACACATAACTGTTACATCTATACTTGGACATAATTCGGGACTATTAATGGTTTTAAAGAAACTTTAATCGTAACATATTTTTTGTTCTCATTTGCAATTCTATAATTGCCTTAGTTGAATCCCAACAGCAATTAGAGATAACCTACTTGGGAAGTACTTATGTGAATAAAGTAAAACCGTTTTATTTTATGATCCGGGGCCCAACTTTTAAATAGTTTAAACTTTTAAATAATGAGATTTTATTATAAGAAGGAAAATAAATTTGATAACATTTTACCTTTTTCTTTTCTTAAGGACATAAGGTAGAAAATATTTGGTATACAGAGTGTCACACTCACCCAGGTCGGAAATGATATACCAAATAAACTTCACAAATATAGTCTATTCGGACACTTTCCTTCTGCATGTAACCACTGGTAAAAGTTTTATATCATGTCCTTCACTGCCCAAATCTTTCCTTTTTGGTATATAATCGACTAAAGGTAGAGCTCATTCACTCTCTCACCCTTCTCCAGCTACTATATCTCGCTGTTTTCCTTCTTCATTATCTCCTCGGTTCTCATGGTCTCAACTATGTACACATCGTTATACTCCTGTCTCCCACGAACACGACCATATATACAATACCATGTTGTCTGGACATATTTTTTCACGCCTAGTTTATTAATCGTCAATAGTTTATCAGGGTTTCACTTTGTGTGTGTCGTCATCTCGGCTTCCACATTAGTCTAAGCAAGCATGTTCACGTATCCATCCATCGTGATAGCCTGCATCGAGTAGAACTTTACTCCTTTATCATTGCTTACAGATTCACCGTCTCGTTACTACTTTTATTATCACTTTGACACAAACACCCTTATTCTCGCTTATTAAATGTGGTCTTTTTAACTCTTTCGTACACTTGCATGGTTCTTTTTATCAAAAGATCACTTGGCGGTACGCTAATGAAGTTCCTTTATCCCTGGCGCTTTAACCCACACTGGAATTGCACACAACTTTTTCGAGTAGACCATATTCGCGAATACTTTCTTCTTCATTTCATTGTGGTCTTCCTGTGTTTATCATTGGTCTAGATAGATAAGCATGGCTTGCTAATCAAATATCATCATTATATAGGTGTGTTTTACAAAAGTTAAACTTTTGATTGTTTATTTATAACAGTTTAAAAGTACTCATTATTAGTATTACAAGTACTCATAAAAGGAACTCATTATTACAGTAGGGTACTTAACAGATTAAAATATATTATATAAATTGTCAACAGTTACAAGCTTATCTGGATTTGGCCTGTAGATACAATACAGTAAACTGTTTTCTGTATGAAGAAGGAATTGGTAGGATTTACTTACCAGTAAATTGAATAAAGGATAAAAGGATTTCTTAGGAAAACTTAAAGACATAAATGTAAGCAAGTGGGCGATTTGAATCTAACCGATGGAGGCAATTGGAGTTGAAGATAAACGTTTTTATCACACTTTTCAACGTAGTTTCTTACAGTTCTTTTAAAGTACTCTGATTTCAAGCATCTATGCTTAGCACAGATAGCCGATACTAATCTTTTATTGAGTTGGTTTAAAATATTATTTGTAGCATAGTTATTTTTTAAGATTAAAAATTATTGGACGTATTGAATTAAATGAAATGAAAATATGTAAATTAACTTTATCTTACTCAATAATTACTCTCTGTCACAAATATTATTTATCTTCTTCGCATACAGGTATAATGGTTATAGAGAGGTCAGAGTGAAATAGGAAAGGAGAGAAAGAGAGTTTCTCTCTTCATTGGATAAGTATTAGTGAATATAAAAATGAATTAGTGAATTTCTAAGAAATGTTAGTTAGGGAGAAAATTATCAGTCTTAATAGAACTACTTCCTCCACTTTTATGCTCTCCTACGTTTCATAAAATTCTACTTTCATTGTGATGTTACGACGTCACGTGTCCAGTGGAGGAGGGGTAAAATTGACGTCTCTAATAAAGTGTTTTGTGGTCAAACTATTAAACAAATACAAAAGTACATTGATTAATGACTAGCTCATTATAAATTGACATAAACTGCAGTAAAGTAAGTTTCATAGTTTATAGAAATTTATTCTAAATTCACAATAATTGTAGACTACTGTTGAATGTAATAATAAAATAGTAATTTTGTAATTTATCTCTCTTCGTTTGACTCATAAATATATGTCTACCCTCCCCTACTCTCATCCCACCAAAATATTTTTAAATTTTGAAATATTTTTTGTTTGTTTGTGAATTGAAGGGGAAATCTATGAATTGTAGGGTACAGAGTAAAGGATTTGGAATGACCTTAATAAAGCGGTTTCAAGGTAACAACTTAAAGATTACAAATACAAATTGTGAAACAATATAAAAATCATTATCATACACAAATGATGGCAAATGTCCGAACAAACAATAATAATAATACAAATATTCCATCATTAAGTAATAATTTTTAAAATAGAATATAAAAATCCCAACATTTAGATTAAAATTATTATCTACAAATGCAAAGATTTTTGTAAACTAAAATAACCACTTCTATTACTCTAAGCTTCAAAATGGTTTGCCGACAATAATGTTCAAATTATTATTATTATTCCAGTAATCTCTTAATAATCAGATATGGAATATACGACCCTTATCGCCTCGCAGTTAAGTGAACACTAACGGTTCAGGGAGAGAAGTTTCACTCGCTTCGCTTGTATTGACCAATAGTAATTGGCTCTACTGCTACTCATAGTATTTACATATACAATAACCTCCACTTGGTACAGTTGTGTCGGAAACACATTTTATTTGATTAAATTACATATTTTTTAACACATCCATGGTCGATTGTATTTAGCTTTTCCCCGATAACTTTTAAACCTGTATTTTTGGAGAGATAACATCCAATGCATTTTGATAGGGTCCTTAGAATTTACATTTAACGTTTCTGGAGGAGACATCGACCATCAGAGTAACATGACTATAGACTCTTGCACACAAAAAAATCAATTTAAAAAAAACTATAAAGAATAAGTTCAATTCTTATGGAATAATTTTATTAAATCTGTTTGCAATTGTGTGGGAAGGAGGGGGAATTTACTTATTAAATTGATTTACTTGCTAACTCCGCTTGTAATTAAAATTTAAAATGTTTGGTTTCATCAAATAGCTATTCTAAAATAATAATGATAAATTTACAATGTTATTTCATTATCTCAGATGTAAGCGATTTCAAGATGGTGTTCGTTACATCTAGAAATTTTACATTGAAAATTCGTCAATACTCTGTGAATAATAAATTGCTCCATATCACAACTTTCCTTTTGAGATAAGCGTAATAATACTTCAGCATAAATCAATTTTCAGTTTTATCCATTATTGTTTATTGCAACGACTTCAAAACATCTCGCAACTTTGCCAAAATGTCAAAATATGTGTCTAGTTATTTAAATATCAAAATGTAGTGATTTTTACATGGGACAGACGTTTCGAATAACAAATTTGGTCTTCATGTTTCAATGAAAAGTGGTTTTTATCAAACAATGGAAGAAAATAATTAAAACTGAAAAAAAGGTGTAACGCGTTATCCAATCAGGCTGTCACAAGAGTTGGAAAAGTTTATAATAAAATATTGTACTTTTATTATTCGTTAAATATATTATATAATATTTGTTATCAACACTATTTGTTAATACCTGGTTCATCGATTGTACCAGTGCGTAGCAGAGATACCTGGGTTTCAATATGAATGATTTTTGTTGTTGTTAAGAAACATGTTTTATCATAAAAAGAAATTTTATTATTTGTCATGTTGTGATTAAAATTTATTAAAATCTATAAAAGAATACGAAAGTTATTTTATTGCTTGATATCGTTTAAACAGCCGCCATTTTATTTCTATTGCAGATATCAGCGTACAACATTGTTGGTACACTTTTGGATATGTTTCCAATATGTGTAAAAAAATCTTACTATTTGATTGATGCATATATGTACTTGGTGATTGTTTAAAAATGTAAATACCTTTGTATACACACTGTATATAAATAAACCAATAAAATTAATAAAATGTTTTATTAAAAAAAAACCAAAAAAATAAAACATAATTTATATTTTATTTTATAAAAACCATCGAGCTTAATATTGTAACGATTGTCGCGGAATAATAGTTCTTCTTCTCTCTATAATAATGTCCAACATCATTGTATAAAAACGTCTATTTACTGAATAATGAAACCACACGTGGTATGTGTTGGAGCGGCGCCTTTGTACCACTATATCTCCCTTAGAAACTGTAAAATACAAGGACACATTCAGATGTGATCAATAGGGAACAGACTTTAACAAACTGCCAACGTTTCAAGTGTTTATACAGTAAATATCATTGATTACTTTAAATATTAATTTACCTTCACAATTAATTCCAGCAAATATTGATTTAAGTTCATAGCATAATGGTTTCAAACTATAATAAAATAATATAACGTCTACTGGAAAAATAAAAAATAAAGTAATTTGAACAATATCATGATTTATTGATTTACAAATATTAATAAAACTTAAATATCTGTATTATACAAACCAAACACATTAGCATTGGGGAGGGTGTATAAATATTACATTTCTTCTTTGTACGTAGAGGTTAAAAGATATGTGATTGGTCAAGAAATAATTTTTGAGTTTTTTATAGTTGAAAAAAGTGTTTATATATTGAATATAACCAGTTATCTTTCTTTTCAACTCTTAATATTTGGAGGTAGTGTTTTGAGAAAGACATTTTGATAATGTTAAAATTTCTAAACAAAGCCCAGATTTATTTCATATTTTAAAAGTTAAATTCTTTTAGAAGAAAAGTCGAAGAACATTTTTTGTGTTCAAACCCTGCTTTTATTAGCACGTGATCATAGTTTTGTGCAATATTTTATTTCCTAACGGGTTTGTAACATACAGTTTAAATACCTGTGCTTATAATGAGTTTTTAACGACAAGAGTTTAAATGTAACTTACCACGACAAAAATATAAGAACGCAACGCCCTTCAATTCATGATTAATGTAGAATAATTTAGTAAGTTATTAGAATAATAATACTAATAATATTTAGTAATTATTTAGAATAATTAATGGTTTAAGTAGTGGGGTATGGTTCTCAATGTATAATTCGTTCAACACATAACTTTATCAAATTTGCAAACGTTTGAATATTATATTTAAATTGTTTTTGATTTCAACTGTGTTTGTAAGTTAATAACATGATTAGGGAATATTAGTGACTTAAAAAAACTGTATGTAAAATATTTTTGCTCATCGACACTTTTCGGTAAGATTTACGATGTCCTAGTTAAATCCCGACTGTAATACGGGATAATCTGCTGGGAGGTACTTATTGAATACAGTAAAACCGTTTCATTTTATGGTCCGGCCCCAACTTTTATATAGCTAAATAAAATTTTATTATAAGAAGGAAAATAAATTTATGACGCTTAACTTTCTTTATGTTTAAGGAAATAAGAGGAGGAATATTTTATAGACTGGGTGTCAGACTCACTCAGAGTGGGATGGACTACACTAAACCCATAAAATGTCATCTATCTTTTCGTCTACCCAGACATTCCACTTTTCTTGGAACCATCGGAAAAAGTTTTTGTCTATCGCCCTTTACTCTCCAAATGATTTCTTTTGGGTTTGTACCTAACAAAAGATAATGTTCATTGACTCTTTATTCCCCCTTTACTACTGTATTCTCTGTTTTTATTCTTCTTGAGTTCCTCTTTTCGGTTCTCATTGTCTTAACTGTTCTTGGTAAATATTGCCATACCCTGTTTATTACTCGTGATTTGGGGCTGTAAGGGTGATATGCCTCGCATCGTTATCTTGACGCGTAGTCTCTAGCAGCCGAGTAATGTTTCTTGATTCGCTACAAGTATTCATTGATACACCCATGCATCGTTATGATTTGCATCACGTCTTTATGTTTCTTCTCCAGTCATTTAGTAATTAACTCACAGGTCCACCTAAAAGTATTTTCTTCAGATTTTTTACCTTTGCCCATCAAGGAACCGTCACGCTACTGCTTTTATTATCGGTTTAGTAAGCCCTCCTCCAATTTCACGCTTATTAAATAGAGTCTTTATCTTTCATACTTTCATAACTCGTAGACTTCCATAGGTTCTTTTACCAGAACGTCACTTGAATGGTACGCTAGCCAAGTGGACTGTACGTACTTGTTGATACGATTCTGTATGCTGAAAATTCTCTTCGTCGACGATAACCTAGTCCATATCATGTTCTTCTCTTTGCCCCCATTGCAGCTACACACAACATTCTGGACTGGACCACATTCCCCAGTCCTCTCCTCGTGACCCCTTTTGGGTCATTTTGTGTTTTAAAATAGTCTAGATAGAATAGAATGGTTTGAATAAGCTACTTTATTTATTGAACCTATAACAGTTTACTACGTACGTCAATAAGTAAAATGAAAAGTGACGTTACTACTCTGTGTGATATATTTGTTTCTCCTCCCCCTTCTTGTTGTACTACTAGGCAGATACTGGTAATGGAAGAGTCAGAGCGGAATAGAGAAGGAAAAACAGAGAGTTTCTGTTTTTAATTAAAACTAAGCACTAGGAAAACAACCTCAATTTAGGATAAAGAGGGTAATCATAATAGAAATAACTTTTTTCACTTTTGTAATCTACAACGCCACGTAAAGGTGGGGGAATTGACGTTTGTGATAAAGTATTTTGAAAAGAAACTATAAAATAAACAATCAAAGCTCTTTGATTTATGACTAAGATGTTATCAAATAACATGGTCTGGAGCAGATCAAATTTTTAGTTGATTTTAAGAGATATTGATTCCAAATGAACAATAATTATACTCCTATTGAATGTAAAATAATTGAATAATTTTGTTTTTCTCTCTATTCATTATAGTACAGATAAAATAGATTTTTTTAAAGGAAAACGTTTTAGCGTTTTAAAAGAAATCGATGAAAGCAGAGAAGAAGAATGCATTTTATTTTAAAAAACTAAATTCTAATATTTTAAAAACATTTTCTTAAAACTTATTACTCGATCATTTGACAAAGATACTTGAGAATTTGAACAACGTTGTAAAATGTAATTCCATGCTTGATCGTAGTTATTAATAAAAGGAAAGGTCGCTATATCGTTTTCTCTCAGATTCATATTTTTAACTGTCATAATATAAATATTTGTCACAATAACTTTAGTTTTACTTCCTATAAAATAAAAGAAACTGGTGTGAGATGAAGAAAAAAGACAGAGAGTTTCACAGGGATTTATATTTTAGATGAGTTATATAAGAGTAATTTCTTAAACAATGTACACTGTGTAATTCAAATATATGTTTTATTGTACGCAGTATCTTTTTACATCCCTCCTACATAGTCTCACGCTTCAGAGACTATATAGTTTGTTAACCGCTGTAGAAATAGGAAGAACAAATAAATATTCATGAGTTCTTTACAGTTTGAAAATAATTACAAGTCTGGTGGACTCATAGTTGGACTGTATGGAGCGTAAGGTATCAATTTATAGTCGTAATTACACAGTAATTAGTTCACAGTGTTATGTACGTATGGGCGTTGTGGTCTAAATTGAGTATTCTATTTTCAAGTAAGTCGGTTCGGTTTTGTGGATGTTTTTTACAAAGTTTGTATAAAATCACAATAATAACTTGCTGCCACTCTTGTTCCACATGGGATTCTAACTATTATGAGTGTTCATGTGATTTTATTGTAAGCAAACCTCATTTCATTAATTGCTTCCTAGGTCAAAACTACATTTATAGCCCATAGTCAATTTTCATTTCAATAAAATTACATTAATTCAATAAATAGAAAATTTCCATAAATAGTGATTACAAATAAACAGAATCAACTCAATAAAATAACTCAACAATACAATAACATTTAAAATAACCTACCAATAGAATTTACCATATAATCACAAATTGAATAAAATTATCACTAATAATAAACGCAATAAACTATTGTAGGATTTATGCACAAGATCATTTACTTGATCCTTGACTGTTCTCGTTGAAATATTAACTCATTGACGATGGTTTTAATAAAGGTTTGAATTATTTAAACCCAAGTTATTTCAATCGTAACAATTCAAGTCAGTAATGTCTTTAATATTAAATCTTTATAACAGTTGTAATGTTCAGATAGTTCTGGTTTTGTTCAGCAGTCAAACAGTGAGGCATACAAGTAGTAGATTTTTTTCTTCACGTCAATTCGTAATTCGTTTGTCAATATATGGAAAAATTATGATGTTAGTACCCCGGTAGCTTGTGATATTGTCTAAAATGTGTGGATAACTACGATCTTTTTCAGGTTGAAACATATTTAATAATGTTTTTTGGCGACTTCCTCACTTTGGGTCATCATTATGTTGCATAAATGCTTCATGTAAACGAGAAACTGTACTACAATCTATTGTGTGTTACCACAAACTGTACTTAATGGATTCTCGATATCTGTACGGCTATAATAAGTATTTTGGCAATAAAACTTTATTATTTTCTGACACAAAAACATGATATATGATAATGATAAATTACACATTAAAAGCTCATAATACAACAAGAGTTATGGCTGGCGTCGATAACAGATTTTTTTATCTTTGCACTGTGGATGGCCTATGGAAACAAAATTGTTTCAAGGGAGGTCCTATCGACGGATTAAACATAGATTATTACTTCATTATGATCTTGTTCTTCGGTGTTCGACCGCGTCAATATTGTCTGCACTTTAAGTACAGCCGACGTTTCGGGCACTTTACAGACGTTTGAGGACTTGACATTTGTTAAGCCTTGAGAATGGACATCTGTAAAGTGCCCAAAACGTCGGCTGTACTCAACGTGCAGACGATATTGACGCGGTCGAACCCCGAAGAACAAGATCATAATGATGTTTATGTTGACCGTGGAAGTCTATCGTTCGAAATAGATTATTACTTCTTTGGAAATCTCGTTTTTATCCGAAATGTAAACGTAACATTTTGATTTATTTTATTAGTAGTAGATGATTAATTCATAAAAACTGATATGGTTATTTCACCATCTAAATGAGATTTCCTGAAAGTCAAGGTAGCTAAACCAATTATTCAAAAACCTCCTTTATTCCCATAGCCGAAAATTGTATATTCACGTTATTTCAACAAAACCATTAGAATTGAATTCCAGATAAAATATACAAGAAATAGTCCTGTAATACAATGTTTGGTCACATTAAAAAAAATTGCAATTGAAAACAAATAAAATATTTAAGGAATAGGAAAATAACGATCTAGAAAATTGTATTTGTTATAAACCTTGAGTTTGAAAACTACTATGAAACAAGATTCCATCTCTTTGCAGTAACACCCAGTTTGGACACCGCGTTACAGAACCTATTCTTTCTTCATTATTTCTTTCATTGTATAATAAAACCTCTTTTAACTGAAACATAAAAACTACCCGTGGCACTCATATACGAGTCTGTCCCATATAAAACACTTTAACAAGGATACAGGGGGGAATAAAAAGGAGAGAGACTTTGACGATTTGTCAACATTGAGACATGTTATTGAAGGTAAATATCTTAACAATTCGGTTTATCTAAACATGTACAAAACTAAAGTTATGATTTGGAGCAACTCGTTATTCACCATTTTTCAATATTTTTAGCTGTCACGGACCTCCTGATGTAAACGTTGACATCTGAGACAATGAAATAACAAAGTAGGTGTATCTTTATTTTTATGAACGGTTCTTTTGATAAAACAAACAAAAGAGTTAACAAATAAATCATCTTATTACGGAAAATCCCTTTCCACAAATTTGGAAACCGCTCCAATAAAAATATCTCATAAGAAATTTATTATTTATTTTATTTTGAAAATAGTTTTTTTCTTTTTTAGTCAGCCGATTCCGATACTTCTCAGGAAACGTCCAGAAAGTTATTTAATTAAGAATCGTTTCAAGTATCTTTTGTTACCAAGTCAGGTTTGCACTGTCATCCTTGCCGTCATAGATATCGTATTTCAAGAAAGATTTCCACCATTTGTCTTTAGTTATCATGAATAATATGCAACTTAATGCAAAGGTAAACTATCCGTAACAATATGCACTGTCCTGGTTTAGGATGTAAATTATGTTGCAGAACGCGATAATAAAATCTATCATGATCATCACTAAAAAGGTAATCAATTAGGTTTTAGTGTTTAGTTTTTTTATCAACTAAATTTGACAAAAACTATTTTAAATGGCTGCCATTTTTATATACAATCAAATTCATGTTTTTGGTATACTGTTAATATGTTTAAAATGATTACAAATTTATATCCAATATTTCATGTATGTCCAAACTATGTATAAATCTGAATAGGGAAAACCAAAACAGAATAACAGGTGGAAAACAAAATGTTTGTACGATATCCAATTATTGAAATATTGAACTCTGCAACAAAAAATTCAATGTGTTTATAGTTTTCAAAATTTATAACAGTGGTTACCGTTACGGCATTTTCGGCGTATTTACACACAAAACCCACATACAGACAAGACTGATTATTCGTTGATATAATCAGTTTAAAGAAACTGGAAATATGTACATTTTAAATTCCCATATCAACCATCGGACGATAATGAAGAGAGTTTGAGACAGCGTAGCTCTAAAAAGTCTTTCGTTCAAAGTATTTTGGAATTTAAAAACAAGTGATTGTAACACTGGTGTTCCCGTGCTTCAAACACAATTGTGATTGCATGCTTAGAAAATCCAGCTTTACAAAAATCCAGGATCGTTAAGAAAATTGTCTACTCTGTTATGATTAAACGCACTTGATTTTGACTGTCGTTTAGATGTTTGAAAATATTGATATATGCTAGGTAATGTGTAAAAGACTTGATCATTTTCTGTATCTTTTGGTTTAAAAATAAATAATTTACCTGAACCATAAGTGGATTATTTTAACTCGAAATCACAGACTTCCATCAAAGAAGAAAAGTCAATACAAAACCTAATTCATATAATACTGTAGAGCATTTATTACTAATTTATGTTTCACTCTTGAAGATTAATTTTTTTTTTTTATTAATTGTATATGATTTGTAAACAATCACTCTTGAATATGATTTGTTGAACATTTAAAATTATTATAAAATAATGTGATGATTAACCATTTTAAAATCTACTAACCGATTTTTCTGCTTATCAATAATTACGTCAAAGATTCGTAAAACTAACCAACCAAATATAATTAGTGTCGGACCAAAATTAGGACGTTCACTGTACACTGTACACATATATTTATATAATACATATGTCTATTGATACATACAGGTACCTTCCTTATAAAATCGTCAAACAAATAATAATATGTAGTTTATATTATATTTTATAAAAAGGATCGCGACTAATGTCCTAACAATTGTTGCAGAATAACATTTCTTTTTCTATAATAATGTCCTCTATAAGAGTTTAATAAAAAATACTGTTTACTGCAATAATGAAACCACACGTGATATTTGCTGTTTCGGCGCCTCTGTGCCACTGTCTCTCCTGTATAAACTATAAAATACAAGGACACATTCAGATGTGATCAATAAGGAACAGACTTTGACAACATCCCAAGTGTTTATACAGTAAATACCAGTGATGGTTTTAAGTATTTATTTACGTTTATAACATTATTGCCTCCAAATATTAATTTCTATTCATATCATTAATGTTTTCTAACTGTAATGAAATAATATCAATTCTACTGGAACAATAAAAATAAAAGTGTAATATATGTATTACGACTTATCTTTATTTGAAATTGTTTACAGAATTATTTATCAATCAATATCAATAAAGGTTAAATATTTTGATTATACTAACTACATACATTAGTATTGAGGAGGACGTATAAAAATAACATTTTTATTTTATAAGTATTATTAAGAACAAAATATATAATTAGTCAAGGAATCGAATTCATGTTTTTCATAACTAGAAGAGAGAATTTATAATGACTTTTATAATTTCAGGTATATTTTTTTAATTCCTGAAAATTAAGAGGTAGTTCCAAAAAATTAAAACATGAAACTAATATAATAATAATTATTTAAATTAGCATGTAGCCTATATTTACTTTAAAGTAGCCTCATGCGACCCCAAACACTCAAGATTCGCTATTTTCTCCGAAAATTCCATTGTCCTCCGGCAATATATTGGTGGAGGTATTGGTGATACTGACACATACAATACTTTGTAGGAAGTTCAATATCTCGAAAATAATTCTAGCTATTGCAAACGAATTTTTATGAAATGTTACGATATATGACCGAAGGCTATATATAATATGTTCAAAGAAATAAGTACATTTGGTTTTGATTTTTCTAAACTATAACGGTTTAATGACTTGTACAATTACAAAACTTTCCAAGTCAACTGCAATGATTTTTATTTTCTAATAGGCTATTGAAGGAGGAATGATGAAGAATGGTTTGTATTTTTAGTATTAGATTTTGTGTATGGGAGAAAGTTTGTGAATTATTGTTGCACACTTTATTATTTTCATAATTGACTTGAAAGAAACAGTAAAAATACCGGTGTTTTGTAAATTTTATTTTTGGAATATTTTTAACGACAAGCATTTAAATTCAAACTACCCTGATAAAAATATAACAATGCGACGCAATTAATCCCAGTGGTTAAAGGGCTCAGTGTGAAAACTCAAAACTCAAAAATTTAAAAGTCAAAAAAATACTGTGTACCATCATTTTAATAGTTTGTTATTGAAATGTTTATATAACTCTTTGTTACCAATTTATGAAATTATGAAGGTGTAACGTTTAGTGTAATAGCGTGGAGTGCAGTGATTATACATGTTTCTAATTTGTTTCTGTAGAGAAAAAGTGTTATTTTATATTATTTATTTGAATCATGTAAGATAAATGTCTGATTGGAGGTGTACCTATAGTAATATATAGAACATTCAAATAAATTCATCAAAACTGTTTTATGAACAGTTTTTTTTTATTTGCCCTTAAGATTAGTGAAGACGGAGGGAGGGGGAGGGTAAGTATGAATGGAATATCCCTATCAACTGAACTCTAAATTGGGTAATCTTTGAATGTTTTACTAAGTTCAATAGTTTTTACGAGATCTATTAAGCTATACCGTTCCCAAACTTAATCTAAAAAGTACTATAAAGTGAAATGAAACAAATGTTGTTTTAAAGATATTTGATTTGATATGTTTACAGAATGTGTCATAAACTCTTGTAGCAAATACAGAATGATCCAAAAAGTAACAAAACATGATTATTTTTATAACATTTCTAAATTTAACTATATAGAAATTCTGTAATAATAATAATGCTGACAAATAATTTTTAAAATATTTATAATTTTTTAATGTTTTTTCTTAATTTTGACTTTAAGTATATACATTACAATGTATAAAATACATGTGTCATTTTAGAAGTATATTGGTGGCACTACGAAAGAGATTATGTTTTTTAGAACATTGGGGAAGTAAAAATTGCTTTAATCTTCTTTTTTAACTGAAATCAAAGCATTACCAAACTACTTAGTGAAAGACTTTTATAGTCCAGAGGGAAAATCGTTAGCCGTAACAGAACCACTTCCTGCTCTTTCCTTTTCTTCCTCATCGTACAATAAAATTTTACTATGATTGTGACGTCAAGTGTCTGAGTGGTTGTGTAATAAGTGATTTATGGTGAAACTATAAAACAAACAATAGTGCATTAAACATTTTCGACATGTTTTTGTAAGGTAATTAATCAAGAAGGACTTACAGGTAAAATTTAATTAATGGTTTCATTAATTTAAAGCTATGAATCACCAAAATTGTAACTCATTTTGAAATATTTTTTTTCCGTTTACAGAGTTCTTTATCTTTAGATTTAATATCCAGTACATAAATTTCTATTTACTTACAAAAATAAACGGTGTATACCATCGCACTAACCTTCTCAAAAACAAATACTGATCAAAAAACTAATATTTTTCACCATTTCCCCAAGGATTAAAAAATAAGTAAACAAATAAATTTCCTAATATATTTTTATTAGAGATAAGTTGGTAGAGAATTATCCTCATCTCGCTTGCGAAATTAAAAGAAGAAAAATCTTTAAATACTTAAATAAATTTAACCTAATCTTAATTTTCTTGTTAGTAGAGTCCCCGGCACTTGAGATCAAGATTGGAGTGGGGGAAGGTGCGGGTGACCACGTGACCTATGCCCCTCCACCTTGGCCCCTCCCCCTTGTTTTAATTATCCCCACAATTTTAATTATCGTATTTATCGTTATTACAAAATTTTAAATATTGTACGATATTTTACAGTTTTCTATATCTCTGAAAATTCTATATTTCGTACATAAGAATAAACAAAATGGATCATATTGTAGGAAGAGTTGACAAGAGTCAACTACCCATGGTCGCTATTAGCTGTGACCACCAATCCATTACAATACTGTGGTCCCCGGATTATTTTATATTTTAGTTATTTTTTTTAACCTTACGGGTTTTTACACAGCGTCAGAGAGTCACACACACAAACTTACAACATTACAAAATATTTCCTATATTTACATCTCCGAAACATACACCTGCACAAGTCACCATGACAGTCTCACTGTTTACAAAATAAGAAGTCTTTAATATAAAACTTTTGACAGTTCAGTACACAACAACTATAACACTGGTCCGATGTAGTTGTCGATACAGTCCCTGTGCCCGTTCTAGTCACAACAGTGGTTGTCGTAGATGAGCTGTACAGATCCATTACCGTCATTCGTACGTTCCAATACCTGCACCTACAATGGCAAAAGCTGAATGCCTAGCACTTTGTACATGCCAGGCCGTCAACTTGACATTGGGGTGCTTTAAAACATTTGTTAGCACAACAGTACCCGGTCAAATGTTGAGGTCGTTCAGGTACTTTTACTGGAACACTGTACGACTTCCGTGAGTGGCAGTCGGCAAGCAAACAAGTGCACAGGTTTCCGTAACAATCTGGTTTGTACAAAACACCAGATCTTTTATTTTGATTTTCTTACATGCGTTACCGCAGCACACGTAGGATTCCAGCGTCTTACACAGATACAATTCCATTATCTGAAAAAGCAGAAAATAATTCGTTAGTATAAAAATACTATTCAGCTTGTCCTCTTTGTTTTACGGGGTTGGAACCGTCATCCGGTACAGTGAAGCCATAACATAGCCCACATTACAAGCCGAGGGCAAGCAGAAGGCTTACCCCCTTGTGGGAATAGCTCCAATCCATCGCTATTCCCTGTGACCACCACTCCATTACAAAATTGTGGTCCCCTTTTTATCTTTTTTTCAAATATTTAATTTTTTTATAATTTTTTTTTACGCTTTGACTCCGTGCCCAAATTGTACCTCATTCAAAGTTTATCAAGTATTTCGACTGCGCCAGTGACCTTCAAACAGGTTTACGGGAGAACCAACTCCGCTCCAGGGACCTTCATTCAACCTTTATAATGTACCAAATCCCATCTTAAGATTATCATACAAAAACCATCATAGCCTACCATTAGTAAATCATACCTAACCTATTGTAAACAAATGTTCAGATGAATTTAGCCAAATAATTATAAAAATTGTTACCAAAACTTTAGAAAATATAAATTTACCAAAAAGTAGAAACCAACAAATGTAGTAAACACCATATTTAAAAAATATTTATAAACTGTTAGCAATGAATGTGCAAAGTAGGCCTAACCTACAAATAGGCTAAATGAAAATCGTATGCCAAGATTAATAGAAACAAAACACTTTTTATTAAAAACCATTCTAATTGAATACATGTAGAAATATATGTTTAGTTAACATAATAAGAGAAGTAAAGTTCAAAATATCAGCAAAGCACTTGTAAACAATCACTATGTATTGGAAACACTAAATCCAAATCTAGGTCACGTCATTATTTACAAAACACCGATTCCAAAAACAAACTGTCTCAGAATTATATTCACTAATAGATATGTAACACGATATTATCTGTCACAGTTAGTATTATATAAACTTGTAAAATCACAATAGAATAAGAGTTCACTAAACTTTTAAATAGAAATATGATAATTTGTAAATAACTAGTTGTAGACTTGAACAGCTGTTAGATTATATTTAGGAAAAGCCATCTTGCAAATTCGCGGAATAGTACATAAACAATCTATTACTTTCAAATATCAATTTTCAAATATTTGTAGGTCAAAGTAAATTTTAATCGAACCATGATCTCAAAATTGAAACAAAACTATAAGATACTAAAGTGCACTTAACTGTCTACATAAATGTGATTAAATATCGTAAATGATGATGGAAAGCGTAAGAAATAGATCCTTCAACCAATGAACGTACGAGTCCAGAAGGTTTACAAAAACAACGAGACCACGTGACAACAATCGACCAATCACAAGATGAAGATGGCGTGGAACAAAAATTGAATATACAAGTCCCGGGAGGTATGAAGAAGCCGCGAAACGTAAGCGTCGGTTTTGAAGGGGAGACGCATCCAGACAGCCAAAGGATGAAGATGTACATTTGGCGTGTGTGAATTTTTTATATATAGTTTCGTTTTTTATCAAATAAAGTGAAAGTGATTTAAAAAATATACAAATGGTAGTATAAACTTCATTAAGTAAGAAAACAATCATAAATATAAAAGAATCCAAATTTAAAACGATTACAAGAGGCAGGAAAGATTAGCCTAAATTCAAATTATTATTTTGAGATCACCATTTTTTATTTAGTCCTCTTTTCATATATAACTTCTTCAAATTTAAATAGTTATGCGTTTAGTGGTTAATTTAAATCAGCCAGCACGAGTTCCCTACCCGAGATAAAATATAGACTATGCAAAATGTTATTTTAAATTGCAGAACTGTATAAATGTGTGTCTAACTAATGTGATATATAATATTGAATTTCTATTGCTCCAAGAATGAGCTAAGTCGAGGCATAATAATTAAAAGACTATATAAATATATATAACCATTCAAATGTTAATTTATCATCTAGGAATAAAACCAAATCATGATTAATGTTAAAATGTTTGTGTTGAGCAATTTATTGACTAGTGTAAAGAAAGTTAATTAATAATCTGAAAATTGAAACAGAATGATAGATGCAATTTTCTTAATTCTCTTCCAAACATACTATTATATTTGTTATAAATTGGCAAATTGTAATAAATGAGTCAAAGACACCAAGATATTAATTTTTAAATTAATTTCTACAATAAACATATTAAATTAAATTATTATACCTTGCGGGCTTTTTAGTTCCACGCTAGAGGGTAACACACACACACACACACACACACACACACACACACACACACACACAGATGCCAGTCAGGTATATTCATACCGTCCCCGCGACTTTTGGGCATCAATTTAGGCAAGGAGTAAATCGTAATAACTTTTAGCACTTTTTAGTGCACATTTACTATCTACGTTACTATTATGTTGTGGTAATAAGCATTTAATGTCTCCACTATGGGAGAATTTCTCCACCTGAGACAATTCCATCACGCACGGATGAAATTGTCTCAGAAATTGAGCCTTTTCTAATCCTATGGTGAAAAGTGTTGCAAAAGGCTTGCACAAAGTGCGTATCGTGTCCTTGTTGTAAGGTACACCTCCTTCACCCCATCTGATATAGTGAAAACGAGATTGTAACCAACGAGCCGATCTTTGCGATTTATCGTTAATTATTGAAAAATTGTAAGGCGGTTTGAACACTGTGATACTGTGAAAATGATCACTGACAATTGCCAATTCTTTGACGATATACTTGTTATCGTTATCTTGAAACGCGTGAAATTCAACTACTGCCGCTTGCATGTTTTTTAAACAAACTCACTTCGTCGTACAATTTGTTCGCTTCGGGGAGAGTGCTAGATACGAGCTCGTCGCTGGCCAAGATCTCAATGATGTAGGAGCGTAATTTTTTCTCGATATAAAACAATTCGGCGACACGTCTGGACATGAGCGGAATACTCTCCTCTAGTAGCTTCCACTCGTCAGCGTTCAAGGTCATACAATGTTGCCCATCGTACAATTGAACGTAACGTTTGCCGAAAAGGTTGCGTACTATTACGTCTACGATAGTCAGATTGAATTTACGCGTTCTCTTATCGCTGATAGCAGCCGTTATAGATTTTAAATGAAGTGATAATTCGTCAAGTATTAGGTGATTGAAGAAAACAAATTTTCTACCAGCTTACACTAAAAGTCCAAGACCGAAACCTGTATGCTGAAATAAACCGGTTGTTATGAATTTAGTGCACTCGGTGTTTATGAAATGAACGGATTTAAGAAATATTCCCAAAGGAAGATTAGGTGGTACCTGACGCTTAGTAGGAGCTCGCTCCACGTCCATCTTGCTCGGATCCATGGTCTCGACTGAACTGTGAGCACACTGGTCTCTCATTACTACCACTCCGACGTAAGATTTTTTTCTGAAATGTTTGCGTAATTTTAGTTAAATCGTTGTCAAATTCCGGATCGATTTGTACAAGAGGAAACTCGTGTAATCGCGGTTCGTCGTCGAAATCGAATTGATAGTATATCACGTCATCAATCTCGACATCTTCACAAAAGTCACAATAGTGACGGCGAAAAACCACTCCTACAGCACCCACTAAAACGTATACCGAATCTGCAGCACAGTCGATGTTACCCGAAGAAAGCCGATTCTTTAACGCAGCTTAGACGTGTCTCGATATTTGCGTCTTATCGACTTGAAACTTACTTTTGTTGTGGAGCAGACTGTCTTCGATGAATGCTTCGTTCAACACTTCGTCGATCGGATGACAATCGAATGAATGGATATTTTCCTCGTCAATTATGTCATCTAAATCGGATAACCTATCTTTAGGCACGAGCCTGAGGAAAGCGTGAACAACTCCTGTATATGTGGTGCACATGATGTCTCGTCAGCGAATGATTGGCTCCCAGTGTATCGATACTATTATACCTATACAGTTTGTGCGTTCGCATCTATTTGACAATACCTTTTTCACTGTGCCTGTAAGGAGATTGTACACAATATGCGAGTCGTGTAAAATCAGACAATAGACTGTAGTATTTACAGGTATATTAGCGGAAGTTTCTATTTCTAGTCTGACATCCACGGGACCTGATTTAATAGAATCGGCCTGTTTTGAACAATCGATTACAAAGAGAGGGTATTTTGTAAAAGATTGTAAATCTAGACTGGGCAAGGACTCGTGCGTATAGTACGATTCTTGGAATCTATGGTACATTTCGTACATTTTGGAAATATCGCCGTTAATATTATCGTAAGGAAAATACTGTGAATTTAGATAGAGTTTTAAATTTGAAAGGCCGCACATGTCAAAAAGAGTGGCATCCTCTTTGATCTGATTTTTTCTATCTATTTGGAAGACTAGAATAACGTAGCGTGGTTTTTCCAGCTGATTAGCGGTTTTAATTGTCCACGAAATCTGATTTGTTTGCGGCACTATTGGATACTCGTGTAACTCCCAACTACGAAACGGATCATGGACAGGTTCGTCTCTTTCGATCATTTTCAAAAGATTCAATCGGAGTGAATCTGAAACTGTCACATAAGGCACTCTCCAGTGTATACTAGTTATGTTCAGTTTAACGTTTGCAGCATCATCAGTTTATACAGCGTTCAAACCGAGGCCGAACGTAAAAGCACTAGTTCCTGTTTTACGTTCATTACAATCCGTTGGTAGTCGTCGAAAAAGCCCATCAACAGCTTCAATGGTACAGAGAGGGAAAAGTTTGAAACAGTAGCTATCCCACCGACCCCCAACCATCCTGCATTGCTGAATTTATTCTTTTCACTCTCTCGCAACGACAATAGATTTTTAATGGTACTGGAAATCCCGACATTTCTCGTACGGTCCACTTCGCTACCGGCAAATTCGTATCTAATATCGTCAAATAGAAAGGCTACGGCATTCTTGACCAATTTCACTGTTGCAGCTCCGCCGTCCGCTTTTGTACCGCTCAGTGTTCCTTTTATATGCGATATACTTCCAAACGGTGCTGTGATCACGTCCTGTTGATTTATGGGGATACGAATTTCGTCGCTATTGCCGTACGTTGACGACGCATAAGGTCTGTGCGAATGATATTCAAGACCATTGATGACGTCATTGTATTCTGCTGCACTATCTATTGCCAGTAGATCCATTTTTCACTTTAAATCCCAAAGCTGAGATAAACGAATATTTCTAGCTGTTAACTCTGTCGAGTTTGAACGTACACTGATACTGTTCTTATAACGTTGTCCATTAAATACGAGACCCATTTCTACGTAAATGCAATCGGACAGAAACGGATTCTTCTCTGAAATTTATAGGCACTTCGTTCTGATCTCTAAGGCTTACGGTGATGTTATGAATGGTTTTCACGTTGACGGGTAAATATATTAAAGTCGTCGGTATTTCGACAATCTTGTAGCCCGGAGCCACTTGTGGGTAAAACTCGTGTATATTGTGTGACTCTTTTCCATTTTGAAATGACCCAGTTACAATATTACACGCAACTCTAATAACATTCACCCTTATAATATTGACGGGGAGCTCAGATTCGTGTTTTCGGTTGGCTGATAAATCCCCATTATTGAAACCGAGTAATTTTCCGATAGATCCGTCTTTAAAATGTATAGTCTTTGAACACTTAAGTTCCGCTTTAAGTGTGTTATTGTTCGGCTTGAGCGAAAATGCAATCTCCGGTTTGAGCTGTGATTTTATATATTTTTCAATATCCTCAATTTCGTACGAACCTGTCGGTATAGTAACGGTCACTTCATAATTATCGTTTTGATCTTCACCGAGATACAATTTATTAATAATTCCTTCTTCGATATTGGGAATGGAATTGTACACAGCAAGATCAATGAGACCGATTTCCCACTCTCCATCGGATAGATCAATCGGTGGAAAGAAATCACACCAAAGTGTAGAACTATTTCCGTTTAAAACAATACTCATGATAGTAGAAACTTTAAGCACAAATGTCCACTGACGAAGTGTCACTTTGATGTCGCTTGTAATTATAGTGAATATTAGCGTTGGAACCAAAATATCTAGTCAGTTCGAGTGGAGGTCTAAGATTTCCAAAACTGTCATAGTATTCTACATTTACACCGCGCTTTTTATAACACACCCAATGTGTACCTTCACCCTTGCACTATCGAGGTTGACAACGGCGGATTCGTTTTTCAACGGTCCCGTCGGGGGAAGATTATCCCTCATAAAAACACCTCTGAAATACGGTATCCTCACGGCATATTTTTCTAAATCAATATTTGTTAACGGTCTGTTTGGTAATGAATCAATCAAACTTTTTTTATTGATCTTCTACTTGGTTCTACTACTGCCTTTCGGTCCTATGCCTTTTGGATAAAAATCACTGCCTTTTGGATACGGTTTGAGATACAGACCAGTGCCTTTAGCGTATGGTTTGAGATACAGGCCGCTGCCTTTTTGATACGGATTGAGATACAAAGCCCCACCCAACAAGAGACGTTTCGACTTTTCCCACCTCCCAATTTGGTTTTCGTTTTCATGGCCGTTGTTACAGCCCACGCTGCTGCCCGTTCACCCATAGACGCGTCACCCGATTTGACTCGACTCCAAGCCCGTTCTGCTAAAATTTTGTCCGCTTCTCTACGTAGCTCTGAATCACTGTATTTGCTGTACGCTATATCGTGCTCTTTAAACGCTTCGTCTAAAGGATTGACTCCTTTATCACCTCGGGCTAACTTCTCGGCTAGTTTTGTACCCGGACCGCAATAGTTGTAAGAGGGTAAATGGAGTTCTACAGGCAATATATCTATAGCCTTGTTTAAAACTTTATCACTAACGCTTAAAATTCCAGAAACGAGACCACGGCCCTTTTTGACTCTTTTTGATGTTGTTCGTCCCTTTGCCATTTCTATACTGAATCATTACTCAAATGTGCAACGTATTTATGGTTGTTCAGTGTCGTCGCTCCACACCATACGCCAATGACTAAATGTTTCTTTAGGAGTATCGACTTTACTATATTGCTTTTTAATCATATGTGCGAGATCAATCAATTATTCCCTTCGCCATTTGTTGTCTAATGTGTTCACTCTCTTACTGCATGCTTTTATTGTTTCAGCATCAGTTGCTCTTATAGCCTGTACTAATTGGGCTCGTGTGATGACATCACTATCTGTAACACCGTCGGCAATATTACAAATACGTTTTGAGGAGGCATCAAAGCAGTCTTTTTTTTATCTCTTAGTAGAGCACGATCTATAATCAACGACATCAATTCTTCAAGCTGTTGAATGTTGATTGCATCCAAGCTGCTAGTACCATCCTTTACTTTGGTCAGTTTTCTACTGCCACAGTTCCAACCATTACTGTTCAACGGCATTACCTTGCTGTCCACATAGTTTTTGTTGGCTGCGTCTTCCGTGTGTATTGGGGTTTTTACGTTGCATATGTAGCTTTTTTGAGCGTCAAATTTATTGTACGAATTTTTCCCAATAAAGTACATTCTAGCATATTTCACGTTTAAGCCATCGCCGTCCTCTAGCGGAGTACCAATATCCTGTAGCCGATAATTTTTAAAGTCATAGCCACTATCAAGTTTAACTGGAATTAACGATTCGAGATATTCTTTTGTCACGGCATCATCATTGTCTTTCGGTTTAGCTAAACCACCTATAGGTCTCCAGCTTGCGTCATATCGTTTCCTCTTGTCATCAAACATTAAACACTTTGTTTCCAATTGGTTAAGGGTGACGTCATCGGTTTCAGAGCGTGCTGTAACTACATTATGTAACAATTTACCTCCTATATCATAGTCTCCCTCTGGTGTAAGGTTAAAATCTACACCTTTAGGATCTATTTTTCTGTTGGAGCCGCTACTCTTATAACGTCCAAACTTGTCGACACTCATCGTATTAATGTTCTAATTTTTGCATTTCCCTCGCCTTTTATAATTCCAGCTTCTTTTAGTTCTTCTATAATAGAAGCTATCTAATTTGCATGTCCGGTATGTCCTGCATCGTAAGATGCCAACAAATGTCTCAGTCTGTCACACAACTCATTCGGATCGTCCCAGTATGAATAACCTTTACCGCTAACTGTTTTAGGAGGGAATAACCTCTCTATAATGTTTCTATATTTTATAGATTTGTTACGATTAACACTTGTCCGTTAGGATCGTATAATCTTTTGTGTGCACTGTATCTCACACAGATATCTTGATACGCTCGTAAATCGGCCTCGGTATATATTTCATCATCAGGTATACGCTTAAACACCAACTCGTACAATCCGGGCGTCCCTTTATAGTGTACTCCGTCAATTATAATTTCACCATCGTCCGACAACTGAAGAGTCTTGTTACCAATCATCATAGACTTGTCTTCGATTTTCGGTCCGTAACTGTGATCTATATTTCGACTACCGGCGGTATCTTTCATCATTTTGAGCATATATTTTTGTGCCAGCGGATGTGAGAAAGTACTGTTTACCCATTTTTCAGATACACTTTGCCCTACAGGTGTGGACAATAGTTCCCTTACACTGGGCTGCGGTTGCTCAGGAGTCTCTGCCATTATTTCGGTATCCATAAAATCAACCCTGGGAGTAGCCGGTACTTCCCCGACAGTCCACTTTTCATTTTTCTCTTCCTCACTCTCGCTGCTCCACTCATCCGCTATTTCCGTCTTTCCATCCCACTCTTCTTCGGGTTTAATTTCTTGTTTCGGCAAAAACACTCCACTCTTCTGCAAGTCTTTAATTATTGGTGTGTATTTCTTAGTATACATTCGTTCCTCTTCGGCCTCTCCGTACCATAACTGTCTGTACTTTTTCATTATAGCCTTGCGCAATCTGGCTATCTCCAGCGTTAGATGCTCTCTCTTCTCAGACATCTTGTAGAATGACGTTTGTTGCAAGTATCAAGCCTTTTTTACCTTAAAAATCTGTTACAATTCGATCAAAACCAATTCTAAATCTTCCATTCTCCGGTTCACTGTCCTTATCTATTACAACGAATCCATGTTTATCTTTCCACGCGGATGCACAAATGTTTTAAAAATCACTAAACACCATATCAGTGTACGTGATCATTGTAAATGTGTCGTAAATTGAGATCGTCCTGCTTGAAAAGGACCAAGAGATTGGCATTGTCTCGAATCAATTGTTTGGGAATCCTGTTGTACGTCTGTCCTAAGTAGAAGGAATCTATATTATTCTGACGTCCCATGGTGAAATAGTTACGTGTATTATCGTGTTTCTCGCAAGCTATGTCGTCAAAAATTATTATCGAATTTGGCTCCGCTTCACTAGGATGGATGACATTTTCATTGTCCGTGAATGTGTAATAACCAATTTCTTTGGTATTTCCCAGTATAGTTTCCAAAAACTTGTACTTTGGCTGCTGGAGTGATTTAGAAAATACATAGACGTTGGCAAATTTCAGTCCATTTGGATTGAAGAGCAGATTAAATAGCACATTAGTCTTGCCACTGTTTAATGGGCCGCACACTATAGATCGAACTGTGTTTGGTAATAAAGAACTGTGACGGTGCATTGTTGAGCCGCCTCCTGCAACAACGTAAAAGTTTCTTCACGTAGTTTATCCGCTGTGTTTTTTAAACGCATTACGCTGCTCAACGTTTGTCTGAATACTGTGGAAAACTAACAGTGCTATCTTATTAAATACAAAACCTAAACAACAAGCTTGGTTTTATCAATACAACTATCGTGTTCCTTGTCAAACCCTAACCACCGCACCAGTACTTTGTTACCCTTTTTGCGTAGTACTTTTTCAACAAGATATACGTTGCCGATCTTTGACTCGCTTAATTCTTCGGCATAGAATCCTCCTTTCAGAATGTCACCTTTCGAGTCTTGTAGAATGTACGTTGCAGGATTGGTCGGTACAACAGCGTACACGGTAAACACTTCGTTTGTCAAGTTGGGTAGATATCCTTTAGCAAAAGTCTTTTTAAATTTCGATATTCTAACTTTGTCGTCCACTTTAAATCGCGCCAGTGCTTTTGTACTCTTGCGTGCTATTTTGTCCAGTAACATTTTCTCGTGCTTTTTCAACAACTTGAGCGGGTTTCATGCCGATAGTACTATGCACAGTGTTATATTATGTCTTTACTACGTTTTTCAGCAGCTCCAACCACTCGTAACTACCACGTGCGTAAATTCACGCCACATTATATTTTTCAAAGTACGGTTCAGGCGCTCCACCATAGACGCTTTCTTGTCTGAAAAAGTGGCGTAGTGATTTATATTGTATTTTTTCATTAATCTCTTCACGTGCGATAAAGCGTTACATTAATTACGTGTACCCTAGCGTTCAAGTCCGAAAACAGCGTCAGGTGACTCTGGCCGTAGGCTTTCTAACAGTGCCTGCAAAGATAACAGATAGTTCGGAACTGAGTTTAGCACTGATGACATTCGCTCGAAAAGTTTTCTAAAATTTATCTTTTACTTTAACTGTCATCATGTTGATCTATCTTTGTTATTTAAAAAAGTAAGATAGTTTAATACAGAAGCCTCACAAAGATGTGGGCAGTTCTTTTTTTCTTCTTAAATTTATAAAGAAAAATCAAAAATCATGACTTCGTCTTCATTCATCATGGCTCGTCTTAAAACATCTTTTGACAACTCTTGAACCAGGTAAAAGAAAGTTACTGTTTTATTTTACTGAGTTAACTATGTTAAAATATGTACTGTCTTTATAAATGTAAAAATTTAAAATCTGTTTTTAATTATAACTAAACTATAGCTTGTTAGTAAATTATAAGAGTATAAATTCAAACAGTCTTTTAAAACGAATAGCAATTCATTTTATTTCTAATTATTATGGAGTGAAATCATCAATTGACTTATTTAACATATATAACATTTTATTTTCAAAGAAATTGCAGTTTCAGAGCTTAGGTACGGAGAAATATATTACTTATAAACCTAGAACAGAAGTGTTTAAACTTGTAAAAGGTCTCTGTTCATTTACTAATTCCAACCTGTATATTTCTCAGCTTATTCTGGTTCAGTCTGGAATTACAAGCTATAACTTCAAGTTCAAACTCAAGTCCAGACATTTCATCTAAAGGACATTTCAGCTTTGTTTAAAATACAAAAGTGAAAACTAAAAATAACCAAAGAACTTGAATTTATGTATTTTCATTCATTGAGGACTTGTGAAATTTGTTTAGATAATGCTTTAAGTTTTTTTTAAAACAATAATAAACATTTTTTTTTTTTAATGCAAAACTAAAATAAATTTTTCTTGGAAGGGACAAGCTAGCAATTTCGGACCTCACGACCCCAAAGGGGTTGATTTTCTAAATTTATAAAGTATTGACGTCAAAAACTAGTAAAATTTTCTAACATTTTTTTTATATAATAAACCTTTTTTTATATAGTTGGCCAACTCAGATAATATATATGTAATTACTTAATTTTTTTTTAATTTTCTAATAATTTAATCTTAAAATCATTTTTGTAACTTAATTACTATTAAAATTTTTTTACCATTATCTTTGTTCACCAAAATATTTTGTAATTTAAAACATATGGGGGGATTTGTTTAACGTTATGTAATTATTTTGTTTTAAGGGCGTATCAACTTTACACATGTATGGATATATGTATATATATAAGTATGCATACATAATCAATTGTTACATTATAAATTGTTCTTTTATTTAAAAAAAAGAAACTAATGTTATGTGTTAATTTGTTTTTCTGTAAATGGTTAACTCCGAAACTGCTAGATTTAAAAGAGACCAAGGTCACCGAGCGAACTAAATAACTAAATTTCTCCACTTGACGTGACCATTCCTTTGGTTCCAAAGCGCGCCTTCGTTTCTTGTTAAAATTTTCCCCTTCGAATGGTACACAAAATAATGATAAACTTACTTTATTATTGTAGTCAGGTGTCAGATGTCAGCGTTTCCAGAACGGTGCCCGTGAGAGCTAAGGATTTTATATTGAAAATTTGTCAATACGAGTCACTTGTGAATAATAAATTGCGCCACATTATAACTTTCCTTTTGTACGTATTTAGCTAAACCCATTTTGTACGTATATAACTTTAGTATGAACCCATTTTCACTTTTGTTCATTATTGTTTACTGTAATAACATCTCGCAACGTTTGTGCTCAATTGATTCCTGTGTCCTTGTGTAAATGGGTCAGTCTCGCCAAATGGGTGTGGTTCTTATTGTTTCAGTGAAAAGATTGTTTACAATGAAGAGAATAATGCAAAAATAAAAAGTTGTGTATTGCGTTACCATGCTGTTACCACAAAAGTTGGAATCTAGTTTTATAAAATTATATAAACTCAAAGTTAATAACAAACGTCGAAAAACAATTTACTATATCGTCCTTTTAGTATTAGTTTTACTTAAAATACGGCTTCTCTAACGGCCAACTAAACATTTCAGATAGTTATTTTGATGTTACCTTATACTCTTGTCTCCATGTGTAGCTTCTATTTTCAATAAAACTAGTAATTCTTGTATATTTGTAAATTTTGTCTTGACATTTCATGATTTTGATGAAATCGAGTGCATTTATAATTTCCAGGTCCGAGAAAAAAGAAGAAATATATTGTTGAAAAATATTTATATTGGTTTATCGTGGTTGATTTTGTGGAAAACTCATTCAGAGGTTTAATAAATTAAATACATTGGTAAGAAATAATAATTGACCATACTATTAATAATATTAACATAAGAGCATGTTTACAAATTCTAAACAAAAAAGTGATTTCTGACGCAGTAATACAAGGTTTACCTAGGTTTGACTCGGCAATCGCTTAATTTAACACCATTGCCATAATTTAAAATTTCCAAGGGCAAGAATAAGAAAAGCCTTATTAAACAATTAACAATTTTATTAAACTATCTGTTAATATATACATAACTATAACAGTACATAACATTCATATATTATTGCACTATTATCATTAACACAGTTTTGTTTTTCCATTAAAAAAAAAAAAGGAAATTGTTTAAAAATGTTTTTATTTTAATGAAAATAAACCGTATCTTCCATCTATTTCATAGATTTTAAAATAATTTTGTCTCTGATTTGTCTTACACTATTAATTAAATTATAGTTTTAAACGCTCTTAATTTTATTTCTGTAATATACAACATAGTATAAATGATTATTGTATTGTTTTACATATGTTTCATAGTTTTATCACAAGACACTTTCTCACTAGTAGCTCCTTAAGCTCGTGACGTCACAACGAAAGCAAAGTTTTATTGTACATTGAAGAATAAGAGAGAAAGAAGGAAATAGTTCTCGTATGAATAACAACTTTTCTTCTTTTCTTTTATAAAAGTCTTCCATTAAGTACATAATTTACTAAATGCTTTACTGTTAATAAAAAGAAAGACATTTTCTTTTGATATTTTCTTTTCCTTACAGTGTCCTTTCCATAACCTCGAAAGTTCCACCATATTTTGAATGAAAATTAACTTAAATTGTACACATAGTACAATAGTACAATAGTACATAGTACAATACTACATAGTACAAAGTACACATAGTTGAAGACACTAAATGTTTAAGTTAACAAAGTACTTAGAAAATTAACAAATGTTGTAAGATTTCGTTTTCCTCATTATAAAAATTGTGCAAAGTTACATCTTAAAAATTCACAAAAAATTTAGTAAATAGCCTTTGTTTCCATTTTCTATATATTAATTAACCTTTACATATTAAGTTGGCAGTGGAATAGCGTAGTTGACTTATCTCGCCACTGTTCGAACTAGTGAAACGTCAAATGAAAATTTGAGACCGGTTCTAGTGTTGCGTTTTTCAGTTTATTACCTACTCACCTCCATAAATAAACAAAGTTTTTTGAAACTATTCAACAAATCTTCTATACATTATAATAAGTAGACTCCTCACACTTATCTTGTCTTTCAAATAAAAAATATATAATTCTATTATTTTCCTAAAGAAGTAAATTTCAAATATAAATTAAACACATTGCACGTTATTACACTAAATGTTACACTAAATTTACCTTCATAATTTCGCAAAGTGGTAAAGTAAAGAGTATTACATAACAATTCAAAAACAAACAACTAAAATACAGATTTTGAGTATTCAAACTTTTTGTCTTGAGTCTCCACAGTGGGAGACTCTTAAGTCTCTTCATTAATCATGTGCTTAAGTGTATTGCGTTGTACATGTCTCTTAATATATGTCTCTTAATATATATATAAAGCAATAAATATACGAAATGTTACATTTCAAAAATAAACACAATAAAAAGCATCGAGCCTAATATTATAACGGTTGTCTTGTAATAATAATTCTTCTTCCCTCAATCATAATATTCATAATAGTTGTTTAATAAAAATCTATATTCACTGCAATAACGAAAGCTTGATATGTCTTGGAGCGGCGCCACTGTGCCACTGTCTCTCCTTTATAAACTGTAAAATACAAGGAGACACTTAAATGTGATCAAACGTGCACATATTTTGACGATTTAGCAACATTTCTAGTGTTTATGCACTAGAACATAGTTTAAATATTATTTTACATTCATAACATTAATGGTTTCAAGTATTAATTTACGTTCATAATATCAATGGGACAAATCAATAGTATAGTTTATTACGTACGTCAATAAGCAAAATCGTAAGTGTTGTTATTACTTTCTGTGACATATTTTTGTTTCTTCTCCCCACGTGTTGTAATACCAGCAGATAATGGTCATGGAAGAGTCAGAGTGGAGAGAGAAGAAGAAAAAGACAGTTTCTATTTTAATGTTTTTAATTAACAAAAGCATTTGGAAAATGACTTTAGTCGTAATAAACACTTTCTTCACTTTTATGCTCCTCGACGATACGCGTTGGATGTAGGAGGGGGAAATGACGTGTGTGATCAAATGTTTTGGGACGAAACTATAAAACAAACTAAGAAAGCACATTGATTAGGTCGTTATCAAATAACATAGTCTGGAGCGGATCATGTTCCTTGGTTCTAAATGAACTAAAACTAATGGATTCCTATTGAATGCTATAGTAATTAATTATATTGTTTTTATCTTTGTTCGTACTGTTAGGAATAAGTTAATATTAGGTTATATTAGGAAGAACTCATATTCACAAAGCTCAGAATGATCCAACTATTGTGAAACCGTTAAAAAAATGTTGAAATGCTTGTCTTGCATAGAAACTAGGACAACAGAGAGAACCGAAGGTATATAAGCGGTCAGCATGATTTGGAGGGGGTCTTGATGATACCGGCAGGTCGATTGCCGTGGTGCAGGAATTTGGCTCAGGAATTCTACTCAACAGACAGTAAGCAAGCATTTCTATATTTGTATGTAAAGTCAGTCACCAGTTAGAAGATTTATAATTTCTATCATTTAAAGTATAATGATAGTTGGAATACTTTTGAGCTTTGAGTAATTAATTTGAGTAATTATTTTGAGTAATTAATTTGTATAATAAATAATACTTCGTTTGAATATTACTTTGTCTTAATGTTTCAATTAGATTCTTATTATTGCGTTGCATTAAAATATCGTATTGATGTATTAGGGAAGTAGACGTAAGCTTAATGTCAATGATAAAGAGTTAATAAAATATTGAACAACTGATCTAGTAATCAATTAATAAAAGGAACCCAGGCATATTTTGAGGGCTGTTCATAACAGTACAGTCAAAATGGATTATAGATTTTTAAAAGAAAATATTTAAGCTCTAAAAAACTTTGTAATGTTGCTTCAAAAATACTTCCAGTCCCGAGTTGTCTGAAAAGTTACTTTTAAAGGAAGAGGATGAAAGAAAGTGTTAAAAAATTATTTTTTTCGCGATTATCTCTAAAGTATGAATTGTACGAAGTATTATAAGTTTAAAAAATATAAAATTTGCTACAATTTGATTATTTTTACTCGTTTAGATACGGTTAAAATTGACCAATAATTGAAGGTTTGGAAATTTTGTTTTGAAAACGGGATTAATAATACTATTGAATTGGAATGAAGTTACTGTTTTTGGGTCAGGGAAACGATTTAGGTAACTACTGATTTTGGTAAAACTAATTAACAAATTTTTCAATCACATAGTTAATACATTAAAAATTCATTTCCATCATTTACTTTCAAAATTGCGTTTTTGAGGAGATAGCAACTATTAGTTTTGTTAGCGCTTTGGAGGTACATTTAAGAGAAGTTAAGTAAAAATTTGTATAAAGAAATTTTGTAGGGAAAAGAAAAGTTTTGTTCTGGTTTTTTAGGAAGATACATTTTCAGGTATTAAAAATGACAGTTTGTAGATATGGTCAAAATATACCTACATACCAAATTATGTGAACATAATATGTACCTTCATTTGAATGTTAGCATATTGCAAGTACGACAAACTGAACATAGACAAAACACAATACATATAGTTAAATCATCCGAGACTTTCTCTTCATTAGTATGTTATTTGGTTTAAGTGTTGAGCTACACCTGAGGAAGCCGACGATGTTCGGGGAAACATCGTTGTAGTGAAAATATAAAAAAGAAGAATTATAATGACAGTAAGAAGGTATTTATAATTTATCTGCAATTCAAGAAGCAAAAGAATTTATAATATACATACTTTTTATAAATATATTAACACTTTGTAAAAAATGTACAACTTTTTTTTAAAACTTATTGTAAAATTTTCTATATATTAGGCAGATGTGAGTATATAAAATAAATACTTTTTAAAAGTGCCTTAGTTTAAATTACAAGAAATCAGTTAAGTATTCCAATTCCATTTCTTAATCCAGACATAAAGTGTTTCACTCTATATTAAGCTTAGTTATTTTACGAAACTGAAAAAGAAGAATGTATTTTATTTATACTTTCTCAGTAGTTATTACACGATCAAATACAAAGATAATTAAGCATTTGAACAACGGTGTAAAATGTAATTCCAAGAAACACAGCTGGATCTTCTTTAGTAATGAAACAAAAGGTCGTCGCCTGCTATATTGTTTTCGCTCAGATTCATATTTTAAACTGTCTTAATAGAAATAACTTGTCACAATTATTATCGTTTTACTTCCTAATAATATATATTTTAAAATAAAAGTGGCAGGAGAAAAAGAAAATAGACATAGACAGTTTTACACCCATTTCAAGAATTATACATGAATTATTAATGGTCATTTCCTAAACATTCTATACTGTATCTTTTTAGATTCCATATATATTATATACTTTTTACGCTTCTATATAAATTTGTGTTCTGTTCTTTGATGGCTTTGTTTACAGCTCTAGAAAGGTCTTCAAAGGAGAAAAAACTATAATTATAGACTCTTTCAACTTTGGAAATAAATCTGGTGAACTCATCATTGGACTATATAGGGTGTAATTATCAATTTTCAGTCGTATTTACGCAGTAATCCAGTCAGAGTTGTGTAATTTGAGTATTCTGTTCTCGAACATGTGACTCGGTTTTTGTGGATGTTTCTGCACAAATTATGTATAAAATTACGATAATAACTTGCTGTCACTCTTGTTCCACAATGAATTCTATCTATTATGATTAATAATATCGTTTTTTGTAAGGAAATATCATTTCATTTATTGCGTCCTAGAACAAGACTACATTTGCATGGCCATAGTCAGTTGTCATTTTAATATAATTACATTAACGCAATAGATTCAATATTAAAAGAGTATAATAAATTATTGATTATAAATAAACGGAACATAAAAAGATACAATAACTTTTAAAATAGTCTAACAATAAAATTACTAAAATAATTATTACAAATGAAATAAAGATGTCACTAAAAATGAAATGCAATATACCATTGAAAGATGTATAAACGAGATCATTTCCTTTCTCCTTGATTGCTTTCGTCTGAATATTACCTCATTGACGGTGGTTTCAACAAAGGTTCGAATTATTTAAACACTTAAATCGCTTCAACTCAGAAATGTTTGGTCTTCAAACATTAAATCTTTGTTTCAGTTGTAATGTTCAGTGGTTCTGGATTTCTTCTGCAGTCAAGCAGTGAGTCCACACTCTTCAAGCAGACATCCAAGGTGTAGAATTTTCGTCACATCAATTTGTTTGTTAATATATGACAAACGTATGTTGTGGGTACCGCAGTAGACATGTTTAACATGTTTGAATTACTACGATATTCTTCAAGATAGACAGAAATAAATGTAATAATTGTTCATCTGTTGATGTTTTTGGATTGGGCTTCCTGACATTGGGTGATCATTTATGCTGTATCGTGCTTCACAAAAACGAGTAGTCCAAGAGAAACTGTAGTGCAGTTTACCGTGTGATCAACACAAACTTCACTTAAATGTGTTTGGATATTTGTAGAGTTTTCGTAGTGTAAAGTTTTGATATTGAAGGACAATCTTCAACACAATATTCGAAGCAAATTCAAACTCTATTTCCAACATTCCTTTATTAAAACTTTAGATACTATTCAGATAACAAAACACGTGCTCTTTTAACAAGACTAGCCAACTTGTATATTACACATCCAAAAAGTTTCGAATATATTACCCCTTGAATATTTTGTTTCATTCTGTACCTATTCACCTGCAAGACAGGTGTACCAAAAAGCATTGTTATTGAGTATTTTGAAAAATATCACAATGAACCTAACTACGTTCGTTAATTTCAAATAACCTAAATTTTGTAGTATTGAATAAATAAAATAACGGAAAGAACATTCGGAAAGATACACATGTAACATTCCATAACATTTTTAGGAAATCATGGATTTCAATATAAATATATTTTTTATATATGATATTATTCATCAATCAATATTATTCACCAACTTACAAACTTTTTCTGCATTATAATACCTTTGTGACTGATCATCATTCGGTAAAGGGAGTCTAAAGGAATAAATATTAATACTAAGGTAAAAATCAAAAAGATATTATTGTTTATATTTTTATTATTAAGTTGTATACAAATCAACTAAGACTCTGTTTGGTCTGTTATTTATCATAGTAAGTATTTTTGAAATATCTTTTCTGATACAAAATCACAAAATATAATAAAGATACATTACACATTGAAAGCGCCCTAACACAATCACCGTTATGGTGGGTGTTGATAATAGATAGGTGTATATTTTATTTTTATTCTCGTGAGATGGATGGCCTAGGAAAATCAAAATTGCGATCAACGAGTTAAACATAGATTATTCTCGTATTATTGCTTTGGAAATCTCGTTTTTGTTTGAAATGTAACATATTCTTTTTATTGAATTATTAGTAGTAGATTAATTATTATTAAAAATTTATCTGGTTATTTTACCCAATAAATGAGTTTTTCTTAAATTCAAACTAGCTACACCATTATTTCTAGGCTTCAAAAACCTCATTTATTCTGGTAGATAAAAATAATATATCCACACCATTTCAAGAAATCCATTACAACTTAATTCAAGATCATATTTTTAAACACACAAGAATTAATCATATTCCAAGTTAAGACAAAAATGTAAGGAGTAAGAAAATAACTGCCTAGAAAATTGTGTTTGTTATAAACCTTGAGTTTGAAAGCTATTATAAAACAAGATTACAACTGTTCTTGTAACAGCCTGCTCAGACGCCAAGTAACAGAACTTTTCTTTCATTGTATAATAAAAACTTTTTTTCACTGAAACATAAAAACCACACGTGGCACTCGTTATGTCTGTCCCGTATAAACACTGTAATACACAACGGCACAGTGATCAATAGGTTCCAGAATTTGACGATTTGGCAACGTTGCGACTTGTTAATGAAAGGAAATATATAAACACTAATGAAAATAAATTTAACTAAAAATGTACAAACGAAAGTTATAATTTGGTGCAATTTATTATTCACAAGAGACACGTATGGAGAAATGTTCAATGTGTAATTTCTAGCTGTTACAGACACCCCCCTGAAAACTCTGACATCTGAGGCAATGGAATGACTTCCATAACAAAGTTAGCTTTTCATTATATTTGTTTACAACAGTTTTTTTGATAAAACAAAATATTTATTATTACCTTTATAACAAGTAATAATTGCTATATAGCAAGTAAATCAACCAAATAAGAAAGTTTTCCCTCATCAAAGTTAGAAACAGCTATAACAAAAATATCGCACAAGATATCAATGTATTATTTATTTTATTTGTCAATTAGTTTTTTCTTCTTGTAAAAAGTCTATAGTCAGCCGACTCCGATGCTTCTCCATCGGAGATGAGCATACCTGAGACGACGATTGACCATCGCCTAGATGTTTATCGAGCAACTTGCAAATATTGAGACTTGCTAGATAATGTAAAAAAACTTAATAATTTTCTTTGTCTTTTGGTAAAAAAGTAATAATTTACTTAAATCGAAAGTGATTTTTTTTTATGACCCTGTATTAATTTTTTTAAATAGTATGAACACTCCTGGTTTATACAAAATCATTTTTACATCCTTACTGTTTCTCATATAAACTTTATATAATTTTGTGTCATAAGTGTTTAAAGAACGTGGACATAAATGCAAATACCTGAGACACACTCTAACAAAGCAGAGTGCAATTACCTCTTAAGTCCGTTGGTATAATGAAGGGCTCAGAGACGAGTCTGAAGGCTTTAAATAAAGTGTTCAGACATAAACAGTTTATCATACAAAGAATACATAATTTGTTTTTGTTTGTTTTAACTAATTGTTCCAACAAAAGAATCCACTTTATTTAGTAAGTATGGTAATTGTGAAAAATTTAAAAATTCTTATTTTATTCCAATTTTACTTTATAAAATACACGTTGACTAATTTTGGAGTAATGTCTGCCTGTAGCAATAAAGGTCAAACAAGCTAACCGATTTTGATTAAATTCGATATATATATATATATATATATATATATATATATATATATATATGATAATGATGATGATGATTTTGCGTATATTTATAAATGTTTAAAACCCTTTTCTTAATAGAAAACATTTGGAAAGTCATAAGATCAAAACAAGAATTTAGTTTTTTTCTTTTCAAAATAGACTCTATAGATAAAAAAAATGAGCAGAAATGAAGCTCTGATTAAAATAATGCGGAATAATTACCATATCCTTAAAAATTTCATTTTAGGGACAAAATCGTACGCAAAATGAAATTAAGAATTTAAAATAAAATAAGATAGAGAGATAGATAGACATATTTTCTCATAAACAAAGAAGGCAATAAAACTAATAAAATTATATTTAAAACATAAAGGTAATTTATATTTTGTTTTTCAAAAAGGATCAAACCTAATATTGTAACAGTTGTCGCGATATAAATAGTTCTCTTCTCTCTAATAATGCCCTTCATCGTTGTTTGATATAATGACACCACACGTGGAGCGGCGCCTGTGTATAACTATAAAACGCAAAGTCCTATTCAGATATAATTAATAATGAACAGACTTTGACGACTTGGCAAAGTTTCAAGTGTTTATACACTAAATATCATTAATATTTTCAAATATTAATTTACATTCTAAAGTTTGAAACAGTTTAAAGATGTATTTATCTACCAATATTAATAAAGCTCATATATTTTTATTATACAAACCAAACACATTCACATTGGGGAGGTCGTATAAAAATTGCAATATGGATGAACTTTATGATGAGAAAAATATGTAATTGGTCAAAACTTGTTTTTGAGTTTTAGATACTGAGAGAAATTTGTTTATATTGGCTAATTTCGGGTATGTTTCAACTCTTTAAAATTTGGTGGTTGTGCCAAAAGATTAAAATGTAAATACAGTGTATTACTATTGCATTTTTATGAACATCATATTACATGTTGATTATATTTTGCTCGTTATGACCCAAATAATCCTTACTAGATGCTCTCTACATAATGAGTCCTATTATTCTATCGATAAAACTGATCCAAAACTGTGTTTTTAGAAAGGTGAATACCTCATAATTGGCTTTAGTTATTGTAAACTATTTTTGGTGAAAATAATGGTTTAAATCCAAGTATGTAAATGAATCAAATACATTCAATGAATAATATTGGAATTACCAACATGAAGTCCATTTTAGTTTTACATAGACTATTTCTGTTTTGTATACCTGTTTCTCACAAACTTTTTAAATCATTCACAAAATTTTTAATACAACAGGCTAAGAGTCAATTTTGAGAATGTTTAATTTTCTAAAACAACTCCCATTTCCTCTTTTTAAAAGTTAAGTTCTTTTAGGAGTATAATAGAAAAACACTTTTAGTTTGATTAGTATTTGATTGTATGTGTACACAAGTTTGTACAAAATAGCGGCATCATTTATTATTTTCTTATTTTGACTTCTAATAAACAGAAAAAGTACCTGTGCTTATATAAATTTATTTTTGGAGAATTATTAACAACAAGATTTTAACTAAATGCAATTACTCCGACAAAAATATAATAACACAACTGACTTAAACCAGTATTTAATGAAGGGCTCAGTGCAGAGACTTACTGCAAAAAACAAATTTTGGACGCAACAATAATAAGTGAACTTATAGTTTAGCTGTTTGATATTGAAATATTGAGAACACTCTACAGAATGTAGGGTATGTAGTATATGTTTGGATGTTTATATTTGGTTTCTGTAGGGAAACAGTAGAATTTTGCATTCTTTTTTTGAATCATGTACGAGAAATCCGAGATTGAGGATTGTACATATCTTATTGTACAGAACATTTGTAGAATAGCTTGAAAAATATTAATATATAATGGAGTCGTCTTACAGTATATTAGTATTTTATTATATTTTTTGCTTTAGTTTTTTGCCTAACATATGGGAAAAACGCAATCCCATTTAACCTTTCGTAATCTTTGACGTTGCATTAGTTCAAACTGCACGTGATCAGATAATTGAGTTATGCCGCTTAAAAACAGTCTGAAAACTGTTATATTATAGAATGAAAAATGAAGGAAACATTGTTTTAAAGGTATTTACTTCATATATTTACAGAATGTGTCATAAACTCTGATAAAATATACAGGATGTTCTATGAAATTCACAAAACATGATTATTTTACAAGATATATACATTAATTTTGCAACATTGTAAATTGTCTATGTTGTTCCTTAACGTTAACTGAAGTATCTGAAAGTAAATATTCTCACTTTTTTTAACTAATAGTAAGACATTAAGCAAAATTAGTTGGAGACAGAATTTTATAAATGTTAAGGAGAAATGTCATTAGCCGTAATAAAACCTTTTTCTTCTTTTTCATTGCACAATAGTACTTGTTTTCATTTTGGAGTTCCTGTAGTGATAAGGTGTTAGCCTATGCCATGACTGCTATAAAACAAGTGTAAAATAGTAGATTAAACATTTCCAATATATTGCTTGTAAGGTGCAGAATGGAGGAGGCCTTATTGCTATATTTTTTTAATAGTTTCTAAGAACAACAATTTAAATATTTCAAATACTAGTAATTACATCTTGTTTTGATTTTTGTTTGTTTTGTTTTGGTTTCGAACTTACAGAAATTTCTTAAATTTTATACATGTAAACCAAACACTTTATTTCATCACATATTACTTTTAGTTTACCTAAAAAATAAATGTTTATTATAAACTAAATATATGAAGAGTTGATTTACTTCTGTTTTAGTTAAGATGGATTAATTCAATCTTGGTTTGACATACAAACATACAAAATCAATAACGAAAAGCTGTTTACTAATTAATGGATTGGATAAAATGAAATTTATTGTTCATGTAAAAAGAATTCAATAACCCAAGAAGCAATCACTAATGTATTTGTTTACATTTTGTAACCGTATAACTCAATCAAATTTTGTTAGTAACTAAATCAAATTTGGAAACTATTGGACCATGTCTTACAAAGTTACAGCTGTAATAAAAACATCCCATAAGTATTCAATTTATTTAATATTTTCTAAATCAACTTCATACTTATTGATCAAAATTCTAGAGTCAGGCGATTCCAAGATACGATATCTCTTACGAAAACGTGCAGAAGGATTTTTCTTAAGATTCGTTTTAGGTGTCCATTCTTTCAACATCTTATATTCAACTAGGCTGTGGGCTCTTAATTCTTCAGCGTTCATGCATGGTATACAACTTGAATCAAGGGTGCCAATAGTTATATTACCAGTGATAATATGCTCTGTCCTAGCTGCACTTATAAATAACAATACCAAATGTGTACTAAAAATTTCATCCATGAAAAAATTATAAATTTAATAATATAAATAAGTAAATTACCTTGTTTATTTTGAACGTCAAGCACTCTATGAATATCTCACTGGATTACAGGTGGATTACAACTGATCAAAGTACCATCTTCAAATCTAAATTGATCAAATTTTTATTCCTCTAAGGAACATGTAATTGAAAATGTAGTTATGTTACATTTTTTATCTTATACGAGTAGATGGGGTGTTTAATAAAACAATAAATGTTACTTAAAATAGAAAAAATTTAAACCGATTGAAAGTGTTCAAAGATTAGTCTTAATTCATAGAGAATTAAAATCATGCAATGCCCTTTATTAAGAGATATAATATTAGAATATAAAAGTGGTTAGACCAATTATTTATCTTTTAACCATATAACTGTGTTAAAAAATTCATTGGATGAATAATTTAATTTGTCATTTATAAATTGTTTGGATCACGTTTAGTGGCGTTATACATCTTGAATTCTTTTGGAGATCAGAGTAAACAGCCCTTTTTATATGTAACGGCTGTTTTCAATACATACATTGAGATGCTAAAGTTGTTCTTTTTAGTCATAGGACCAAAAACATCAGCTGAGGTTGAGGTCATCAGCTGTTACTTCATTTATACGAATTAATTAACTATTGTAAAGCATTTATAAGAACAACCGATACTCTCAATTAATTGTAAATAACCGTTAAAAAGGCTGTTACCATCGATTTGAAGGTAAATAGGTTATACCATTTTAGTTTTTGTGAAATTGTTTTCTTATGTTGTTTGGAGTATAACGAAAAATATAGTTTATCACTTGGACCAAAAGAAGCTTTTCGATCCTCGCTCATTTTCCGGCTTCGGCTCCGCCTCGGTTGTTAAACTAGAGCTTGTATCGAAAAGCTTCACTTTTGGTCCTAGTGATGAAATATACTATATCATATTTTGTACATTTTGAAAAATTCCTAATAATACTGAATCATAAGAGGTTTATTTTACCTCAACATCATGAATATTTTTTGTTGACCCGGTTAAAAAAAAAATCATTAATAGCGTATAAGCACTGCTTAGAAAGACAAAATAAGTTTTACTTTCTAACTTTCATTCATAAATATTTTATATATTATAACATCTTAAATGTATACTTGAAAGTGACAAAAAAACGGGGATGTAAATGCAAATACCTGAGACACGTTCTAACAAAGCAAAGTGCAATTACCTCTTAAGTCCGTTTGTATAATGAAGGGTCCAGAGACGAGTTTGAAGACTTTAAAGTGTTCAGACATAAAACTACTTCAGTTTATCTTACAAGCAACTTGATCTTGTTTGTTTAAACTAATTTTGTTCGAGCCAAGAATGCATTGTATTTAGTATGGTAATTGTGGAAAAATCGAAATTTATTTTTTAACTCAGTTTTACTTTGTCACATAAACGTAGACTAGACTAATTTTAGAGTGATGACTTTCTGTCGTCGATACTTGCAAAATGAGTGAACCGATTGTGATCAAATTTGATAAATGTAGGAATATTTTCCCAGTATTTGGAAGTGTTTATTATTTTTCGATAGTAAAAATTGAGAAGTCATTTTTTTTTTCAAAATTGAACGTTTGGATTTTAAAATGTTTTGTAAAATCTAACGTCTAAAGATATCAATAAAAATATTAATTAAATATCAATTAATTAAAAATAATAATATTTGATTTTCGATGTTTCGTGAAAACGCGTTTGGATATCATTTTTTGCAGGTTTTAAATTACTACAAAATAAGCTATGATGAGTCACCATTTTGAAATATTCCAAATTATTGTTCTGGTTCATAGTATCTAACGATTGGTGAAATGAGCCTATCACACATAATATATATGGGTCGACTCGAAATAAGGACATCTAATAATGTGCACTATTTACTGATATGTAACTAATCTAGTATATGTTTATCAATATCTATATATCAATATCTATTTGAGGGTTGTTCCTCAGAAACAAATAAATCAGTAAAACCAATGAAATTTTATATTTAAAAATAATAATCGTAATTTATACTGTATTTATATTATAAAATAGGATCTATACTAATCTCTTAACAATCGTCGCGGAATAACAGTTCTTCTTCTCTCTATAATAATGATCTCTATCTCGTGTAATAAAAACGTCTTTTCACAGTAATAATGAAACCACACTTGGCATGTAGTCGCGGCGCGGCGCCTCTGTCTCACGGGCTCTCCTTTATAGGGTATATACCCTTTAAATACATACATCTCCTTTATCGTGATCAATAGGGTACAAACTTTGACGATTTGGTAACGTTCCGATTGTTTATTAAGTAAATAACATAAATAACTTCAAACCTTAAATTACGTACATATCATTAATGGCTGCAAATCATAATTTAAGTTCAAAACATTAATGGTTTCAAATTGTAATGAAATAAAATGATGTTTAGTTGAACAATAAAAATGAAAGATATAATATGGTACGATTTACCTGTATTTGAATTTTTTTCTAGATTTAACTGAATACCAATATTAATAAATTTTAATATTTTTTAAATTTTATAAACCAAAAACATTAGCAATCAAAAATATAAAAATTAAATTTTTATTTCGTACGTAGTATTTAGAAAAATATGTGATGGGTCAAGATATTGTGTTTGAGTTTCAGATAGGAGGGAAAGTGTGTATAGGTTACCTCAATGTGTATGTTTGTTTACTTCCTAAAAATCTGGAGGTAGACGTCCAAAAATACTAAAACATAAAAATAATACTATTACATTTGTCTTACAATCAGGTTTACATGTTGATCATATATTTGTTTAATGTAGCTTCTGATGATCCAAACAATACTTACTGTTTATAACTTCTCTAAACATTCCAATATAAAGGCGTTCTATAAAACTGAACGATAAATATATTTTTTGAATTTTTAATACCTAAATTGGCTCTAATTTACAAACAAATTGTAAAATGTCATGGTTTATTTTCCAAGCCAATGTACGTCCAAACAAAATGTAGGAAATATCAGTAATATAATTAGATTTTTTGTACTAAACTATTGTTCTTTTGTAAACTTGTTTCAATTGCAGACAAATATTCCACAAATGTTTGAATGTAACAGCTTGTAAATTGATTTTGACGTAACGCCAACAACTTAGCAACCTGCGTAATATTTGTTTAGCAACCTTCGTTTCACTAGATCGAACTAAAGACTAATGAAGACAGAGGAGTAACAAACGGAAACACGTCACGCCAACAACTTAGCAAACTGCGTAATATTTGTTTAGCAACCTGCGTTTCACTAGATCGAACTAAAGACTAATGAAGACAGAAGAGTAACAAACGGAAACACATAACGCCAACAACTTAGCAACCTGAGTAATATTTGTTTAGCAACCTGCGTTTCACTAGATCGAACTAAAGACTAATGAAGACAGAGGAGTAACAAACGGAAACACGTCACGCCAACAACTTAGCAACCTGCGTAATATTTGTTTAGCAACCTGCGTTTCACTAGATCGAACTAAAGACTAATGAAGACAGAGGAGTAACAAACGAAAACACATAACGCCAACAACTTAACAGCCTGCGTAATATTTGTTTAGCAACCTTCGTTTCACTAGATCGAACTAAAGACTAATGAAGACAGAGGAGTAACAAACGGAAACACGTCACGCCAACAACTTAACAGCCTGCGTAATATTTGTTTAACAACCTGCGTTTCACTAGATCGAACTGATGCGAGATAAGCCAACTGAGCTATGCAGCTCTCCAAACTGTTCCATTTTAAATAGAAAATTGAAATGAAGATCGTTTAATGGTTATTTTAAAATGTGTCATAAACTCTGCTATATGTTCTACTAATGCACTATGTTCTGAAAAGTTAACAAAGTAATTTTGTTTTCAATATTTTATTGTGTAACTGTAGACGAATTCTATAATAATAATTTAATAAATACGTCAATATTTGTAAAATTCGTAAAATTTCTTCGTAATATTCTACCTTAAACTTTAAGTGTAATTATATAAAACACAAGCTTTATATTGGTGGTACTTTTGAGGTTATTTAAACAGTACTGTGAGGGAAAGTGAAGGCGAAAGAATTCCCCCGCCCCCTTTAACTAACAGAAAAGCATTAAGCAAGTTACTTAGTGAAAGGCTTTTATAAACATTAAGGAGAAAAGTCGTTATCCGTCACAAAACCACTTCCTTCACTATATCTTAAATAATTACGTCATCTAACTATATAATTATTATTTATTTAAGGAGGTTACTTACATATGCTTACATATGACTGGTTTCGGACATTTGCCCATCATCTCATACGATAAAAAATATAAAAATCGAAAGAACACATCCCAAACAATAAAAAACAGTTCAGTTTGATCGGAGGTTGTCATACATTTCATAACATAAACATGAGACACAAACGACCAAAAAAAAAAAAAAACGGATGTGACGTGCACTGGGAAACTAAAAAGACAGTTTGGTGCACCGGGTCCTCTTATCAGTGTTCTGACAATTCCTTTCTACGTTTCTTGATTAAAAGTATGTAACAATAGGTTTCTTTTAACAAGTGAGTTATATAGGCCATATAAGTTTCCAACTCCCCCATTTACAACTTACTCGTTATTTTTTACATATATGTATTATCTTCATATTGTTAAAATTTGAATACATGTGACCGTTATTAAGCATGAGTTCTGCTTAGCTCGATTTTATTAAGAAGAGTTCTTTAAATCATTGATAAAACGGGCAACCCCTTTCGACAATAATAAAATTGGGACACTCATTGCAAGAGAGCTTGTACATACTCATGATTTCCAGCTCCCACATTGATACTATTATCAGTACTTAATAATGAATACAGTTCTATATGTGAAGGTCACGTTGATTATCATTATGTTTTTTTGGGAATTATGAAAGACGATGGATGAAACTATTGTGAGCTGCAAGCTTTTTAGTTCAGGTCATGCGATGGGAGGAAGAGTGAATAATTTGGTCTGGGGTAGTTGGTTTTCTGTAAATATTGATTACTGTTATTTATGTAAATAAAATTACTATTGTTTCTTAAAACGGATAAATCGTGAAAATTTAGTTGTTTATTTTATAATGTTTCTATTGTGGCATAATGTTAATGTAAAGTATGGTATAATGTTATGTTTCTATAATTTGGTATAATTTATTTAAGTAATTGTAATTATACAAAGCTTCCGTTTAAAAGGATGATTGTATCACCAACATATCTGTGATAAAGTATTAATCAATTGTTGTATATCTTTGAACTAGTGAATAAGTTTTTTTTTTTTTTTCTAAATGGTTTAGGAAAATGTCGAATAAGAAACTAAATAATGGGAATCTCATGGTTAGACCGTCTTTTTGTAAATATTATTTATTGTTAAATAATAAATAATGCGTTCAAAACTGTCATGAGTACATATACATAGCTTTTTAGAGAGGTTAGAATATTGTTTCAGGTTGATGCGTACTATCGTTTTCATGACAGGTATAAGTTGACTATATAAAATTGAAGTAGTTTATAAACGTCTTCCTTTTTTTCTGTATTAGGTCTGAATTATATATTTGACATTGACTGCTTAAGAAAACAAATTGATTCCTTATGATTTTATCAAGTTCTATAGATAAGATATATCCGAGCGCAAAGGTGAAGTTTACATGGTCTTGTTCACATTCAAGGCTTTATTAAGATGGGTTGTAGCTGGACGTTGGATCTTTCAAGAGTTTCTTACTATTGTTGGCCTTGAAGTATATTTGTACTTTGTTGTTATAATCTGACCTACTGATATGTAGGATTGATCTGCCTTTACCGGATTGGTTAATAAAAGATCCTGAACAAATATATTATATTTAATGATTTTTATCTCATTTAATCTAATTTTTTGTCTATCTGTTCTTGTTTACGATGATTTTTTTAAACTTTTTGTTTATAGAAACTCTAGCAGTGATATCCGCTTCAATTTTTGGTAATGTTTTAATTACTCTCAATTGTTTCTGAAAAAAAATGGAGAATAAAATTTTTGGTCTTATTTTTTGGAAATAAAAATATTAAAATTTGTTTGTTTTTTGTTTTTTGTTTTTTCAAATTGGTTTTCATACAGTGTCACATGGATGAAATGTATGTTCACAATCCATTGTTTCGGTTTGAATCTGGTTCTTTAACATACAGAGAATTTATGTTCTTCTGTGATATAAACCAAGATGCATAGATATGACTAAATTAGTTATTTATGTATTATATAATAAATATTATTGTACTGTTTAACGATGTAAACAATTATTCAGATAAATTTATTTCATATATAGTATTTTTCTAAATTATTATTTAGGTAATATAAAATTTTAATTTCAATTCTTAACCAGAAAATCACGGCAAACGTTTTCACTACGCAACTCTAATATTTTCGAGATGTATATATTTGTGAGGTCGTTGCTTAGACTAGATTTGTTAAACTTTTTATTGTATTGTTTTAACACTCTCATCTTGATATTTGTTTAATCACATTTTTCCTCTTCATTTTACAATAAAACTCTGCTTTTATTGTGTCACAGTTTTATTGCGTGTTAAAGTGTTTTAAATAACACAGTAATAAAATAATGTAAAATAGTACATTAAACATTTCCAATATGCTACTTGTAAGATGAAAAATGGAGAAAGGATTATTGGTATTTTTTATTTTATTATTATTAAAAAAAAATGTTTTTTTTTTTAATACCAATAATTGTAGATCATTTTGAAATATTGGTTTTTTTCTAGCATTTATAGGAGGTTTTTAACTTTATACTTGTAAAGAATACTGTTAATATGGCCAGCCCTAATTTTGAATTTACTTACAAAAATGAACTGTGCAAATCATTGCACTCACCTTCTTACAAACTCTTTAAAAAAAGAAAACATCATATTTCTTACCATCTCCTCAAGAATATTAAAGAAAAAGAAATTTATCCATATATTTTTATGAGAGATATTCTTATCCTCCCTATTAAACATATTTTGAGAAATAAAAAAAGGAAAATAAATATATATTTAAATAGATCTTTTTTGTGTTATATAAACTCGTCTTAAGAGTAAATCATATTTGATTGCAATCGATATTTAAAACAAATATTAGAGTCTGTTCATTGTAATTCCTTCATACTAAAAGAGAATTAGCGACATTCAATTTGGTAAGTTCAGTCAAAAATGATCTAGGGTTTAAATACAAATAAATATGTTCCTGGGTTATTAAGTGAAGCAATGAAAGGTGATTTGATTCTATGGTTGTTTAAATAATCATATAATTGTCTTATCGTAAGGTTTTGTACTAGGTGGATTTTTTTTGCATTTTTATGTTAATGATTTGACTATATTTTTTTTTGTTGTTGTTGTTTAAAAGTGAAAAACCTCTCAGTCACCTTTACGAAAAAGAAGAAAAAGCATAGACTAAAGGACCCCTCTAATACTCTAATAAAACCAGGCTCTGAAAACAAAACAAAAGTTAATCATTTGAGACCTGATAAGAATATGAAAGAGAAATCTAACCCAAGACTACACATCTTTGCTATTTGTAAAAACAATTTTAAAAAAGTATATCGTTCTTATTAACCCCATAAAGTAATTTGGAAGATATTGTTACCAGGCTAACGAAATTATTAAAGGTGGAACCAACTGGTAACAATGTTTAAAAAAAAAAAGAAAGACAAATTTTATAATTAACAAAGCCAAAAATTTATTAAATTTAAGTTTAAGTTTTAAGTTTCAGATTTGACCATTCACAATTAGGTAAATACCAGCTTAAGATTACTTGACAACACAAAAGCTTATTATTGAATAAGTTTACAAGTTGAATATTTAAAAAAAAAATAATTTACATGCCCTTAATAAATAAAAAAAATTAACAATTAAACTATAACATTTATCCCCCCTTTTATACAAACTGTTATAAAAAAAGAATTTAAGAATAAAAAAAATAAAAAGATTCTATAATCAAAATTAAAATTTTAGTTCAAAAGGTATATTAATTCTAACAAGTTTTCATGATTAAATTACTTATAAATTATCATAATTTTGTTTATTAAATTTCTTACATTCTAAGTTGGCCAACTAATATATATATATATATATATATATATATATATATATATATAAGGCAGGAATTTTGTTTATAATATAAAGAAAATTAAATTTTTATTGACGTCAATTGTTTTTATTTTATTAATTTTGAAAGTAACCCCTTTGGGGTTGTGAGGGCCGAAAAGTTTGCATGCAGCACCACCCAATAGTAATTATTTTATAAATTGTTACACATTATTACTTATAAATAATCAAGGACATATTATCGTACAGAGTTCAATTAAAAATATTTCTGAAGAAAAGTTCACAATTCTAGTTCCTTCCTTTAGGACAAATGTTATTTTATAGTGCACTTAGTGAAGTTAAAAAAAAGAATAGTTTTTTTTGTTTCAAGCCTGTCTGAAAAGGTTAGGTAGAGTTGTCTCAAAATGATATCCTATTTTGCTGTGCAGACTTGCACAATCTCCAAAACAAACTCCAGCAAACTTGAACCAGCTTTTTCTGTAGGAAAAAACACAGGTCGAATAGAGATTTATACAATCTTATACATGTTATTGGACAAGTCTTTTGCATTTAAAAATGTTTTGTTGTTTAATCAAAAATGAAAGGAAAATTATCAGAATTAGGGAAATCCAGAAACCATTATAATTAAGTCCTTCTTTGATGTTAATAAGAATAGTATATAAATATCTTGATCTTGGTCTAAAATAAAACACTTGTAACAACAGTTAGAAAATTTCTAAAAGCAAAGATTCTAGTTCAAAAAAAATAATTTTTCTAGTTAGTATTTTGATATTATTTAATTCTTAATATTTTGACTGTTTAAAGTTTAATACATGACTGTTTAAATTTACATTTAGATTTTGTTAAGTATCTTTTAAATGAAAGAATTCTTTTTACAAGTTATTAAGTTTTAATAAAAATCTTTGAATACTAAAGAGAAAATACGAAACACATATTTCAATAAACAAAGCTTAAAAATATTAACAAATTTATTGTATAGTGAAATCTGAAATAGAATACCTGGACTCGTTGAGAAGTGCTGAAAATCTTTGAAAATGAAGCACATGCCGTGTTCTATAAAGAAAACTCACCAACTTTTATCGATACATTTTGCAAAAAACATCACTAATATAAAAAGGCACTCATTACTTCGTGAATGTGACTTTAAACATGATTTAGATTATGAAAAAAAAAATTGTCCAGAATACGTTTTGTTCAATTTAGCAAGAATACATGTTTTAACGACAGAAATGTAAGTGACTGACGTTGCGAGATTTGATTCTAAACTGTTAGAGAGAGAGAAAAGAATGCCGTACGATGTTTTTCGGTGCCGGCCGGCAGACTGCACCACCTGTCAGATGCGAAAAGTTAAGGCCAAGAGTCAGGTAGACGGTCGATCGATATAGAAAGATTACAGATTTATTTTACTGAAATGTGAATGACACTACAATATGGTTAAACAAAAAATCGTCTACTAGACAAAAAACTACAACTAATTAATACGGGTTATTTCCATGTTTTCCGATTTAATTATTTTTTAAATCTTTAAAACACATTTGGACTTGATCTTTTGAAGTTTTAAAATCTGTACAAAATAAGCTATCATGTGTTACCACTTCAAAATCCACCAACTGATTTTTCTGGTTAACAAATGTGACCAACGATTCGAGAAACGAGTTTACAAATTTAAATTATGTTGGATTAATTAAAATTGAGACCTCTAGTAAACATTGTACACCCTTACTATATATATAATCCTACCTCATAAATAAACCTAGAGTATATTTAATTTTATAAAACAGGATCTAAACCCAACGTTATTAATAGTCGTCGTGAAATAATAGTTTTTCTCTTTCTTATAATAATGTCCTTCATCGTTGTTTAATAAAAACTTCTTTTCATTGAACCATACGTGGTATGTGCTAAAGCGACGCCTCTGTATCAATCACTGTCTCTATAGAAACTATAAAACACAAAGACACATTCAGATGTGATCAATATAGTGCACAGACATTGACGATTTGGAAAAGTTCCAATTATTTCTACAGTAGTAGATAACATTCAAACATTAATTTACATTCATAACATTAATGGCCCCAAATATTAATTTAAATTCGTACTTAATGATGTCTAACTGTAAAGAAATAATATCATATCTACTGGAACAATAAAAAACATAGGTATAATATGGTCGATTTGTCATTACTTGAAACAATTGTAGATTTATTTATAAATCTATATAGACTACAAACATTTGTATTGACTAAGACGTATTACAATTACATACTTTTTATTGTAAAAATGTGTAATTGGTTAAATATTGATTTTCAAAATAAGAAAAAGTGGGTATATTTCTGAACATTTTCGAGTTGTGTCAAAAGACTAAAAGTTTAAAATAATAGTACAGTATTGCATTTTAATGAAAATCAACTTTACATGTTGGTCGCATTTTGGTAAAATGTGATAGTTTATGATCCAGTGTGAACCAACGCGATGTGGAAAACCGCTCGTAAAATATGTCCAAAAACCAAATTCGGAACATTTTAAATCCATTTTAAAAACTATTGACAATTTCACAAATGTTTAAATGAAACAGGTTATACAATGATTTTGATCATGTTCAACTTCCAAGACAACGCGGATGATTCACTTTCACTTTGACGTTTCACTGTTTTAAAGGAGAAATGTCGGTTTTGTGCATAAGTGTGGATGAAAGTTTGTGCAATATTGTTGCTCCACAGTTTATTATTTTCCTAATACACTTGATAATAAACAGTATAAATCCTGACCATATGTAAATTTTGGAAAGTTATTAACAATAAGAGTTTAAATGTAAATTACCCGATAAAAGTATAACAACGTCCATGGTTAATGAAGGGCTCAGTGGAAGGTTTAAGATTTTAAATAACTTTTAATTTCCCAGAATTCTACACACCTCATTTCAGATATTTTTTATGGAAATGATGTTACACTCTTTATGTTACCAATTTACGAACTTTTAAAAGTGAATACATTGAAACATTCAAGTGATGTGTCTATGGTTGGATGTTTGAATTTTATTTCTGTAGAGAGAATGTGAAATTTTGCATTCTTTATTTTATAAATACTAAATCGGTGACTGTACCTATCTTAATGTCTAGAACATTTTTTGAAACTTTATATACATTCATGATGTCCAAAAATTCTGAAAACGATGTCAGAACTGTTTTTTTAACACGTTTTATTTTATATTAGTAAGACTAATGAAGACGGGGTAGTAGTTAAAGAACGAAGCGCAATCAACTGGGGTCAAAGCTGTGACGTCTCACTAGTTCGAACTGCTAAATAGATAAGCGCGCATTTTGCCAACTGAGCCATTCCGCTCCGCCAACCTAGTCTAAAGAAGGATTTATTAGAGATAGAAAAATGAAACAAAGTTTAAAAAGTCTCTACTTGACCCAATATAGAGAATTTGTCAAAACTCTGATAAAAAACACAGAATGTCCTGAAATATATAAAACTTGAGGTTTTAAAAATATAATTACACTTACAAGGGCAAATAAAAATATTAAAACGGTTGTAAATTTTCTATGTAATTTGTTACGTTAAACTTTAAGCATTTTTATTAGTATTATAAAATACGATATAATGTGATTTCAAAGTTAACTGGTAGCACCTTAGAGGTTATAGGGACTCTGTGTAAAAGAATAGAGGAACGTAATTTTCTCTCTTTAAATAAAAGGAAAGCATTAAGCAAGTTACTTAGTGAAAGACTTTTATAAATGTTAAGGATACAAGTCGTTAGCCTTAACAAAACCACTTCCTTCTTCTTCATTTTAAAATAAGACTCTGCTTTCATTGTGAATAAAACTAATGTAACATGAAACATTTGCAATATATTATTTGTAAAATGAAGAATATCGTTGACTTAAGTTCTATAATTTAATGATTCCAATAAAAATAATTAAAAAATATCACATTCCAGTAATTTGTGCTTGTGATTTTTTCCTAAAGGGATGTTTTTAATTGTATTAATTATTGGAAACAGTTAATATGACCCCACAATATTACCCCAAAAATAAACTTTGAAAACATTGCTCTGCCTTTATTACGCACTCTTCCATAAAAATAAGTACTATCCAAACAATAATTGTCACCATCTCTCCAAGAATTAAAAACAAAATAAATTAATACAATTTAAAACAATTTCCAGTGTAGTTTTATGATCGATAAATTTATCTAGAAGGTTCCTCCCCACTATCAAATGTTCGTCAAATTTAATAAAAAGTTTTAAAAGTATTTATGTAGGTACTTACTGGGCTATGTGCTATTTTACTTTATACGGTTGACCTTTTAATATTCAGATTCAGGTTGATTTAAAAAAATGTTGAAATATTGATTGGAAAACAAATTGTATGGTTTTATTTGATAAAAATAAATACAATTTTTTAAACTAATAAATGTTGGTACAACAGATGACTCAAAGAGTACGTGTACAGGTATTATATAAATCGTGTAACACATGATTAATAAAATTGCAAAGTTTTAAATTGCAACTGTTTTTAATGAACTCTATACTTTGAAAAACTCTATAATTCTGAATTATTAGTGGCTGTTAGAAAACTTTCAATGTAAGATAATTATGTTAATTGGCAATTCTGAAAAAGATCTGAGTTGACCTAATTAAATCTAAACTATAATATGGGATAATTTGCTGTGGAGTTATGTATACAGTAAAATAATTTTATTTGATATTTCGGGGTCCAAAACTCTCAAATGCTATTAAAAAAAATTAATAGCATTTTATATAGACATTTTATAAGACTTTACAACACTTCATTACACTTTTCTTTTGACAGAAATTATAACGAATCTATTAAGGTCAGATAAAGAACACTCACCCACGGCTCGATGAATATACCTATAAAACTCAAACACATCTTATATTTTACGACACTTTTTTCTTTGTGGAACTACTGGTAAAGGTTTTAACTATTCCCCTTTCCTCATGGATTTATAGCCGACTAAAGGTGGATTCGTCAAGTCTTCGGCCCTCCTTCAGTTACTCCATCTCCTTCTTGTTTTTTCTTCTTGATTTTCTCTCTCTTCGTTTCTTATAGTCTTAACTATGAACACTTCAATTAAACTCCAATTTCCCTCAAACACAGGAAAATATTTCCATTCCCAGTGGCCAGACTGTCAGTTTAATACACCGTAAATTCGAACAGTATGTCTCGTGCCGTTAACTTGGCTTACACAATAATAATTAGCAGGAGTTTCATGATACTTGAATCGGTCTAAGTACTCATTAAAATATCCATGTATCGTCATGGCCTACATTAGGTATTAGTTTATCTGTTAATATTTTTTATCCAGTAGAAAATAAATTCATAGATCCAGTCTTTTCCTCTTAGCACGGTTTTTATTATCCCTCCTGGAACCACCGTTTTGTTGCTTTCTATATTATCGCTTTGACACAAACCCCTTTTCTCTCCATGATTTTGTACAGTTCTGTCACTCGATAGTACACTGGCAAAGACCAGCACGTGTTGATAGCGCGCTCTGTAAGCTGGAACTTCTCTTCACCGACAATATATTCTTCCTCCCTATATTGTTCTTCTCTAGCGCTTTAACCAGTCTAGAGTTGCATACAACATTTTGCAGTGGACCACATTCATTTCGTTATATATAGGTACTTTTCTATGAGTACTCCTATTTTTAGCATTAGTCTAAATTGATTATCACGGTTTTACTAACAATTAATATGTAGTAATAAATAACCTCATTTGTTCCGTCATGTGACTTTACTTGTCTTGTTCTCAAGACGCGTTTCGGAGTCGGGACTCCATCATCAGTTTTATCTCTGTAGAGGTCGTCAAAACATTAAAACATTTACGAAGACATATATATTACACCCCCCCCCCACACACACACTGCAACGGTTTAATTGAACCGTTCGCAAGAAACAATTTTGGAAAATAACCAAAATCCAAAATTTCAATAAAATCCAACAAAAACTATAGGAGTTAAGAAAATTATTCAAATTATACATTAAGAGTTAGGCATAGCAAGGCTAAGCCGAGTCAAGGTCAACTTGTTGCGACAAGAAAAGGCAAGCTGTCCGGTTTTAACATGAATAAAGTTCATTTAAACACATGTTAAAAATTCAAAAACAAAAATAAAATGAATGTCATCGTGTAGAGATAGAAAACCCTAGTATTAAATAATAATAAAATAAACTTGTCAGATAAATAATAAAAAAGTTATAGCTAAAATAAAACGTAATAAAACGCAAAACTTTTCTGAAATAAATAAAACCAAAAATCTGATAACAACAGTTCATGATCCTAAGATAAACTAATAATAAATAAGACTCGAAACCAAAATTCAATTAAAAGCAATAAAGTAATAAAACAATTAAGAATCAAACATGCAAAAAGTGCCATTACTGTGAACCAATGCAGCAAGGGAGAAGAGGGAAGCAGTTTTGGGACTTTCAACATGAAACAAACAACATCCAAAAAGAAAAATTCAAAATTTTCCAAAAACTCAAAAAGTAAATCCGAAAAAACCACGAGATCTTCAAGTCATCATAAGAGGAGAAATACACGTCGTATCGTTTCGAATGAAGCTGGAAAACAATCAGGAAGAAAGGGGCTTCAAAATGAGATCATCAAAAAGAAAATCGAACGAAGCCAACGAGAGTTATGAAGAATTGAGGGAATCAACAGTCAAAATTCAAGATTTTCAGGAACAGACATGTGTTCAAGGTCGCGCGCAGAAGGGACTCTTGCCACTAGGAAGGGGAAGATTGCCAACCCGAGCACAATTTAACAACAAACAATTAAACTAAAATTAACTAAAAATAATAGAAAAAATTAATCTAAAGTATTGGAGATAGCCAAATAATGAAAGGATAAGCCAAGAGGAGTTCGTAAATAATTAAACTAATATAAAGAAACTTAAATAAATCGCCAAATTAAAGAAGAACTAAAATAAGAAGAGTTGGCTATCCTGAATAGCTCAAACTTCGACGAGTTGACTTGCAGCAAGTTAATTCACCAGTCTCGTACCAGCTCCAAGGAGGATCACACGCTTTTACATAAGTCTGAAGAGGAAATCGTCGAAACATAATTTGTCAGTGTTCAGTACTTCTCTGGGTTAAGAACGATATCCAACAGCAGGGTCGGCCTTTGAAGAAGACAGCACTACATCCTAAAGCAGCTTATAGAAGAGATCTTGACTACGGACTCCGGCAAATATCCAACCAATAATTGTCGTCAGCGCAGAAGGAAGGAGATTCAACAGGAACGGGACTTCGGGAGATTCTAGGAAAGGAGACAGCTATAGAGAAAATCTTCAGGATCCACAACCATCCTCAGAATCAGGACGAGCGGACTTGTGCAATTCACAAAAACAAGGTACTGCATAAATCAAGCTTTTTTAATAAATAAAAAATTTTTATTAAACTTGAGAAAAGTCCAAAATTCCTAAATTAATAGAATTCAATAATAACATTTTAAAGTGAAATAAAGAGTCAGAAATAAAAGTCAATTTTAAATTAAATAAAGTAAAGATTATCAAATAAAATTAATTCGAGTCAAGTTTTAAAATAAAAACAAGTAACAGATTGGAACAAAATAAAATAAAAGGGTTAAGAAAAATAAATGTGTTAGAATAAGAATATATATTGTTAGGTTAAGTATTATTAGAATTAGGTAGAATAAGTATTTTTCAAGTTCTTTGAAGAAGAAACTTTTTGATATAAATTGAAGAAAAGGGCGACAAAAACTTGTTGTAAGAGATTTATTCACTAAATCCATAGTTTTCTGATATAAAATTAAATTGTGCCTAATTCAATAAATTTGTAAAGATTCATTGTCTTGTATTCTTAATTGCAACTATCCTATTCAAATAATTTCTTAAATTCAAATAAAATAAAGAAGAAGAAGTAAGTGCTCACAAGTAATTGTAATTCAAAAGAGCAAATTTTGATTTGATGAATTGATTAGCTCCAAAGGGCACACCTTTGAAAAAGAGTCTGAAGTTTAAAAGATGTAAGATATAATAAGAAGTGAATTTAATACATTTAAAAATTTCATATGTTACCATAAGTTTGAAGAAAATAGTCTTGATCTTGTGTGTAACATAAATTAAGAGCTTTATCAGGGACTTAGAAAGGTAGGCAACGAAGAAGCAATTTCTACCTCGAAATAAAATTATAAAAATAGAGTCTCGCGGTAAGGTCTTGCAAGGCTTCCCCGTGAGGAAAAATCCAAGAGGTTTTGAGCCGGGAGGGGAGACACACACACACACACAAAATGCATATACACATGTATAGGCCTACTTAGTTACCGACATAATGTTTATAGTGCGCACTGCTGTACGGTCCGCGGACTACATGAACATTAAAACGGTTTTACTCTCCCTAATCACCTTTTTACTAATTTGTTATTCCAAAATTATGTGTATTAACCCATAATACTTTATTCGGAACTTGTTTGAGTTAAATCGTTTCATTATTACTTTCTGCCATATATTTGTACCTTCTAACCACGTGTTACATACAATACCACACATATAGGTCAGAGTGGAATAAAGAAACAGAACAAAAGGTTTATATCTTTTATTATGTGAGTGACTTGGTGAAAGATTTCAGCGAAACCATATTAGGGGGGGGGGGGGAGTCGTCTGACGTAACAGAACCACTTCCTTCACTTTTGTGATAAAATTTTAGTTTCGTTGTGATGTTACGAAGTCACGTGTTCGGTAGAGCAGGGGGAGGATTGACGTATGTGATAAAGTATTTTCTGGTCAAACTATAGAACAAACTAAGAAAGCACATTGATTAATTACTTTGTCACTATCAATAGACATACAGTAGACTGGAGTGATGCAAGTTTTTGACTTAATAGAATTGATTCTAAATTAACAATTATAGCCTAGTGTTGAATGTAATAATAAAACAAGAATTTTGATTCTATCTTTATTCCGTAACCTAATAAGAGAGTGTTTATTTAGCACTATTGAAATATAACCTAAAAAATATTATTTAAAATTTGTCTAAACAGTGTAACCATTTTCTTCTAACAGTAAAATCCACGTAGCTTTAAAATCAACAAAATAATTTAATTATATTTCAATAATTATTTTAACAAACGTAATATGATTTAATAAACTTCTTCATGAACTAATTGTATTGGTTTGTAATCTCAGAGTAAATGATTTAAAATTAATGTAAAAAATAATAAGAAGGAAAAATGAAGTATAAAAAAAAAAGTTAACCTTTGTTATTAATAATCTCAGTGTCGTAGAAATCCCAAACAACGTTTTTGTAATAAATTACTTTGTGTTAATTTATGTGAGCGTACTTCTGATATAGTTTTGTTATCTGAAAGAGGAAATGCAAAAATAAAGTACGTAACAGAAATTATGTCTATTAGAATGGTATGGATCTTGATCATAAAACTAATCATAAAGTTTTTATGGTAAAAGTTAAAACTTGCAAGAAACTAACAGCTGATCTTATTGGTTTAGTGAATTAAAAAACTTTTTCGTTATGACTCAAACTCATTATTTTGAACTCTATCTCAGGTCCAAATCAAAAAAAAATCGACGAGTTATCACGTTCTTGAGTTCTATTTATGTTAGAAAAATAGTGTGATTGGTCAATAGTTTTCGAGATACAGGGTTTGTTATGTTTCGATTTCAATTAATCACTCCTAAAAACAAAAGATCACAAAGTGTTGTTTATGTTTATGAATAAAAAAGAAAACCTTTTGAATTGTAGGTTAGAGTGAGGGATTCGTATGATACAACTTCAATGATACAACTTTAATGATCTTAAAATGATTTTTAACATGTCATTTTAAAGCTTAAGAGAATAGAAGTGTGTTTATTATATTAGTTTTAAAACATTGTTGTTTACGTCGATAGTAATTTTAATTGAAATTTAGGGAATATGTTGTTTTAGGAAGTGTATATTTGAAATCTTGAAATTGATGCATTTAGAAATCATTAATCATTTCTTAAATATCAATTAAAGTTATTATCAACATAAACTATTATGTTTTAAAACTGATATGGCAACAATACTTTTAATATTCTAAGCTTTAAATTGACATGAAAAATAATTTTCAGATAATTACTATTCCAATATTCTGTTAACGCGATTCTTGCAGTCTATGATTATGATTATCATTTTTATTACTTAAATGGGGGCGGAACGCTCCGTGTTCATTAAGAGAAATATCACTCGCCTTGGTCATCTTGGTCAATTACCTCTACAAAAATTTCAGGTTGTTATAGTTTTCCATATATTGATAGAGCTTTAACTATCTTTGTTGTTGGAATCACGTCCTAGGGGGTACGTTGAAGTCGATTAAAATCGAGTTTTTCATGAAGTCGATAAAAATATTAATTTAATTCATATTGCCAATTATTCTCCAAATGTCATTTTTATTTATTTGCGATTTGATACAATTTAATCGAAATCAATAATATATTTAAATGAGATGTATTTTTGATAGAGACAGTTAGATACAATTTTACAATTGAAGATTGGAGTCTCCTGTTAAATCTATGCTTACCAAACTGGGAAAGGAAAATATCCTAAGAATTGTGTTTATCTGTGTCGGCAGTGGGATAGAAAGCAGAATGTTAAAAAGGGAAAACTATCAATGGCAGTTTTAATTATGTTTACATTAATTTTCATTACAATTGAGCAAATTGTAAATGTCACTGCAGAAAGAGAGAAAGAGTTTTTTAGGCGTAACTTAGTTTCAGAATAGCATCGCTTTAAATGTATCTCAATATTGTAGCACTTCTCTAATAAGCTCTTGATTGTTGTAATTAGAATAGAATTGCTTAAAGCAATTACAGTTTCCTTTGTCAAGGTTGAATTATAATATCTAACAGTTCTCTTTATCGTGTTTTGGTTTGATTACGGAATTCTAGGTCAGGTCATATAGCGTGAATTTAATTTACATCTTACCCATTAATAATTAACTTTGCTTAGCCAAATATCCACAATAATTGTGAGATTTAAGCGGATAATTGTTTGAAAACAAACACATTCATTTATGGACTTCTTGTCCATGATATCAATGTGTGTAAATTGCTAAGTTGAATATAAAGTTGTTGTAGGTAAATGTAGTTATTCAGGTAAGAAAAAACCCCACCAGAAGAACATTTTAAAACACCTTTAATTAAAAAAAAAACTTGTAAAACGAATAGTAGGATCATTGTTTCGTGAAGAATTATTTGCGACCCATAACCATCCTAGCCGTAGACTAGAGTAGTTTCTCTACAGGTTCCCATCACGTCTATAATAGATTTGTTTGTTTACGTTAGATTGCAATGCACTATGTCCATCATCTATCCCGCCGATTATAAATAGAAATGTGATTAAATGTTTGAACCCAAACAATTATCGCCCTGCTGAAATTCACCAACAACTTTCAGAATTGTATGAGGAATGAATTATGGACGAGGGAAATTTGCGTAAATGATAGTCTACTATTCCATAACTAATTTTCACTGAGGACTTAAAAACAAAGTCGATAAGGAAGTTAAGCTCTTCATTTTTGATGATGTACATAAGACTTTCCTTCAAGTTTAACGATCTATAATTTCTGGGACGCTTCAGTGCAAGAAAAATTGTGTTAGGTGAATTCAAAGGGTGCTTACAAAGGAACACAAGAAAAATCTGTTTCTGATTTGTTAAATATACAAGCGGGTGACTTTTATGAAGAAGAGTTTAACAAACTTCTGCTACGTTTCAATAAGTGCTTAAATCCGTGTAAACATTACAAAACAATAAAGAAATGTTGTTTGAATTTCTAGTTAATTTTGTTCATTGATAAAGTTTATAGTCATCAGTAATAAAACTATTTGATTAAAATGATTTCTTAATTAAAAATCAATTACTTTCATATTAATTACCTCCGTCTAGTACGAGCTGATTAAATAGATTATTACTGATTTGTTTTTTAAAGTACTAATTTATTTATTTACCTATTACTTTTTAACAACAAAAGCAACATTTTTAGTCAATTACAATAAAGTTCATAAATTATAATACGACATATTAAACAAATAAACAATGAATTTGATTACAATTTGTCTTTGTAACTTATAACCACCTGATTTAAACGTATGATTTTTAAAATTAATTGCTCTTACAATTTTTATAGTAGGAAGCACACATAGAAATGCCAGTAATAAGTACAAATGTTCAAGCTACATAAAATAGAGAAATAGTGAGGTCATAGTTAGGAAAAACTGTAGAAAAGATAGCCATTTGGTAATTTACTAATTCATTTTTTTGCCAATGAAGTTCTCTAAATGTACAAATACAATGAAGAAGAAGAACAAGAAAATGGGTTCTGTTACGGCTAACGATATTTCTCCTTAACGTTTAAAAAAGTCTTTCACAAACTCATTTTGTTTAATATCTTACTGTTAGTTAAAAAGGAAAAACAAAAAAAATGTATCTCCCCCACTGTGCCATTTCCATAACCACTAAAGTGCCACCATTCCTGTCAGCACACGTTGAAAAGAAATAAGAACATATTTTATGCATTATAATGAAGATACAAAGATTAGATTGAACAGCAAATTGATATGTATTGTGAAATTTACTTTTCCTCCTGTTATTGTGGTCAATTACGAATCCCCACTCCCTTATTGGTTGTTAATTCATATTTGTTTCTGGTTCATTTTTAGCCACATCGAATTTTATTGTTTAAATTTTTTGTTAAATTGAGTTAAAAAGAAATCACTAACCATCGTCTTAAGACTACTGTTATCGTCCCCCCCCCTCCTATGGTGGATGCGCACAGGAACCGAGCCGAGGAGTGTGTGTGCACCTGTTGTAGAGGATTATCAGGACCAACGCCTCCTTACTGTATTTAGTGAATAATTGTAAAGTTAGGAATAGGGCCGGACGGTCCTGGGTTTCTATTTAAATGCATTGCGTGTTTTTGGCACCGTAAAATATAAATCCCATTGTTTAACCCTAAAGGCACACGCAATATATATTAATATTATAAAAACCAGTAACATTTTTGATTCTGATTTTTGAGTGTTCAGATTCAAATATGTATGTATTTATTATGTGTTACCAATCCAGCACACATAAACATTGGTGTTCGATTTTCATCAAACTTTTTACAATTTTTTTTTTTTAACAATAACGTACACAATTTCATTGATTGAAAAAGGTTTGAATATTTAAAACGGTCACATTTTAACATAGTTTTGGGGGTAACGTTTCACCTACAATGTCCACACTGGCTGATTTTAAGCATTTAAAAAATCCGTATCCCATAATTCTCACATGCATTTTAACCTCACAATTTTTTTCAACCAATATAAAACAAAAAGGTAAATTGGGGGGGGGGTTGGCGATTTAACTTTTTGTTGTTAAAAACATAACTTAAAACTTTTAAAACATTAAGAACAATAGTTTTAGCAATTAGTTTGTAGATTTAGTTCCAGATCTTAACTTGGTTTTACTATGATTGAAAAATGGTCGCAAAATTACAAAAACAGTTTCAAAATAGTTCTTTCTTAGTTCATTTTGTACCACTAAGCGACCTGAATATAATATTAGTGCTTTAGTTGAAGTTGGTAAACGTACCGAAATGAGATACTCAAAAAGAGCATGAGAAATTCGCATCCCATCATTTCGACATATTAAGTGTATGAGGAGGAAGATATTGTTACCGGGGGAACACCACTAGTAGTGGCTAGGGTGTGATATTAGAGCAGGACTAGTGGGATTTAGGTTCAACTAGGATTGTAAATTTATAGTTTGAGATGTAATTGAATATTAAAACGTATACATTTACCGTTATTATGTGTTATAAATGTCCTAGTTTGTAATTGCAATTACTGTAAAGTTATTAACCTATTGATTCATTCAACATACAACTAAATAACCTTATTTGTATTAATTAATTCACATAGGAATAAATTATTTTCATTGTTTTATAACACTGTAACTGTTTTGAGATAATAAATGTCATCTTCAGGTAAGATTCAAGTTAATTTTTATTGATATGTGTTCATGAAAGTAGGAAACAAAAAAAAAGATATAAACTAGTGAAACCTGTTTTATTTCCATTTGGAAGTGAAAATGAAAGTATGAATACAAATATTATCTTGTTTTTACAGGAAACCACAGTTCTGATGGTGACTATAGTTATCTCTACAGTTACTTAACTGGGACTGGAGCCCATAATTTTAATAACTCTGTAACTGTCGGGTTTCTAGGAGCTTATGGGGATATTCAGGTAAGATTCCAGGAATTTATTTTATTTCCATAACTTAAAAATGTCTGCCCTAGGTAAAATTCTCTAGAAAACCACAAATTTGATCTTTACAGTTTACTGTGACTTTTGCAGAAATTTCTGCAATAAAGAGGAAAGAAAGTTTTTACAAATAACTTTAACAGCCGTTTTTAAAAATTCTATGTTACACAAAAGTCCTGATCTCAGTATTATGTTTTGCCATAAATTATTATCTATTAACTACAGTAAACTGCGCATACGGATTCCAAAACATACCTAACATACCTTTCAGAAGGAAATATGTAATCATATAATTTTCATAGAAGGTTATGTAGTAGTTTAATATTTAGTACTTAATTATTTATGACACAAAATAATACAGAGATCAAGGTTTACGTTTTGTAATGATATTTTTGTATATCAACTTGGTCCACGATATTGACGTTATCATCAATATGTGTGTTGATAGTTATAGAATAATATAAAAGTATGTTAATAGTAGAGTAAATCCAGAAAATACAGAGAGGGAAATGTCACACACTAGGCAGTTTACTAAGGATATTAAGGTTTTATGATTACAACATCCGACGACCCAACGTTCCTTATTATATCAAAAACAAACATTGAGTTGTCAACATTATTAACAACACGATATGTATTTGTACTTTATACAATAGAAAATATCACTACAAGTTTGTTCACAATTACTAAAGTGATTACAATAGCAGTGGGTGACATGAACAGGTTTATCAATAGTAAGGAAGTCGACACTCTGACACTGTTCACATCAACAAGTGTCCCCTCATGTATGTTGTATGTCCACGTCAGAACTGTTACACGTTACATATTAATCTAACCTCAGTGGATTGTTACATTCCTCTCTTTTTATTCCCCTTTTTAGTGGCATCATATTATTGAGATAAAAAATTCACAAAGTGTAAGCACATTCGAGATATCCAACTTTTTGTTTGAATATTTTAAGACAATTTATACAGCTTGATTCCCTACTACAGGAAATGTCCATAACTTATGGTTTATAACATTTAAAGTTGAAAAACAGGTTGGTTTTAGGTTGTTTTTTTTAATTTCTCAAAATTTAATGGATTGATTTTATTAAAACCGGTGTCAAAATATTCGTTTCATGATATTACCGGTATTAATTCTAGAATTATTCGTATGTCGACCAGATTGATATTGATATTTATACACAAAAAAACATTAAAAATGAGAATATAAATAATTTCATTTATCTTAACAAAATAATTAGTTAAAACTATTTCGGAAAACAAAATGTTATTTCGTTGTCTGTAAAATTGTAATTTCTAATATTTTTACAAATGTCTAACAATGTTTTACTGTTATTCATTATAGATTAACATTTGAATAGAATTAACATTATATTTCAGGTCATTATGAGCTTTAAATATTTAAAAAATACGCAAATTAAACTGATGAGATATTTAAATCAGATAAAACTACTTAAATCAACTCATTTATCGAGAAGAGTTCCAAATATGTTCTATAAAAAAATAATACGAAATATAAAATCTGTGTATATTTCCTTTAAAAGACTAAATTTATGAGGTTATTTCATGATAAGCCAAGAGTTTTGTTTACGAGTAACAGAGAACCAAATAGAAATGGTTTGAAGATATACTGGGAAGCAATTGCAATTCTGAAATGATTTCGTAGTATTAACGGCGCATAAAAGATTTTGTTCTCATCGCTGATAAAGTTTATATTAAGTTCAAAAACAAAACTTCGACTTTAAAATGGCTTTCATATAATCACAGATATGGTAGTGAATGAAATTTGGAATATTTAACAATTTCACAAATTTTAGATTATAAACTCGTATTTCGAGATTTTTTAGTAAAATATATCTTTAAATTGTTCAATTTGAATTTGATATTAAAAATAGTAGGTGTAGTCAGTACTTGATGTTTGAAAGCTTTTGAATTAATTACCTAAATAATAACTAATTTATCAAATAGATCAATTTTCTATGTTTTAGATTTGCTGGAGACAATATTAATTTACTGGAGGCATAGAAACGGATGTCAAAATTGTGATCAATTCTTGATTTTTATTCCACCCTTTAAGCTTTTTTTGACCAATATGTTAACATACTGTGTGCACTTACCTCACCACAAATTTTGAGTCGTTTCGAAATGTCTGTCTTTGAAGTAAAGCAGCAGGACAATAAATTTGTACCACCATTCTGTTTTACTTCCGATCTTTACGCAATTCGTTCCAAAATCTAATCGTTTTTTGTCACACTCAACACAATTTTAAATATTTTGAATTGATTGGTTTCACCTATTTTTGACAAAATTCAAGACAGTCTAACGAACTGACAAACAATAATTCCGAAAATGTTTTAAGTATGTTTCCGATGACTAAAAACGTTGAGAGAATGATACCAAACACATCACAATACTTACAAACAATAGAAGGAATTGTTTTGTGTTGAATGAAACAAACGGTGTGTTAATATTTCGACTTAATTTCAACTACGCAGTCCAATCCCTACATTTATAACACCCAATAAATCCCTGTCTGTTCATCTCCCAGCTTATAATTAGTTCAGTAGTTACCATGTTATTACAATATTTATGTTCACGTGTATACAAAAACGAGAAATTTCGAATATTTTCGGCTTTTTTTCAAATTGTCAAAGTCAACATATTTTTTCACAATACAGTTAAATAATTAGCCTAAATATAAGCACTAGAAAAATAACTAAAACACAACATTGTTATTGAAATGATCATTAGAGCGTGTAGAGGAATAAACTAAATAATTATTATAAATAAATATTGAGCTTAATTTGTGAGATAATATTAGATAAAATGAAACTCGAACACAAGATCTCACAAAAAAAATAATTATTTTTTTAATCAAACGCGTTTCAACGACAAAGTCACCATCCTCAGTGATTAATTAAACGTAATTTTTGTGAGACCTTGTGTTCAAGTTTTATTTTATCTAAATTATTGTGTTTTATTTAATGTTCCTAGTGTTTGTGGTTGGGGGTTGGGGAAGTTATTTAACATTATTGCGTATTTCACAACAGTCCTCATAAGAGATTGTATGTTTTCAGCAACAAAGTTACTATATTTTTGGAACTCCAAATGACCGCCAATTGGAACTCAAAACGTTTTTAAAATCTGTGGATCAATTTCAAATTTTAAACAATTCTTACTAAAAATTAAAAAGAAATCCATATTCTATAGTACATACTCGACATGTCAGTGACAACGTGCATTTGAGTAATAATAAATTGATATTTAAAATATCATTTATAACTAAAATAACTATTCAATTGTGTCACACGTTTCAAAGTTATAGATGGTTTTAGTTTTGCATATGACTCACGAGAAACTTGACATCCACTCGGTGATTGCTGCTGACAGAGCTAATAATATCAAAAGTGTAGTCAATATCTAGCTTGGCTGCACAGTATTATGAAAGAACATAAAACAAACTCTCCTCGGTTGAAGTTATTTCTGTACTTTATCTCAAAACAAATATCTCTATGAAATGTGTAAATATTTTTACTGTCACAACCATTCTAAATATTATTTTCAACAAAAAATGTATGTACAATAAAATTTAAACTGTCGTTAAACAGAAATAATGCACACTCCCCTGAGTATAAAATACATCTATAAAAGTAGTTTATATAAATTTCCTTATATTTTTCATTTTAACATGCAATTAAATATTTAACATCACAATGAATAACAAAGAGTACACAAACACACTAACTTTCTCACACACGGCTACAAAACCAAATATTAACAAAAAATAATAATCATTTTACAAAAAAAGTCTCTGATACTATTTGTATGTGAGAAAGATACACATTTCTTTGTATATTAATGAGATTTGTCCATGTTTATCGGGAGATGTTGCTAAAAGGTAGCCTCTAAGGAATGAAACACAATATAATAGTCGCCAAATCCTAAGATGTGCTAAAGAGGATGTCAAAAATAAAATTCAAAATCGGCCTAATTTTTAAAATTGCACTACCGATTTTGTTGAAATTTTAATAAAATGGTAAAATTAATAGTCCAAACTAGTGTGCAAAACTGGAAGTAAAATAAAGTTACGATTGAAAAATTAGCAAAACAGCAAATTTAAATTTTTTGCCGGTATTATATAACTCTATGACAATCAAATATGACTTAGGTTTGGGACTAATTTCTAACGCGAAGTAAAGTCTAGGTTCTATTTCAATATATAAACATTATTTTTATAATATACATAATTAATTCAAAATGTATTGTTTTCCTTCAATACCTATAAGAAATTCACAGGAAAACTCAGTAATAAACATATTTTGTTTTTCCTTTCTAGTGGTAACGAATATTACTTTTATTTAGAATTTATTTTTGAGAAGGGTTTTGTTAGATAGGTAGTGTAATGTTTTACATAGTTATTTCACCTTGAGATTGTATGTCCCCTTGATAGATTCCCCTAGATCTATTGTGTACAACCCGATTAGAATTCTTCGCAAATTCTGTCTAGATTCCTTAGGAAGTACATAAGAGATTAATATTTATTACAATAATGAATAATTAAGAGATTAATACATTAATATCACCACCTTTAAAGACGTCATCCTCATCAAAGTCTAGAACATTGTTCCTAGAATGTGTCTTTGCATAACACCTTTTCGACACATACGATCATGGGAGATTTCTGACACACACTCTCTCATTATGATTAAATTTGTAAACATTTTACATCGGATAGTGTTGGATCCTATTTTAAAATTTTTAAATTAATTATCTAACAAATTAGAAGACTGTTTATTGTGATAATCTCATAATCTCGAAAATTGTTTCACATCAACAACTGTAGTAAATTGTCCCTTTCCATAAATTTGTAATAAACAAAATTTTATTACTCTGCTTTTGATCGGTTATAGAGCTAAATTGATATAGGTCTGTGAAGGTGGATAAGGTCAGGGCTCTAAAATAAAGATAAATATTCCTATAAACAATGTACCAAAACGTTTCGTCTGTGGTTCAATTTATGTTTTTCTTAAAATGGCTGAAATATTAGTTCCTGATTTGGCCTATGCGTCTTAATGTCTTATGTAACATTTTACCAATACACCAAAACCACTACTATAAATTGTAAATTTTCAAAATGGCAACTGATTTTGTGTGGAATATCCCAAAAACCATTGGTTTTAATAACAAAAATTACAAAAGACAAAATGTATAGTCATTTAATGATTACCTTGAAATTTTTTTTTATTACAGATCAAGGGATAAACAAGTTATTTGGGAACAAAAACTATTTCTTTGTAATAGACTGTACAATACACAGAACTTTACAATACTAGTTGTTACGTATTATTATTAGGTGAATTAAATACTACACTTTAGGAATAAAAGAGAACCAACATTTTTTTTTTAATTTTTTTTTGAATCTCCACTGATGGAAAGTGTTCTTTTTTATAAGATGTTCCTATTGCTTTACGCAACCAATAATCAGGGCCGGATTTCCCAATAGGCCCGGTAGGCCCGGGCCTATGGGCGCAAGCTCCCAGGGGGCGCACAGCCGAGAGAAAAAAAAAATCTAGAAATAAAAATAAATAGCCATAACTTAACATATTTTTTGAATTGATTACAAAAAAATCGTTACATAAAATTACTAAAAGTGTTTTAAGGCGGCATTTTGTTAAGCCCAGAACCAAGTAAATTACTCAAAAAACTTGCAATGGTAAAATTGCATCGTGGAGGCCTGATATAATTTTTAATAAAGGTTTTTGGGGAAGTAACTTTAACCAGACTAGGGGGCGGAAAAAAATTATTGGGCCTAGGGGCGCCAAAATGCTAAATCCGGCCCTGCCAATATTTGGTATAATAAATTTTAGGTGTTAAAATTAATTATCAAGAAATAATATATCAATAACTTTGTTATCTTTTGGCAACTAATACAAATGATGACATCGTCATGTCCACAGTTGAGGCGATAATTTTGGGATTTGTAATGTTTTTGAAAAATTGAAGGATTTCGATATATTCGACATTAAAAGGGCTGCTATTTTAAAATTAAAATAACAAAGCAGCGTCTTGGTTTTTGTATGTAATGAAAGATTGGAGATATATATTTATATAATACTAAATCTGAACTAAATTGTGTATTTCCAAATTAATAAATTTTTATATCCAATGAAGAGTTTTTGGACATATGTTTTACAGGAACTTTTTCTATATTTTACTGCTCATAACCACCCATTGAAATATAATAACCCATTCTTTTTTAATTGCCAACATTATGCAATAAATAAATATAACATTTATGATAAAACAAAATATTAATTGAAATTTTAAACAAATAACTAATGCGTGGTTAAAAAAATACTGGTAATGAAACTCTCTTGTTGTTTCAAAGCAAACAAGGACAAAAACAGAGAGTAGAACAAAGAGGTGTTTTATTAGACTTTTTCACTTTCCTTGTTTGCTTTGTGTCATGTAACTTGAAATGAATTTACATTGAGCTATTGCATAGAACAACGTGAATGGCGGAAATGTTTCTAATTGAAAATGAGTTATTGACCTCCCCGAAACAGTAATTAAAACAACTAACAACAAAACAGATGTCCTAAAGGCCCACCCCAGACCAGTTGAATTTAGTTTAGCTATGTCTTATTTAAATAAACGTCTTAAAATATGTCATTGTCGATGCTAGCTAATCACTCAAATTTGAGTTTGAATTTTTGTTTTTTGCGTTAATGATATTTACAGCATAGTAAATATAAACGTAATATAGTTTCTTACGTACCACGGCGAGGCTGGACAAAATTTCGTTGGAGGTAGTGAGTTGGATTGGCAACAGAATAAAGAGTTAATGAGAGGAAAGGAAAAACTGGTGAAAAGAATCCGACAAGCCACTTGTAGTGTTGTGGTTACACTTCAAAAGTAGGTCAAATTTTATAAATTAAGAGTGTAAACATAATGACAAATGAAAAACTACAGTAAATGGCTACCCATGGAGTGAAACGTCGACTGATAGAGGTAACGTTTGAATCAATAGCAGTAATACATCAGATTATTATCTTGTATAACTTTTCTAAGACGTCTGAAATGTTTGCGCAGCATTGTAGACATTGGAAGTTTTGATATAATCTCTTTACTGTTTTATTTGAAAATAAAACAGTAAAGAGATAACTTAACATTTTTGATAAAGTTAAAAAAATTACTAACCTAATTTCTTGTTCCAAATAGGTTGTAATTTTTTGCTGTAATTTAATTGGACATTTTCCATAATTTCTGTGTATAAAACCCATACACGATTTTCAAGCTGTCAAGAGTAAATTCAGCTCCAAGTCAAATGACGTTAGTTGATTCTTATTCATAAAGGTGTGTATTACTTTGTATATATAGAAATGATAGGTAATGTCGAGTCAACTATATCAATAATATAAACAATCCATAAGTTATACAATAACTTTAAAGTCTAAATTTTTATTATTTGTTATATTTTAACTCTTTATTTTCCCAAACTACTTCAGAAACAAACACAAAGTTAAATATATAAACTGATGTAGTTTACTTCTTGTCTCTATTATTATGGTGTTAAACATCATGCCTAAAATTCTATAGCTTGAGTTTAACTAATAACACTTCACAATGGCTCCTTATGATCCTCTGAACCACAAACAACAGGCTATGCAATTTGCTTACTTTTGGCATAGTGAAAAGGACAGTACTACGTCTAGCCATACACTTGTTGTGCAACGTTTGGTTATTTAGTTACACAAAGTACTAATCTAAGTTTCCATGGGTTACATCAATACTCGTCAAACTGCTTTGACATAGGTTTGTATAGTAGAAGCAGTGTATACCTGTACTCATAGTCCATCTAGTATGGGACACGCTTCTGGCTGGCATCAACATTTAGTGACGTTATAGATTTATTTATGCTTATAATGCAGATGCACCATTATGCAATTGATCTAGCATGGTGATAGACTGTTGGAACTTTGTCCCTATTTACCCAGCCTAAGTTAGGAGTAAGCCTAAACTTATTTAAGGCAGTTACATCCTTGTTCTTCTCTTTGTATCTTCGTCATACTTTGCCTCACATGTTCTTCAAAAATCCATCTGTGTAATATCAAGTAATTTTGTTTACCCATCTTTCTTCCCCCATATTTATTGATAACCATTACAATGACGTTACAACATAATAATTATTCGAAGGGCTAACTGTCTCTGTCTCCAAATACTTCGTTCAGTAATTTTGGGTGATTTTAAGTCAGGTTACTTGTATAAGAAACCATTTTTAATTAAAATTTCATTTGTTCTAGATCTTTTGTTCATCACCATCATCAACATCATCATCATCATATATAATGAACAAAAAATATATGGTTCATATATATGGTGTATTTCTTATTTTTAAATATTTATTTCTTGACCATTTTCTTGTATCCCCCATCTATTTTCTTGTCATATAATCACATCATCGTAATCGTAGATCAGTATAGTTTAATTAATCCACAGCAAAAACTGTTTAAAATTTGTAATTGTTATATCGATATTAAAGTTTCCTTATATTTCATTTTCCAATCTTTCTAAGGGACGCTAAAAATAAACTTGGAACAAAGCCTACGATAAGCTAAACGTTTATTTTGCGTTTATACATATTTATAATAAGAATAAATATTTAAAGTTTGTATACACATATACTGCGTAACCAATAAGAGGTGATAGGAATGATTTTTTTTAATGTATATCTAATTTAAGACCACCTCTGCTTGTTGACATTGAGAGGTATTCATATCTCACTCAACGAAAACAAATTACTTTAGTAAATTGGTTTACATGCTTTGATTAATTAAACTGGTTTGGTTGTCACAAATTACATTACTTTGTTATTTGCATACCGTCACATAGGTTGGAAATTGATGGTAATTATTTATAGTCTTCCAATACAAGAAAAAAATTGAACAGTATTTGTTTTTAACTTTTAAAGAAAACATTTTGAAATATATTCTATTCTACAATAATTTATGTTAAATAATTTCGCTTTTATACAATTAGAATCACACAATATAAATCTTGTAAAACAATGTTTTTAGAGAATAAAAGTTTATAAGTTGTTTACCATTCGGTAGATTTACACGACAGCTACCGTTAAAATTTAACTTGTATAAAAATGTGAATGAAATGAACCACAACTTTTATTTTTAATAAATTAGAACGAATACTCAAACCATTTAATCTGAAGATTTACTTTGCCATGTAAGCGGCTACAATATTGTACAGGAAATTTATTAACACAGACAAGGAAATATTACACAATATACCATTCAGCAGTTTATTTAGGATATTCAAGATTCATGTTTACCAAATGTTTCCAATGTTTATTTACTTATATCAGAGACTAACACAGAGTTGTCAAGCATAATTAATATTATGATATGTCTTTGCACTTTATACTATATATCACCATAAGTTTATTCACAATTATTAAATGATTACAATAGCAGTGGATGACATGAACAATTACAATAGCAAGCAATTCAACAGTATGACATTACAATAATACGTTGTCATGCACAAGTGTTTGTTACCTAAAAACACGTTATATACATATACAGTGTTGTGGTCACATCAGAATTTGTTACGAGTTTATATATTAATCTCACTGCATCGGATTGTTAAGTATATTTTCATTTATTTTTTAGTGGAATCACACTATGAACAAAAAATCATAAAAGTGCTCTGTTCGAGTCATTCAATTTCTTTTCTTGTTTCTTTAAAGATTGTGCAAAACAATGTTCAATAAAATAAACCTTTAAAGTTTGTTTATTTTAAAACACTATAATTTACTATTGATTGATTCGACAGTTTTGTAAATTGACCACTTTCACCTGTTAAAAGTAAAAACGTAAAGTGGGAAAGAAACAAAGCTGTTTCTCACACAACATAATGTTATTTCATTCAGGTAATTGACTAATTTAGAACCGCCGTATTTAAGTAAAATAGATTCTACAACAGTTTAATGATCTTGACGTTATGCTGTTAAAATTACTGGTGATAAAACTGTATAAAACAAATTTGGATACGATTGGATGCATATTTTAAATTTTAAATCTGTACAAATACTTTGAACTTCTGGTTTAAACAAAAACTGTTGAAATTTCGTAACCAATTTCTTTCAGTCACCATAGTTTGCAAGCAACCTCTACATTTATAAAACGGATCTTCTATCTGTCTGTTTGAAAATTTATAAACTCGAGAAAGACACACTAAATTTTTATACGTTTCGATATATTTCTCATTTTAAAAATTGATGTCAGTTCCCAAGTTATTAAAGTTGGAATATCCCGATAACCATTGGTTTAACGACCAAAAACTACACGAGACAAAATTTACTGTCTCTTTAATGGTTAACATGAAAATGTCTTTACTTTTACTATAGGTACAAGTGTAACCAAGTTTTTGGTAACATAAACTATATCTTGGTAATTAACTAGATAATCTAGAACTTTATAATATTAATTATTCTATATTATTATTAGATAAATTAAACATTACAACTTATGAATAAAGGAGGAAATTATGGTGACTATAAGAAGGAAATAAATGAATCATAAAATATTCTTAGTAATTTTTTATTCTTGAGAATTTATTTCTCAGAATCTTCACATTAATAAAAATGGTTTCTTTATTCATAAGGCGTAACCAGTAGTTTACTTAATAATAACAAGAAATAATAGGTATCATAAACTTCTTATTGTTATAGTCAATACCCAGAAATAATTACCGATAAAATATTACATACTTAATGCGAATATTAAATCTGCACACAATATTTTATGCATATCCAAAATAACATGTATTAATATTGGTTACGAAGAACATAAAGATGAAACGAAGGGGTTTTCAGCCATGTGTGTTATATAAACTTTTTCTTTATTTTATTATCCTGAAACAGTTATATTGCAGACTCGTTGACATATTGACTCCCATATAACAATAATTTTAATTGAAACTCCCTTGTTGTGTCAAGAATAATGGATGGAGAGTAGAGTAGAGTACGTGTTTTATTAGACTTTCCCATTTCCTTGTTTACTTTGTGTCATGCAACCTTAAATGAATTGTCTATTGCACACGACAATGTATTTGGAGGAAATTTTTCTAATAGAAAACAAGCAATTGTGAGGGTAGTAAAATAACAGCTTATAATACAACAGATGTCCCAAAAGTCTCACCATACCCCGTTAAATTTCGTTTAACTGCCTCTATTTAAATAAACAACTTAAAATGCAACATTCGATAAATGCTACATAAAATCGATGCTAGCTAATCACTCAAAATTTATGTTTGTTGCTTTAAATAGTTTTTAAAGTGTGGCAAATATTTCCAAAACATATTTTCTTACAATTCCGTTTCGAATATAACAAAATATTTTACTGTTAGTCACGAATCACAAGAGATAAATACTACATTGTTCCTGATTGTGTTCAGCCTCAGTAATAGAATTCCTTTTCAGCTTTATATATAAATTTTATGTCCTTAGTTCTATTTTAAATTTCTATCGGCTGACATTTTAAATAGTGAACATTGTGTTGTTTTCATCGCTTGTTAATCCCTTTGAAATAATGTATCTACCGATAGGGATTACCATTTAAAATTTTTGATTTGCCTCCCAAAATTACTCTTTTTCGGATACCTCAAACAAATATTTTTATTGGCTCGTTCAAGAATTAAAAGAGGAGACTTTTGAAACACCTTTTTTTTTTAGTTGGAGGATGAGAGTTTTACGTAGTACATTGTGCGAGTGTTAACTAACGATATCAACTAACTTTGGTTAGTCGTGAACATTAAGAAAAGTCTCAGCATAGAGTGGATGGTGAAAGTGTGTTGAATGAAGTATGCAAAAACTTTTAAATTAGTACCAAGTATCGAGAGTTGTCCTCTTCTATGGAAGAGTACAATTAATAAAAAAAAATACGTGATTTAATTTAAGGCAATATCGTAGGGCTGTTTTACATAAAAAACTGAATTTGGGACAATAGGAGAGCCAATGGATAGAAAATTGCAGTCAGTTTAGATGAACTATTAAAGGCGAGGACTGAGTAATGAATGAAGAGATCTGAAAAAGGAAGGTACAGGACAGGACTTGCAGGTTTTTATACAACAGAAGACATCACTTGAAACATATAATGGAAGATAGGTTGCCAAAGTATGCATTAAAACGAGTATTATGGTGAGGCAGTAGGTTGGATTGGTGAATTGGTAATAGAAACAAGAGGTAATGCTTGTAAGGCAAGAAAGAAATGATGTAGAGAGTGCCACAAGCCACCTGTGTTGTGGTTTTTATTTATAAACTAAGAGCTTAAATATATTGACACAAGAGTACTTACAATAAAGAAGTTATTTTGAATTAAACGTGGAGAGAAACTTTTATAGAAATAACGTTTAAATAGATAACACAAAATATATCACTTTAATATCTTGTGTAACTTAGCTAAGATTTCAAAAATGTTTACTCAGCAATGTAGGTATTGAACTTTTTTAATATTTCTCTATATAGTTTTATTTGAAAAGAAAACAGTAAAAATAAAACTTAACAATATTAATAAAGTTAATAAAATTATTAAGCAAATATCTTATGAACTTCTTATTGATATAATAAAAGTCAGATCTTTAATTTAAATAATAAAAAAAATATGTGAAAAAAAAAAAATAGTTCAACTCCCCTTAATCTGACATTTTCCTTTATTTGTTGTGTATACAGGGTGACTTTTAAGCATGGCAAAGGCTTTATAATCCATAACTGAGAGGTACTTGAAGTCAGAATCAAATGGGGATCTACATAGTTTAAAAAATTATACTTTTTTTGTAGGTTTGAAATTATTGTTTGTTGTTAGTTTTACAGCTGCGTAAACTGCATCTCTTATATGTGCCCAGTTCTTGTGGAAAGTGTACACCAACATAATTATGCTAGTCTTATTTCATCTGGCACTCCTATATCTTTATTAGGACCTTTTTTGTTTGATCTACATAAAAAACTGTTACAGCTTTGTCGTTTCCTGCTGCAGAAATAATCACACAAACCTTGACCAAGCAGCCTTCTAAATTGTAATTGAGATCTTGGTACCTTATTGTGAACACTACAGTAAAGAATAAATGCATTTACAATACAGCTCTCTACTAAGAAATAGACAATTCTCAACCACCATCGCCTAGACTTCCTCGCAATCGTATATACAGACCTTTTTTGATCGAAACAATCAACAACGCCCATTCTCTTTGTATATTTTGCGATTGATTTAGGACAACTCACAATTTTTTTTTTTTTTGCCATTTTCTTGCGTACGTTTTGCCTCAACAAATTCATTTGGCATGAATGCTGTAGAGCACACATGTACTTGTTTTGTATCTTGCCACTTCACATAACTAACATGATATTTTACAAACCATTTTGAAGATGTTATTTCCATTTTGGTTTTCTCTTTAGACGGCAGACCTTGACGATCACGTGGTATAGTTCCAGTGGAAAATATTTTATTTTCGTAAAGTTTTTCCATCTGAGCAATTAAGGTGTAAAAGTTATCAAATGTTACATGACATTCATGACCATGTATGTAGCTGGTGACAAAGGCGCTGAACGACTTAACTTGCCAGGCCTTCTACAGCAACACCACCATCTTTTTTAACAGTATAAATCTCAAACTGATATAAGTAGCCACTTTTTGAATCACATCGAGCCCAAACTTTATAACCTCTTTTTATTGGTTTCAACGGCATATACTAATCTAAGTGGATCTGCCGTTGAATAATATCATTGATTCATCTATGCTGTAACATTTAATTAGAGTAGCCTCAGCTTGAAACTTGTTGTTTAGAATAGATATGCAATCTGTCAAAGTTAGGACTAAACCTTTTAGGTGCGGTTTCATTGTCATTTAGATGAAGGGCTTGTAGAATTTTCTTAAATCTTTTTACTGTCATAACTTCGGCGATAGTCTTTACATAAAACAAAGGGTATGTAGACCAGTATTGGTCTATTTGTGGTAAATCGTGTAAGCCCATCAAAATTAGCATCCCAATGAAAGCCTGAACTTCTTCCTTTGTTATATTGGTCTAATGTTTAATTTTTTCTGCTCAGCATATTTTATTGTTTAATAAACTATTAGGTTATATATCTGTTCATCAAAATATCGGCTAAAACACATGCCAAAAAGTTATTTCTAAAGGTTATTTCTAAGTTATTCTAAAGTTATTTTATTTTATTATTTTTTTACTTTGAAGGAAAACACTTTGAAATATACATATATTTATAAATAATTTAATATTCACATTTATTTTACTCTACACTAATTTATGTTAATTAATTTATATCTATTATAATTAGAAGCACATAATTCAAAATTGTGAATAAAAGGTCGTGCAAAACAATGTGTACAAAGAGAATAAATGTTTATACTGTAGATTGTTTACGATTTGGCAGATTTACATGACAACTTCTAAATTACACTTAAAATTTACGATGTATTGTAAATTTCTAAGATACGAACCCTAGCCTTCATTATAATTCAATTTGAACGAATACTTAAACAATATTCTGAAGATCGTGTTTTGATAATTCCAAGGCAACAATATACTTTGCTATGTAGGCAACTGCGATATCTAACATTTCACTGTAAAATCGCTAATACAACAAGGAAATGTCACACAATACCCTTCAGGATATTAAATATTCATATTTACGAAATGCTACCTACAAATTTATTGTTTCCAATGTATTGTTTATTTCCTTATGGTATAAAGATAATATACAGTTGTCAACATTATTAATAGCATGGTTTGAATGAAATAAACCATAACTTTTAATATATGCAAATACGTTGATGAGTCCATGTCAGAACTTCTAACAAGTCTGTTATTACTAACACAATTTCTTGGCGTGGGTCATCGAATTTAGTTTTTGTTTCTTTAAAGATCGTGCAAAACAATGTTTCAAGGGAATAAACCTTTATAGGTTGTTTACTATAGATTGATATAGATTGATTGGAATGCGTTATAAATTAACGACTTTAACATGATCAAAATAAAAACTAGAATTATGAAAGAAACAAAGTAAGTAGGGGCTACACGTGCAACATAACGTCATTTCCGTTCAGGTACTTGACAAATCTTGAGCCATATTCAAGTACAATAAAATAACTCTTACTACAGAGTAATGAAGTTTTATCTTATGGTTATGCTGTTGAATATAATCGCGATAAAACTGTTTGAAACAAATTTGGATATCGTTTAATCCAAATTTTAAATCTGTACAAATACATTGACTTTCAGGTTTTAAAACTTGATTTAAAACTGAAATTTACTTATCGATTTATTTCCTCTACATAGTAATACAAGCAACCTCTAAATTATTAAATTGTATCGTCTGTTTGAAAGTTTACAAACTCGAGAAACACTCACTCAATTTTCATACGGTAATATATCTGGTCGATTATAGTGTTTCTTTGATTAAAATTGTTACATTGGTTCCAAAGTTATTACAGTTAAAAATCCCGATGACCAATTACAAGAGACAACATTTCTGCCTCTTTAATGATTAACATGATGATATAATTATTTTTATTATAGGTCCAAGTGTAATCAAGTTGTTGCTATCAAAATCTATTTCTTGGTAATTAACTACAAAATCCAGAACTTTATAATATTTGTTATTCCGTATTATTATTGGGCGAATTAAATGTTACACCTAATGAATAAAAGTAGTACTAGGGTAATATTCCGAGAAAAAGTATTAAAATTCAAAAATATCCTTAGTAATTGTATTATTTGTTCTAAATGCATCTAGTACCAACATATTTTTTTAATTGTGAAGATTTTTTTTCTCTAAATCTTCACACTAATACAAAGTGTTTCTTTACTCACAAGGCATAACTTTTAGTTTACCGAATAATAATGAGATAGAATCAATATCATAAACTTTCGTGTGTTGTAGTCAATTAAACAGAAATAATTACTGGTAAAATATTACAAACATAATGCGAATATTAAATCTGTATACAATATTTTATATTTCAAAAATAACAAATTTGTTTTTAAGGAAAAACACAAACGGAAAAAAAACTAAGTGTTTTCGGACATATGTGTATCATAAACTTCTTCTTTATTTTAGTACATATAACCATCCAAATTGTAGACTCATTGGCATACATTGTGTAGAGAAGATTCTCATAATATGCGATATTAAATAATATAATGTCAGCTAAAATTTATATTACAATTACGTAATATAGAAATTTTATGTATTAAAACAAAAATTTTTATTGATTGAAAATCCCTTGTTGTGTAAAAACAACAACAAAAAACCGGGACAAAGGACAGAGAGTAAAGCAGAGTAGGGTGTTTCATTAGACTTTCCACTTTCCTTGTTTACTTTGTGTCATACATCCTTAAAATGCACAGGACAACCATATCCATTGTACAGGACAACATAATGGAGGAAATGTTTGTAATGGAAAACAAGAAATTGCCAGGGTAGTAAATAACAGCACATAATACAACTGATAGTCTAAAAATCTCACCACAGCCTTGTTCGATTTCGTTTACTTGCCCCTATTTAAATAAGCGACATTAAATGTGATATTGTAGATCCTAGCTAATCAATCAAAATTTACATTTGCAGTACTGTTAAATAAGTTCTTGCTCTATTAAATAATTTTTACATCATATTACTTCAATTTCAACAACTTTCAATACATGCTTTTAGTTCGGAAAACAGCTAATTACAGAAGTGGACAGTAATAGAAACAGCTGATTTCATTACATGTTAGTAGCACCGTTACTTTTATGCAATTAAATCAGCTGTTACTTACGAGCATTCGTTTATAACAAACTAAAAATACCTCAACACTTATAGTTTTCACATAGTACTATTCAAAATGCAATTTGAAGGGGAGTATTAATAACATGGAACTTGAAGACAATACAGATATGGAAGCTATTGAAATGTCGTTACAGTTACTGCCTGATAAGTCTAGACATAGGCATAAAAAAGAATACTCTCTTTTTTTTTAAATGGTGCAAGGAAAACAAAGTTGATCAAGTAAATGACAATGTTCTATTAGTGTATATATCTCGACTATCCAAAAATATTAAACCTTCTTCTTTATAGGCCAAAATATTCAATGATAAAAAGTTGTTTAGCAACAAAGTAAAATGTTGATTGCAAAACGTTTTATAAAACGATTGCTTTCGTTAAGTTATTCAACTGGGTATAAGTCTAAAAAGTCTAAAGTGTTGTCTATTAACTTGATTTGTAGTAATTACAGTGTTGATTTCCTGCTATGATATAAAAATTTGATCTAACTTTTGATTTTTTTTATAAAGTAGTATGATATAGAATATCGTACGCGACTCGTCCAAAAAGTGTTTTCCGGACTACTATGATAATCCCGTGCTCGACTTCATCTCGCACGGAAAACATCACACTCGCCCGAAAAAAACCTATTTTCCGGACTTGTACGTAATATATATGATAGTATATGGTAAATATTTATACGACATATTTTCTTGCAATTCCGTTTCAAATGTAACAAAAAATGCTCTACCTTTAGTCACGAAACATGAAAGAGTTTTGTGGGCATAGACTGCAATATATCTAATTGTTCTAATGTAGCTACTGCCTCAGTAATTAGACTCTTTTCAGCTCTATGTAAAGTTTTGCTGTCCTCTGTTCTATTGGCTGACATTTTAGGTAGTGAACATTGTGCTGATTTTTTGCCTTTAAAATATTGTAACAATCAAGAGGCTATTAAAAATTTTGGATTTTCCTCCAAGTAATTCAATTTTGGTGATAGCTAACAAATGTTGTTTTTATTAACTCTTTTGGAAATTTAGACAGACAACTTTTAGAACAACTGATTTATTTGGAGGACGGGAGTTTGACATCATAAATGATACGAGGGTTTGTTGACGGATATCAACAGTGGTAACTCATGAACCTTTAAAAAAAAGTCTCAATATATGGTGGATGGAGCTTCTAGTGAATATTTAGTGTAGGATGCAGGAACTATTAAATAATGGAAAATTATCCAGTGCTCTACATCAATATATGAACAAATCATCAATATACAATTAGTGAAAACCTGAATTGTTAATTTTTTTTTTTTTTATATATTTTAACTCTTTAGTTTCCCAAGCTCCTTTAAGAAACATAAACAAAGTTAAATATGTCAACTAATGTAATTTACTTCACATCTCTGTTATTTTGCGGTTAAAATTTCCTTTTAGAATAATAGATCTTGATCTACGCTGATAACCCTGCGCAGTGGATTTTATTCCTGGATGATTTTCTGAACCTAGGGAGGAGAGCTATTTGAGAGTTGTGTGCTTAAAATATTTCCGTAGGGCTATATTGTAGTTCTCCATTTCCAAATGATGGTTTCATTGTTAATCTGTAGAAGATCATCTTAAAAAGTTTAACATGGTATGATAACTGTTGTGACCTTATTGTGATGATACCTTTAAAAGGAATCAAAAATCAAATTAATATATGAATCAGGATTATTTTGGCAAATGTTTCAGCAATAGCAAACAGTACCTATATGTATGTAAAGATAGAATTCGCTGCAGATAGTCGACAGTATTCAATGAGATATCGTCCAAAAGTATTGAGGTTGGAAGTACAAGTCATGGGAGACAGAGGATCTGGGAGAAATGATTATAGTTTGGCATGGATCATATCGTATTCCACAATAGATCAATTTTAGGCCGCAATAGAGAAAGGCCTTTCAAGGTACCTTCTCCCACCAATTTGTCTCCCCTGTTAGATGAATGGTAAATAATATGAAAACGTGTAGATGGTTTAATAATGTATTCTCTCTATATATATTAACAAAAATATTACAATAAGTTTAAAGAAGTTACATTTAAAAGAGTACTATAAAATAATAATTATAAATGACGATTATGTCTGTCCGCAAGCAGTCTCTCCTGGAAGGAGTGAACCCCACAATTTTAATTATCGTACGTTATTTATTACAAAATTTTAAATATTGTACGATATTTTACAGTATTCTATATCTCTGAAAATTCTATATTTCGTACATGAGAATAAACAAAATGGATCATATTGTAGGAAGAGTTGACAAGAGTCAACTACCCATGGTCGCTATTAGCTGTGACCACCAATCCATTACAATACTGTGGTCCCCAGATTATTTTTTATTATTTTTTTAACCTTACGGGTTTTTACACAGCGCCAGAGAGTCACACTCACAAACTTACAACATTACAAAATATTTCCTATATTTACATCTTCGAAACATACACCTGCACAAGTCACCATGAAAGTCTGACTGTTTACAAAATAATAAGTCTTTAATATAAAACTTTTGACAGTTCAGTACACAACAACTATAACACTGGTGCGATGTAGTTGTCGATACAGTCCCTGTGCCCGTTCTAGTCACAACAGAGGTTGTCGTAGATGAGCTGTACAGATCCATTACCGTCATTCGTACGTTCCAATACCTGCACCTACAATGGCAAAAGCTGAATGCCTAGCACTTTGTACATGCCAGGCCGTCAACTTGACATTGGGGTGCTTTAAAACATTTGTTAGCACAACAGTACCCGGTCAAATGTGGAGGTCGTTCAGGTACTTTTACTGGAACACTGTACGACTTCCGTGAGTGGCAGTCGGCAAGCAAACAAGTGCACAGGTTTCCGTAACAATCTGGTTTTATACAAAACACCAGATCTTTTATTTTGATTTTCTTACATGCGTTACCGCAGCACACGTAGGATTCCAGCGTCTTACACAGATACAATTCCATTATCTGAAAAAGCAGAAAATAATTCGTTAGTATAAAAATACTATTCAGCTTGTCCTCTTTGTTTTACGGGGTTGGAACCGTCATCCGGTACAGTAAAGCCATAACAGTGTGGGAATAGCTCCAATCCATCGCTATTCCCTGTGACCACCACTCCATTACAAAATTGTGGTCCCCATAAATAAAAAGCTTAATTGTGGTCCCCATTAATAAAAAAATTAAAATAATTATATATATATATATATATATAATTATTTTAATTTTTTTACGCTTTGACTCCGTGCCCAAATTGTACCTCATTCAAGGTTTATCAAGTCTTTCGACTGCGCCAGTGACCTTTAAACAGGTTTACGGGAGAACCAACTCCGCTCCAGGGTTATATTGAAATACTTTAAATTTTAAATTTGTTATAATAATACCTATGTTGCTATTTCTTAAGTTCTTACAGTTCAATCTTTATAAGTCACGCTCCAAATAAAAGTAGTACAAAGTGGAACATGTTTATTATATTGTATATACATAGATTTATAATATTTGTATATAAGTTATGAACATGAGAAGTCCGAGCAGGAAAGAATGATTATTTTTCATGACGTTTACTTAATTTAAGACCGTCTCTGCTTAAGAGATAAAAATCCCATTCAACAAAAACCGATCACTTTGGTAAATTGGTTTAAATTTGTATTAATAATTCATTATTTTGACTACCTAAATTTACATAACATTATACAATCTGTAAATTAATTGCAATTGTTTTACGTCTCAATACCACACAAAAAACTGGTTCAAATACAAATATAATTTGATGGTCAGTTCTTCCTTGGTTCATTTGTTGAGAAATTGATCCATACAATTATTTAAATTTTTGCAGGAAAAATATATGTTTATGAAAATGTAATTTCTACGAGTGTGGCGGTGGAATGAAAAGAGTGTACACGTATACCTGCAACATACAAGCACAATGGAATGATTATTTTCCAAAAAGTTTAACTAATTTAAGACTTCCTCCGCTTGTTTACATTGAGAGACATAACTCCCACTCAACAAAAACAGATCACTTTGGTAAATTGGTTTACAATGCTTTGAATAATTCAACTGTTTTGGTTGCAACAAATTACATTAGACTGTTATTTACATAATGTCATGTAGGATGTAAACTGATTGCAATTATTTTTAGTCTCATAACATAAGCAAAAACAATGTTTATAAATTTAATCTGAACCTTAGTCTTCGGTTTTTTAGTTTTAAGGGAAACATTTAGAAATGTATATTTACAGGTAATTATAAATTTAAATTAATTTTATTCTAAATTAATTTAAAAGAACTAATTGAAAAATCACAAATAGACCGAGCAAAACAATTTAGGAATAAAACTTTATAGATTGTTTATGAGTTGGCATATTGATACTTCGCAATTAATCATCTTAACCTGTTGAAATAAAACTACCTTATATGAGAAATTTGAACTATAGTGACGCTTTTGTTGTATGTAAATTTAAAGGAATACTCGAACAAATTTCTGAAGGTGTTCGTTTCCCTTAATCCGCAGAATTGTAACGTTTGAATGTGAGGATTAACGTCAAATGTTAATACTTGACATAAACGTTATCGGATCTTTAGTTGTAAATGGAAAATTGAATGGTGAACAAATACTTCAACTTGTTAAATGCCACAATAGTACCTACAGTATAACATTACTGGCCAGTAACAATTCAATTCTATAAAACAGTTTTTAGCACCTACATAAATTTTACGCACGCAATGTTTATAACTGTGTTTTTTGTCATGCCTGTAATTGTAGAATTCATTGTGTTTAGCTTATTATGTCAGTTTAATGTAGGCTAGGCCAGCGGTTCTCAATTACTTAGCAGTCAAGGACACCCCCCACAGGGCATCTTTGAAATCGGCGTACCCCAAACACAAAAAGTTTAAAGCCCTATATGAAAATGTATTAATTATGAAAAATTACAAATTTAATCCTTTGGGTCTAACTGTAATAATTATAAATATAACAATTAACACAAAAAAGGTTACATGAAAGAATACAAACTTTTTTTTTAGGTATAGTTGTAATAATTATAAATTTAATAGTAAATACAAAAAATGTTATATTAAGCTACATTTAAGTTTAATAATTACGAAAAGCCAAATTTATTTATTCTTGTGTAGTGTAATGAGAAAAATGAAACTTTATATTTTTTTCCATCACTTCTTGAAGATCAGGTTGAAGGCATGAAGATCACTTGGACATGAAAATCCGAATGCATATCAAGTCGATTTCTGTACTTACTTTTTACGTAGCTTGTTCACAAAAGGCAGCGATTTTTCATTACTTTTTCAGCTAGTTGATATTGACCATCTTTAATAAAAGGTTAATCTTAATTCAATGATTTGTTATTTCATTATGATACAGATTTTAAAATAACATTATCTACTAAGTAAACAAGCTCGTCCTCCTCTTCTTCGCCAAGTTATCTTGGTTTTATGAAATTTCTTCAATTTTGCAATCAAATGGGTTTTTTCCTCGGCAGTATTGTTGAAATCGTTTGTTTCAACAGTAAAATATTCTCTCAATGTTGTTTCTAAGATTCCCAAACGTTGGTATACTTCTTGTTTCACTTGGCCCAGTATTTTCTCTAAAGAAGATTTCAATAATTCTTTTAGAGTCGGAAAGTTTCTAAAAGAGTCTTTCTCCACACCTTTTGAAAACATTTGAAAGTTCATAATAATGGAATTGATTTTGTCCTCAACGTTCAAAATATTCACATAATTTCCTTGTAAATTCAAAAATAAGAATGTGAGTAAATTCTCTCTATCGATGGGCAAAGAGCCACTTTACGTACAAATTGAGCCAATTATACACTGAATTAAGTATAATTTTTACGCAATAGTTTTGATCGTAATATATCCAAATTCTATCAAAATTTTACAGCCTACAGATGTCGCTGCCTTCAAGAAAATAAAAGCTGGGTGGAAAATATTTTTATTTGAATGGAGGCCAAATCATAGACATGAAGCCATTAAAAAGTAAACTGTTGCTTCTATATTGAAAAAGTGAATGAAGTTAAATGACAGATTTTAATTAATGGGATTAAACTTAGGGTAATACATATCCATGGAACCCAGATTCAATAGATTATTCTAGTACTTAGGAAGGGATAATGTGAGTGAAGATAACGAATGAAACAAACAAAAGAACTCATTGTATAACAACAACATCAGTTACAAAGTTTGAAAATATTTTCGGGGACGAAATGGTAAATGACTAACGAAATACTGATGAGGTAATAACTTTAGAAATAAATGAGAGAAAACCCCGAAGAGTTTTTTTAATATATATCTGGTACGGGTAACAAAATATATATTTTATGTATCAAAATGGCCCTGATAGTATGTTAAGTTTTGATGAAGATGAAACCTCTTCGTTTACTGATACCGGTGTATCTGAAGCTCAAAATAACAAAGGTGTGAAGAAATTTTTTTTAATTTTCAAATGCTCAATACTCTCCTGATCATTCACAACATGATCCATTACACTAACGAAAGAAAATCAATCAACTGATGTTTTGAAAAAGACAGCATAAATGACTTTCTAATAAAATATAATACTCTTAACAGTGGTGATTCAACATTGTCTGATATTTAATTATGGCCAGAAACAGCAACAAGGGAAAGGACATACAGAGCACATTTCATTCGTGATAACATCTAAAAGTGAAAAAAGTCTTTGAAGAAAAGATGCTAATAAACTGGTTAAACAACAGAAAAAAGAAAAGAAACAGAGGATAAAATTTAAAAAAAACTAGTTATAATTTAAACCTTTATAGAAAATAAAGGAAGAGACAAACCAGGAGGAATGCTGTCGCATGAAACTGTTTGCATAAGAAATGGAAAGAAAATATGAAAAAATAACAGGAAGCTGACACAAATAAACTATTGTTCAAAAGAAACTGACCCTGGTTTTCAAGAGAAATCTAACACAAAGAAAAGAGACGAAATAAAAATAGTCTATGTTATGTGTCTGGGAATAACTTCAAAGATGATTGGTGGATAATAAAATAGAATTTGACATAATAAGTGAGAAAGCAAATCACAGAAAATGTGATGAACATATAAATTTTTAAGAACCAAATCCAAATGTGTAAGGACTGCAAAAAATCTTGTGATGAATTAGATTTCATCCTGTAAACATAATCCATTTATTTGGATAATATTTTCTGTCTTATTTCATACACCAATTTATGTTTCTTGTTTATTATTACAACATCTATTGTCATTCACTTTTTAAGATATGCTAAGTTAACCATAACATACAATTGAGGTGCCAATAACAATATCTAATCGGGTCTAAAAGTAATAAGGTGTCAATTACGGTAGATTTTGATAATTATTGTTTTCTCAATTTTTATATAACTTAAAAAAATTTTTTTTTTCATTTACATTTATGTTATACTTATGATTCTATAAAAGGATTTACCAACGCATATCATATCCTTAAAGTTGGAACATCAAACTAGTATGAAATTATTTATGTCAGCCATCTTGCGTAAAGTGTCAATAACTGTATCTCTTACCCTAGTACAATTTTCCATATGCGATTAGGTAAAATAATATAATTGCTCCATTCATGTTAATCGGAGAGCAAAATTCGTCCGAAAATATTAGGCCTTTAATTTATATTTTCCGCCACATTATTTCCGTCTGTGAAATATTATTGTATTGCAATAAATTAATTAAAAATACCTTTTATATAGTGTTTGAAAACTTTTGAAAGAACAACAACAAACAAACATGAATTGTAGTACAACTAATAGTCAAATTTTATTACTCCCCAATTTTGCAAATTAAACTATTTGAAAGAATATACTAGCGCTCAAATCAAAAGCTAAAGCAAATAAATCTTGACTTTTCCGCTTATAAGTTTTTACTAGCAAATATTGAATTTACAATAATATTTCAAATGAAAAATATACGACCTAGACTGGGAATCGAACCCAGGACCTTTGGATTTACGCGCCAATGCTCTACCAACTGAGCGACAAGGATAGCTCAGTTGGTAGAGCATTGGCGCGTAAAGCCAAAGGTCCTGGGTTCGATTCCCAGTCTAGGTCGTATATTTTTCACTTGAAATATTATTGCAAATAAATCTGGTTATTAATGTGTAGGCCTATATTGATAAGTTTGTTTTTGAAAACAAACTCTGTACTTTCAAAAAGACAAACATTCATTTTCGAAAATTGCAACTGTTCTTATTGAATTAAGTTTGAGCACTTGCATTCGTTAAAATGTTTTCATTAGAAGCATAGTATTGGTTCTAAAGCTGAAAATTTATTTTTAATCAATTTTGAGAGTTAAAAAAAAACCTAAATGATTGCATATTTTTTATATATTACCCAAAAAATTATCTTTAAAAAAAGTTTTATGTAGAATCGTGAAATAAAATAAATATATTTCTATTTGAAAATTATAAGTTATACCCTTGTTTATAGTTAGGAGCTCTTCTATGGGGTTGTGAATTGGCTCTATATAATTCAATTTAAACCAATAAGAAACGTTTATTTCTTGTTTTCGACTGTTATTTGTTCAAAAGTTATCAAATCGTTTCCTTGCTTTTCTAATCCTCTGTATTAAAAGACAGAAAAGTAATTTACATTTTCCTTAGATTTGTTTTATACAAAGATTACAAATTTAATCAAAAGATCACACATTAAACAAAAACATCGAATGTATTAAAACGACGTTTAGTATTAAGCATTTAACTTTTTACTTCTTAAATTACGTTTGAAATAACAAAGCTTTGTCCTTTTAAAACTTAATCTCTTGATTTTTTACAAACGTCGGAATTAAAAGAATTATCAAGTTTCTTCTCTTTTCATGAAATAATTAATTTCTAAATTTTCATTCATGAAATATAAACAAATTAAATTTATTTAATATAAACAATTGTTTAAACTAACCTCACCTTAATGTCAGTCATAAAAGTGAGAGAACTTGAACCCTTTATGAATTCATTGAACCCATAACAATGAAAGTGTTTACTGTCCTGGAATAAACAGGAAAATATTAAATTGATATTAAGACGGTGGACGTAAAATATTTCCATCTTACATTTATCTTACTGCGCTATTTAAGGCTATACACAGAATAGTTAACCGATAAATGTAGACCTCATTATCTTTAATTTTGCAATTTATAAAATATTATTATGAATTACTGGAATGACCAACATTAATTGCTCGAGCGAAGCAAGAATGTTTTCACTAGACATTTTGGCATTTCGAATGGTTGTTATGTGTTTGTTATGGCTAAACGTATCCATCGGTTGTTGTTAAAGTAGGATTTAGGTTCTTGGCAATTATACTGAATAAAGAATATACAGGTTTTTTTACCTTCAGGTAATCATTAAAGTGAGTACGCAGTTGGCAATTCCGAGTAAATCTAGCAGGAAGAGATAGATCCCTCTCTTTCACCTGTCCTATTAGGTCTCACTTGACCAACTTATGTACTTTAACTACCCTTACGATATGAAACTATTCGAGAGACTTTATTTAATGCTTTTTTCTTCCTTTTTTTTTAAAAAAAGTTGATGACCATCGAAAGGTTTTTGCTTTAACAACAGTGATAGACAAAGGTTTTTTAAAATCTAATTTTCTGTTTTAAGTTTTAAGTTATAGAAGCGTCAATCCTTGGAATGCAGCGTAAGCTTTGAAGTATTAAACATGTTGGTGTGAAAGATGCTTGGATTTTGCTCAATTCGTCTGCAGAAAATTTTTATCTGACCAACAATTATAAAACTTCTTCAATTACTCAATTTTCGTCTTCTTTTTTATATGAATTGTATTTTTAACGTGATTTTTTATGTGGCAATAAAAATAAGTCACAAATATAATTTCCTCTACCTTTCATCTCTCACTTGTAATTATTATTTGATCAGAATTTATTTCTATGAAGAAGATCGTAATAACTAAACTTTTACATTAAAAAATCCCAATAACAAAGTAAACATTTATAATTAAGTCTTTCGGAAAAATTTAATAACCTTTAATTTTAATGAGTCATTTATGGAACAGACTTTATATTGTATAAAAAAATCCAAAACGTCAAATAACTATGAAACATCACTGTTGGACTGTTTAGTACGAGTGTGAAGACCAACGAAATCTTTTATTTTCTATAGATTGCATTGATGTGTTGTTGCTAACCGTTGACATGTCTATCAAATATCATTCTCAAGTATAATAGGTATAACACAGAGAAATATTCACTTGAAATGAGCAATAATACTTGTGGAACTTTCAATCTAAAAATGAAAGGAAACCTACAATATTCCACAACAATCACTTTATTTGAACTAAGACGATGCTTCAATGACAAAGTAAACACCAGTTGCTACATCAATCCTTTGTGACACGTGACAAAGTGTGTCACTTAGTATAAAGGCGCAAGTTTTGCATATGTACAAGTAACAACCAAAGTTATTGAACGTCATCTTTATTTTAAAATGCAATATTTTGTTTATTAAGATTCTGTGTTTTCATTCATTTAGTGAATGAAAGACGTGTGACCTAGTATTAGTGAATTTATAGTAGACATTCTATTCGTTTTATACACCCTCAAAGTTACGGCGCCACATTTCCTTGTAGAGAGTGATCTTTAAATATCCTCATGTAATTTTGATAAATGATTAGTGAGTGTCTTTTATAAATAAAGGTAGGTTTTAACAAATGTTTAACAATATGGTATGACTGAAAAACATTTGTTGATCAAACATTTAAGTTTATCTACAGAAAGGATGTTTTTCTTGACAACCATTTACGTGTAGTTATAGAAAGTCGTCAATTTATAAAAACAAATGAATGTGTATTAGTTAAACAATCTAGAGGTTATAATTTGCTGCAATTTGGTTTGGAGACGGATTTTACTAACCGATAAACAATTCGTAACATTGAAAACGGATAATTATTTTCTTGAAATAAAATGTAACCAATCTTAGAAAAGATTTTAAAGACATTTTCAGCTATAAGTGGAAGTACCTCCTTTTTTGTCTTGTTTTGAAATAGTTATTTAATATTATTTTTGTTATGTCATATTTAGTTACGTTTTTTTTTTCTTATTACGTAGTATGGAATAATATAATATCTTGATAAAACTAAACATTTTACATTGCTTTATCATTAATTATTGACTTTTTCAACAGCTAATTTATTAGATCCTTTTTCGAAAATAATCGTCTATCTGTCTAAACGAAGACAAAACAAGTGCTTATCCTTTAGAGGAATAAATACAGTGGATTGTTTTTAAGTTAAGTTATAATTAAAGCCGAATAACGACTTGATTCCAACAATACATTTCTTTTAGATAAAACTGTGTTTATTTATAAATAGCCAATTACAGGGCTACAATTGGCAGTAATTGCAACAGGTAAACTAGTCTTTCATGAGACCAGGAAATCCAATGTTTGTTATTCAATGAAATGCTATGAATTATGATTTTACCTCTTTTCCTTTACAAACTCGTTATCTAGTTCGCGGAAAATATATCTGTGTTTTTCAGTATGTGATATATTTAGAATGTATTTTACAATGAAAATGTATTTACAGGTGGCACCAATATTAATAAAAGTTTCAATTATAAATAAGTTTGAATTGTGTAGCAACTTTCTTATTTAAAAAATTTATGATGTCGGTGAAATGTCAAAAATGTACAGGATAATATGGATTTTATTTTAACCGCTAGAAAAATTGCTATAACTTGAAAACTATTACATGAATTTTTTTTAATATTTTCCGTTTCTATTAGCTTATAAATCATGTACCAACTCTGTCACTAACAAAACATATGTAGTCGTGAATGTTGCAAGAAAATGTACAAAATATGATGAAAAGTCAAGCAAAGCAGCAAAGTGGTTATAACTCGGCAACTCCTGCGCCAATTTCAAATACATTTATGATTCCAATTAACGTTCAATCGTACACTTTATTACTGACATAAAACATGTTGTTGAAAAAGATTTTTTATATATAAAATATGTTGAAAATTCAGGTTTTTCATTACCAGTGTTGACAAATATTCTAATGATCGAAACTAATAAATCTCTTTTAAACAATAACGACTAAACGACTAAATACAACCTACATAGGAAAGACAACTGCATGAATATCGGGTCTGCAGTTTTCTAGTTATAAATTTCCAGACATATATATGCATGTTTGTTTACTTTTGTTACTTTTATTAAATTTTGCTGTATTAATTATTTTTTAACTTAGTAAAAAAATAGTGTTAAGATGTGTACACTCAGAATGACTCAATCAATTGATAAAACTTCCTTGTATTTCTACCAATCTGTAAGACCGTCCCTTGTAGGTAACCACTATTATTTGTTTTAAAATTTCAAACTATAATAGTTTATTTTGTGTCTCTGGTGACAGTTTTATTCTCAATATTTTCTTTGACTTGAACACACCGAGGAATAACCGATGTTCAAATAATACGTACCCACCTCCCATGAGTGTCCTCATAGATGACCAATTTATTTATTTGCCATAGTAGAAACAAAGTTGTGTAAGCGTATTTGTGTAAAATGTTGAATTATTCAAAACATTGCAAACCAATTTCCCAAAGTGATATGTTTTCGCTTACTTTGATTTATGTCTTTGTAAATAAACAGATGCTGTCTTAAATTACTGTAGTTAAACTTTGTTGACATTTCTAAAACTTGAATCTCTTCTGTTAGTCGTTACCATTTCTTTATACCCAGATTAAAATAAATTTTACACCCAGATTTAAAAAAACAATCTGTTGAATTTTTTTTTTTTTTTTTTAATTCTCTTTACAGTTTACTTCATGGAGAACTGCGTAACTAAGGTCTTTCGTACGGGGTTTAGAAAGTATTTTACGTGTACATCCTAAAAATTATATCTATTAAAGATGTGGCATGCCATAAAACAAACAGTACCGAAAGTTACAATAATTTAACACGCATTCTCAACAGGTTATCACTTTATCGATTGTTACCATGGAAACATAATATATTTATTTTAGTAAAAGCTTAGTAGAGGTCATAATTGTAAGTTTTTAAGGGCAATTGTAGCAGGAATAACTAATTCAATAAATATTATTTTCTCTTTTAATGAGTTGAATTACCGAATGGATAAATTTTGCTGCACTCTGTAAATAAATTGCGTGTGCAGTTCCATACCACTAACGGTTATGTTAAGCCAGGCAGCATTGTCACACAGCTCAAAGACTGTGCCGACCTTCAGGTGCTGTGAAAACATATACGAATTAAGGGCAGCCTGTCACGAAGAGTGTCTGGCTACATCGGTAAAAGTGAATCTAAGTTAAACACCAGTAAGACAAATGTGTAAGGAAATTTGAAGCTTGCTTATACATGATACAGATTGGGAAAAGTTTGACGAATATAGATAAGGAAGTGTCTCAATAATCCAGCTTTCTTACCGACTTTATTTTTTTGAGAATCAAAATGAAAATCCTGTTAATGTTAAATAGATAAATCCTTACCACGTCCCTATTTATGATGGATCTGAAAAGGTGATGTTTTTCATGTGCTAGAGATCTGCCACTTTATACAATAGTTCCAGAAAGATGGGGGTAATTTACGACACAGCTTGGAACTTCATGCGATTTAGGGAAATATTTAGCTACCAGTAAAACTGGCTTCTAATGTAGTTTTCATTCATCTCATCTTACATCCCACCACTCAATGTCTACATTTAGGATGTGCGGAAAGAAGACACCGGCAGCCCATTCAGGAATAGCAACAAAGATTGTGACAAGGAAAGGAACAATCTTAGAGGATCTACGTGAGTGTTACGAGAATTGAAAAGGGAAGCAAATTGAATATTTAAGTTTCTTATGTAACATCGGAAGTGACGTTCATGTATCACTAGTAACACTTTACCAATGTAACATATCTGTAACATTCTTCTTTAAAGTAGAGGTTATTTTATGCGCAGGCCGTAACTAGTCATTATGGATTAGTAGTGCTAAACTCTTATTAGATTTCACAAATTATTTTTGTACACTGGAAATTAATCTATAAAAACTGTTTAACAACACTATACAAATAACCTATAAAAACTGCACTATTATATTCACAGATGGTTCAAAAACTACCGAAGGTACAAGCGTTCTCTTCTTTGTACCCCGAATGTATGTTAGAACAAAATTTAAGTTAAATTTATCTGAATTGTGTACTGTATATAAAGCAGTTATATACCTAAACACACTTAATGAAACTTCCTGGTATATAATAGATTCAAGATCAACTGTAACAACTCTCAAAAATGTGAGCTGCGATAATTTAATTAATTTAATTGCCATGAATAAGAAAGAAGTAAGTAATATCAAAAACTCACAGTATTTCAGTGGGTTTCTTGAAACTCTGGCATAGCAAAACAATGAGGTTGCAAACACATTAGCCAAAGAAGTCAAAAGGTTGGGAGCGTTTTAACAGAACTACCTATACCGTTAGATGATTTTAAAGCATATCAAAACATGAGACATCTACAAAAAAACTCACGAAGTCTTTGTTAGCTTGCTGGTTTAAAATGATAAAATAAAAAGCACACTGCACCCTTGGTTCAAAAATATTAATATGAGTACTCAGTGGTAGTAAATATATTACATACGCCTTATTACATAGCACTCTACATAGAATAAAACTGTATTTAACAACTCTTGTTTAAATTGTAAAATTGTAGTTTAGGATAATTAGAAACAATAGAACCTAATTTTAGTATATCCGAAATACAATAATATACGTAATTAACGCCATAAAATATCACAATATTCATCATAGAAACAATATCACAGTAGGTAAACTCCGTTCCCTAAAATTATATTTAAAAATAAATCAATATCTCCAGATAATTCAAAGAATTATCTAAGAGTAATACCAATCCTACATAAAATAGTTCAAACAACACCGATGAAGTTTTATACATTTATATATAAATCACCTAGAACAATCAATACACAAATAGAATAATTTGGAACAACATACACTCAGAATATATTTGTTAACATAATTTTGGGTTCTTCTACCGTGGCCTGATCCTTTTTAAGTTAGAATGTCGGATGGGCCCCTTTCACTGAAGAGTAATCGATACCTGTAACATATTCAGTATTCCCATAAAAGTATAAGTCCTTAGATTATTCCCATCTAAATTATTATACAGTGATAGGACATACATGTGGTACGACAAACAATACCTTATTCCTATGAAAACAAACAAAAGCTGTTTACCACGAAAAGTAAATGTATGAAGTAAAAGTGGACTAGTGAAAATAATAAACGAATCTCTGTTACAAAATTAGTGTTAAAAATACATGAAGTGAAGGTTTTTACTTCATGGATAAGACACTTTTAAAAAACTAAAAGTGTAATGTAGCATAGCGCAGTGTTGCTTTTAATTCAATGAACTTATTTAGTTCCGTAATTCTATCTCTTTTATTACTGACATCAAGGTTGAAGTTTGTTTAACAGTTTATTCACGTTTAAATAATGAAAAGTTTGAAGTTAATTATTTTAAAACAAATGGAGAAACTTAATCATCTTCTAAATCAAAATATTACGTTTTAGTAAAACAAAGACTTGTTATTGTATACCTAACTCAAGATGTAAAATGAAATATTATTATCAAATGATTGTTTAGTACATTTAATGTAATACGCTTTTATTTAATAGTGATGTAATTCATGTCTAGACAAAACAAGAAATGAAAATAAATTACTATTGTTATCTCTAAATAAATGGTACGTAATATAAATTTGAATGTTCATCAATGTAAACAATGAATTGTTATGCAATATAAATTCTCGCAGCCAATATTATGACAAAACTAAATGTATTGGTTGGGATTAAAAAAAGAAACCTGGTTGAGAGTTACCAATAAAATAAAACCACAGACGAACAAACAAAACGTCTACCATGAAGTAATCGTCAATACCGATTTTGTTTAAATTTCTATAAAATATGAAGATTAGTCGACTCAATACAGTGTGCCAAATTGCAAGTCAAAGAAAATTGTAGTTCAATTATATAATTTTTAAAAGAACAAACAAGTCATTGTTAATCAAACAAGACTTTCTGTTAGAACAAATTTATGGCACAAGCAAAGCAAGCTTTGGCTATATTTTATTATATAAATAGCTTTTAAAAATATATATAATTAAAAAAATATGGGGGTATTATTATTATATAAAATACATGCTAAGATATCTCGGTATTAAAATAACTTACAGATTATATTTCTTACCACATAAGCAGCCTATCATAAGCAGTATAATCCCAGTGTAGATTTATTTCATCATAACTGTCTTAGTCCTATTGTTTCCACAACTCTTCTCACTGCAATTACGTTTTTATTAGTATTTCCAACAGTGCACTTCAAGTGTGAATTCCAGTTTAACTTGGTGTCAAATACCAACCCTGGATATTTAACCTTGTTCTCGCTTGTAAGTGTCTCCCCAGAAAGTTTGGAGTGATATGTTATAGTTTAGTTATTGTAGCTCATGTATCACTGAAGATGGCGACTTTGTCGTTGAAAAGAGTTTGATTAAGTAAACGTAATTTTTGTGAGAACTTGTGTTCGACTTTTATTCTATCTAATATTATCACACAAGTCAAACTCAACGTTTATTTATAATGTATTTAAATGTTGTGTTTTATGTAAAATTTCTAATTTAAGTTGTAATAATAATAAATTAATTATAATTACTGAATTATTATACAAGCCGTTAACTACGAAATGATAACTGTAAATGTTATTTTACGAATATAGTGCTTTCATGTGAAAGTTAAAGTGAGTAAAGGAGTTTGTTTTGTTTCAACATAAATACAATTGCTTAAGGCGACTTTATTTCTGATGTATTAAGTTTTAGCCAAGTTGTTCCTGCCTAGAACAGACGTTATTTTTAGAATATTACAGTACAATATGAAAATGAGTTTCATAAAGTCATACTGACAAAGAAAATAAACAAATACTATCAAACTGAGTCTAATATGTGTTATTATATTTTAAGAATTAAGGAGGAGATCCTTAAAAGATTAACACTGGAACCAGCTATGGTAACATGTTTGTATGAGAAGATGTAGAATTTCGATTAACCTGCAATTTATTTAACTTTTGATCAAAACCAAGTTAACCATTTACACAAAAGACATGTGACATAGATTAGCTCACTTATTTAACAGATAAATGGAACAATCTGAAAGATAACAATTGACACTTTTATATATATATATATATATATATATATATATATATTCAAATAAATTACAAAATGACACTGCATTATTAAAGATAGAAAAGAAGCTGTTGATTTTGTTTGAATTTAAGCTGGCACAATTTACAAGCAATTCAATATTAGTTGCAATTAAATTTAATGATTCATTAATTATTGCTTTGATTTTATAATTACCTGAAGATTACAATTTTAATTTTATACTGATTTTATAATGAAGATTATTTACTTAATTTTATAAAGATTATATGAATTTATGCTTTGAAAGAATTTACAGATAACTTAAAATTTAATTATGATTGAAAAGATTTCAAAATTTTACATTCATGAAATAGAAATACATATTTTCTTAATATGGTCAACTTAACTTGCTCCAAAATGAAATTTGTTTAGTTACCTGGTATGAAAGAATGAAGTCTTTATGATGTTCAGATGTGATAAATGACGGCAGGTAGACACTTCATTGAAAAATGTACGTTCACGTATTCAAATTTAGAATAAGGTTTTTTCCTCGCACGAAATTTTGACTCATTTTAGAGAAACGTGTAGTAACTATGAAAGAAAGAAGAAAAAAATGGTCACGTGCGGACGACTTTACATTTCAAGCGTACTATCTAGACTCTGCTCTTGAAAGTAATCTCTTAGGGGTCAAGTTCAGAGTCGGATCGCGTGAGGCCGCTTTCAGAGTTTGTCCACCAGGTGCCAGCATATGATGGACAGCTATGATTATGGAAACTGGACCTTTAAAATTTAAATCTGTAAGGTGGATAAGATGGACGTTACATATGTTAATAACACATGCATCAAAAATAGGTTAAAACTGTCGAAACGGCTGATAATTTAAAAATTTATAAAATAATAAGTTTTTTTAAACAATATTTCACCTTTTCAATGTCTCACAAATAGATATTTAAAAAGAAATTTTGAAATTGTATTAAACGATATCTAAATGTTTTATATTCAACAAAATTTGTGTGTGTGTGTGTGTGTGTGTGTGTGTGTGTGTGTGTGTGTGTGTGTGTGTGTGTGTGTGTGTGTGTGTGTGTGTGTGTGTTCCGCGCTCCGTCTCTCCAGCTTTGGTCGTGGGTTCTCGCGCCTCTTTTTGCGCTACACTTACCACTAACCACTCTGTTCTGTCTTCACGAATTTAAGATTCTTTGTTCCCTTTTTGGAACACTATTTATCACGAACTCTTAAACTCGCTGTACGATCACCACCGACTGGGCGAACCACCTTTCTTCTCAGAGCAAGCGCGGGCAAGGCCAAAATGCTCACTTTTACTTTTTTGAATCAAAGATTTTGCAACTCTTGGCTCTAGTAAGTATGAGCTTGTCCTCATAAACTTACTAACTTTTAATTTACGCAAAATTCCCTGAATTTTATCTCAATGCTCGATTATTTGACTCTTTTTTTAAGATTAACACTCTCTCTCTCCAAGGTCGTGCCTTTTGGGAGAAATCGGCTCTTAAGTTCTGATGATAACTTTTAAATTTTTCAAATTATATTACCAGAGCACATATATAAGATTTATGTTTAAACAAGGTTAATAACATATACAGAATGGATATATATTGAAAACACAACAAAATTTAGAAATGAATTATTTATGTATTCCTTTCTCTTTTGCACAGGAAAAATGTTAACTTTATAAACTTTTTTAATAACACCAAACAATTTGATTAAACAACAACACAACTATTTATTTATTTGACAAAATTTATCAATGTAATATTTTCTATATCTTAAACAAAATAAAAACGCTTGACTTTTCAGACAGAACCACAAACAGTTTTTCCTGTACTGAAAAAGTCGTATTTAAATTATTAATTATTTTCAACACCAAAGAAGAGGTTTAAAAATGAATTTAATTTTTTATAATTCCCCTAATGACGTTATATTGAAATGAAGTTAATATTTGCGAATTATTCCTTAAGTATAAGATACCTTCACACTTTATTAGAAGTTCTAGTTGGATTTGGAATTTGTTGTATCATTAGGATGATGTTGATATGATGTTTTCGATCCAGAGTCTGTAAGCTGCTATGTAGTTGAATGCTGGTCTCGAATTCTTCTAAGTTGCCTTGAAGATCGATTAAAGTTGAAATTATTCTAAGTCCAGTTAAGTAGAGTGACAGTTGAATCTTCCTCTCAGCTCAGAGTCGGTTGCAGAAGAAACGTCCTATTCGCGTCGATTCCAAATCAAAAGTGTCCTTCTTTCGAACGACAAATTACGGTCTCCCTGTCAGTGGGAATTAATCCACTTTTCTGGAGATAATTTTCCTCCCTTTTAGGGAAAAAGGTATTTTCCATATATTATGTGTTTTCAGGCCCTTTTGGTCTGAAATATTTACACTATATATTTTATTAGTCATATTTTTTGACTAATGAATAGTTTTCTTCCTTTATTATTAATTAAAACACCTTTTAATTAATAATTTATTGTATTTTTTCTTCAACGTTATCTGTGATCCAAGTTGGCAATATGATGTTTTAAACTTTGGATTCCTGCTGAGGATGCGCACGCCACTTTTCATGTTTTTGCATGAAAATCTCTACTTTGTTCGTTTTTTCGTTCAACTCGCTATAACTTTCGAACGCTCGAACCGATTTTAAAGTTCCTTTCGGATTCTTCTTCCTATCCATCTTGTGGGTCTTGTGGAACTTGATTCATCGCTCTACTGCGCTTCGTTCGCGAGTTATCGCCCTTTTCCCGAAATTCGATTTTTCTTCTTTCCAAATTTTGAGATAAGTCCTTTCTCAAAATTCTTTTGACGAAATCTTGTTCCTCTTCTACTACGACGAAAAACTATGTTTGTACTTTTCCCATAACTCGTTTGGTTTTTGAGTTATGTGTCCTTGAAGTCCTAAAGTTTGCATCGTATGAGTTTATGTTCATAAAAACCCCCCCATTATATATTATTACTTCTGCTTTGATGTTTTACAATTTTACATACTAGATATCTATAATTACCATGTTACTTTACCCCTTTAACGTTTAATTTAACCGCTTTTGGGCTTTGAAGTTTTACGTTTTGTAATTATTATATCTCCCTTATTTTATTTTCAAATTTGATTATAAGTACATATTATTGTGCCCTATTGTGGTCTCTTCAATAGTACTTATTATTATTTTTTAAATAATCCCCCTTCAACTCAAAAATTCCAAAAAACTCCCCAAGAATGACTTTCTAAGTCCATTTTCACCTGTTAATTATTATTAATTCATATTTCTTATTTATGATTATTATTAGTTCCCCTTTGAGTTATGACTCTACGTTTTTTGAATTTTGAATTTAAGTTTTTTCCAAATTTTAGGTTTTTGAGCCCCTATAAAAACTTGAATAACTTTTTTGTTTTAATTGCTTTTAAATTTATTCTTCGATATTATTAATCGGTTGATTCTACTGAACATTAATTTATTTTAATAATTTAGTATTTTAATAAAATAAGAAACAAGACAGAGCGACTGTACACGATCCAACATGCAGTGTTCAACACCTGTTGCCGTGACGTCATCGTCCCTCCTCGTCTCCCATCTACATGGCTTTATCGCGGGAATTTAAAATGTTTTAAATTGGCTTGAGACTTTTGGCTTTTCCCAAACCGTCTCAGTGTGTGTGTGTGTGTGTGTGTGTGTGTGTGTGTGTGTGTGTGTGTGTGTGTGTGTGTTATTTGTTTATTGTATGTGATGTGTACGTTTTGTTGTGTTTTAATGTTTTAACGACCTCTCAGCAGCTAGTCTGAAGATGGAACATAGGTTCTGAAACGCGTAACATATGTTACAAAATAAGTCTCTAGACGGAGTAAGTATTAAATATCTTATATTAAAGAGTCGTTTAGTATTAAAATTTCATTTTATAAGTTTTTACATCTGAAAATCAAAGCTTTGTCTATTTACAACTTTAATCTTTTGATTTTTAATCGCACTTTAGAATTAAAAGAATAACCAAGTTTCACTTTTATCATAAAGTAATTAACTTCAAATTCTCCATTGTTGAAACATGAACAAATTGTTAAACAATCTTTACATTGATGCCTGTCACAAAATTTAGAGAACTTGGATTCATTGAACCCATAACAATGAAAGTGTTTACAGTCTTGGAATAAACAGGAAATATTAAATGTTTATTAAGATGGTGAAAATAAAGTATTTTTATTACACGTTCATCTCATGGTGCTATTCATAAAGCCAGGTATACTCAAAACAATCTTCCAATAAATATAATACAACTTATCTTTTATTTTACAATTTCTAATTAATCACTGTAATTTGGTCATTGAATACACACACTAATAATTGTCCGAGCGATGTGAAGTCTTGTTAATGAGTACGGGTTTGACAATTCGGAGGGGACCTATCTGGACCATTTTTCATATAGTCATGAGCTAGATCGCTCTCTTTCATCTTTCCTATCAGGTCTCATTTGACCAACTTATGTTCTTTAACGACCCTGACTCTATTAGTAGAGTATTTAAAGGCTATGAGTGTATTTTATGCCTTTTCATACTTTTTTATAATTCTATGATTAATGAAAGAATTTTGCTGTTAAACAACACGACAAAAATTTGTTTTTCCTTTCTAACTTTTTGTTTTGAAATTACTACTCCTTACAACATTTGCATGGAAATGGGCTTTTTTGCTGTTAAACAACAGCGAAAAAAATTATTTCTTCAATTTAAACGGCAGTGACAACGTTTAGAATACAGTTCACTCTTCTAAGAATTAAATATGATGGTGTGAACGAGGCGTGGAATAATTATTTTAAATATTTACTACAACTTGTCAGCAGAAACGTTTTATCCGACCAAAAAAATTTCATCAATTACTAAATTTTCGTATTTTATTTTACATGAATCATGAATTGTTTATTCTGTGTGATTTTTCTATAGATTTTCAATTTTGGGGGCAATCAAAATACGTCACAAACATAATTCTCTATAATCTTATATTATTATTTGAACACAATTTTATGTAGGAGATTACAATACTTGAACATTTTATAAAAAATTTCCAATAACAAAGCCAAAATTTATAATTAAGTATTTCGAATAAATTTAATAAACTTCAATTTGTCAGACACATTTATGGAACGGCCTTTATATTGTACAAAAGAATTTTAAAAAGTTCATATAACCATAACACATCACCGTTTGGCAGTTTAGTAAGCGTGTGGTTGACCCTTGAGAACAGTAGAATCAAACCAAAACCTTTTATTTTCTATAGATTGCATTGACGTGTTGTTGCTAACCATTGACATGTCTATCAAATGTCAGGCTCAAGTAAAACAGGTATAACAAAGAAAAATATTCACTTTAAATGAGCAATACTTGTGGAACTTTCAATCTAAAAATGAAAGGAAACATACAATTTCCTACAAAAACACTTTATTTGAAATAAGGCGAAGCTTCAATGACAAAGTAAACACCTTCAGTTGCTACATGTATACAACCCTTTGTGACAGGTGATAATCATATGTATAAAGGTGTCAGTTTTGTATATGTAACAACTAGTCATTGAAATGTTGCTATATTTAAATAATCAACTATTTTGTTTATTAGGATTGTGTGTTTTCTTTCATTTAGTAAATAAATGTCGTATGAAGTAGTATTAGTGAATTTACAGTAAAAACATTCTAGTAATAACCACTAAAATTCTAATAAATTTAATTGACACCCAGGTACTTATATTATATTGTACATCTTTCTTTGAATATTTAGGTAAAGACTGAAACGTAGGCTGTTCTCCTTTTCTTAAATATAATTCATTTACCATTCGCCTTATTACACATAAGTAAAAATAATGGATGTCTATTAGACTTCCTGATTTGCAAACAATTTTTACCTCTTTAATGAGTTCCTAAAACAGAGATATGCTTGGTTAGAGCTAATCAACAGACTGAGCCATGTTTTCTCCGTCAATCCAATAGACTTCTTACCATGATCTATCTAAAGGCTCAGGCTCCACCACGTAATGTATTCTCAAGAGTCGATTCCATGACAGTTTTCAACTAAAACCACCTATAACTTTGACACCTGTACACCGAAAATAATTATTTTTTAAATTCTAAATAATTTTCTATTATGTGCCAACTTTCATACTAATAAAATGTATGTTGTTTCTTAAATGATCAACATGTAAGAGATAATATGGATTCCCTCTTAATCGTTATTTAAAAAACAAATCCTCTCCAATTGAATCTAAATCACATACCAACTCTGGCATTGACCAATTATATATTGTCGCTGAAAATTTAAAGAAAATGTTTCAAATATGTCGAAAAATCTGGAATTTATATTTTTCAGCAGCAATGCTTTTAAAGCGGGAACTACTACACTGATTTCTAATATATTTTTAGTTCCAATTAAAAATCAAATCATACACTTTAGCATTGACAAAATACATATTGTTCGAATTTTTTAAATGCATAAAATGTACTGTAAATTCAGGTTTTTAATACCAGTGTAGACAAATATTATTATGACTTTGGAACTAATTAATAATTTTTAATTAATAACCATTAAATCTACCAACATAAGAAGAAAAATACTGCATGACTATCGGATTAGCAGTTTTCGAGTTATAAGCTTATAGACAGAGATATGATGAATTTTATATATACGTTTACTTTTTCCTTTTAATAAATTGTGGTAGTAATTATTTTAAAATTTATTTACAAATAATTATAAGATCTCTATACTCAGCATAGGTCCAATCAATTGACAAAACTTGTTTGTATTTAAACCAATGGGTAGGAGTGTCCCTTATGCGTTACCGCCATTATTTGTTTTATAACTTTAGAGAATGGCCGTTTGTATTATGTTTCTGGTGGCATTTCCATTCTCAAGGTTGTCTTTGACTTAAAACTCCAACGATTAACCGATATTCAAATAATCCGTACTTATATCCCACAAGTGTCTTGATCGATGGGCAATTTCGAGGTATTTATTTCAATATTATCATAGTAGAAACCAAAATGTAAAAGCGTATTTCTCTAAAAATGTTGAATTATTATTCACAGCATTGCAAACCAATTTCCCAAAGTGATATGTTTTCGCTTACTTTAATTTATGTCTTTGTAAATAAACAGATGCTGTCTTAAATTACTGTAGTTAAACTTTGTTGACATTTCTAAAACTTGAATCTCTTCTGTTAGTCGTTACAATTTCTTTATACCCAGATTAAAATAAATTTTACACCCAGATTTAAAAAACAATCTGTTCAATTTTTTTAAAAATTCTCTTTACAGTTTACTTCATGGAGAACTGCGTATCTAAGATCTTTCGTACGGGGTTTAGAAAGTATTTTACGTGTACATCCTAAAAATTATATCTATTAAAGATGTGGCATGCCATAAAACAAACAGTACCGAAAGTTACAATAATTTAACACGCATTCTCAACAGGTTATCACTTTATCGATTGTTACCATGGAAACATAATATATTTATTTTAGTAAAAGCTTAGTAGAGGTCATAATTGTAAGTTTTTAAGGGCAATTGTAGCAGGAATAACTAATTCAATAAATATTATTTTCTCTTTTAATGAGTTGAATTTCCGAATGGATAAATTTTGCTGCACTCTGTAAATAAATTGCGTGTGCAGTTCCATACCACTAACGGTTATGATAAGCCAGGCAGCATTGTCACACAGCTCAAAGACTGTGCCGACCTTCAGGTGCTGCGAAAACAAATACGAATTAAGGGCAGCCTGTCACGTATAGTGTCTGGCTACATCGGTAAAAGTGAATCTAAGTTAAACACCAGTAAGACAAATGTGTAAGGAAATTTGAAGCTTGCTTATACATGATACAGATTGAGAAAAGTTTGACGAATATAGATAAGGAAGTGTCTCAATAATCCAGCTTTCTTACCGACTTTATTTTTTTGAGAATCAAAATGAAAATCCTGTTAATGTTAAATAGATAAATCCTTACCACGTCCCTATTTATGATGGATCTGAAAAGGTGATGTTTTTCATGTGCTAGAGATCTGCCACTTTATACAATAGTTCCAGAAAGATGGGGGTAATTTACGACACAGCTTGGAACTTCATGCGATTTAGGGAATTATTTAGCTACCCGTAAAACTGGCTTCTAATGTAGTTTTCATTCATCTCATCTTACATCCCACCACTACATGGTCTACATTTAGGATGTGCGGAAAGAAGACACCGGCAGCCCATTCAGGAATAGCAACAAAGATTGTGACAAGGAAAGGAACAATCTTAGAGGATCTACGTGAGTGTTACGAGAATTGAAAAGGGAAGCAAATTGAATATTTAAGTTTCTTATGTAACATCGGAAGTGACGTTCATGTATCACTAGTAACACTTTACCAATGTAACATATCTGTAACATTCTTCTTTAAAGTAGAGGTTATTTTATGCGCAGGCCGTAACTAGTCATTATGGATTAGTAGTGCTAAACTCTTATTAGATTTCACAAATTATTTTTGTACACTGGAAATTAATCTATAAAAACTGTTTAACAACACTATACAAATAACCTATAAAAACTGCACTATTATATTCACAGATGGTTCAAAAACTACCGAAGGTACAAGCGTTCTCTTCTTTGTACCCCGAATGTATGTTAGAACAAAATTTAAGTTAAATTTATCTGAATTGTGTACTGTATATAAAGCAGTTATATACCTAAACACACTTAATGAAACTTCCTGGTATATAATAGATTCAAGATCAACTGTAACAACTCTCAAAAATGTGAGCTGCGATAATTTAATTAATTTAATTGCCATGAATAAGAAAGAAGTAAGTAATATCAAAAACTCACAGTATTTCAGTGGGTTTCTTGAAACTCTGGCATAGCAAAACAATGAGGTTGCAAACACATTAGCCAAAGAAGTCAAAAGGTTGGGAGCGTTTTAACAGAACTACCTATACCGTTAGATGATTTTAAAGCATATCAAAACATGAGACATCTACAAAAAAACTCACGAAGTCTTTGTTAGCTTGCTGGTTTAAAATGATAAAATAAAAAGCACACTGCACCCTTGGTTCAAAAATATTAATATGAGTACTCAGTGGTAATAAATATATTACATACGCCTTATTACATAGCACTCTACATAGAATAAAACTGTATTTAACAACTCTTGTTTAAATTGTAAAATTGTAGTTTAGGATAATTAGAAACAATAGAACCTAATTTTAGTATATCCGAAATACAATAATATACGTAATTAACGCCATAAAATATCACAATATTCATCATAGAAACAATATCACAGTAGATAAACTCCGTTCCCTAAAATTATATTTAAAAATAAATCAATATCTCCAGATAATTCAAAGAATTATATAAGAGTAATACCAATCCTACATAAAATAGTTCAAACAACACCGATGAAGTTTTATACATTTATATATAAATCACCTAGAACAATCAATACACAAATAGAATAATTTGGAACAACATACACTCAGAATATATTTGTTAACCTAATCTTGGGTTCTTCTACCGTGGCCTGATCCTTTTTAAGTTAGAATGTCGGATGGGCCCCTTTCACTGAAGAGTAATCGATACCTGTAACATATTCAGTATTCCCATAAAAGTATAAGTCCTTAGATTATTCCCATCTAAATTATTATACAGTGATAGGACATACATGTGGTACGACAAACAACACCTTATTCCTATGAAAACAAACAAAAGCTGTTTACCACGGAAAGTAATTGTATGAAGTAAAAGTGGACTAGCGAAAATAATAAACGAATCTCTGTTACAAAATTAGTGTTAAAAATACATGAAGTGAAGGTTTTTACTTCATGGATAAGACACTTTTAAAAAACTAAAAGTGTAATGTAGCATAGCGCAGTGTTGCTTTTAATTCAATGAACTTATTTAGTTCCGTAATTCTATCTCTTTTATTACTGACATCAAGGTTGAAGTTTGTTTAACAGTTTATTCACGTTTAAATAATGAAAAGTTTGAAGTTAATTATTTTAAAACAAATGGAGAAACTTAATCATCTCCTAAATCAAAATATTACGTTTTAGTAAAACAAAGACTTGTTATTGTATACGTAACTCAAGATGTAAAATGAAATATTATTATCAAATGATTGTTTAGTACATTTAATGTAATACGCTTTTATTTAATAGTGATGTAATTCATGTCTAGACAAAACAAGAAATGAAAATAAATTACTATTGTTATCTCTAAATAAATGGTACGTAATATAAATTTGAATGTTCATCAATGTAAACAATGAATTAATTGTTATGCAATATAAATTCTCGCAGCCAATATTATGACAAAACTAAATGTATTGGTTGGGATTAAAAAAAGAAACCTGGTTGAGAGTTACCAATAAAATAAAACCACAGACGAACAAACAAAACGTCTACCATGAAGTAATCGTCAATACCGATTTTGTTTAAATTTCTATAAAATATGAAGATTAGTCGACTCAATGCAATGTGCCAAATTGCAAGTCAAAGAAAATTGTAGTTCAATTATATAATTTTTAAAAGAACAAACAAGTCATTGTTAATCAAACAAGACTTTCTGTTAGAACAAATTTATGGCACAAGCAAAGCAAGCTTTGGCTATATTTTATTATATAAATAGCTTTTAAAAATATATATAATTAAAAAAATATGGGGGTATTATTATTATATAAAATACATGCTAAGATATCTCGGTATTAAAATAACTTGATTATATTTCTTACCACATAAGCAGCCTATCATAAGCAGTATAATCCCAGTGTAGATTTATTTCATCATAACTGTCTTAGTCCTATTGTTTCCACAACTCTTCTCACTGCAATTACGTTTTTATTAGTATTTCCAACAGTGCACTTCAAGTGTGAATTCCAGGTTAACTTGGTGTCAAATACCAACCCTGGATATTTAACCTTGTTCTCGCTTGTAAGTGTCTCCCCAGAAAGTTTGGAGTGATATGTTATAGTTTAGTTATTGTAGCTCATGTATCACTGAAGATGGCGACTTTGTCGTTGAAAAGAGTTTGATTAAGTAAACGTAATTTTTGTGAGAACTTGTGTTCGACTTTTATTCTATCTAATATTATCACACAAGTCAAACTCAACGTTTATTTATAATGTATTTAAATGTTGTGTTTTATGTAAAATTTCTAATTTAAGTTGTAATAATAATAAATTAATTATAATTACTGAATTATTATACAAGCCGTTAACTACGAAATGATAACTGCAAATGTTATTTTACGAATATAGTGCTTTCATGTGAAAGTTAAAGTGAGTAAAGGAGTTTGTTTTGTTTCAACATAAATACAATTGCTTAAGGCGACTTTATTTCTGATGTATTAAGTTTTAGCCAAGTTGTTCCTGCCTAGAACAGACGTTATTTTTAGAATATTACAGTACAATATGAAAATGAGTTTCATAAAGTCATACAGACAAAGAAAATAAACAAATACTATCAAACTGAGTCTAATATGTGTTATTATATTTTAAGAATTAAGGAGGAGATCCTTAAAAGATTAACACTGGAACCAGCTATGGTAACATGTTTGTATGAGAAGATGTAGAATTTCGATTAACCTGCAATTTATTTAACTTTTGATCAAAATCAAGTTAACCATTTACACAAAAGACATGTGACATAGATTAGCTCACTTATTTAACAGATAAATGGAACAATCTGAAAGATAACAATTGACACTTTTATATATATATATATATATATATATATATATATATATATATATATATATTCAAATAAATTACAAAATGACACTGCATTATTAAAGATAGAAAAGAAGCTGTTGATTTTGTTTGAATTTAAGCTGGCACAATTTACAAGCAATTCAATATTAGTTGCAATTAAATTTAATGATTCATTAATTAATGCTTTGATTTTATAATTACCTGAAGATTACAATTTTAATTTTATACTGATTTTATAATGAAGATTATTTACTTAGTTTTATAAAGATTATATGAATTTATGCTTTGAAAGAATTTACAGATAACTTAAAATTTAATTATGATTGAAAAGATTTCAAAATTTTACATTCATGAAATAGAAATACATATTTTCTTAATATGGTCAACTTAACTTGCTCCAAAATGAAATTTGTTTAGTTACCTGGTATGAAAGAATGAAGTCTTTATGATGTTCAGATGTGATAAATGACGGCAGGTAGACACTTCATTGAAAAATGTACGTTCACGTATTCAAATTTAGAATAAGGTTTTTTCCTCGCACGAAATTTTGACTCATTTTAGAGAAACGTGTAGTAACTATGAAAGAAAGAAGAAAAAAATGGTCACGTGCGGACGACTTTACATTTCAAGCGTACTATCTAGACTCTGCTCTTGAAAGTAATCTCTTAGGGGTCAAGTTCAGAGTCGGATCGCGTGAGGCCGCTTTCAGAGTTTGTCCACCAGGTGCCAGCATATGATGGACAGCTATGATTATGGAAACTGGACCTTTAAAATTTAAATCTGTTAGGTGGATAAGATGGACGTTACATATGTTAATAACACATGCATCAAAAATAGGTTAAAACTGTCGAAACGGCTGATAATTTAAAATTTTATAAAATAATAAGTTTTTTTAAACAATATTTCACCTTTTCAATGTCTCACAAATAGATATTTAAAAAGAAATTTTGAAATTGTATTAAACGATATCTAAATGTTTTATATTCAACAAAATTTGTGTGTGTGTGTGTGTGTGTGTGTGTGTGTGTGTGTGTGTGTGTGTGTGTGTTGTTTGTGTGTGTGTGTGTGTGTGTGTGTGTGTGTGTGTGTGTGTGTGTGTGTGTGTGTGTGTGTGTGTGTGTGTGTGTGTGTGTGTGTGTTGCAACGGTTTAATTGAACCGCCTGCAAGGAGCAATTTTGGAAAATAGCTAAATTCCAAAATTTCAATTAAATCAAATAATAATTGTAGAAAGGAAATATTTAGCGTTCCGGATTGAACAGGAATTCGTCCATATGTTTCTAATGCAAAAAACATCAAAATCCGAAAACTTAAATTAAAATGATATAATCGTGTAGAGCTAGGAAAACCTAATAATAAATAATAAGAGAATAAACTCGTCAAATTAATAATAAAAAAGTTATAGCCATAATAAAACGTCATAAAACATAAAAAACCCTTAAAATGAAGAAATTCCAAAATCTAATAATAATAACGCATAACCATAATATAAACTAGAAATAAATAAGACTCGAAATCAAAATTTAATAAAAGACCATAAAGTAATTAAATAATAAATAACCAAAAATGCAGAAAGTACCGTAACTTGTGAAACCCAGAAGCGAGGAAGAAGAGGAAAGCAGTTTTGGAACTTTCAGCATCAGAGGAACAACGTACAAAAAGAAGATTTTCAAAATTTCCAAAATTGGAAAAACTAAATTTTGAAAACTTACGAAATTTTCAAATCTCCGTAAAAGAAAAAATATATGTCGTATCGCTACAAATGAAGATGGACAATCATCAGGGAAAGAAGGGCTTCAAAATGAAATCAACCAGAAGAAGATCGAGCGAAGCGAACGGGATATATGAAGAAAAGAAGAATTCGCAAGTAAAAAATTATAAATTTCAGGAATCAACTTGTCTTGAACGTCGTGCGCAGAGTAGGCAGTAGACGCATGGAGAGGGAAAGTTACCAACTTCAACACAAATCCACCATAAGAAATTAAACTAATTATAACAAATAATAATAGGAATAGATAATTTAAAATGAAAAAAATAGACAAACAATAGAAGAATAAGCCAAGGAAAGTTCATCGTAGTGCATATAAATAAATAAAATTAATTAAATTGTGAAATAAAACAGTAACAATAATCAGTGAAGGTTGGCCACACTGAAAGGCCTAAAATTCGACGAGTTAACTTTCTTCAAGTTAATTCGAGAGTCTCGTTTAGTACCAGCTCCAGGGAAGTCTTCTAATAGCAGCTCCAGGAAAGATCACCAACTTTACTCAAGTCTGAACAGGAAATCGTCGTGAAAAATATTGTCAACGCTCTGTACTTCGCCAGGTTAATAACGGTGCCTACAGAAAGGATCGGCCTTGCAGGAGACAACGTGACATCCTACAACAGCTTAGTAGAAGAGATCTTCACTACGGACTCCGGCAAACATTCTTCTAGAACTTGTCGTCATCAACAGATTCTTCGAGAACTGGACTTCGAGATATTCTAGACAACTCTCAGAAAACATCTCCAAGATCCTCTAACACTCTCAGAATCAGGACGAGCGGACTTGTGCACTCCACAAAACAAGGTACTGCATAAATCAAGCTTTTTTAATAAATAAAATATTTTTTAATAAACTTGAATTACGTCCAAAATTACTAAACTCAATAAAGTTAAATAATAACATTTTAAAGACAAAGTAAAGTCAAAATAAAGCCAATTTTAAATTCATTCAAATAAAGAGATATAAAAGACAATAAAATTCGAGTCCAATAATAAAGCAAAAGTAACAGATTGAAAGGAATAAATAATAAGATTCATATTTATGTGTATTAGAATAAGAATATAAATTGTTAGTTTTAGTTATTGTTAAAATTGTTTAATATAGTAGATTTTCAGTTTGTTAAAAGAGAAAGCATTTAATATAAATTGTCAGAAAAGGCGACATTAATTGTTGTAAGAGATTCGAAAGAAATCCATTGTTTCTCAAAATAAAAATTAAATTGTAGACTTTTAAATAAATTTGTTAAATTTCACTGTTGAATATTTTAATTAAAACTAACCCATTCAAAGAAACTCATTACATTAGAAAGAAGAAAAAGTAAGTGCTCACCAGTATAAAGTTAAAAATTCAAAAAAGAGCAAATTTTGGTGTTAATGAATTAAAGAGCTCCAAAGGGCACACCCTTTGAAAAAGAGTCTGGAGTTTTAAGAAAGGTAAGCTAGTATAAGAAGTGAATATATTAATATAGTAAAATTTCCTGTGTTAGCATAAGTTGATTAAAATAAATTATTCTTGTGTGACATAAGAATCAAGAGCCTTATCAAAACTATTAAATTGCGAAGGAAACACTCTCTATATCGCGGTGTTTAGTTGGGGTAGGGTCTTGCAAGCGTCCCCGTGAGCGTCTGTCTGTCCAAGCCCAGGGGGGGTGCGTTGCAAGGTGTGTGTGTGTGTGTGTGTGTGTGTGTGTGTGTGTGTGTGTGTGTGTGTGTGTGTGTGTGTGTGTGTGTGTTATTTGTTTATTGTATGTGATGTGTACGTTTTGTTGTGTTTTAATGTTTTAACGACCTCTCAGCAGCTAGTCTGAAGATGGAACATAGGTTCTGAAACGCGTAACATATGTTACAAAATAAGTCTCTAGACGGAGTAAGTATTAAATATCTTATATTAAAGAGTCGTTTAGTATTAAAATTTCATTTTATAAGTTTTTACATCTGAAAATCAAAGCTTTGTCTATTTACAACTTTAATCTTTTGATTTTTAATCGCACTTTAGAATTAAAAGAATAACCAAGTTTCACTTTTATCATAAAGTAATTAACTTCAAATTCTCCATTGTTGAAACATGAACAAATTGTTAAACAATCTTTACATTGATGCCTGTCACAAAATTTAGAGAACTTGGATTCATTGAACCCATAACAATGAAAGTGTTTACAGTCTTGGAATAAACAGGAAATATTAAATGTTTATTAAGATGGTGAAAATAAAGTATTTTTATTACACGTTCATCTCATGGTGCTATTCATAAAGCCAGGTATACTCAAAACAATCTTCCAATAAATATAATACAACTTATCTTTTATTTTACAATTTCTAATTAATCACTGTAATTTGGTCATTGAATACACACACTAATAATTGTCCGAGCGATGTGTCTTGTTAATGAGTACGGGTTTGACAATTCGGAAGGGACCTGTCTGGACCATTTTTCATATAGTCATGAGCTAGATCGCTCTCTTTCATCTTTCCTATCAGGTCTCATTTGACCAACTTATGTTCTTTAACGACCCTGACTCTATTAGTAGAGTATTTAAAGGCTATGAGTGTATTTTATGCCTTTTCATACTTTTTTATAATTCTATGATTAATGAAATAATTTTGCTGTTAAACAACACGACAAAAATTTGTTTTTCCTTTCTAATTTTTTGTTTTGAAATTACTACTCCTTACAACATTTGCATGGAAATGGGCTTTTTTGCTGTTAAACAACAGCGAAAAAATTATTTCTTCAATTTAAACGGCAGTGACAACGTTTAGAATACAGTTCACTCTTCTAAGAATTAAATATGATGGTGTGAACGAGGCGTGGAATAATTATTTTAAATATTTACTACAACTTGTCAGCAGAAACGTTTTATCCGACCAAAAAAATTTCATCAATTACTAAATTTTCGTATTTTATTTTACATGAATCATGAATTGTTTATTCTGTGTGATTTTTCTATAGATTTTCAATTTTGGGGGCAATCAAAATACGTCACAAACATAATTCTCTATATCTTATATTATTATTTGAACACAATTTTATGTAGGAGATTACAATACTTGAACATTTTATAAAAAATTTCCAATAACAAAGCCAAAATTTATAATTAAGTATTTCGAATAAATTTAATAAACTTCAATTTGTCAGACACATTTATGGAACGGCCTTTATATTGTACAAAAGAATTTAAAAAAGTTCATATAACCATAACACATCACCGTTTGGCAGTTTAGTAAGCGTGTGGTTGACCCTTGAGAACAGTAGAATCAAACCAAAACCTTTTATTTTCTATAGATTGCATTGATGTGTTGTTGCTAACCATTGACATGTCTATCAAATGTCAGGCTCAAGTAAAACAGGTATAACAAAGAAAAATATTCACTTGAAATGAGCAATACTTGTGGAACTTTCAATCTAAAAATGAAAGGAAACATACAATTTCCTACAAAACACTTTATTTGAAATAAGGCGAAGCTTCAATGACAAAGTAAACACCTTCAGTTGCTACATGTATACAACCCTTTGTGACAGGTGATAATCATATGTATAAAGGTGTCAGTTTTGTATATGTAACAACTAGTCATGAAATGTTGCTATATTTAAATAAACAACTATTTTGTTTATTAGGATTGTGTGTTTTCTTTCATTTAGTAAATAAATGTCGTATGAAGTAGTATTAGTGAATTTACAGTAAAAACATTCTAGTAATAACCTTGAAAATTCCACCGACACATTAGACAAGATACGAAAACCGATCTTAGTTTAGACATATTTTGGCACCATTTAGCAACTTGCCGAGAGAGACTCTCAAATATTCTTATGTTATTTTAGTAAATGTGTGTTTTATGTCCGTATGATTAAAAGAATATTTATTGATTAAAGATTTAAATTGATTTACAGAAAGGATTTCGTCTTGATATCCACGTACAATATTTGTATTACCAATTTATGAAAGACAAGTGAAGTGTGTACTAAGTTAACTCTTAAAGGTTGATATTTTTGTCCAAATTTTTCTCGAATTAGAGTTTTGACAATTGCGTAACACTGAAAACCGATAATATATATAATGATAATTATTAATGTAATAAGTATATACATATACTTATATATATAAGCATATATAAGTATATATATATATATACTTATATTATAGCCTATATATTAATGTGTTAAATTAGTAATAATAAATTTAAAATAAAAATAAATATATTGAAAATAATAAAACAAAATATAGTATATCACATATCCGAATTTTCAATAGTAGCCTCTTGTTTTCCACTAAAATTCTAATAAATTTAATTGACACCCAGGTACTTATATTATATTGTACATCTTTCTTTGAATATTTAGGTAAAGACTGAAACGTAGGCTGTTCTCCTTTTCTTAAATATAATTCATTTACCATTCGCCTTATTACACATAAGTAAAAATAATGGATGTCTATTAGACTTCCTGATTTGCAAACAATTTTTACCTCTTTAATGAGTTCCTAAAACAGAGATATGCTTGGTTAGAGCTAATCAACAGACTGAGCCATGTTTTCTCCGTCAATCCAATAGACTTCTTACCATGATCTATCTAAAGGCTCAGGCTCCACCACGTAATGTATTCTCAAGAGTCGATTCCATGACAGTTTTCAACTAAAACCACCTATAACTTTGACACCTGTACACCGAAAATAATTATTTTTTAAATTCTAAATAATTTTCTATTATGTGCCAACTTTCATACTAATAAAATGTATGTTGTTTCTTAAATGATCAACATGTAAGAGATAATATGGATTCCCTCTTAATCGTTATTTAAAAACCAAATCCTCTCCAATTGAATCTAAATCACATACCAACTCTGGCATTGACCAATTATATATTGTCGCTGAAAATTTAAAGAAAATGTTTCAAATATGTCGAAAAATATGGAATTTATATTTTTCAGCAGCAATGCTTTTAAAGCGGGAACTACTACACCGATTTCTAATATATTTTTAGTTCCAATTAAAAATCAAATCATACACTTTAGCATTGACAAAATACATATTGTTCGAATTTTTTAAATGCATAAAATGTACTGTAAATTCAGGTTTTTAATACCAGTGTAGACAAATATTATTATGACTTTGGAACTAATTAATAATTTTTAATTAATAACGATTAAATCTACCAACATAAGAAGAAAAAAACTGCATGACTATCGGATTAGCAGTTTTCGAGTTATAAGCTTATAGACAGAGATATGATGAATTTTATATATACGTTTACTTTTTCCTTTTAATAAATTGTGGTAGTAATTATTTTAAAATTTATTTACAAATAATTATAAGATCTCTATACTCAGCATAGGTCCAATCAATTGACAAAACTTGTTTGTATTTAAACCAATGGGTAGGAGTGTCCCTCATGCGTTACCGTCATTATTCGTTTTATAACTTCAGAGAATGGCCGTTTGTATTATGTTTCTGGTGGCAGTTCCATTCTCAAGGTTGTCTTTGACTTAAAACTCCAACGATTAACCGATATTCAAATAATCCGTACTTATATCCCACAAGTGTCTTGATCGATGGGCAATTTCGAGGTATTTATTTCAATATTATCATAGTAGAAACCAAAATGTAAAAGCGTATTTCTCTAAAAATGTTGAATTATTATTCACAGCATTGTAAACCAATTTCCCAAAGTGATTTTATTTTGTTGATTTTGATTTATGTCTTGGCAAACAGAGACGGTCTTAAATTAGTTAAACTTTGTTGACTTTTTCTAATACTTGAATCTCTTCTGTTAAAAGTTACATTTTCATTATGCTCAGATTAAAATAAATTTTGCATTCAGGTTTATTTTTAACAATTTGTTTATAACTTTTTCTCTTTAAATTTACTTAATAAAACATTCATGTACAACTGAAACAAAGACCTTTTTTAGGGAGAATTGTACATGTACATCCTGTCTAAATCCAACTTAAATTATATCAATTAACGCTATGGTATCCACCAAAACATACAGTCACGAGTATACTACACGCATGCACCCTTCGTCGATAGTTAGCGTAGAAATATATCCGGTCCGTGAGTATATGTAGCTCTTGTATATCAGAAGGTGCCGGGCGTTCAAGTGTTCACCCGCTACAAACACTTGAAGTTCAAGGGAATGTTAGGCGAGAGTAGAAAATGTTGTGATCGAGTTCTGATTGCCTGGAGGGACAACCAACCAACAGACACAATTAGAGGAAAGATGTTGATGTTGAAGGGAAAACCCAAAGACACCTGGGTGACCAAACTGTGCTGGAGGGACGACCAACAGACCACAGTTAGGGGGTTGGAACTTATAGCTGAAGCGACAACCAACAGACCACTAGTGGAATCTAACTGTGCTGGAGGGACAACCAACAGACACCTGGGTGAACTAACTGTGCTGGAGGGACGACCAACAGACCACAATTAGGGGGTTGGAACTTATAGCTGAAGGGACAACCAACAGATCACAGTTAGCGGGTTGGAACCTATAGCTGAAGGGACAACCAACAGACCACAGTTAGGGGGTTGGAACTTATAGCTGAAGGGACAACCAACAGACCACTAATAAAATCTAACTGTGGTGGAGGGACAACTAACAGACCACAGTTAGGGGGTTGGAACTTATAGCTGAAGGGACAACCAACAGACCACAGTTAGGGGGTTGGAACTTATAGCTGAAGGGACAACCAACAGACCACTAATGAAATCTAACTGTGGTGGAGGGACAACTAACAGACCACAGTTAGGGGGTTGGAACTTATAGCTGAAGGGACAACCAACAGATCACAGGTAGGGGGTTGGAACTTATAGCTGAAGGGAGAACCAACAGACCACAGTTAGGGGGTTGGAACTTATAGCTGAAGGGATAACCAACAGACCACTAATGAAATCTAACTGTGGTGGAGGGCCAACTAACAGACCACAGTTAGGGGGTTGGAACTTATAGCTGAAGGGACAACCAACAGATCACAGGTAGGGGGTTGGAACTTATAGCTGAAGGGAGAACCAACAGACCACAGTTAGGGGGTTGGAACTTATAGCTGAAGGGATAACCAACAGACCACTAATGAAATCTAACTGTGGTGGAGGGCCAACTAACAGACCACAGTTAGGGGGTTGGAACTTATAGCTGAAGGGACAACCAACAGACCACTAATGAAATCTAACTGTGGTGGAGGGACAACTAACAGACCACAGTTAGGGGGTTGGAACTTATAGCTGAAGGGACAACCAACAGACCACAGTTAGAGGATTGGAACTTATAGCTGAAAGGACAAACAACAGACCACAGTTAGAGGGTTGGAACTTATAGATGAAGAGGTAACCAACAGACCGCAGTTAGGGGGTTGGAACTTATAGCTGAAGGGACAACTAACAGACAACTAGTGGTATCTAACTGTGCTGGAATGACAATCAACAGATCACAGTTAGAGGTTAGAGATAGAGAAATAAAGAAAGACAATATGCGAGAAATAAAGAAGCAAGGTATTGCAAATGTCGGAGCGAGAGCTGGGAGTACTGGGAGTATTACGTCTCTGGGCTGAATGCGCCCTTATTTATAGTCCATCATGCGGGAAGGGGTGTCACCCCACTACTGCGTAATGGAGGGGTGAGTCGTCTCTGCTGGTGCAAGTTTGCATTACCTTGCTCTGTTGTTTTATTTACAATTTATATTTCTGTCATACGAAATACAATAATAATTCATTTCCAATTTAGGGTGTAACATACCTCCCCCAATTGGGATATGAATGAATGTTTTCTTCAAATGATCGTCTGCGTTGTCTTGCATATTACGGTCCCTTGCTTGTATCCTATGACTTCGTGGATGCCATCCATGTGTGTTGGTGCTGTGCGTTTCCAGTTGTGTGGTGTCTGGTTCCCTTGGCTCTTTCTCTTAAGCCTGGGTATATAGGTTGACGTACTTCCCTCTCCGCCTCGCGGCACATATGGGAGACACAGGCCTTATTTTATTATAAACTTAGTACAGTACAGTTTATAATTGTAGCTTTTTTAAAATTAATTGTAGGAAGAATAAGTTGTTTTTTCTGACGAAAGCTACATTCACTTATTGGATTTTTTAATTAAATGACATACAACGGAGTTTGTTAGTTTCCAAAGTTTTCAACGGCTAAGTATTATTGTATAGAAACAAATCTATAGTCAGCCTATACAAATATGGTTTTGGGTTGTCTGGTAACGACATATAATTAATTGATCTTTTTTGAGAATAATGATGAAAATCCTGTTAATGTTATATATAGAAAACCTAATTATTACATCACTACTTATGATGGATCTGAAAAGATGATGTTTTACAAGTGCTAAAGACCTTCCATTTTGACAATGGTTGGGACAAGACAGAGAAATCTGGCACACGGCTAGGAACTTTATACCATTTTTGGAATACCATCTGTGGAATATTCTTCCCATGTCCTTCACATTCAACTCATCTTATATCCCACAAAGTCGACGTCTACATTTCTGATATGTTTTGAGAGAATTCACAGGCAATCCATCGCGAATAGCGGGAAACATTGTGACTTACGTACGAGGAATTGAACAAGTTTATGGAATCTATTACGAGAATTGAAAAATGAAACGGGAAGCAAATTAAATATCTACATTTTTTTACAAAACATTGACAGTGACTTTCATGTATAACTAGTAACACTTTACCAATGTAACAAATCTGTAACATACCAATTTAAAGTTAAGGTTAGTTTTTGCGGCGACCGTACTTGTCATTATGACTAGTAATGCTGAAAGTCTTATTACATTTACACAATTATTTTGGTACACTGCCAACTATAAGTGAAATTTAGTATTGATTTCACTTCAATGAATTTAATTAGGTTCGAATTTATCTCTCTGGTAATACTAACATTACGGCGAAGTTTGTAAAATGTATTCACGATTGAACAATGAAAATTTTTAAGTTAATTATTTTATGAAACAGGAAGAAACTTAATCATCTTACAAATTCGGGAGTTTGTTAAAAGAATACATAATTACATTTTAATACAACAAAGACTATTAGACTTATTTAGAAATCACTTGTTAGGTATCGCCCTTTTAGGCCTTCGTTCTTCAGGTATACTAATAAAAATCAGTGGTCTAGTAATGAAGTTAATTACCTTTCTATTTATTAAAATCAAACCCAACACCACAATTAAATAAAACAAACTTTTATTTCCTGATGTGCAGTTCAGTAATATAGTTACCATCCTCAGAGGTTGAGTATTAAACAAATACCAAATCTATAAATTAAAAAAAAAAAGTTGTACAAGTGAGGTTTCTTCCCCACTCCTTCCTATGGTTAGTTCAACCAAATGGCAATGAACCAAGTCATTAGTCTGGTCAATGACTTTGTCCCTTCCACTACCTGAAATGGGGTTGAAGAAACAATGTTGGACGGTACGGTCTGCAAAGCTCTGAGATCTCTACTCAAAAGTGCTATATAAATGGAGCTTCTGCGAAAGAAATGAATTATTTGGATTTAATTAGAAACAGACCTTGTAATGAACAAGGATTTTCATCGGTATGTAAGATGTATAGAGTGCCTAGTCCATATATATTCCAAGTTAGGAATAAAAATTGGAGGGTTTTAACCGAAAGGTATTAAAAAAACGTTGCAACGAGAAAACAAAATTTGATTGATAGGTTCCAGAAGGAAACTAGTTAACTTTTGGATACACCAAAGCAAGGAGGTGGTAAGATGGAAAGTCAGAGCGGAGATTTTTCAAGGATGCGGATATTACCGCGAATATTACTGGAATAGACAGCCAATTGATCGAGCAATTCAGCATTATACTAGTATTTTATCGTCAGGTTATCGCATTTTTGAAGAATAGATCGAAGAAACCGTATGCCTATATATCTAACTGTACAGTTGGTATCATATGCCAATGTACAAACTTTCTATGCACGTCCCAGCAATCATGTAACATTTCCTCATTCCTATTGGGCCACTCTCTGAAGACATCCAAGAATTGCGTAATAAGGAAATGAAGAAATTCCCAGAATCCTTTTCTACAAAATCCTGTCGAACTGCCAAAAACCAAGATATAATCAATCGTCTGCTGATTATATCTGATCCAGTAATTAACAGCCTTCGTCCCCTACAGGGAAAAACCGTATAATTGTTTTAACTACCCGCCAGCTTGTTGTTGATTATCCAGGGTTTAATGAAGAAGATTATAAATTGAGGTGGATTAATGAGCTGTCAACTTGAGCTTCTCCTAAAATATACTTACGAGTTACCTACACATAATCATTTAAGTAATTTACTCGCCAAATTCTTTTATTATTTTTTTTATATTTACGTCAAAGAGTTCCTTTCAAACAGGTTGTGGGTTAGCTATATTATAATACTGAGGTCCAAGACTAACCAAAGTGTCTTTAAAAACATTTTGTGTTTTGTAAAATGTTAACTTTCAATTAATATATATTTCATTTTTTGTAATTGTCTTTAATGTTGTAGATTTTATATTACGTTGTAAATAAATAAATATTACTACTACCATTACATTATGATATATAATGTACCTTCAAAGTGATTAAATAAACCGTACCAGACACTTCTCAATAAAAGTACCTCTCAAAAAACATGTATAACGATTTTTCGAATCTTTATAGAGGAGTTTAATTTTTTATTTTAATACGTCAGAAACCATTTAATTATCCTATAGATTACGTCCAATAACCATACGGATCATTTTTTTTTTTTATTTGTAAGTACCATGCCAGACTGTTGAACTGCTATATTCGCGTTCCGTCCCACTGTGCGCCGTCTTGAGGGCAAGGCGGTCAAAAGTAAACTTTGTCCGGAGAGATGACGGGTAGTCGTGCATGAAAAGATTTGACGGAAGTTCCTTTTATATCCAGTACCTACATGAACCTTTAACAACTCATTTTGTGCAGCTAGACGGATTCGTATTTTAACATATAAAATAAATTCATATCTTATCATGTCCGCAGCATGCGAGGTATTTATAGTTTTAACGTAAATCACTTTGCTTACTTCGTGTAATGCATTAATGGCCGGTATATCTAACTTCCCCACTTCACAGTTTACTGTAGATAAATTAGCGTTTGTCTTGTCGATTGCCAAGTTATGTGTTGCCAAAACCACTATGCCATTTTTGTGTATATTAATATCGTACTTAAATACTTATTAATCTATGTTTCTAATGATAAAATCAAAATCTATAAAGACGTTTAGTTTTATTGATTTACCAGCTGAAAGATATTAAATTTTTGTACTAATAAGGTTTTTTTTTTTTTTTTAATAAAGACAATGTTTCAAAAAAATGTTGCTGTTTTTAATGGTTTTGCTGGACTTACATAAATCCAACTAAAGTTGTTAACAGGCAATAGTTTTGTTTTTATAGTTTTCATCTAAAAAAAATTGTTTCACTACCATTTTTTCTTTTCGAACTACTCGATTAAATTAGTTATACTTCATTTCTCGTCGAACGTACTCTATACCTCTTTAGTGTCACCAATAGCTGTTTCGCCTCAAGTGGAGACATATACACACATTTATTTCTTTACAGTGTTAACTCAGGAAGGTTTTAATATTAATGGCTTTATTTATAATTCTTTATTTAGTTTTGCATTTTTAGTTAAATAGAAATATTTTTCTTATTTATTTCTAGATTATATATTCTATATTTATTCATAATATTTGTCAAAACGTTATTATACTCTACGTGCAAGTCTTGTAAAATTAAAAACAATATTACAATTACACATTTAAAATAATTTATGCTAGTAACAAATCAATACTACTATGAATAATTTAAATGTGCACATGTTTCTGTTAATGTATATGATATAGTGAACTTGTGTACACTAAGTCTAATGGTACCTCCAGTGGAGACAACAATTATTGTATTTGACAACATAGGAAAAAGTAAAGAGTTTAAATGAAAAATAAGGTATTAATAGTTCATAAAGTTTTATATTGATTATTCTCGTTGTTAATACCATTAATGATTTATTGTTTTTAAAAACAAAGTGTCAATCATTCTAAGAACCTATCGGCTTAATGAAATATCCACAATTTTAATTTTTTAACACCCAAAAATCTTAATTTTATGTATCAAGATTATAATTTTGAATCTTTTCAGTTTTTTGGAAACATAATTACAAAGCTTTACCCTTGTTAAATTTTATTTATGTCTAACATAGCCATTTCAAAATAGCGATCTCTTCATTGGACACTTTGTATTTTAAACCTCACAAAAGTAATGTTTCTTCACTCATAATTGGCATTTACTAATTTTCTGCTTAATACATAATAACAGATAAAGACAATAATTTGAAATGCTTTTACCAAATTTATATTTTTTTAATTCTTGCCCTTACAATTCCCTCGTAAAATTGTCGACATCAAGACTATTTTCTCCGACATATCTATGAAAATGTGGAATAATTCACCACAAACTTCCAATATTCTCTTAGCGAATTAAGCAGGTATGGGAGAAATTGTCGGATTAAGCTATATCAACATACTATATAACATCACCCATCCATGCCGAGATATATTAGAAACGATCATATTGACCGTGATTTAAGATTATCCACCATCGCAAAAGAAGTCTTCATGGCCATAATAAATCATTAAAGCCAATACCAATCACGAGAATGAGAAGAGAGTATCAAGTGAAGATTGATGCAAGTCTTAGCCTGTCGAAATGGTCTTGCTGTGAATTTCCCAAGACTGAAGAGTATAAAGGTTTGAACTAGTCAATGTGATCTAAACTGAGACATCCATATTGTCTATTAGTACTAGGAAGGTAGTAATGAATATATTAGTCAGGGCAACATTCCATTCGTACCTTTATTATGCCTTCAATTACTGTCCTGATTGGTCTCATAGTTCGATAAATATTGTCTCTAGGATAAAAAAAATTGGACGTAGTCTTCAAAATATGCCCGCTTTGAAGTTATCGTTTAAATGAAAAATTAACAATGAGAGCCGTCAAAATTAAAATATTTTTTATAGTACAATTTTATCATTTCCGTAAAATTTGGACTTATTCAAACCAATATGCCAATACAAATATAATGGAAAACTGAAATTCCTGGGTAGTTTAGAATTTACCTCAACTTGCCTTTTTTTTTAATTACTCACAATATGTATTACCCACTCAATATAGCCTATGATGTGTTTATTCCAATTTTAAATGAACTGACACTTTCATTTAGATGACAAGCAAAACGTGTTATTTGGTTCCTTAGAACATACATTTTAATAAATTTCTTTTAAGAAAATTTTAAACAATATTATCCTATCTTCGCCCTTAAATTTCGAACTTGGTCGGTATCTAGTTTTGTGTGAGGACTAAAATGTATTTGTTATGTATATTGGTTATTATCTTGGCATTGAATGAATGAATACATATTTTAGTTTTTGAAAACTGCGTAAGCCATTACATTGCGAGTTTGATAACACGTTCATCGATTATCAGGTTCATTTGAAACTTGATATCTGACTGAATGTCACATTCACCTCATTGGGGTTTTATTAGCCAATTCTTTACGAAAGATAAGAGAAATCTGCAAAATTAACAATCATTAAATATTTCATCAGGAAATAAGAACGTGTATAGAATATAACGTAAGATACAGGTTTTACTAAAGTCATATTAACTATCTAACTAGAATAAAACTTCTCGTGATAACTGACATGGAATATTTCAAAATCTGTTTAACAATTTAGATGAAATTTTGATGAAATATGACAACAAATTTTATTCATTGCATACAAATTATAAAAAGAAAACAAACGATAAATTTGAAAATTACTAAATTGCCACCGATTCAGCCCACTCCTATTTAAATGCACACGTAAACATAAAATTACGATCTAATTAAACAATAATATTTCGAAACTCATAATCTACTCTTCTCTTTCCTTTCTACAACAAAAATCAATCAAGTTATTTTGAAAGCAGTTGAGTTCAGGTTACTGCTAAAGTTCTTCGTGATTTGTAAAATTGTTGCCGTAATCTGTTCTTAAATATATTCAGTTCTACAACTTAAAATGCGTTTTACATTAATTATTTCGCTTGTTTCAGTCTCTTTACAATGTGGAATATTTTTGGATGGTTTTACGTTATTATTCTAGCTCTCAATGATCTTCTTAATGTAGACGCAGACACACATAATAATGAAATGTTCACAATTATATATAGTAATTTGGCAAAGTATTCGGTTCAATATATGTATTAATGTGAACATTTGTATGTTACCTTACATTGAGCGTGCTTGTGTTAATTTTTCGTCTGATTTAATTCAAAATTGAAATGTAGGCTACAAATCTTTGGACAAGTTTGTTAACCATAACAATTAACAGGTATCAAAGCTGCCGATTATAAAATTGAATAAACTGTTTTTGAAATAATTATTTTAAAGTCCTATAATAATCCACTATACTTTACTTATTAAACTGTATCCCTTAGGGGCTCATTATAGTGAGTACGAGTTTGACAATTCCAAGTGCTCTAGCTCAATCTACACTTTTTTCAAGTAAAGTCTTAGGTTAGATCCCTCTATTAAGGTCGTCTTTTTCTATTAGGTCTCTCTTGACCAAATCTTATTCTTTTCTTACTCCGACACTATTATGTAGAATATATGAAGGATTTATTGCATATTCTTTTCTTCCTTTTTTTTTACTAAGCGATGATGACCGAAATCTTTTTTATCTTTGAACAGCAAGAAAGATAACAAAAATAGAAGAGACTATAGATATTGCCCCTGCTTTCGTATGCAGATTGCAGCGCCAAGACGCCCAACAAGTATTGCATAAGCTAAAAAATAACGGGGTTTTCACTGTGTTGCATTGTATCAAATTCTGTTTATTCTCACTGATTTTGAAATCACCGAAGGCTCGTTACGGAAGCCACGGATTGGATGGATGATTACGGTACCATTATCTGTGCTCGTGTAAAATGATTTGTATGAAATAATTTATTTCTATTTTTTCAAATTTCATTTAACTATCTAATAAAATAAAATGCAGGTTTCAAAATCATATAATGTTTAACATATATAATTATGTTGTTAGAAATCTCTTCTCTTCATAAATAAATTCCAACTATAACAACTTGCCTCGAAACGCCGACACCGTCTGTAAATAATAGCTTCAAACTATTATCTCGGTGCTGTTTAACATTATTATAATTAGGAATTTACTTTATGTACATTATAATATTGTGCGTTCAAAAAATCCCTTCCTAGTAACATAATGAGTTCTTTGTTGGTTACTGTACGCGAAGACATTACTGCGAATGATATTGTTGGTACTTTCTGCTGTTCCAGACAGATTAATGCAGTCATTATTCAACTGTAACGAGTTACAATTGTGGAATCTTCAATAACCAAATCAATGAAATCACAATTTTCTACAAAAAAATCACTCTTTTTGTGCCACTGTTAGTAAGATTTGTAAATTGTATGCAAGTTTCAGCTGAGGATGATGACTTAGTCATTAAAACGTCGTTTTGTATTTGTGTGGCACAAATAGTGTCATTTTGTGTTCAAAATTGTATTTTCACTCATTTGGTTTCACACATGTATTTATATTCATGTGTCAATATATTTACCATTGAAGAATGTACTGGTTATAAATGTTTTCGATCTAGAGATAAATATAAGTAAGTATACTGTGAAACAAATGTTCAATGAAATGTTTCCTCACACCATCGTTCCACAACGTAGGACTATAATGGTTGTTGTTGTTGTTGTTACACGACATTTATAATGAAGTACGTCACTCATTACAAATGTGTTCTTTTTCATATGTGCCAGATTTGATTATTTCAGAACAATGATTCACAATGACCCCATAACAGAAATACCAAGAAGCACTAGGGGAAGTGTTTTGTCAGAAATTTTTTTTTAATTTGTAATTAATTGTTGACAACCACATGAGTCATTGGACAAATTAGCACATCAACTATTTTAACCAATAAAAACCCAATACTGTCAATGGTCCAAAAACCTTGTAGTAAAATAAAGAAGTAGTGTTGGATGAATGGTTTTATTGAGCGTAGTTTCATCAATCAAAGTACAGTACATACAATTTCAAAACAAATGGTTGTGGAACATTTGCATTACACCCGATTTGTCAGCAAACAACAACTGCCGTAACAGAAGCACCAAAAAGCGCCAGACCAAGTGTTTTACCAGGAAAAAACAACTTTTTAACATTTCTAATATGTGTTGATAAGTCCCTCAGTCATTGCAAAAATTATCACATTAGCCATTAAGTTTATTTGTATAAAAACCAATGCTGTCAATAGTCCCAAAACCTTGTACCTGAATGAAGAAATAACGTTGGATAAATGCTTTTATTAAACGTAGTTTATTAAGGCACATATATATTCTAAACTCATGATTGAGTAGCATTTTGTGTGCAAACAACAGAAGTCGGATATCAATTAAAGTATAACACTTCGAACACCTCGTTTGAAGGTACTAGTAAACTAAATATATTTTTATTTGCAGATAAAACGTAACTTTGTGGTGTAAGGGCCGTGAAGAGTCTAGGCCTGCTAAACAGTTTTTTAGTCGGGTAATATGTGGTTGGCATATTCCACTATTTGAAATTCGCGCAACCGTTGTTCTAATCTTCTCAACCAGAGTTTGCTACTAACCTTCCCAATTTTCCTTACGATGTCGACACCTTAAATGTTTGTGTCTCCGTGGAGATTGAACCCGGAAACTCTCACTCGTAAAGTGAGTGCATTAAAATTTGACAAGCCAGGGGCTCCTTATTTGGAAACATGTAGAACAAAACAACTTACTGCAGACACTTCTGAATCGGACTGTACCAATTAATATTTCAATTTACAAAACCCTTAACATGGAATTCCATCATACATTAACTTTCGTTTTCATTCATAATTTTAGGAAATAACTAAATCCACAAATAATTTTGAGTTGTATAAAAATATAAAATTCTACTCCGTCATCTATATTTTATTATTTCCTTCTATTACAGATCGTACTGGGAGCTCTACCTTTAGCAGTGGATGCTGTCAACGGTGATCCTGAACTGCTCCCAGGAAGAACTCTGCAGTTTGTTGCGGCAGACATCGGAGCCAACACCGAAACACACAGTGGACTCACCAGGAAACAGTCATCCTTTGCTGCCTTAGCAATTCGCGTGATGACTGAGATGAGAGATAACGGCACCGTAGCTTTCATCGGACCTGATGACACTTGTAGTGCGGAAGCTCTGGTAGCTGCAGCGTGGAACTTGCCGATGATATCATACGTAAGTAGGTTGTTTAGTATAATATCTGATGCAAATATCTTAGATATACACATTTGTTTTGTTTAAATAATATACAAGGTAGGCAGTAAATGGTATCTCTTAATTTGTTTTATATAACAAATTATATTTATTTATTTACTTTAATGTGTAAGTTGAAAAATAAACTATAATTATTACAATCCAGTTAAATTGTCGGCTTTTAGGATTAAACTTAGTAAAACTTTAGTAGTAAGAGAAATAAAAATCTAACTGGGGTTATTGTTAGGTAATAACGTACCCATCCCCCAAATTTCGACGCTTCATAGTTTATATATAAACTGATATATATTGCAATGAACAATAAAATTGCATAAGTTTTATTTACATACCAAAAAGTGAAAAATGACACGAAAAAGACTTTTTCAGGAAATTTAGCAAAAAAATAAAGGATTTTTTTGTGTCAGGAAAAAAACAACATAATTTAGATGTATATAATCTGATCTATTATTTTCAGTTTATTCTGTATATGGTTTAACGTACCAAATGAACGAGTATTTTATGATGAATATATCGAATGCTCAGCTTCAATATTGCAATATAATTTCATAGATTAGGCTTAGCTTATTAAATTTGCCAACTTATTTCAATATTACCTTTACTGTGGTCGTTAAACTTTGCAGGAAGTTTAGATTGTGTTAGTGGTGCCCCACCAAATTTAATTACAACATTTTACATTATGTCAATATTATTTTTAACTCCAAACGCTCGCATCATTTAAAAATAAAACTTATATTTGATGTTGATTCAAAGTACTTAAACAAGTTATTATAGTCATCGCAGAACGTTTCAATAAAATATGTAAAACATTACACTAACTTTCTTACACATCCATCTCAAAAACCAAATCTATTGTATCGTCACTACACTAAAAAAATACCTTTATAATACTTGTAAATGAAAATTTAAAAAATAAAAAATACTTTATTACTTGAGTGTTTTCCTATGTATTTCTTATAGTATAAATCTTATCAATTTTTTGCAATTTTGTTACATTTTATTTTGAAAAGTATTTAAATATACCCTAAATTAACTTCGCTACGGAAATCGTAAATGAATTTGAATTTTTATTGACAGAAGTCGAAGTACGTATTTGTTTTATTTTACTTTCGATTTTTCCACATTGGTAATTAATCTTTTTCATAACAAAATTTGAACAAAATCGGAAAAACCGACGTTTATAAATTAAATTTTACAACGGATCCCTGGAAATTTTCCGTTAATTACCACCGATCTGGCATTTTTGAGGCAATAAAAAAGAATCTGACTACATTATGATTAAATCCCTCCTCATAAATGATTTTGAAAAACCATAGAACTAACTTCACGTGACAGAAATATTACGAAATATATTCCTATGGTTTCAAAACGTGGAGAACCATTGAAAATGCCATAGTAAATTTAAAACCATCATGTTGATTTCTTATCAAGATATTGGAAAGTTGATACCTTGTAAAACTAAAAATCAATGCTAAAATTGTCATACATTTTAAACCTATTTTATTTTTCATCCCCTACAATAATGTACACAATACTTTCGGTTTCCCAATACTTGACATAATGTGTATTAATCACTTCACCTTTAAAACTACTTTAGGACTTCAAATGACAAGTGCATAGACGACATAGATATTCCAAAAAATAGTATAAACTATAAAATAATAATAATAGTTTTTTTAATATTGTTGTAAAATAATTATTTAAAATTTATTATTCAAACGTCGATTTTAAATTATACCATTTTTAAGTATTAAAAATTTTGTAGTTCAATATCTTAAAATCCACAAGTGTGCTACAATAAGGCCAAAACAGAGTAGTTAGGCAATCTTTAAAATATAGGTTAGGTTCTGTTAGGATTGGCTCTCTAAGCTAGGCCTGGGTTCTTATTTTCATCAAAATCATCAAATCAGTGGTTCAGTATACTAATTAATTTTTATTAACAATGACTATCTCCTATCTTATTATAATAATACAATATCTTTATTACTACTATTAATCCTGAATGACTCTAATTATTGTGACTCACAGATCTGATTGTACGTTATATATTATTATTACTTGTGTCTGAAATAATTGCAAGGTTTAGACACGAAGTTTGCTCACCCTGCTTGCCATTCATGGATGCTCATCTGAAGTCTCAAAACTCCTAGGTAGCTCGTATACGCCAAGTCCGTCTGGCTATCTTCCAGAATTTTGCTCCCAGGATTCTCTTACTCGCCAAGTCCGTCTGGCTATCTTCAAAAATTCCTGCAGCACTTCCCTCGATTAATCTTGGCCCACTGACCAAGTTTTCTCCCACCCAAGGGTTTATATGTGTTTGTAGCATCAATGACGTCTGCCTTGCTTGCAAGGTAAGCAATTTCATCATTTTTTTCAGGTCTGTCACAATAATTGTTGTCATACTGTGTTCCTAAAAAGAACTTAGACTATATTCCTAACTAAAATTATCCTAATTCCTAACAGTTCCTCAATGCAATTTGTGTGTCAACAATTACAAATTTTAATTTTAATTCACACAAAACTCACCATAGTGAGAAGACTTTTATACTTCCTTGCACCATTGCATAACTAATAAATGAGCAAAGTTAGGATCTTATCATATAAATGATTCTATAGAACTTTCAATTTTGATTGAAATTAAATTGAACAGGGAACGCTTTGATTAAACTAATATTAAAGTGGAAAACTTGAACATTTTAATCTATCGACAATACTATCAATCTATTAATTCAGTTCATTAAAGTATATCCTACAAAAGGCCTATTACTTGAAAGGTATGGGGCCAGATTATAAAAAAAGGGAGGAGATGGGAGAAAAGGGAATACAAATTTTTGCCGTGTTCTTTTTTTTTCAACTTTTGTTATGTAAGTAAAATAAACAATTTTATAGTTTATGACTATGATAAATATTTGAGCATTGATTTTTTTTTCATTTTCATTTTTTTTTTCTAGACGTTATTACGAAGCAATTCCCTCAGTAAAATTTTTCTAGGTAAATTTTCACTCCTGTATATTTCTGAAGTTATTTCCTAATTTTGACTGGAAAATACTGAGTTGATAATTATGAGTTTGTTTATAAATGCATGATTGTATGCTCACGAAGTAATATTATACAAACCCTATAATATAAGTTGTCTTTATTAAACAATTATCTAGTCGTTGTTACAGTATCACGTTTCGTGATTTGTTTTATGAAATATATAACTGATGAAGACTTGGTTGAAATTAAACATTATGCATTGATTTTCGTTTAATGTGTGTTAAATGAACCTTCAGTCTGTATGGAGAAAAAATGGATTCTTTAGTTCTGAACAGTTCTGAAATTATCTATACCGGGTGTTCAAAAAGTCTGGAAACCCCTTAATATTAATTTTATTAATAAACGCAGAACAATGAAATTCTAGGATTACGTCCTCACTGTAGTTACCGACTTTTTGCTCATTTTAACTGTCTTTTTATGCTTTGGGGGAACGTCCTGTGGAGGAAGTCTAAAAAATCTTAATTATAAGCATAGGTCGAATTATACCTCATTTTAAAGGTCTTTGTTAGAGGAACACATTGCCGCAATCCCGACTGAAAAAGGACCATTCGTTTGGAAATGGCAGCCTCTTAAAGTTTGTTTGATTTTAATGCTAATTCAATGGCAAATTTTTAGTAAGCTTTAGTTTAGATTACAATGTCACTTAGTGAGACAGAGCAAATAACCATTTTGATGATGAGAGGTTAGGGGATAGAACTCGTTCATATGAGGAGTCAAGCCGCTTGTTCAATGAAACTTGCCCCAATTGACCACCTATTCAAAAATCAACAGTGTTGAAGACCGTACAGCGCGGTTCTGTAACAGATCGGTCAAGATCCGGACGGCCAAAATCAGCAACCAATGCGACCAATCAGCTACACAAGGACACCACTTCGAGCACCTTCTGTAATACCTTCCAAGGTTTGTTTATTTTTTTATAATTATTGTCTTGCAAAGTAAGTAATTGAAACAACAACTGACATACTGTCTGTTCAATTTTATTAATAATGGTAATTGTCGTCCCCAATTACATCTGTGCACTCCTAACGTTTTTAAACCATTAAATCGACCATTACTGATATTTCCTATCCCTCCACACTCCAGCTGTGAAATTCTCATAGCTAAAACACTAACATAACCAACACGGTTGAGTATTCACTTCTGCCTCTTAATCTTCGCAACGTAAAGTTAACAAATTGTAAAAGGCTGCCATTTCCAAACGAATGGACCTTTTTCAGTCGGGATTGCGGCAATGTGTTCCGCTAACAAAGACCTTTAAAATGAGGTATAATTCGACCTATGCTTACATTTAAGATTTTTTAGACTTCCACCAGAGGACGTCCCCCCCAAAGTGAAAAAAGACAATTAAAATGAGAAAAAAAGTCGGTAACTACAGTGAGGACGTAATCCTAGAGTTTCATTGCTCTGCGTTTATTAATAAAATAAATATTAAGGGGTTTCCAGACTTTTTAAACACCCGGTATATACCATTTTAAGGTAAGCTATATTTGAAAAAAGAACTCACAATTTACTATGATATGGCAATGGTTGCTATTTGACACTTAATTTTAAATATTTGTCTGTGTGTGCTAATTATTTTTAATATATGGATTTTGATAATTTGTATTACAGTAATTTCACCTAGATGGGTTGGGTTGCACTTGAAATGTAGTTCAAACATTAGTAGAGCAAGAAAATGAGAAAAATTTTCCAGCGCGTGATGTCTAGGTGTCTAGGTCCTCAATTGACTAATTTTGTTACTTTTAGACTATGGATCAAAGAAACCAAGATTTATTTTTTTTAATTCGAACCTTAATTCTGAAAACTATTTGATGGAAAGAGTTCTAACTGTAAACTATATAGACCAGAGCATAATATAATACTGTAAAGGGGGTTGAGAAATGACAAAAGAAAGGTCAATGATCTAACCTGTGGGATGGAAGTGGGGGTGGTTTTAGAAAACAAAGGTTACACAATAGGTCTCAATAGTGGTGATGAGTTAAGATATATTTGTTCATTTAAGTTGGAAGTATGGAAGTAAACTCAATAACATGGAATGTTTAGAAATCAATAGATCAATTTTAAAAAACCATACTTCCAACTTAAATGAACAAATATATATCTTAACTCATCACCACTATTGAGATTTATTGTGTAACCTTTGTTTTCTAAAACACCCCCACTTCCATCTCACAGGTTAGATCATTGACCTTTCTTTTGTCATTTCTCAACCCCTTTTACTCTAAACTTTCCTTTTGCCTCACATTTTTAGTTTAGACTTGTTTTGTTTTCAATTTAGTTGCTTGAAAATGCGTAACGGCGAAACATATGTCGCAATTAAAGCTGTTTTGTGGAAATGAATAATCGTCCATCATGTATCGACTGTTGTAACTTTAAATTATATAATACTGTGTTTGTTTATTGTTTCAGAAGTGCGCAGACAAGTTGGTATCGGATAAACGCGTCTATTACACATTTGCCAGGACTTTGCCGCCCTCCACTAAAGTGTCAAAGTCTGTAGTTGCACTGCTGCAAGCTTTCAGTTGGAGTAAGTTTGTTGTGGTTGCTGGGAAAAGTCCTGCTTGGGGGTTGCAGATCAAGGATGCCATTAAGGTAATTAAACTTTGAACAAACAGTGCTCTCATGCAATTACAATTATCGTGATATGACGGAGGAACGTCAACAAATCTGAACTAAATATTGACGTGATACAAAAGCAACATTTATTTACAAAGTAAGTATAATGAATTGAGTGATGCAATGATATATTTCAAAACACTTCAAATGTTGTTACAGCTATTACAAATATTCAATATGGGTTCCTCTTGCAACAAGCAGATATCGAATCTGTAAGTTCGTCCCATGTCACATGTCGCAACTGCTTCTGTTATCCGAAATCGCAATTCTTTTAATTTTTGTAAGAACCTTTCTGTTTAACCTACCCCCCTCCCCCACACACAATTTCAAAGTCAACAAATCATGACCGCCACGTTATATTTCCATCCCGTCCAAACCAAGATGCAATTCAGGTAAAATGTAACCTTACTATGAAAATGTGAACATGCAGTAACTTTTAAAAATAGAAAATCCCTGATCCCTTGCTATAATTACAGCGAGAGTTTTCCAGTAAACCCAGATAAATAATATCAGTTATCTCTCATTAGAAAATGAACTCTTCATGAGGTTTTGAGGTCTTTCCTGTGACCTGTACTACTTTTCACATCCGTGCTGGTCTATTTTTCTTGATCTGTTCCGTCAACCCTTTTCACCTAACTCTCCCCTAGTATCTCCTCATCATTCCTTTTCTTCTGTTTATTCTGTTTTAACAACAAACCTACAATATAAAGCGACGTATACTGATGAGATGAAACAACTGGACAAAAGGTGTCGCATAAGGAGCCTTTGGGTTACTTGGTGACTTCTCACAGTACTTATTTAGCCTTACCCAACCAATCGGGAGTTCTGGCCCGGTGGGCAATTCTTACCCTAGCTACTCTTAGAAAAAACATGCAAAGAGAAAAAATAACAAGTTTGTGTAGGATGACAAAGTATAGTAACTAAACGATCTGATAATATAGAGCATACCCTCCATGACGATTATCAATATATGGAGTCCTCCACTTCGTCTAGATCTCCTAGAAAACACAGATATAATAAACTTAGTAAAGGAAGGTTAAACAGACAACTCAGGAGGAATCGCACACCTAACAGAAGAAGCACCCAACAAGGAGGGGAAGTCAGACGAGATAGGATATCGTGGGAGCCCGCTTTCGGGAAGTAATACCACGACTAATAGAGGCCAAAGAACTCCTGAGGAATTAAAAAAGGAAATGTTCAAGAGCATGCATTAGATTAATAGATATAAAATAGAAATATTCACAGAGTTTCTGTCGGACCATTATTGACTCAGGGAACACCCTGATTAGACTAGAAGATGATGCAGATTCTGCCAAGATTAAAGAGAAGACCCTAGACCACCTAAAAGTCTAATGTTGTGAGTAATGCACAAAAAGACTTGGTAGTTCTCCATCTTAGAAGTAAGAGGGATGGAGAAAAAAGATCTCTAGAGTTCCCAGTACATTTCACCTCCACAGCATTACTACTACTACAGACTAAAAACAGAATTAACTATACACTTTAACATAATTTAGTACAGTGCGAAATACAATTAACATTGTTGAATTTCTTCTTCTCACATAGATTTTCAGCACCTACTACTCTCATATACAATGGTTATGACTAAGGTGTGTTTAATGTATCTAAAATATTTAAAATGGGACATTTTTAAACTCTATTTCCGATGTTTGCTTTCAATAGCCTCTAATAGGCGAACCACCAAGGTTAGTAACAACAGACAAAGGGGTTAAAACAAAAAACTGCAAAACATTTCACGTTATCGTGCTGCCTGCTATTGAATAATGTTTTAAAACATAAATTTTTATGTGACTGTCTGACTCAATTTTTTATTGTTAAAATTCTAAATTTATATTTGAAGTGACCCTCTGTTCTGTCCAAATGATTGATTGCATTATAGAGTGATGGTATATTTTAGAACGTTTGTATTAATAATTACACAAGGTTAGTTTGCTGAAAATAAGCATGTTTACACACGTTATTACACATGTTTACACATCTCAACAGCTTGATACATTTTCAATAAGGCATAAAATAATAAACATAAAAAATATATTTATAACTAATTCAAATACGTGCACTGCTTCACATAGCACACAAAAATATTTCAGATTTTGATTCTTATTTGTAGACAAGTATGTAATGTATGAAATGTCTTAAAAATATTGTTTTTAATACAATTACAAAATAGTAATTGTTATTATTTCTCTGAATCTTATGGTCGGAATGTTGTTTTAATGCCAAAATATTAATTATTAGGAGTTTTAAAATACGTCGGAATATTAGCGTATCGATGTAAATTGTTCCTATTTTGAAATAATGATGGTTGTTTCAAGTTTAAACAAAACCATAAATGTCAGATAAAAATATATAAAATAAACTCTAAAAATCTTTATTACTTCTCTGTATTATTTATATGTAAAAAGAAAAATGTTTGCTTTTGTAAGTAATAGTGCATTTCTTATATAAATCTTTTTAGACAATTTCATTACAACTGTAATTTGAAAGATATTTAAATTGAGCCTATGCTTGCTTTCCTTTGGTAATAAATTATCGTTTGTTCCAAGAGTAAATCGTATATGAAAGCGGACATTTAAGGAGCCTAAAAGCCTAAATTCATACTTCATGTCACTTAAGTGACTATATAATATTAATATAATATTAATAATTATTTTAAGTGACTTCAAATCTGAGCTTTATTTATGTAGTTTCATTTATGGAACTAAAAAATGTTATCCTTTTTTAAATATTTCAAAAATATGTTTTATTAATTATATATATATATATATATATATATATATATATATATATATATATATATATATGAACATAGTACTATTCGGACGTATTTTCTTCAAAATCAATACCTTTCCGACGGATTCTCGTCTATTTCGCCTCCGTCGGAATTGTCGTAGTCTTTACATGTAGTTATACTGACTGATCATGTATCTACCACAAACGAACTCATCAAATATTTCAAATCTGTTTCATTTGTAAAAGTCATTGCCTCTCCATTAATAAATATTTATTATATTTCAATATAAATTCTTTTGATTGTTATTACACGAAGATATATGTTCTTTTAAAATCTTCTTTTTTTTACGGAAGACTAAAAAAACCGGTGATAATAATCCTTGATTTATTATTATTGGTAATTACCAATTATTATTTATTTTTAAAATTTATTATTCTTAGTTATTTATTTTTTTTTATAAACTGATATTTCACAATTTATTGTATATGTAATATTTTTATTAAAAGACAATGGACATGTTCTACATTTTTAATATGAAACTTACTTTTTGTTTTAACTATTGCTGTCTTCCAAAACAAACAATATTATTATTTCGAAGTATGGCCACTGTTAAACACATTCAATAATAAGTTGTATCTGGTCTATACTCAAGGGGATACAATAAGAAATGACAAACTAAATAAATATCGGTTGTGGGGACTGTAAGGGACAAAATAAAAATCTTTTTTTTAAAATTCTTATTTCTTTTTTTGAAATTTCTGAAGTGCACCACTTATTTTAATACGTGTAATTGCCCTACAAACTTCACGATCCCATGGTGCCTGTAAAAAAAAATGTGATAACTTAAAATCTTTAAATAATTTACTAATTTTAATCTTTTGATATTGATGAAAGTAATGTGTTTTGACATGCATTGAAAGACTGAAATTAATAAGAAAACAAAAAGCTAAAGTCTTTTCTTTTACTGTTCAGAGTAAAAGAAAAACAGATAATGCTAGAACGGCTCAGATTGTGGAGTTGAAATCTTGAGGATATCTTGTGTTCGACTTTGCTTCCGTGCTCACTTACGAAGTATTGTTTACACGGTAGGCCTACGTATATCATTAAAAAAGAGTAACATAGTTTTAATAAAATATAAATCATTTTACCTAACACTGCCTCGTATTCATTCTGTTTAAACGCCCAACCAAATGTATTACCACTTAAATTTTTTAATATATTTATACTTTATTATCATTTTTAACCATTTCAGAACAAATGGAATTTTTCATTTCAAACCTAATGTTTTTTTAATGTTTCAAAAACTTGGGTGATTTTTTTATTTGATGCAATGGGTAAATAATTTCTACATAGGTACAATCAATATTCGTACTCGAAAAGTTTAAAAAATTCTAAAATTTAACATACCTACGAAAAAATGTTTTCTGATTGCTAAAAGTTATTAAACTAATTTTATATCATATAAAATTTCAATGGCTTTTTTACTCCTAAATATATTCTGGACCCTATCCGTCAGGCGTCAATGAGTTTTCTATCAACTGTTAGCAAAAAAAATTATGTTCGAAACAAAGCTCTCAAACGTTTGACTTTTTAGACAAATACTCAAAAATACTATTTTAATGTTTCGTCCAACGATCCCATTAACAGTAAAACATATTAAGTATTATTTTTCTTTCCAATATGGCGTGGATAATTTGGCCTACTACTTTTTTGGAATGTGATTAGTATTTGTATTACGTGAAATTCGATTTGGTTGATATTTGTTTCTCTTTTATGGAGTAAAAGAACAATAAATAAATACGTCCTATTACCATTTTTTTTTTTTTTTAACTGAAAAAGATATATTATATGTATAGCTAGTTTAGAATGAACAAAAACGTAGAATAAACTTTTGGAAAAGGCGAATGAATTCTGAAATAATAACAAAGGCTTTAATAACGTACGTTAATTAGTATAATTAGTTGCATAAAAAATAGTTTCAAAAACTTATATAGGTATTGCTTGCTAAGACTTACAAAGATTAATCTTTTCAATTATATGTATAGATACTTCAAGGTAGACACTTATTTATTAAGTAAATTAGAACATCAACCGACAATTTTTTTTTTTTTAAAGTAATAATTTCAACAAAGCAAAACCCATCTATCACTGAATCACTTCCAAAACTCTATCAATTTGCATGTATAGAAAGAACTAAGCTCAAAGCAATACATTCAATAATTCTGACACCACTCGGAACTTTTAATACACTGGACTACTTATCACAGTGCAATAACTGCCCATTAATCCCGCTGAAAAAATTCAAAATTTTCTTACCCATAAGAACTGCTTAAGGAAGCCAACACAAGGTAAATGTAGTGCCAACAAGTAACTTAGTTACTTGTTGTTGTGTAGTTTATTTAGTTATGCTTTTATATTTTATCCACCTATATAAACTTAAAAAATTGCCTTCTAAATTTCATTTGGAGTTTCAAAATAATAAGCGATGACAATCCAACAATGTTGTACATAATTATAATAAATAATTACTTTATCGCTGACTATATTTAGAAGAAAGAATTATATAAAAATTAATTAATTAATGAATTTAATAAAGTTGTTTAGTTTTGATTCTCATGTTTTAAATGTCTAATTAGAATGTTTCCTATTTCTCGAAGGTGCAACATTACTTTAATTCCCTTATCAGAACCCAGGTAAATTTAATGGAGACTTTTAAAATAATTTGCTTTACTCTATATTTTATGTAAGTTGCATTTTGATAAAACCGTAGTTAAATAAATGTAATATTGTGTAAAGTTAAAACAAGACTATACCATGGGCGCACCATGGTAGGGTCTCGTATTTGAATCAGTAAAAAAATAAATAAATAAAATCACGCCCATATGTGAAAGTGATAGCTACACAGCGAGAATATATTTCAACCTAACATTAAAAATTTCTAAATACATTGTAAAAATATGTTCCACCTACACGTGGTTACACCAAGATGTAAAATGTTTATTGAAATCCCCCCGAACAGTAGGATGGACATGTTTAAGAATAACAAATGAAATAAAATATTTTATTCAGGTTTTGTAAAACATGTTATTAAAATTTAAAAAATTAAATACAAACCGTAGTTCTTGCTTCACTTGATTGATGAAATTTTAAATACTTAGAGACTTAGAATCGTTGAAAACGGTGGAGTACATACAGAAATGTATAATTATCTGCCCAAGCATTTCGATTACCAATGACATAACTGTATAATGAACCACTTTTTAATTTTATTTCAATTATTTATGGACGTATGCGTCAGAATAAAGTTTTATGTAATCTAATGTACTATAAGTGTTTATTGTCACAGGAATACATAATGAGCAATATGAGAATGGTATAATAGCTGAAAGGGCTGTTGTAAGATGAGGAAAAAAATTGAAGAAGTTAAGTTTTATGATTATAATTCCGAATGGCAACAACAAAATGGTTAAGTTACTTGACAAAAAATAAAATAAAAATAACTACTTTGAGGATATTCACTTTGCATCCGACTTTGGCTTCTACATTTAATGCTACATGAAATTATGATATAGTATTTTTACAAATATTTTAATAAACTGTCACACATGTTTCTCATATTTTATACTGATAACAAATGGTTAAGTATTTTTTTACTAAGCATTTTTTTTACAGGAAATGAAAAATAAATTCTATAGCAATAAAAAAATTAGGATAAGGTTAAAAATAAAACGCCGAGTAGAATTCTATTAAACATTTCATTAGTTTTATTATACAACAATTTACAAAACATATTACATAATTATGAGTATCTAAGCATCAAAACTATTACTTAATACTTAAATAAGTTGTCTGTTATCAAAATCGTAATCAATCTACAGAAAAGACATGTATTTTTATTGAAAAAATCATCTTTCATTAAAAAAAACACATTTCACAACAATCATACATTAAGTGAAACAATTATACGCTTTGCGTTAAAAATCATACATACAAAAAGATTAGTCAAATAATAGTAGTGATTTTAATTATAAAGTTAATATTTAATACTCTACTTTTCACAACAACAGTTCAAAATACAGTATTAACACAAGGGGTCATATACATATAGAATAATAAGTCGAGTTTAGAATTATACAAAAATAACATTAGACAAATAATAGTAGTGATTTTAATTATTAAGTTAACAGGTAATACTCTACTTTTCACAACAGTTCAAAATAACAGAATTAAAACAATGTATCATTTACAACAACAATAATAAGCGGAATTTAGAATTATACAAAAAAATAACATTTGGATATATCTCAAGATATAAAATTAAAGTTATTGCAGAAAAAAGATATATTAATTATTTTATTTTGTTTTATATTCTATATAGCGAGGTACCAACATTATAAATTCATAGTAACACTAAATGGATTTGACAAGATCAGAGGAGACAGACTCTATTGAGAGAGAACTGCAGATTATGTAAAACTTATACATATTCTATATATAACAATTCCTATTTTATTAAACTAGAATACCTCGTATACTGTAGTTATGATAAAACAATCTTGTTTTCAATAGTAAAATGTGTTTATTTTAGTATTTATTTTAGTTCTCATAGTGTTAGAATTTTTATGATATTTTTGAGTTAACGTCACATGAACTTGCCCATTTAGAGGCATGCCCTGATAAAATATTATAACTAGTGCCCCATCAGATGAAACACAAGAAAGGCCATTTTGCTATATAACCGAAGATTACTCCAGTCCTATGGTTGGGGAACCTTTGGTCTAGTAGCAATTCTTCTGACTTATAAAGCATGCAATTTGAAAGGTCTATAAACAGTGTCCCTTTAGGTCCATGACCTACCCACCTGCAATCTCATCATTTAAGTCGCCCTGTGACTAAATCTTGGGCTTCTTTGCGATGATATTATTTGGTCTGTAAAGTCATGCACCACTTGGGCCACTTTTTAAAGCCTTACATAGAGATCATATGCCATTCTGTGTATTATTTATTTCATGTTTTTGAGAATGTAGAAAAAAATATAGCGGAATTAAATTAAAATATATCCTGCCACACAACAAAGGTTGTATAGTAAATCAGACTGCAAATAAGTTGATTATATTGAATATTTAAATTTAAAGTCACACTGGACTTTCATAATTTTTTAATCCACTACAATTACTGTGAGTGCTTTTATAAATATTATACTAAAATAAATGGCAAACATATAACCATGTACTAGAACTAAATTGTTTTCCTTTTTGCTTAGAGGCAAAGAACGTATCGGTAATCATCGCCTTATAAAATAGGGAATAAAAACCCTTAAAATAAAGACCCTTCTCGCTAGAATACTGTAATATCTTCAAAGCAATTACAGAATATGTTTTGGTCAAATGATAATTGATAGGAACGAAGGAGAGAGATTGAACCCAAGATAACATGAAGAAAGGTGTAAATTCTTACCCTCGTCACCGCCAAAGTAAGTATTTACTAAAAATACCTGAGGGTGATAATTTCTATTTTGTCTTAATAATATCTTTATGAATACCTTAATAGGTAATTACTTTTAGTATCTGAGCTGTGTGGAAATAAAACATTATTTCAGTTAAAAAATACCAAAAATAATTTATTGTCTTCCATACCAATAATTAATATCTTGTCCCCAGTTAATGATATCCAAATGTTTGTCAATTAAAATAAATTTGTATTTCTTCTGAATAAGTAAAACTATACTAAACCATTACCGTGATCTCAGTGTCCATCATCGAATTTAGGGTTGAACTCTCGGGGAAGTCAGGAAGCTGAGCTAAATTAATAGGTTCACCCCTCTCAGCATTTGCAAGCGCCGCTTTAAGAAATCCTATTTTCCTATTCTTCTTCCTGGCACTGTTGGGATTACCGTTTCTAAAATCCACTTTTCTGTGTTTTACATATGCATTCAACCTCTTTGTGATTTCTGTAATTATGTGTGGTCCTAAACATATTTTAAACATAAATGTACTACAATATTATTTTCTATTTATTATTTTATTTTTTGTTTACTAAAAAATATACAAGATTCGAAAAGGTTGGTATATACATTTTCTAGTTGCCTTTTTCTATACCTGATTATTTAAATGATACTACATTATAATAGGTTTCTAATAACAATACCTATACATAAATATCGTGATAAATGTACTTTATATTAAAAGATCACATGTTACCAAAACATTTACTTTAAAATGACATATATTATAATGTACTATATTTATAAATTCCATGTATTATATTTACTTGAGTTTACTTCTGAGAGATCGTTAGTGGTTTCTTCCATGTCATCAGTTTTTGTAAATAGTTTTCTCTTCACTAAAACAAAAACACCTAAATATTATAATGTTTTCTAACTAATAATATACAATACAGATCACATGAACTGTTTTCTCTGAAATAACATTTTTACTTTCAATGTGCCACAACGTTTGAAATCATAATAACGGATATCTTTAAGTATTCGAATGAAATGTCCCCAAATGCCCAAGAACTTTCATAATTTATTGTACAATACACTGTTTTGTTTAAATGCCAGTTTTCTGCCAATATGGTGATTAATAACATTTGAAGTAGACATGACAGACAGAATATATAACTTACTTTTAATAACTCCGGGATCAGTTGACTACAGATTCTATTAATATATTTTCAAGCTTCCCTTAAGTTATAGTTTGTCATTATCTATGATAATATAAGAATTGTCAACAACATCGAAATAAACAAAAACAATTTCAAAGACGCTTTATAAATTAGCTGTATATTAACTCCGTGTCGGCTATCTTGGTTAAGTATGTAGCTAATATTTGTCCGTTGTTTGTCATTATTATTTAGTCATATTTTTGTATAAAATTTGTTAAATAATTGTTTAGTAAAAAATATATCGTATAGTTATATTATATATGACCTATATTGTTATTTTATAAATTGGGTAAATTATGTATATATATTATAAAACAATAATGCTCAGCTGTTCAGTACCAATAATATACAACTATCAGATATTTTATATTATTAATAATAGAATACTTTACGTGGCCAATATTTTATAGTCATTTTAATACTTAAGTTGTTTAACCAATAATATTATACTAATAATATTTATTTTAATTAACCAATATCTCTAAGATAATAAAAGAAACTTTACTCCTGACTTTATATAACAAAGTTATTAATTTCAACTAAGGAATTTTTATTGAAAAGTTACAACCACAAGCTAGTAATAATAGTGGTAATTTTATCTTTTGTGCCAATTTTCAAGTGAAAAATAAAATCTATGTTTAAAATCATGTTGAATCAAATCCAGTTATTTTTGAAATAACGTATGATAAATTTTGAAACAAAAATCTCCATTTTATCATTGCCTGAATATAGTAAATAAACTTGAAATGTAAATAATTATGTAATGGAATATTTCTTATACAGGTAAAACACTAAAACTAGTAATGATCTATGGTAATTTAGTGCACGATTTATAAGTTATAAAAATACTTCTTTACCTCCTTGAGGATGTAAAACACCAGTCAAGCTGTAGTGGTCAGTAGACGTACTTGCTGACTGGTCAAGGGCTTCTCTTGCTGACTTCCTACAGGCTTCCAGATCGTCAGCTGACAAAGCAAAATCTGAACAGAATAAAATATAATGATAAATATTTAAAAAAATTATATTTGAAAAATGTTAATTTTCGTAAGTTCTACTTTTCAAACTTTATTATTGCGTATTAAATAAAAATTGAAGTATAACATAATATCACCATATTCTTCTTTTTTCCCCCTTTTTTTATTTCAAGTGATTTTGAGATTTTTCAAATAACTATAACCTTTATCGATTCTGGGGTATTAAGCAGTGTGATTTTGTGTTGATAAATATGGAAACTTATTATTTTCCATTTTAGAGAGAAATTTAAACCTTTCAATGGAACAAGAGTATTATATGATAACAACTAAGGCAAATCCAGTAAGGTAACTAAGATATTAAATACAAATAAATTATCAATCCTTAGATAACTGAACTATTAAACATTATTTGTCTTTACTCCCGTTAGCAATTAGTTTTTAAAAGAAAAAAAAGAATATATTATATTACGAAATTTTATTACAATTTAAGTATTTACCTCTTAATTCTTCTGTCGGTTTTTTATAAGTTGATCCTTTTGTAGATTCCTGCTCAGGAATGTTTAATGATGGCAAAACTGTATATTTTATGTTATTAGACAGAGCTAATTTCATAATTTTACTGGTCCTAGTTGACATCTATAAAAAAAATAATAATTTATCAGACATAGTTTTTTATCAACACAGATTTAAAAATCAAGATTAAAATGCAGTTAAAACTTGATACCAAATAACATAACTTTAAAATTTCCATTTAAAACATACTTTAATAATTTATTGTAGAAGCTGATTTGACTAATTTTATAATTCTCGAAACATTAGTTTAAAAAATTATTCTAGAATGTTTCATCCAATTTAGATTAGTAGTTTTTGAGTCAAATCGTAAATACAAATAAACAACAGTTTTTCTCTTTCAAATAATATAATCATATAATATTGCTAAATAAAGTTGCTAGCAACACTTGATTGAAACTTGGTTTATGTTCCTTTCAGTAAGATATTTTATTGTAAGAAAATCGTATTAACAGTAACTTATGTCTTTTCAAACCCACGGATAGATAAAGATAGCGGTAGAGGGGAGGGGGAGATTAAGTTAAAAGGATTCCGAATGTTTACTTTATCTATTAGACTTGTTTTTGTAAAAAAATAGTCCAAACAAAGTAGGTAAAAAAGTACAAAAGTCAGTGTGGCGCTCTATTTAGATTACGAAACAAACAATGATGGTTTCTTTTCTCTTATGTTATCAGTAAATACTTTTAGACGTTTCAAATATTTCAGAGACGAAAGTAATTAATTGATATGTATATGTTTTTCATAAGTAAATCTATTATAAACACAAATAAGGAGTTGGTCATAATAGATATATTCGTTATTATGAACTGGTCATGAGGCCATGATGCCAAACTACAAATAAAATAAGATTTCAATTCTTGAGTCATCCAGAAATAGTTAACCTGACGTGGTTCTTACAGAGTACAAGAATATTAATTAGTATACGCTCGATTTGAATGATACAGTTTTACGATTTAGTTTTTCACCAAATTGTATTGAATAGTTTGAACAATTGTGAACTATTACAAATATGGTTCATTTTCTAATATTAACTAAAAACTCCCTAATATACATTTTTAGAGAGACACCAATATGTTTAGCTTGGTCATCAACAATACAAACTCTTGTTTTTACAAACCACAAAAATTCGATATTAACATAAAGACTGGCAAAGACGAAGCTATAAATAATTATACTTACATGAGATGTGAAATAAAAACTGCTACTCTTTCAAAGTTGAATATTTCAAAAAGGGTTTTCATATTTTAGTTTTTTTTTTTTTTTACTTTGAAAGATAACTTTAATTTAATACTATAAAATTAATAAATGAGCATAATTGAATACCCATCCCGAGAATAAAACTTTTAAAAATAATATAAACTGTCTATTTAAACGTAGTTTCATAGAAATTAATGTATGTCCCGTCATGTTTATCGAAATAGGCTCTAATGATTTCATTAATTTTAGCTCATTTTGTATAAGGACTCAAATAAAATAAATTCGATGCTTATAAAAAAATGTATGTTCTGAAGTAATCATTTAAAATATATAATGAACAATATTTGTAATAACTAGAATAACTCAAAATAGTCCAAACGATTTCGGTAACATTTTGGTGAAAAATGAAGATCTAAAACTCAAACCAAAAGTTCAATAATATTCCAGTACTCTGTGAATACTTTACATTTGTTTAGGACTATTCAAAGTTTAGGACCGAAGTAAAAAGTACTATTCCAATCAATAAATGACACTTGTTCACTTACTAAACAGTGCCTGATCAATCAATGGAAAAACAACGTAGACAGTTTTGTAATTTGTACGTTTTGAAGTAAAAATTCATTTTGAATTTTTTTTTAATTAAAAAGACACTCTTTAAATTTAAGTTGTATACAGCAAACTTTACATGAAACACCACTGAGTGTGAATATTACAAATCAAATAATGTTCATTTTTCTTTATGTGCCGATTTTAATTTTTTTTTTAATGAAATAAATACCGAATTCAGTCATAAATAAGTAAGCAAATTTGATTGATATATTATAGACGTAGGTAGATGTCGGCAACAAGTATAGAGTCATAAACCTTCCTTGCCTAGAACATTTAAAACTATTACAAAAATTTCCCTTTTTTGCAATATGTCATAGCTATGACACAAGTGTTAAAATAAACTGTGTGACAGAAATGTGCAGATTTTCGTTAAAAGCCCTCTGAAATAGGGCTGTAAATCTGCCTGACCTAAACAAGTTCAAAGATAATTTTGCCGGTGGACTCCTTCAAGGTTGTACATGGCTGGAGGGTTGGGCCGATGAATAGCTGGGGTAGGCCGGCAAGTAAATCCCATTAGTCACGCCTCTCCGAATACTCCACTTAAAACCGAAAATGTTATAAATATGCATTATTTGAGAATAAACTTGATACTGTAATCTTAGTTATCAGTAAACAAACAATTAAGTGTTTGTCTCATGTTAATTGGCAGAGAAACATATATTCAATAAAACTTGATATAAAACAGTTTATATATTTATAGTTAATGTACACTTTTCTTAGTCATTCAATCAGAAAAGTATTTAATTAATCTAGATTGAACTTGTTTTCTAAATGGATTACATGGAGCTGAATCAATTAGTATATTAGTATGGATATGCCATCAATTATTACACAACATGAAATTTTAGAATGGTGGAAAAAATTGTAATTTTCTTAGTTACAGTCAGAATTCTATCAAATTCATTTCCTAAACGATTAACATTGAAATCTGCAATTACTGGATTAGGTTGAATAAAATGATTTTTTTATGTTATTCAACAGCTTACGATTCTTAGGTAAATAGGCAGTGAGAATGGATGCTTGTGGATGAGTGTGAATTATAATTATTGTGGATGAGTGTGTCCTTCTGTTGTTATAAAACAATTTAACAATTTGCTGCTAAGAAGTTTTGGTTTCTATAGTTAAACATTTTCGTGAAAAACAGTTGGGACAATGGCTCATGGTTGATCACGGCGGGAAAATATAGAGTATTATAATTGTATATTGTTTATCCATATCAATAATACATTGTAGAGTCTTATACCAATATATTTGTCTTTTAATTATAAAATCTCAAATTGGGCAACAACTGTGAAGTTAGCCGTACAATTTACGACTGTGAATTGCGACAAGTGATTTTGTCTTACAATAAAACATAATAAATAGTTCATGTGACTTGCGTACGGATTTATTGTTATTGGGCTTAGCACAATACATTTTTATAAAATAGTTCAGCAAACAAAAACCACTTCTTTACACGTAATTAACTTAATGTAATCATAAAAAGAAGGAGAATAAATTTTATTACTTGGAAATAAACAGTTATATGGTTTCAAAAATTAAAATTTACTCAACCTGACTTTATCTGATTTTTTAAAAGCATAATTAATTAAGCCATACTATTCAATAAATAATTAAGAATACAAGTCTATCTTGATACCGAATAACTTAAATTTTTTAAATTTCATTTAAAATATGCTTTGATATGACTAAATATTTAGACTATTTTTACCAAAAAAAAAAAAAAATGTTTTACGAAATTGTACAAGAAAACAAAATTTATGGTTCATGGTTCATGTTCATGGTTCATAACTGGGCACATTCGTTTGAATCGTATTCGATTTTTGTAATCTATCTAAAACATGTCAAAATCAGTTGAACCTAGATTGGGATATTCGGCCAAAATGTAATTAAAATCAAAATTTTGTTTAATTTTAACATTTTACGTCAAAGTTAACTTTTTATATTTTTATGTATATGATTGAAAATTTAAGTTTTAATTTCATAATTTTGTAGTCAATATTAAAATAATAATAATAATTTTATTGCAATGATGAGATGAATAATTTATCTTGCAATGACACCTCTGACAGTCAATAATCAAGAGAATATTAAAAATCAAGAAAGCTATGGTCAAAATTTAAATTCCTTTCATTAAAGACGTTAATTTTTATTATTACTATATATTACAACAAAATTAAACTATTTCCAACACTAAATAAAATTAAACTATAAAATATCTTAGTAAAAATAACTTACCTTTACGGGTTGTTGTAGAACTCGTGACAGAACGAACAATGAACAAACAGTACAGCCGACTTCTTGGTTCTTTGACAGTTGTTCAACGTTGACTAAGTAGGGGTAAAAGAGACTAAGTAGGGGTATCAGTCTTTTTGGTTATATGAAATTGTAGCTTTTATTGGAATCTAAATAGACATTAGGTAAAGATAGTCCTAGACAAAATTATAAATATTTAAAATTAAATATTGTTTGGCCTACTAGTCAGTATCTACATCATTGTTTTAAAATGTAACGTGTGGTGATACTTTTCTAGTTTTACGATTTTTTTTAGAAAAGGTGCAGTGTGTATTATCATATACATAAACACAATCATATGAATCAGAGAATTTAATGGAGCAATACATTATTTATTAGTATAGAAGATAATATGTTACTGAACGACATCTGTGGTTGCATCAACCCTCTGACAAATCGCAGTGTAGCTTATTTTATGTACAGAATATACCTTGCTTTATGATATAAGTTTTGATTTTTTTTGTACACCTTAAACACACAAAAACTCATAATTTTTCAAGAAAGAATACAAACTTAACTACATCTGTAGATAACTCATTGCTGTTTATCGCTAACTAAAGTTGTGAAGTATCTATTTATAATTGCTTAAAATATGTATATATACGTACCGGGTGTTATAAAATGAATAACAGGGTTTTAAGTGTGTAGTATTTATTACATTTAACTTACAATCATAAATAATACATTTTATGTAAGAGAAACTTAGACAGTTTTCCCATAAGTATTCAATGTGAGCCCCATTCGTCACACGGTACACATCGAGTCGATAGCCGAGTTTGTCCCAAACCATGATCAGTGTGTTTGGAGTAATTGTTGCAACAACTGCTTCAATCTTGTTTCTTAAGTCGGGTTGGTCAGCTAGTAGCGGAGTCACATACACGTGAACCTTTATTTATGTCCACTTTAGGTGTATTCGATTCGTCACTGAAGAACCAGAAAATCTTCACCGTCATATATCGTTTGCAAAGTTGGCACTTATACCGTAGTCTATAGGCTTTAGAGCTTGTAACAACTGCAAACGATAAGGATGCAGTTGTAAGCGTCTCCTTAAAACTCTACACACAGACGTCACTGGAATTGCTAATTCACGACTAGCTTCCGAACTGAGTTCTTCCGAACCAAATAGTTGTGGTTTGATTGGTGTAGCTGGTGTATCACTGAAGAGGACAACCTTGTCGTTGAAACGCGTCTGATACTTAGGTGTATTTTTTTATGAGGATTGTCTTCTGTGTGTTTGTTACACTGTATAGTTTTTCTCATAAGTCAAGCTCAACATTTAATATATTCTATTCAATAGTCGCCATCCTTACCACAAGCGCTCTATAAGGAAGTCAGAGGAAACAGTGCATGCGTGCCAACAAAACTGTTTGAGTTGTTCTTTCTCTTGATGTATTATTTATAATAATTAGTTAATAGTATTAAATAGTACAAAGCCTGAAAACTCCAATATTCATTTTGAAACACCCCGTATATTTTTTTTTGTAATATTATTTTATTTAAGTGATCAAATTTTCACGTTTCTATCGTTGTTAGTGTAAAAATTTCATTTAAAAAGTCGATGTTCAATTCAAAAGTTAACCTGTATTTTACATTTACAATGGTGGTATGTCATAAATTACGAACCGAATCATGTATTCATTTGAAATCATCAGAGAATGTTTGTATTGTCATTATGAACTAATGTCCACAATATCAAGTGGATAAAGAGATTTGTTTATTTGTTATGACCAATCAAGATACGACTTTCTACTAAATCTCATTCTCATTTTCTAGAAGTTCTATTTCATTGATAAAATTTTCACGTTTCTATCGTTATTAGTGTAAATATTTCATTTAAAAAGTCGATGTTCAAAAGTTAACCTGTATTTTACATTTACAATAATGGTATGTCATAAATTACGAACCGAAATTACCGAATCATGTATTCATTTGAAATCATCAGAGAATGTTTGTATTGTCATTATGAGCTAATGTCCACAATATTAAGTGGATAAAGAGATTTGTTTATTTGTTATAACCATTCAAGATACGACTTTCTACTAAATCTCATTCTCATTTTCTAGAAGTTCTATTTAATTGATAAAATTTTCACGTTTCTATCGTTATTAGTGTAAAAATTTCATTTAAAAAGTCGATGTTCAAAAGTTAACCTGTATTTTACATTTACAATGGTGTTATGTCATAAATTACGAACCGAATCATGTATTCATTTGAAATTATCGGAGAATGTTTGTATTGTCATTATGAACTAATGTCCACAATAACAAGTGGATAAAATGATTTGTTTATTTGTTATAACCATTCAAAATACGACTTTCTACTAAATCTCCTTCTCATTTTCTAGAAGTTCTATTTAATTGATACAATTTTCACGTTTCTATCGTTATTAGTGTAAAAATTTCATTTAAAAAGTCGATGTTCAATTCAAAAGTTAACCTGTCTTTTCATTTACAATGGTGTTATGTCATAAATTACAAACGAAATTATGTATTCTTTTGAAATTATCAGAGAATGTTTGTATTGTCATTATGAACTAATGTCCACAATAACAAGTGGATAAAGAGATTTGTTTATTTGTTATGACCATTCAAGATACGACTTTCTACTAAATCTCATTCTCATATTCTAGAAGTTCTATTTCATTGATAAAATTTTCACTTTTCTATCGTTATTAGTGTAAAAATTTCATTTAAAAAGTCGATGTTCAAAAGTTAACCTGTATTTTACATTTACAATGGTGTTATGTCATAAATTACGAACCGAATCATGTATTCATTTGAAATTATCGGAGAATGTTTGTATTGTCATTATGAACTAATGTCCACAATAACAAGTGGATAAAATTATTTGTTTATTTGTTATGACCATCAAGATACGACTTTCTACTAAATCTCATTCTCATTTTCTAGAAGTTCTATTTAATTGATAAAATTTTCACGTTTCTATCGTTATTAGTGTAAAAATTTCATTTAAAAAGTCGATGTTCAATTCAAAAGTTAACCTGTCTTTTCATTTACAATGGTGTTATGTCATAAATTACGAACGAAATCATGTATTCTTTTGAAATTATCAGAGAATGTATGTATTGTCATTATGAGCTAATGTCCACAATATTAAGTGGATAAGGAGATTTGTTTATTTGTTATAACCAATCAAGATACGACTTTCTACTAAATCTCATTCTCATTTTTTAGAAGTTTTATTTAATTGATAAAATTTTCACGTTTCTTTCGTTATTAGTGTAAAAATTTCATTTAAAAAGTCGATGTTCAAAAGTTAACCTGTATTTTACATTTACAATGGTGGTATGTCATAAATTACGAACCGAATCACGTATTCATTTGAAATCATCAGAGAATGTTTGTATTGTCATTATGAACTAATGTCCACAATATTAAGTGGATAAAGAGATTTGTTTATTTGTTATGACCATTCAAGATACGACTTTCTACTAAATCTCATTTTCATTTTCTAGAAGTTCTATTTCATTGATAAAATTTTCACTTTTCTATCGTTATTAGTGTAAACATTTCATTTAAAAAGTCGATGTTCAAAAGTTAAATTGTATTTTACATTTACAATGGTGTTATGTCATAAATTACGAACCGAATCATGTATTCATTTGAAATCATCAGAGAATGTTTGTATTTTCATTATGAACTAATGTCCACAATAACAAGTGGATAAAATGATTTGTTTATTTGTTATGACCAATCGAGATACGACTTTCTACTTAATCTCATTCTCATTTTCTCGTTCTCATTTAAGTTGTATTTAAGTGTTAAAATGTTAAGTCAACCTCAATATTTGAGTTTTTTAAATTAAAACTTAGGAGTTGTGTGAAAACATTACCACATACCAAATTCGATAAAACTCGGTCTACTAGTTTGGGTCATACTTTACATACAACAGAGAGACGACAGACTGACATAATTCCCACAATTACTTTTTTGGCTCTTATAGGACTTCAAAACGGATAGCCTATATCCGCGAAAAACTCAACATGTTTTTCAATAGTCAAAATTTATATTTTAATCCGTGCTGTCTGTGTGCGTAGTACTCTTCCCCCACACTAATAATTTAATTTATTTCATACATTTCATTAATTTACCAGTTCGATTGTTGTCAGTATACTGTAAATAAACCATATATGCCATTTTGTTATAGATTTAGGTTTTTAAATACGCATGCTCATTTGAAAATAAAATGAGCTGTTATATGACAGCGATCAAGGTTTCTTTTTTAAATTATATGGAGGAAGGATAATAACTTATATGATTTTATTGTACTGGTTTTTATCTTTTATTTGGTAGCCTACTTCATATTTCCCATTTTAGCAATACATATTACCATTTAAACAAAATATGTAAGCTGCTATTATCATTACGACAAAAAGTTTATTCACCAAGTCGGTTACAACGTACAATATATAAAAAGTTTTTTTTTTAATTTTTTTATATATATATAATTATATATCTCGGACCATTTGGGCGTGATGCTTACACAGAGTTACAGATAGGCAGACAGACAAGAAACGTGAAAGCTTTTAGTTTTGCATAAAAATGCCACAAATCAGATCGATATAGTGAAGTCAGTAAAAATAAATTAGAAAGAAAGCCTTTAATAAATAAAATGCAAATAACAAATAGCAAATAACGAAGTTTGCAAAAAAAACAAGAGTTTCTAAAATATGACGGCTGTAGTTCCTGAACTATTGCGCTTAGTTTAACATCGTCTAGAATAAAAGCGAATGTTTCAACCGAAAATGCCGTAGAAAATAGGTGTTACTCTTTTAAAAAACACGTAGGCCGCAATAATTATGGAAAATAGCATTCGTTTTTCATAAAGAAGAGTATTCTATTCACCTAGTTAATTACAGTACCTATGCAATATATACAGAGTTTAATAAAAATATATCTATCGGTTTGGCATAATGCTTGCACATTCATTGTTGCAGACAGACACAGATGCACTGATACTATTGGGTTTGCTTTATAACGTTACAAAACAGATAGATATAGTGAAATGAAGCAACAATCATTGAATAAAGAAAACAACAATTAATTTTTACTTTCTGACTAATATAGAAGGAAAGTAATGGTATCATGAAAATTATTGTAATGGAGATTTTAACGGATATGTACGTTTTGAGGTCCACTGAAATTAATTTAGACCATTTTTTCAAGAGTCCGTGAGTGTATGAACACCTTAACTCCCAAACGGTTTAACCGATGAAGCTGACATTTTGCACACTTGGTTTACAGTAGAATAGTAATATCCCAAATATTTTTATGTGTGTTGTAGTAGCGGAACTAGTAATAACGTAAATAATTACCACAACTTATTACTTTCGGAAAATTTTGTGAACGATTTAAGCTCAGAAAAGGAAATTTGGTGTATTACATTTCCTCAGTAAATGGAACGAATCCTATTGATTTTTATAACGCTATGTCAAACAGGGGTGCCACTATACACAAAAAGTGAAAAAAGTGATGCGCGATTATTTTTTGAACCCGTTACTACAGAAACGAAATTAGTATACACATTGCCACTGTAAAAAATGCATCCAAACTTTAAGGTAGCGACATCAAACCTGTTAAATGGATGGTCGGGAAGTACGCTACTTATCGGCAAGAATGTGAAATTGCGTAAGTATGAAACAGGAAAACAGTAGAGTAATATATGTGAAAATTCCTGTGGTTATTTGACCAACCTTTCGTCCGTATACCAGACATTATAAATTTTTAGATTTAAAATCTTACCGAATTTGGACAAAAGGTTTTTGCATTTTGTGGCTGATAAACCAAATGTTAGATTTTTTATTTTATTTTACCAACGATTATGCCACAAAACCCGCTAATCCGTGCGTCTATCGACGAATTGTTCTTTAATTTTGAAATTTAAAGTGTTAGGTTTATATATTTTATGGCTACCGTGAAGAACGATTGAGGTACGATTCTCAAATTACTTTAGTACAAAACGTCAGGTCAAATGAAAGACAACGAATTTCGCTAAACGTTGTAAATTTCTATACTTCAAACCTTTAAAACGACTTTAGGGGGACAAGGCCAAACATAAGTGTCAATTCTTAAAATACTCCGGCCACTCTTTGGTAGATGAGACATGATTTACAACCTAGTGTTTGAGACAGTGCCGCACGAGGGACAAGGTCTTGTGGGCGCACATGTTTACTCCTTTATTTGGTAAATTGACACTTGACAGTCTCGTGGTTACTTTTATAACACTCATGTTACAATTTTAACTTGTCTATATTAAAGGACACATTTATCTGGTCTTATTATTTCTTCTTCATGGATGATTTATGAGTGTGTAAGTCTCTCCTTCTTTTAGTTGAGAAAGAGGTAATTTTTAACTGTGGAATGGCATAGTTTACTATCTACAAAATCATTCGTATAAGTGTAGAAATCAGTAAAATACGTAAACAGTTTTGTTTGTTCTTCGAGTGTTAAAATGTCTTTATCGCTCTCTGCTACGCCTCGGGCGGCAACTTTTTCTCTCGTTCGATTAAGACCTACTAACGCTCTTAATAAATAACAAAATCTGATTTATCATTTTCTTCCTTTAATTGAGCGTTTATGGATGTCAAAGTCAATTTTTTAAAATAAATAAGTTAACAGTTAACACGAAATTAACACTTTTTAATGATTAATTTTTATTTTCTCCATTGATTTCTTCAAAACATAATACATTTTATTTTCAGTAGTTGAATAAACTTGTACTTAATTTTGTTTGTTTCAACCTCAATCAAATTAATATAGCAATAAAATCACTGGCCGAATTTGATATCAATCGACACAGAATTAAACACGGAAAGACCGGAGACAATAGAAACAAGTTTTGAGTGCTAGTGAGTAACTCTCCGGTGCACTCAACTACACTGTTAAATAAAAATCTATATTTATTACTGTTTTATAATCACGTTTTTGAAATCTATTGGTGCTACATAATGCACAAACAATCGAATTTGTAGGATAACTCGGTGATCAGAAAAAGCAAACATACTCATGAAAAATTAATAACATTTTTTTAATTAACCTAAAAATCTTAAATTTCAGTAAATAATGTGCAGATCAATTTGACGACAATCAGTTTCAGAAGACTAAGAAAATATAAAAAATCTGTGTGAACGTTAAAAATCGCACATTTTGAGCTTAATGTGCGCCCTAGAGCGGAATGACATGCAAGATCTTACAAAGATTTATTAGACAAACAACCCTTATAAACAAGTTTAATAACACTTCTAATTGTAAACAATTCTGTATTTACCCTGATGATTATCCATATATATTCATCCCACACTCATTTCGTTTGTATATTTGTGTGTCGGCCTTAGCGAGTTGCGATGCTGAATTAGTCTGAATAAAACACCAATCATTACACTTGGTACATACTAACGATTTAATCGTTTTTGTGTCACCTTTGAAAGTTGCTGTTAGCCTATTGCTTTTAATTTCAAAATTATAATATGAAAAAAATATTTAAAAGTTTTAGTTTACTTATTCCAAAAACATGGGTAAAACTCTATAAAACTATTCTTATTTTACCAAATAGGTTTTTAGTTACAATGTTAAATTTTGCAAATGAAACTAATTAGTTTTTTATTTAGGTAACAAGGTTTTTATTTTAAGTACATTTAAATTTCTCATAAAAAAATCCCAGCGATATCATCTATGGAATATTTTAAACAATCTGTAACGTGGATATGTTTACATTTTTTTCGAAAATTAGAATACGTGTACTGTTGTTTAGTCTAACTCAAGAACAGGCGAACCGATTTTTATGATACTTAGTACTTAAATTAAAACCAACTTGTTGTGTTGTCTCAAATTAAAACCCACCCGTCTCTTTGTTATCTAAATACTTGTCATACGTCGTCCAAACAAAATTTAGAGCTGCAAGGATTTAAAATTGTATGGCAGGAGATTAAAAGAAATTTTTGTGAGAAGAAGCACAGTGTCATTCATTGGTAGAATATAAAACCTATCAGTATCTCTGTTATCTAAATACTAGTCATACGTCCGAACAAAAAAAGAGCTGGAAGGATTTACGATAGTATGACAGGAGAGTAAAAGAAATTTTGGTGAGAGGAAGCACAGTGTCATTCATTGGTAGAGTAAATAAACATTATTATTATTGTTAATGACAAGTATAACAGTATAAATATTTTTGTTTTTATTGATATAGTGGCATTTTCGAAACTTAATAAACATGTTTACAGTAAGTACGTTTTGTTTAAGGGCACCCAAAATCAGGATTTTTTTTCGAAATTTTGTTTTGGTGGTTTATTTTGCTCCAGAATTTTCTATATCCAACTATTTATAATACTTACATATAAGCAGTTGCTGACACGTAAAAAAAATAATTAAAAAAGCCTTACAAACCATTTCGGCAATAATTTTACAGAACTATGTGCTCTCGAGCTGCAGTACTTTATATAGTATATAAAGTATACACCTATTGGTAATTTTTGATAGGCCTTTGATTTTTCTCTGTGTAATTGGCTATTCTTACTATGGCCAGGATGTGTCTATAGACAAACTAGAGTGTATAAACCTTTTAGATCGGAAAGGTTTAACGGTGAAATATTACTTAGTGATGAGCTTAAGTGTTCTTTACAATAACAGTTGGTGTTATTTTAGAGTAAGGTGTTATTTGAAGAAGAGAGTTATTATAAAAATGAAATTTACTAAAAACATAATCTCAAAAAGTGAGTTAAATTAGTTGTAATAGCCGGAATTATAAATGATGTTGGTTAAATTTTGAAATTAATTGAATTTATGTTTGAAACAAAAAAAAAAAAAAAATTAATTATGACATGAAGAGAAAAAGCTTCTTCTATTGTGATGACCGATTCACCACCTGGGTATTTTCCCTACTTCTCAAGGGTACGATGAGTTGCCTATCTTTGGGTGTAAGGCGCAAACCTTTGTTTGTCAAATCTTTGTTTTGAAACCTGTACCGAGTAAACATGTTTCAGCTATCTTTAACACTCAACGACATTGTAACTTTCATAAACTTTAAAACGCCGCCATTTTGTTTAGGGTGAACCTTTTGAAGTCGGATTTGCGGCATTGTATTCTACTAAATTAGACCTTTAATTTGATGTACAACTCGTACTCCCCATAAGCGTATGGGGACACGACTTTTCAAACTAAAAAATGAAAAGTTGTGTGATGGCAAACCCCTCAAAGGTAAAGGACGTTTGACTGGTGAAAGGATTAAAAAACTTCAAATCTTTTACGGATTAGCTATTAGGAGGAATACCAATAGTTTTTCTTTGTTTTACGAGAAAGTTGTTTTCAAACACTAAATGACACGTAACTCAATAACTATTAGAGATAGAGCTTTAAATTTGAAACACAGATAGATTGGATGTATAACTAGTTCCTTTCACAATCTTTTTAAAAAATATATTAATTTTTAACAAAAATGGAGTATGTTAAATATGAAATATAGGAGAAAAAAAATCATGATTTGCAAAAAACTCTATTTTTATTGTAATTTTGAAAAAGATATGTACGGAACTAGATATTTGAATTATATTTAAAATAAAATAAAAATTATGGTTCTATCTTTAACCGTTCTTGAGATATGTGTCATTTAGTTAACTTTGTCGGTATATGGGATTTCGGGTGCCCTTAAGACAAAAATCTCAGGCATGAAAATACTGCCGATAATCCCTCTACAATTATTAATACAGAATATAACAGATGAAAATACTTCCAAGTTACTACGTATTTAAAAAACCTCTTACGCAAATGTCAAAACCTGTTGATTAATTATTGGAAAATGAAGATACATAATACAGCATATTTAAATCTCTTTTATTATGCTAGAGGAAAACAAAATCTTTCTAAGACAAATTCTCAAAACACATCTTGATAAAATAGCCTCAGGATCAAATGTATTAATTTACATTTTATTTAGACATATCTTCAATCCTTCGGATATGAAAATCTGTGTAATTTTTTTTTAAATTTGTCGAAAGTGAGAAGTAAATAAACCACTCACATGTTTATAGGGTTATATAAAACGAAATCCCTTAAATATGACAAGTGTATTAAATTTTCTTCAAATATTTTATTAAAATGAAGTTCAAGTAATAATTATAAAAAAAGAATACAAATCATCACTGTAAAAAAAAGTAAAGAAGGATCCATTATTTGCTTTTAGTAACAATGAAAACTGTATAGGTAGGGCGTTAGCTTGATTCATATATTATTCGTACAATTCTGCCGTAATGTATAAAAGTCCCATATTTCTATAACTATTCCGACGGACCTCCGTCGGTATTGGCATGTCCGGCGGGATAGTCATGTTTTCATAACTATATATATATAGAATTAATTAAGAATTATATAGAAATTCAATTTAAAAATAAAATAAAATGCCAGCCTCAAAGTTTTGGCTTTAATCTCTATTTTCAAAAGTTACACTTCAATATTTACATTAGAATGTTTTTCTTGTACTCGTTATTATTTAAAATATTAAAATTGCTGTTTTTTTATAAAAAATACAGCAATTTGTTTACAATTCTCAATTTAGGAGATTTTATTTTTTATAAAGAATAGGATCTATCTAAACACGAATCATTCAGATATATTTTACAGTTCATAACAAACATTTTTGTACAAGTTTCATTATATTTAATTCATTAGATCCTAAAATAATTTTAAAATATATATATATATATTCTAAAACCCCAATTTTTCAACTTTAATGGTTATAAACAATACGTTCCGCACATTTCCTCTACTACGGAATGAAAGTTTATACTTGCCTTAACCTCTCAAACAAGAAACAAATAATAAATTGAATGTCCCTTTAAAGTTACAATTTTACTCCACTAATAATACGACGTTTAGAAGTGTTGTTCGCATCCCAACGAATTAAAAACATTTCTGAATTCTGCCCCTCGATCAAAGTTATCCTAAGTATAAGCTTTCTAAAAGACGAAGTTAACTCATATAAAATTCTATAAACACTATAAGATACCTTTCTGATGGACGAATAGTACCTTGTTCCAACCATTGGTAAAGTTTCTTCTGTTAATGTTACCTATAATCGATTATTGAAGTTGTATATTACTTGTCAAGTCAGCAGAAGAGTCTCAATATATATTTATAAAGTATCTCTCTCTTTCTTTATTTGTAAACTGACTTTCGGAATACACGTTTTATAAAGTTTTTGTATAGACTAAGTATCTGTACTGTTTTTTCTTTTCGTATTGGTCATAATTTATACAATGACAAGTATACAACTCACTTCTATGTAATTTCACTTTATCTAAGTATACCAAAAGTTACAATAGAACATACTCCCGAAATTGTTTCGTTTCGCGTCAGTATTTTTGTGTTTTCAAAAAAATGAAATTTTTAAGAGGTAGATTTAGGCTTGAGTTAACATTTTGTGATTAACATGCTTTACATTTTTGTTATTTTAAACAGCTACATTAAAAAATGACCCTCATTTGAATTTTGCGATACTTCATGTTTTGCAAATTTGCTTGTTTTACATTTGTTTACAATATCTAAAAACATTTATTTTTATTTTTACTGTGAATGTTTGTTTTTCTCGTTGTAATTTAAAGTATAACTGAGTTCATTTATATTCTTTTTTTTCCCCTATATATGCTTTTCATGTTACAGGATCTGGCTTTGGAGAACGGGTTGAATGTTATCGATTCCATTGAGTTTACCAACAACTATGTCAGCCTGCCTAAAGATATAGAAGAGATGGAACGAATTGTTACTGAGACATACAAGAAAACAAGAGGTGAGACAAATCAACTAGTACATGTAGCATAATACAATTCTTTTAAAAGACATATTTTCTGGAGACACAGATTATTCCTATGAAATAGCCAAAATTAACAGACTGTTAATATCAATAAACCAAATAACTGGCACAGTGCGGATATTCTGCTTATTAGTTTTGAGTAATAATGTAAAACGTAACTTTAGATTTAACTTAATAATAAGACAAGAAATGATGTTCATATAATTATTAATAAACTAAAATATGTTACGATGGATTTCGTAATTTGTACATTCAAATAATTTTACCATTTAATTCTTACATATTTAAAAGTATATATGAAAGATGTACGAGAATTTTTTTGTATATATTTTTTACTACTCAACTTATTAAAAAAAATATATATTCAACCCTTTAATGTAGAGATCTTTAACATTTTGAGTAAAAAATGCTTGTAGGTTCATAATTTGTAAACATTAACAGAGCTCAGGAAATTAAACATGTACACTACATTTTTTGTGAAAAATTAAATCGTAAATTCTTGTCCTATCAGGTGAGTTGATATGCTTTATTCTGTATTATAGTGGGCTGATTTTGTAAGTATGTCCGCGTAGAAAAGTGTGTAAAAGTGGGCATCATGTATATATAACTTGAGAAAAGCTAAAATTGCAGTTATCGATTGGTTATTCATTCAATCTGTGGAATTCTTTAAGTATTGTCTAATTCATATTTATACTTGTACGACTATAACGATTAGAGCCCGTCACAGATCTGTGTCAAGTTCCAAAGTTTCCCATTCGGGTCAATTTACTGTAACTTGTCAGACTCTCAATGAATGTGGCAGCTTATAAAGCAATCCATTATTCGATTTGAAGTGTATTACTTGTTTTCTCTCTCTCTCTCTCTCTCTCTCTCTCTCTCTCACACACACACGCACGCACGCACTCTTCATAAATAACAGAAAAGACATAAAATTATACAACAATTATTTCATTTGAAACAAGACGTTGTTTCATTGACTTACTCGTAAACTTCAGTTATTAGATATAAACAGAGAAATGCAGTCATGTCTCAAAATTCAATGCCATCACAATAAAAAAGAGTTAAATCCCATATCGTTACGATACATTTAATTATTTGAACAGTAGAAATGTATAAAAAACAACCAAACGAAAGAAACACTATTTTCCACATATTATGTTTTCTATTTGGTAATGAAGTTTTCACAGTGGCTACTGATTTCAAAGTGAATATACCCATGTGTCCCAAAAGTCTCATCTTCCCCCCCCCCAAACTTTTTTTATTAATGGAAATATACAGATTTGCTTTGGGGAAAGTTTAGATAACGAAAAGAGGAGATTTTTAAAGTATCAAAACTTTCAACCCTTACCCCCAAAATGGGGTAGTTTGAGGGTAAGTCAAGAATTTAAATAGCAACCCCTATTGAGTGATACCTCATTTTAAAGGTCTTTTAAAAATAAGAATAATGACGAAAACTAGAGGTCTCTAAGTTTTATATAGATCTTTTGTATTTTAAAACTATGTAGCACCTGAAACAGTAAGATAGGCTTTTTATAAATACGACGTTCTTCTATGCTAATTCTTTACCTCTACACCATGGTATTACCCCATATTCTCTGCAGAACCACGGGCTTCGCAATAACAGCTCCACTCGTGTCTGTCTTATATTTTTATCCTATGCGCTATAAGGTCGCTCTCTAAATCCACCCTAACTTCGGTCTTCTTATCAATCTTTTCCCTCCAGGTTATTCCACAAACATTCTTTTAGTAGACACTCCACTGTCATCCTACCACTGAACGTGACCAAGTCACTTCAGTCTTCTAACATTTATGCTTCCTACCAAATCTGTCTCATTCTCTAAATTCCTTAACTGTGTTCGTAGACTCTCCAGTCATTTTCTTCTTCCACGGTTCTATAAACATCTTTTAACAATCTAGCTCCCAGATATTTAGTTTTATTTCCTGACTGTTCGCCTCTGTCCATACTTCTGAATCATAAAGACTGATCTTAAAATGTTCGTGTAGATTAGTGGTGGGGGGTATTAACGCTAACAACGGTTAACGTCAACAACAGTCATCGTTGATTAACTGTTGACAAAAACCGATAACGTTAACCGCTAGTGGTGATTTTATTTTATCACGCATTGGAATTATTGTAATAATTTATTATAATAACTGATTAATTAACTGATTATTTACAGAGGAATAAGTTTTGGAGTTACTTGCATTACTATTTACTACCATAAACTATATTCTAATATTTCCGTTACAACAATAAGTTTAAAATTTAGTATATCATTGTGGAAAGTTTAACCAGAATAATAATGTAAGCACAAACCTAACCTAAATATAATTATACACAGTTAACAGCTATTATCAGGTAAAACTAAAGTTATTAATAGGTTAAATCCCAGGCGCCAGTGGAGGTGTGTTAAAGAACTTATAGGAGTATCTACGAGTCCATCAACTCAGCTAAGTGTAAGAGATACAAACGGTAGTGTAGTATCAGATCCAAAAATGGTTGCGAATATATTTAACAACTTTTTTAGTTCAGTAGCACATGATTTACGATTGAATATAGACCGACACAAAACGTTTATTAGAAATGCAAGAACTAATTTAGATTTCGCTAAAAACAAATATTCAAAAAATTCACTATTTTTATATCCTTCTAACTGTACCGAGATTCAAAATATTATTAACACTCTAAGTGCTCGCAAAGCTCCGGGGTATGACTCAGTAACGCCGGTTATAGTTAAAGGTATTGCAGAAAATATAATTGAACACCTCGTTTATCTCGTTAATTTTAGCATGTCCTCAGGTGAATTCCCAAATGATTTAAAAAATGCTATTGTCGTACCTTTGTATAAAAAATCGGATAAACTATGCCCTAGTAATTATAGACCGATTGCTTTGCTTTCAATCTTTTCTAAGATACTTGAAAAAATATTAAAATCTCGATTGGTAAATTTTTTAGAGAAAGAAGGTTTCCTTAGTAAAAATCAATATGGATTCCAAAAAAAAAAGAATACTGAAAATGCCCTTTTGGATTTCTTTGGGAAGGTTTATGAAGGAATGAACGACGGCGACTTTTGTGCTGGAATTTTCGTGGACGTGATGAAGGCTTTCGATACAGTAGATCGCACTATTCTCCTAGATAAAATGTATAAAGCAGGAATCAGAGGAGTAGCATATGAATTGTTTTTATCTTATCTTTCTGGAAGAAAGCAGAGAGTGAAAGTCGGAGATAAACTCAGTGAGGAAGTTGAAGTAATCTATGGAATTCCGCAAGGATCTGTGTTATCAGGGCCATTGTTCCTTATATATGTAAATAGTTTATGTGACGGTATATTTAAAGGAATGTTAACAGCATTCGCGGATGATACTTCACTTTTTTACAGATCTAAAACTCTCCAAGATTTACAAAACAGTATGCAAAACGATATTAATTTGCTTAGACTTTGGTTTACCGAAAATTGTTTAGCAATGAGCCCTAAAACCCAAGCGTTAATTTTTAACTTAAATGACAAAAAACGCGTAAACCTATTACTCAAATACCATGAAGTTGACTGTACATTACCAAACTGCAACTGTTTACCTATTACTCTTGTAGATGAAATTAAATACTTAGGATTATTTGTTGACAGCAGGTTAAGTTGGAAGATTCATATAAATTACATAAAAGATAAGGTTATTAAATATACAAGGATTTTCTATTTACTTAGACCCTTTTGTAGTCAGGACCTATTACGAACTTTGTACTTTGCCTTTGTTAATTCGAAGTTAGAGTATGCTTTGACATTATGGGGCGGCACTTATAATACTACAATGAAAACAATTGTTGTTCAACAAAACTCATTTATTCGTATTATAGATAATAAATCAAAATTAGAACACGCTTTACCTATTTATAGAAAACTTGAGATTCTACCTATAAAGAATTTGTATATTTATAAGGTATTAAAAGTTTATTATAATAAGAGTAACAAACAAAGAGAAGATATTCGAAATCCTACTGTAATCCTTAGAAATAGATTGAATGCGTATGTTCCAAGACCTAGACTTACTTTATATAAAAGGTTTTTCACCTATCTTGCTCCGAAATTTTATAATTACTTGCCATGTCAAATTAAAATTGTTAAAAAGTTAAGTAAATTCTTAAGAGTGTTAAAAACATATCTTCTGTTTCATGATAATATTTCTATGTTTTATGACTGTTTAGAATAAGATATGACTTATAAGGAATATTTTTTGTGTTGTTTTATTGTTAGGTTTAAGAATAGCCTACTTAATTGTTTAGGGTAGGATTTTTTTTTTGTTTTTTTTGTGTTAACTAAGATATATATTTTCTATTTTGGCATAATTAATATTATTTATATATTAAAAAATAAAATAAAATTGTTTGTCCTGTATAAATAATAAGTAGCCTTTGTCTTTTGTTGTTTCTTCCATGTTGAGAGATGTAATTTTAACAAAGTTCGGTGAATCATCAAATGTAACCGATCAGCCGCCACCTTTATCTCTAGCTCTTATCATAGATTGTAAGTTTCATGTGTATCACCCCAAACAGGTTTTTTTATAAACCTCGGGGTCAGACTTTATTAGTCTTAAGTTTGTTAAGTGTGTAATCTGAACATGTATATATATGACTAATAAAGATATTTCATTTCATTTCATTTTTATTTACACTATTTCCGTATTATCCAGTCGTCATTTTATACAGTTTTAGATTGAGTAAAAAACAAACGGTAAAATAGTAGGCTACAGCAGAAACATACGCTAATGAATAAACGTTGACGTTGATTGATTCGTTTTAGTTAATAAAACGTTAAATATATGTTTGTATGTGAGAGAGATTTGCGTGTACTAAAAGTTATGCTCAATCGAGTTTGTTTTATTACGTGTGCTAAGGAAAGCTATTTCTTTTTATTTAATATTTTACTTTATCATTCTACATATGAAAATAAAGTGTTATGGAAATCCCCATTTTTAAATAAAATTGTAGAGAATATATTCGTTTTCAGCCCTCTGTCTTATTTGAAACAAAATGTCTACTTTTATATTTGTGTAAATCAACTACAAAAATGGATTTGTGAGGATGGATTTCAAAATTAATACGTAAGGGTTGTTTTGCTTCTAATTATACACTTGAAATGTAATTGACGTAATTTAATCTCTAGGGTGCATAACGTAAGAAAAAACACAATAGTTGTATACTACATTTTAAATTGTGTGTGTTTTTTGTATATTAGATCTAGTTAGAAGATCCGTGCAACATTTATTGTCTTTACTCAATATTGTTTTTCTTTTTATAAAACATAAATCAAAAACTCGTGTATGACAAACAGGTAGCCTACGTTTATTTAAGATATTTATTTCATTTCTTATAAAATAGTTCCTATTTTACAGTTTATGTATTTGTGGGAGAACACATTGCTCTGGTGGACTTTGTGAGAGTATTGCAACGACTCCGGCTTCTAGAGAGAGGGGACTATATAGTTATCTCTGTCGATGATGAGATATATGATCCTGAACACAAGCGGAACATCGTACAAAGAGGTATGCACTTGTATATATTTGTGTTGTAAGCTTCCAGAAGAAATGTGCATTTTAAATTTTTAAACAATTGCTTTTTAATCATTACTAATGCTACTCTAAGTACAATGAGTTTTATTTTTTAAATCATTAAAATAAGTTACGTATAACCGCTGACTAATGGGGCGGGGGGGGGGAACAGCTTGTATTTTAAACATATGCATTTTCTTGAAACGCCTATTTAAGCCAGTTGATTGTCTGGAAGTCTATTTATATACTAATACAAATGTTTTAATGCAAGGGATGCAACATCAACAATTCTGACTTTGTAGTACAAAACAAACCAATAATTATGAATACAATATTGGAAACGACGAAAATGTTTAACTGTGTTAATATTTTGAGAAAAAGCAACCTAATTGCTTTATACTATATTAAAAAATTGTCTTTTTGGTGCATAGTTTGAACAAAATTACAGACCTCATTAGTGTAAGAATCTGTATAGGTATTACTGAGTGTACTTCCGTATATACTCAAATTTGTTCTGTGTATTTGTTTTTAGAATGATCTAAAATGATGAACGGTAAATTTGTTGTAAGAAAGTGTAGGTAATAGATTGTTACTTAGGATTGCAAGCAACACTAGGAGTGATATCTAAAAACTGTAACTTTACTGTAATATCCTCAAATTGGTTCTGTGTGTTTGTTTTTAGAATGATCTAAAATGATGAACGGTAAATTTGTTGTAAGAAAGTGTAATTAATAGTTTGTTACTTAGGATTGCAAGCAACACTTGGAGTGATATCTAAAAACTGTAACTTTACTGTAATATCCTCAAATTGGTTCTGTGTGTTTGTTTTTAGAATGATCTAAAATGATGAACGGTAAATTTGTTGTAAGAAAGTGTAATTAATAGTTTGTTACTTAGGATTGCAAGCAACACTAGGAGTGATATCTAAAAACTGTAACTTTACTGTAATATCCTCAAATTGGTTCTGTGTGTTTGTTTTTAGAATGATCTAAAATGACGAACGGTAAATTTGTTGTAAGAAAGTGTAATTAATAGTTTGTTACTTAGGATTGCAAGCAACACTAGGAGTGATATCTAAAAACTGTAACTTTACTGTAATATCCTCAAATTGGTTCTGTGTGTTTGTTTTTAGAATGATCTAAAATGATGAACGGTAAATTTGTTGTAAGAAAGTGTAATTAATAGTTTGTTACTTAGGATTGCAAGCAACACTAGGAGTGATATCTAAAAACTGTAACTTTACTGTAATATCCTCAAATTGGTTCTGTGTGTTTGTTTTTAGAATGATCTAAAATCTAAAATGATGAACTGTAAATTTGTTGTAAGAAAGTGTAGTTAATAGTTTATTACTTAGGATTGCAAGCAACACTAGGAGTGATAACTAAAAACTGTAACTTTACTGTAGTTCCGGATATCCTTAAATTGGTTCTGTGGGTTTGTTTTTAGAATGATCTAAAATGATGAACTGTAAATTTGTTGTAAGAAAGTGTAAGTAATAGATTGTTACTATTGCAAGCAACACTAGGAGTGATATCTAAAAACTGTACCTTTACTGTAGTTCCGGATAGCCTCAAATTGGTTCTGTGGGTTTGTTTTTAGAATGATCTAAAATGATGAACTGTAAATTTGTTGTAAGAAAGTGTTAGTAATAGTTTGTTACTTAGGATTGCAAGCAACACTAGGAGTGATATCTAAAAACTGTACCTTTACTGTAGTTCCGGATAACCTCAAATTGGTTCTGTGGGTTTGTTTTTAGAATGATCTAAAATGATGAACTGTAAATTTGTTGTAACAAAGTGTAATTAATAGTTTGTTACTTAGGATTGCAAGCAACACTAGGAGTGATATCTGAAAACTGTAACTTCACTGTAGTTCCGGATATCCTCAAATTGGTTCTGTGGGTTTGTTTTTAGAATGATCTAAAATGATGAACTGTAAATTTGTTATAAGAAAATGTTAGAAATAGCAATGACTACATAAATACTATAAGACACGACATGGCCATGTTAAATATTCTACGCTTATTCTTGAGTTGTCCAATACCCGCTAGGTCGCTCTGCTAAAGAATCTGAAGTTGATGTGACTGGCGCTAGGTGGCTCTACGGCCAAACAATGTTTCAGGCGGGTAAGAGAAAACGCACTGGTGCCACAAATGGGACCAGAGATGAGAGGGAAGGTCGACAATCGCTTATCTCAGCGCACGAACTGACAACACTGACTATGCTGACGGAAGTAAGTGAGAAGGTTTGTGAGAGAGAGAGGTCAACAGTTGTACAGTCTCAACCAAGTGGGATGCGTACAGTCAAGCACCTGCTGCTAGCGCTTTCTGAAAGCTGTGTGTCAAACTTGTGACGAACAGCACCCGTAAAGCGTAGACTATTTCCCTATCCTATGTCGTGTCTTATAGTATTTATGTAGTCATTGGTAATAGTTAGTTTTTTTATGATTACAAGCAACACTAGGAGTGATATCTAAAAACTGTAACTTTACTGTAGTTCCGGATATCCTCAAATATGTTCGGTGGGTTTGTTTTTAGAATGATCTAAAGTAATGAACTGCAAATTTGTTATAAGAAAGTGTTAGTAATAGTTTGTTACTTAGGATTGCAAGCCAAACTAGGAATGATATCTAGAAACTGTAACTTAAATATTAGACTACTGTTTATATTTTACTCTCATACATAATAATGCATCATGTTTTAGAAGAAATCGTTGAAAAAAACACATTGTACGTGTAACTAATAATTTATTTCATATTTTCGTAGCCCTATGAAACTCAAAAAGGTTTTAATTCAAATAAATTTAAAATATTAAAATGTTAGTTTAGTAAAAATCTTAGTAAAAAGATAGTTTAATGTTGTAGGTTAAGTAAAAACTTCCAACAGGAATGTTTTTAAAAACAATGATCATGAATCGTTTCATTTAAAGCTTTTCCGTACGAGTGTTCATTATGTCTAGATACGAGGGCCGTAATTGTAGTCGTAGTCTTCCTCATTGCCATGAAACCGATTTCACTAGTAGTCATTTAAAAATTAATAATAAAATTAATGCAAATTTATAAATACGTAGTTAGGCCTAGTTTCCATAGAACCTTGTTCCTAAATTTCATAACAATTTGTAGACGAGTTTAGCCGTAACTGTATAACACACAAACAAACGAACAAATGATATACCAAATAATCGATTTGAAATAGCAAATGTTCGATCATTAAAACATCTACCTACATACAGCAATACGTAGTAAGAAGGATATTAAATAACTGTTTCTACTTTAGGACGATGTGCTTTGATATATGAGAAGCCTGTGCTTGTTGAAATTGAGGAAGAAATTATTAACCGATAAAATTCTGTACTCTTGTTCGTGATACATTTAGTAGAGCTTTTAACACAAGAAATCTACTACTGTCTGATAAAATTTAAATGTACCAGGTCACAATAAAGTGGCGCTCTACCGTAAATTATAAGTAAATGATTACAAATGAGCTTTTGTTATGTGAAATTGGGGTTTTGTGGGGCAAAAACATTTTAAATATAAACCCCGCAGAGTGTTCCAAAAAATAATGAGTAGAGAAAACCCTTTGACGATGTGGGGTCTTTTTTCTATAAAAACGGCCAGTGAAATTTTACAATTAGCGTTATGACAGTACTACAGGTTTGCCATAAGATCCATGCAGCTCATGTTAAACTTATCATACTGTAGCCTCATTTTTTATTTACTTTAGGAGTAAAATCATATTGGTGTTCTTGATAAAATTATTAAGGGGAACGGAGACGTTCATGTGGAATTTAAGGAAATATGACGTAGGAAGGTTTTATATATGTTTGTAGCATAAAATTGACACTACTTATCCCATGATTCACTAATAGGTTATATGTATTAATGTTTTCTACGATAAATCCGCTTTTCAATGAAGTAGAAAATACGCTCACCAGAAATGTATACTTAACTGTTCGTTACAAATTCCAATAGAGTTTTTTTCGAAATGATAATAATTGGTCTTTAATTTACCTTCCTTTATTGTTATCAAACTCTTTTCAAATTTAAGTAAAACTATACGTGTGTCCAGTTCTATTTTATAAAGGCGCAACAAAATCCATCTGTTTGCGTGCTTCTCCTCTACTCGTCACTTTGGTATAAACATTCTGTATTATAATAGATCTATTGACATAATTTATCTGCCTTGTGTCCAAAGTTCTCATCGTATGTACAAGAAGTTCCGAGTTCGATCCCTGTTGTGGTTTCAAAAGTTTTGACGTTTTGCCAAGTACGGTGAGGAAAAGAGGAGAGATGCGCCCGATCATAACACACATTCCTGACGAAAAGTAATCTAGCGAGCCTACAATGTACTCTTGCGCAAAGAATGTTTATTTAGTATATTATCACTTCTAATTTTTTAAGTTTTTTCCAAAAATCCCGTTACATTATAAGCCAAAATTCAGTATGTTTATAAATTTCTATAAAATTCCTTTTTTCTTATATAATAGTTCTAAAGTTTAGACCTGTGCTTTGGGAGTAGGCTACTTGGTATAAAACATACTACACCATATTCTTAAGATTACCAACGTCTAAACATTTATAACTTGTTTTTTCTCCTATAAATGATTTATAGGAGGGATTTTCCAAAACTAGGTTAGCATGACTATTGTTGAAAACATAATATTTAATGTTCCTCTTTTACAATTGTTCCCTGGTGGACCTAATTTTGTACGCTCCAGAAAACTTTTACAATTTATGACTCTTAAGCCACATAACTATAATAACACTAATACTTTACAAATTTCAAATACTAACTATATTTACTTCAATTGCAAGACCCAATTACTTGTTTAATAACATATTGATGTTTAAGACTTTATGAAATACAACCGTAAAATCGATTATATAAAATGCTTTCAATAATAAAATATATATCTTGTGTTACAGAAGCATATATGTCCAATATTTGATTTGATTATACGCTTCATCCTATATTATTTATCGGTTTACATTTGATGGTTTTTTAAAGCATACAAAGATGAAAATATAGTTCACAGTGGCTTTAAACTTTCTAGAAATTAATAAACAAATTGTTTATACTATTTTCCAACGTTAGTTTTATAATTCTGTATTAAAAAAAATTTAACTTATCTTTTAATATTAATATTTGTATGTAATAATTATTGTAGACACACTTATTACAGTTGATTAGACAAAGGTTTAAGTTTAAATTTAGCAAACTCAGTATCCCAGATAATATCAGAGAGATAGTTACAATGTTTTAACTTAATTTAAACTCGTTAATATTTCTACGATAGTGACCAAACCTGATTTTTAATTTTTAACTTTAGTAAAAAGTTGTAGCTGACCCAAATATCAAAATACTCTAAATTAACAAATCACCAGTTTTTTTTTCAATTTTTGTATTTATTTATATCTGTCCAGTCACACTACACATGGACATTTCCATTTTTAGGATGACAACACTAGTGTAACATCAATCTCAGATAAACACTTAAAATGAAAATTGTACATTACATAATAGGAGAGAGGGGCTTTTGTACGACGCCAAATTTTTAATACCGACGGTTAAGATATTAGTTTTAAATTTTCTTTTCTTTGAACAAATATATTACAATTTTATATAAAATAGATATCAGATAGGGGGAAAATAAATAATAAAAAACCTAAACATTACATCCCATCTTAAAATAAATAACTTATAATGATTAAAATAACTAAAAAGTAATAATCAAATTTGTACACATACAATACATAGGCCCTTCATTTTGGCTCCAAGGCCTGTTTTGGAGCTGCCCTTCCTTATTATACAAATTCATCCATAAATCTCATGGATCAAAGAAGAAAGAAATGGGTTACAAACAATTTAACTATATATCTAAACCAATAATATTTAACTAACAAAATCAAAAACAATACATTTATACAGTATTAACCAAGAACAAGTCTTTTTATAGAACATTGTTATCCAGAAGATTGTGCTCTAATATATTCTATTTTATAATATATAACCTAATATATATATATATATATATATATATATATATATATATATATATTATAAGAATAAGATATTAATAATAACTTATGATTTGCTAATCTATAATTTAAAAAAGTTTTATTTGTCAATATTATAATTTAATTTATTAATAACTTGTTTTACATCAATCACCCACCCTTGTATGATGGATTTGATCAAATATGAAAGAAATATTTGATCAAATCCATCATAAAATTAGTCAGGAGTCAGACGTATTATCTGTATGATTTCTTGTACGGTCGATTTGATTATGTCTTTTAGTTATATGTGTTAGGCTTTATATTGTTTAGTAATTAGCCTATTTATTATTACAGAATATTTAGACCCTTATCAAAACAGAAGGACGGACATCAAAGCTTTCCGTTCAGTGCTGAAACTCACTCCGTCACATCCACGAAATCCAGAATATAAGTACGTATAACTTTTGTTAATTATTAAATAATAAATTCATCTTTAAATTAATGACTGTAGCCTTACTGGATTTTGTATTAGCTGTTTATGATGCTGTGGAACACTTCTTTATCTTCCTTATTAATAATTACAAAAATCTAACACTTATCACCTATTCAATAATAAATTACAATATTAATCCCGTACTATTTTTGATTTGGTAAAACAGATAGTAAATAAAATATCCAGACCTAATTCGCTAATTGCCTCACTGTTGAAGATGTCCTAAACAAGAAAACCTCTATAAATTCAGAACAAGTTCGAAAAACATCTTATAATAACTTTGCTGATCACGTTCATTGTCCGTATAAGTAGAGTACCCGGTACTTTATATCAAGATTGGGGTGGGAGATGGTGGGGTGTGGTGGGTGGTAGGAGGTGTGGTTGGGCGTGGTTATGGATGGTGGTAGGTATGATGGGGATGGTGGGAAGTATGGTAAGGATGGTGGGAGATGGTGGGAGATGGTGGGAGATGGTGGGAGATGGTGGGAGATGGTGGGAGATGGTGGGAGGTTTAGTTGGGCGTGGTTGTGGATGGTGGGAGGTATGGTGGGGATGGTGGGAGATGGTGGGAGATGGTGGTGGGCGATTGTGGAAGGTGAAATGGGAGTGGTTGGGCCTTGACGTCACTTGTACACTTTGACCATAGTGACGTCAGACAGTGTTACCCGAAGGCGAACACACTAATGGGCAATCGTGTACTAGCCGAATAGTCCCTCCATGACAACCTCTAAGGTAATTAACTATATTATATATTAAACAGTCCAAGGCAACACATTATACTTTATAAAATGAATAATGCTAGTCACGCAAAAATTGCCTACAAGTACTTTAACCTGAAAACGAAACTAAAATTCACAACGCTTAACATTCACTTTAATAAAACGTGTTTGAATAATAACTTGGTCCCTAACATGTTTGCGTCACAATAAACAACAAATCTTTGGCAGCTAAAAAAGCGAAAATGCCGCTGTAAAAACTTGGATTGGGGTTGAAATAAAAAATCTATATAAGAAGAAAGATGAAATTAGTTTAATATTAATACATTTGCAACTCACACACATTTGCAACTCGCCAATAACTTAAATGCCGTTGAATTCGACCTGTTTACTCATGAGGTTGACAGACTAGTCCAAATCAAAGTCATTAAAAAGAGAAATTGTTTAAACAAAAAGTTGTCTGCTTTATTAGAAACTAGTGAACAGAAAAATAAACAATACATAATATCTAATCATGTTTTCTTTCCTCGTACCTATAACCTAACAAACATTGAATTTGATAAACCAGAATTAGATTTGTTGAACAAAGGTTTAAAGTATAACTTAGTTAATAATAAAAGAGATGACCTTCGATCTGCACTTATTAATGCTGAAGAAGCAATCCAAAAATTACCTATAGATAAGCAAAATATGATAAGACACATCATCACTGATAAAGCTCTCCCTTATGTCAACAAACCATCAATTACCCAGATCAATGCAACTAACAAGGAAATGTCTATTGCTAAGAGCATTAAAAACAAAATGGTTATCAACAAAGCTATCATAACTAAAGCTGACAAAGGCAATTCACTTGTCATTATCAACGAATCTGACTACATAGCCAAATCTGAAAATTTCTTCACAAACAACAATATTACTCTAATAACGGAAGACCCAACCAACGAGTTTCACTCCACAATTAAAAACAAAATCAATTTGTTTTACAAACACATTTTGAAGGACGGACAAAAAAGATTCCTGAAGATGATAAAACCTAGTACACCAAATTTACGAGCTTTACCTAAATTACACAAGATTGACCACCCGATTAGACCAATAGTAAATTTTACAAACGCACCTTCTTACAGAACAGCGAAATTTTTAGAACGCATTATAAAAAAGGAAACTAAATTCACAAATAACTACAGTTTGAAAAATAGCCTAGACTTGATCAATAAAATTGAAAACGTACCACTCCAAAACGGCCAAATATTGCTTTCATTTGACATATCCAACCTATATACGAATGTCCCAATCAAACAAACAATAGAAATCCTCAAAGAAAACCTAAAAATCCATAGTAAACTAAGCACAGAAGCGATAAAGGAACTTATCGACCTACTAACAACATGTCTTGCCCAAAATTACTTCACCTTCATGACAAAATATATTTACAAAATGAAGGTCTAGCCATGGGTTCCCCTCTATCTGGTATAATGGCTGAATAAACATATTATCAACCCGACAAATCCGTTCAATAGAAAAATAATTTGTTATCATAGATACGTAGACGATATTATTTGCCTGTTTGAAGGCACGAAAAGGCAAATAATTTATTAACTGACTTCTTAAACAGCATCCACCCCACACTTAAATTTACCCCGGAAATCGAGACTAACAACAGCCTCAACTTTCTTGACCTGACCATCACCAGAGTTAATAATAAACATGAATTTAAAATTTTCAGAAAACTGTCACCAACCAACCACATAATACACAATACTTCTAACCACCCTATTTCACACAAATTGGCGGCATACAACAGCTTCGTACACTGTGCTATTAACACGCCCATGAACTTAGAAGACTACAACAACGAAATATCTACAATAAAACATATAGCTTTATCCAATGGATATGACCCCTCTTTAATAGACAAAATAATAAATAAACATCGAAAGAAATCCAAAAAATATACTTCAAGCACCGAAAAACCAAAATACATCTCTTTGAAATTCAACCGTATTCTAGATCGTCCTATCAGCAATACTTTCCACAGACATGGCTATAAAATTGCTCATCGAGCTTCAAATAATTTAAGAAACTTCCTCCAAACCAAACCAAACCAAACAAGAACCAAGACCAATTCACGAATAGTGGAATTTATAAACTTTCCTGTTACAACTGTGACAAGATATATATATAGGACAAACAGGGCGCTCGTTCAAGACTAGATTCAAGGAACATTTACCTAGCCATAAAAAAACAACAACAGACAGACAAAAATCAAATTATGCTGAACACCTAATTAACGAGGACCACACTTACACGGACATAAACACAAATTTGCAAATATTGTACAAAACCAATAAAAGCACAACAATGAATATATTAGAAGAATTCCAAATATATACAGAATATAAGAACAACCCAGACAACATGTTAAATGACAAACTGAACTTTTCTTCCAACCCTATATAATGATATAATAACAAAAATTAAAATTAAATAAACATAGCAAACAGGTCTACATTTCATTTCAACTAAACTTAATTATCAGTATCATACTGATAACTGCTGTATAGATCCAGTACCATACCTGCAGCTGGACAAGTAAGACCTTATAATGTGGCCACAAACAATTTTATTATTTATGCACGACGAGTCATACTCCGATTTTATATGTGTTAGTGTTTTGTTGTGTTACGTGTTTATGTGTTAGTGCGGGCCTGACGAAGCCAACAGTGTTCGGCGAAACAGCGCTGTAGCCAAACTATTATACGGACTGAGGACAACCTCTAAGGTAATTAACTATATTATATATTAAACAGTTCAAGGCAACACATTATACTTTATTATAATGTGTTATATATTTATATGAGGTTCCTCCGTTGGCTACTAGGACGTAGCACCGGTCAATCACCTGAAGTTATTATAATGTATGACAAATTGACTCGCACGGCTAGAGCTACTAGATCGCAGACACATCTATGCTTACCACAGCCCACACGCAGCTGGTACAATTAATGTGTTATATATTTATATCAGGTTCCTCCGTTGTCTATCGAGGTGTAGATCGGTCAATCACCCAAAGTTACTAAAATGTGTTATATATTTATATGAGGTTACTCCGTCGGAGGTTGTAGCCCCGTTCAATCACACGTCTAGAGCTACTAGAGCGCAGACAAATCTATGCTCACCACATCCTACTTGTGTTTATGTATACTGGTCTTGGTCAACCGGATTGCACAACAGTGTGTAACAATGTGTAATGCGCATGCGTATTACTCGCGATTAACTGTTTAAGAAAAGAGATTAGATGAAGGTAGCTCAGTTTACGTTAGTAGTTTGAATAGTGAAAGTGGCCCCATCCAAGATGTATAAAGTCTCTGAGGTCTTGGGTAGCAGGATTAAACCAACCAACGAACGATTTGGACTTTGGCCTCTGGAAGAAAATCTGCACAACAACAACCTGGTAACAGATATTGGAAATATTAATTATTAGCAAGGAGAAGAGTTGCTGTCTGGAGTTAATATAAAACCACTAACTCCGCTTACAAAACCATTCTGCGACAATATAATGCTTGTTAAAATAACCGACAGTTCGGATTGCGAACAAGGGAAGAGCCTCGTAAAGAAGGATATCTGTGGAGCATTTAACAGTTATCTTTGTGGGAAATTTACGGATTTTGTTTCCGCAAGACATGGCGTAAAAGTAAAATTACCATTCCTTTTGATTGGAAAGAGACCTATGGCGGAACGTGTTAGCAATATTATTATAGCAGATGGGATGCAAGCCATTGCAAAGATATTTTAAAATCCCCTACAAGGTAGAGTTGGCTACTCTACAGAAAAAAATGCCCGAAATACTATTGAAGTTGCAAGCCCGCGACTTCTACCTTATGGATTTGGACATTACACAAGATTTTGTAGAGATTTTTAACAAGCGAGAGATGTATGAGCATTTAGCGCAGGACCATGGCTTTAGTTACCAAGGCGACCAGTACAAAGAAAACTATAATACAATTGTTAACAACGACAAGTCTGTTGAGATAGATTGCCTATCCTGGATTACTCCTACTGGTGCAAGAGTAAAAATCTGCAACAAGTTCGTGTTCCAGATTGCGAGACCTGGCGTTAACAAACAAATTGGTAACCACATTGTAGATTTTGTCAACTCTCCAGACTCCAGATTAAGACAGACATTTCTGTCCCCACTGGGTAAGGACCATGACATTACAAGATTGGAGGCTACGATCAACAACGGTAGCGGCGACCATCCTTTGGACAACTGTGTAATGCTCCTGTAAGACAGCAAAATTTATTTCCAGGAAGCCCAGTTTTACTCTATTGCCATCCCCAAAATGTGGACGAAATTAGCTGACAGTCTCCAAAACAGTTGCTGTTTAGTGTACAATAATCTTTTACAATATGCCTACTAGCTACCGACGCCAGTAGTGTAAAATATAAAAAATACACTAAATAACCTTGTTTTCGAGGACAGTGTTATTTAAAGGACAACAAAGAACAAGTTAGAGGGTGTAGACTTTGTGTCACCCGTCTCTAATTATAAAATAGCTCAGATCAAACATAGTCCCTGTAGACTGCAAATACAGTTAACGCTTTTGTCATGCCAATGATACGTAAATAGAGTTGTGCCAAAAAGAAGATTTTTAATGATGGAAGTATACAAAATTTTAGCATATTTTCATTATTGTACGTTATATAATTTGTACTTGGGTAATATGTACTTTATTGAAAGTCCTTGTTACTTTGTTACATATAAACAGACTAGAGAGAGAGTATTCTGCAAACAAAATAAAATCTACTGTATGTTTTTATAGACAGAAGTCTGTAACTGAAAATCTCTTTTTTTACTACCATGTTAATCACCTCCCAGATACTTGACTTGTAAAACACATTGCGTTCATTTAGAATATTTTATATGTATGCACATAATTGTGTTATCCCAGATTTTTTCCCCTTGATTTTTAGATAAATATCCTTTTAGATATCTTAAGAACCAAACTCAAAGTTTTTATTTTCTCAAAATCTGTTATAACTGTTGTTAAAATGTATCTTCTACCTACAAAAACCAAACTTATTGGTCGCCGAAACCTACAAAAATCTTAGGGGTGATTAACGATTAAGAGTAAGAATTAACTTTACCGCAGTTCTATAGTTCAAATATCTCAAAGATGGTCTAAGCCGTTTCAAACAAGTTTCAATGAAATCGGCTTAGGTGCCAAATCTCTTGTAAAAAAATATATAATTACTGATAAAATTTTTAAAAACCTAAATTAATCCTATTCCTGACTGCCGTCGGATTTATTTCACTTGTATTTACTTGAAAATTATGCTTGAATTGTAATTGTTTCTTACAAAATTTTTGACATATTTTTTCAGGTTTTAATAATGTTTCATTGAAATATCAACGACCCATTTTGAGATATTGTAAGTTGTAGAACATCGTTTATAGCTTATTTTCATTGCTTTACCAATAATTCCTCTATGTGACAGTGATAAATACTTGTTTGTGTATGTATGAAAGTTAATGCACCATTTATATTAATTTGCTTTTCTTTACTATGACGGAAACTTTACAGCTAAAGCTTATGGATAAGTTAATTATTATCAAGAGATGTATTTCAAGTTACAACTAATTATTCCCTTTTGAAACTTTGGAGACAGTAAGCAAGTTTGATCATTCAAATTAACGACTTTTATTTAACGTCACCAACTTACTCATGTAAATATTAATAAATTGTAGATTCAATCTTTCCTCAATTACTCCCAAACTGTAACTTTGTTTGATATTTGGTAGGCCTACATTAGTTTGCGTTATTAATCATCATATTTTATCAACAAAGGTAAACTGATTTGTAGAAATTAGTAATTCAGTTCTATAGTCTTAATTTAATTTAAGTAATGAATCTTAAACTAGAGGCAGTCTATTATGTTTTTATATGTTTTTTAGGCGTACATTTAAACAGAATTTCATAAAAACTGTAAGAACAGATTGAATGTTTATGTTTATTCCGTAGGCCCTATGATATGTGCTGCCAAATATTGAGTTCGCAATTATTGTATGTTATGTGCTTAAATGGCAATTATAAATACAAAAATACAAATATTTTCCAAATCTCTTAAGAAATAGTTGTAGCCGTATATATATATACTCGAACAAATATAATATCAAATAAAAACGTTTTGGTCTCAGAAGAAACCAAGGCGAACATTAATAATTATCTTGTCACAATACTTTCATTATATATATTAAGGAAGTAAAGGTACAAACGTGTCAAACAAAATGAAAATATTACTTCATATAAACCAGTTATAATTTCATTAGAACTGTTTAGCCTACATATTAGTGAATATAATAGTATATAATATATTATGTGTATAGTTACGTCATTAGTAAGTTTACAAATCCCTTTTTACTATTTTGGTATTAGAACTGTTAGAATTGTAGATCGTCCATCATCAGATCCACAATTATAAAAATTAAAATACTGTAAACTACCTCTAGTTGGAGTGAATAATTTAGTTATTGCGTACGACTTTTTTTTAAATAGCGATTTTATGATTGGGGGGGATGTACAGCTGTGTTATCAAGATATGTCCATTGTATTGATCGACATTTCTGTTCAAGTCAGAATATAGATAACAGTAGCCTACGAAACACAAGTAGTAACAACATTAATCAAGGCAAGAATATATAATATAAATAAATAGTTTGGGGGAGAACTATGTTATGCTATAACAATACTATAACCAATTTGTACTGTTTTAGTACTTAAATACTAATATTAAAATCGTAATATTTTTTGTTGACTTTACAGTAAGTTTTCCCAAATGTTAAGTTATCTAAAAACTTGAGATATAGTCCAAATATAAGAATATACCAAATTAGACACAATCGTCAAATCCTTTAGACAGCAGAGCGTTCCACTAACGATAGACAAATATAATTGAAAAAATAATTTATTGTGCTTAGAAGACCTTAAAACTGATATTTACCCTACAAACCAGAAGGTCTACTTTAGTTTAAATAAATGCATTTATATTTTAAATCTTTATTAAACTTCCTGATCGACTAAATTTAATGCCTTCCAATAATTTTAACAACAACTTTGGTGAATTTTAATTTTTGTAATTTTACCTATGTATCTGAACAAATGTAGTTATTTAATAATATTGATTAATCATAAACAACAGTAAAAACAAATAAGTAAGTTATTAAAAAAAACTTTTTTTTCAAAATTATTATTTATAGGTTAAATATTTCTCGTATATCCAACACTTTTTTTATGTTCTTCAATCAAAACTACTGCTGCCATTTAATTAACGCTGTAGAAGTTATTCAGGGTCAGGATGAGGACAAAACTATCGTAAATAATACTCTGTATTATGAGTGTAGAGATATTAGAAAATAAAACAGCTTAGTTGTTCTGTTTAAATTTATTTAATTATTTGTATTCTTAACAACTCAAAAACAATAATGTATACTGAATAAGTGTGTACTCCTTACAAATCTGTGACCTAAGGTTTCTACTTGTGCAATTTCAAAAAAATAAATAAACTTGTAGTTTCTCAGTGAACTCATGTCCATTGCAGGGTAAAGAAGAAGTAAGTAAAATTGCAAAACCACGTCGGAATGTAACTTTTCCGGCACCTCAGTAGTTCTTGACTATGTAATAAGGGGCGACCACAATCATCTGAGAGGAATGGGGGGACAATTATATCCGCACCCACAAGGAAATACCTACATGAACTTCAGATAAAAATAACAACATATAGATTTAACGGGAGCACTAACCATTGTTGCAGCCATCGCTAGAACTGGCAGTCACGGGAGCAATATCTACATCGTTTTATCCTAAGCGATACATGCAATAACTAATTGTGCAAATATTCTAAGGCTCAATGAAAAGACTAGTGGTTGACAGGCGATCACCCATTTCGCATTGGATCTGAGTATACATGCAGTACTATGCTACTAAGAAGTAAAAATTCAATATTTCGTCACTTGTTTCGAGCACAATTTATAAATTCCAACATTTCATAATGTATCCAACGACAAAGTTCAATTATAGATTTTTTACTATGAAATAATTTGGAAATAATATCTTGCAAAAGCATAATTATAATTTACAATTACTGTAGATATATTGCGCTATCACATGGTATTCTACTTTTGTTTCTAGAGAGATTTGCAACAAAGTAAAACGTATTTCTGCACAGCCGCCGTTTTGTGTTCCATACCATAAGTCTATTTTTAACAGCATTTCCGTAAGTAATCATGTTTTTATTACAAAAATAATAGTTACATTTATATATTTGGGATATTATTTAAATGTATGTACAATTTACAATGCCGCTTATGAAGTTAAAACAATTTTACAATTTAAATAAATTATTTGGATGTCATGAAAAACATGATTTGATAATTTGTAATTGGAAAACTATTATTACTGAAAATTTACGTTTTTAACGAAATAAACCACGCCTTTACAAATTGTCACCTATAGAATTTCATTTTCCCCTCTTCTTTCCAAAATGAACTTAACTGTATAGAAAAAACAACAAAAAGAAAATGAAAATGAATAAAAAACTGTCACTACACTAAAAATAAAAAATTATACAATAACTTAATTTGAGTTAAAAAGGATAGGATAGTCAAAATTGAATAGGTCTGACTAACCTAACAATAAAAAAAAACAATATAAATATAAACAAATTAATTACAAAAAAAAAATTTACATAGGTAACAGTAAAAATAGTTCACTCTACTCATTTCTATTTTAGATTTAACAAGAAAAGGACATTTAAAGACAATATTTAATAAAGTTTACAAACATGTGGAATGTTAAATATCCACCTGTAAAGCGCAGTTCCATTCTACGACTCACAGATACAATTCTATTTTCATCTTCAATAAAAAAATTATTACAACTTTATATAAGAGATAAAATTACACATGTAATATTAGTTTGAACTATATGAAATCAATCGACAGATTATTTGATTGGTAGGTTGAATTATAAATGATGTCAGTAACAATATTTATTTAACGTTATCTTTAATTTATGATAATTTATTTCATGAATTGTGACATATTCTGTACTTGAGCAATAAATTGTATGTAATATAGTTCTTAAATTAGGTTAACACCTTTTCAATTTTTTATTGTGTGAGTTTCTAGACTGAACTGAGTTTGAAATTCTTGAGGTAAAACAATTCAATTGGTTTGTAATGAACACTTTTTGTAATATTTGTTTTACCAAAAGAACCAATTAAATGAATAAAATTTGTAAATGTAAAACATGCACTTACATTAAAATAAATTACTTTTGTGGAAAGTTTAGAACATTCTGTAATTTTTAACATTGTTTCTTCACATCCTGCATATAGTTTTAATACAGACCTGAGTCAAATATCTTTCAGCAAGAAATAAAAATTAAGATACAAAATATATTCCAGACTTCTATCATACCCTAGGTTTAGGTTCAAATACAAGGAAAATATTGATAATTTTTACATTTAAAAAATATCAATAATTTTTGTTTAATTGCAGTAAGTTACAAAATTTACGAGCTTCACTTCTATAGTAAAACATTCAACACAAAATATCGTTATACTGTATACTTTATAGTATATTTCGAAACTACAAGAACGAAAAACATTACTGAAAAATATTGACCACCTGTATTTCCTTCATACCCTGCCATATAATTATGTGCAAATTTACTTAAGTAAAATTTATTTACTAAAAATAACAAAAGTAGGAAAGGAATTTATAGTATCCTATAAGATGGGGGGAATTTTGTGTTTTTAGTTATAATAACTTGTTGTTCATATTGAGTAAGTAATTATATTATTGGTACTCAACACATCTCTTGTATTTCACACTCAACTCATTTTATCTCATGATCTTCACAAGCTGTTATTTTAACATCATAATACTTCACATTCCACTTCACAGTGCAATAAAATAGAAAGACTATCGAGCACTATACATATCGCACTTCACCCTTACACTTGTAAATAAAACTTTATTATAGTTAATATTACACAAACAACTACTGATTCTGGTGAGCACTTAAAGTATAGAAACCCAGCGGGGTAATTTTTTTTTGTTTACAGTTTAAATCAATCTGTACAAAACTCGGAAAAATGTGTATACGTCAGTATTTAAAGAAATACCCTAATACGCTGTAAAAATAATCATGTAGAAATTCGTTAATTTTATTTTTACCTGGTATTTTTTAAATGTTCTAAAATTTTCCCTTTAAAATATATGACGAAAAATTTGAGTTTATAATATTTGTATAATTATTAGAGCTATCAATATAACAAAGTTTAGCTCAATTTCATTTTTTGAAAATCAGATTAGTTCAAATTATTTGTACGTTAAAACTGTGAGTTATATTGATCCTAAACAAATTGAGCAGAATTTTCCTAATACCTCCTAGTTGATTTAATAACTTGCTATATTTTTAAAATGATAGGTCAGAGAGAGAAAGACAGAAAGAGAGAGAGAGAGAGAGAGAGAGAGAGAGAGAGAGAGAGAGAGAGAGAGAGAGAGAGAGAGAGAGAGAGAGAGAGAGAGAGAATTGAATTGAATTGAATTGTCCTTATGTAGGGGCGAGGTTAGGACTGTATAGTCCTCTCTACCACTTACTAACCTCAATTGTATAACATTAAACATATATAATACAGTGAACAATAAAAAAAAAAGAAGAAAATATAAACAATTAACAGAAACGAAATTTAAACAACAAACTGCTAACAGTACATATAAAAACAATGAACAATTAAAAATAACAATGCAAATATAAATAAAAAACTTACAAATATAATAAAATACAAATTCTTATGTAAACTGTGGCTTATACTCGTATGTAGTTAGATATATAAATGAAATCACAAACACACACATACAAGCACATTCACGCGTATTAACATATAAAAAACACATCACAAAACTAAAATAAGGAATATTATTACTACATAAAAACTAAATCCAATAACAATTACCTGTTATAAATCATTCACACTAATGTACAAAATTAAAACGAATTACTCTGTCACACACCAAGACGAGGACACCAAATCCATTTTTCATGAACAATATTTGTAACTGTTGAGTAATATTAATAATTAAAAATACTCCAGCCAGTGACAACGAATACAGTTATTATGGACATATTTCACTGAATGTTTATATTCTAATTTACTCACAATCTGTAAATAGTATTATTTAACATTCTAATGATAAAGAATAAAAGGCCCCATTTTGTGTGTCGTTAAAAAATTAAAATATTTTTCTCTTGTAAATATTTATTCAAATAACGGTTTTTGAGTAATTCGACGTTAAAAAGTTCAAATAGCCACAATCTTTAAATGAGCACAAGTAATAGGTTAATAATTGTTCTATAAGTGGGTGCCTAAAAGCATGCAAAATTTCAACTTAATATCATTTACCGTCTAAACTATGTAAAGTTTTCGTTAAAAAGACAAAATGGTGGCTATATAGAAAACTAACCATTTTAGAAAATATGTTTACATAAACTTTTTTCAATGGTTTTAATGTGAGGAATATACACCTGAAGATTTTGAACGATTTTTGAAAACATCCTGTCCATACATTTATAATAATCATTATTTTTTAATTTAATGAAAGTAAAGCAATAACAATCCCTGTGGCCCGCATTATACCAATATCAAAATACCCCTCACTACACCTCGCGAATGACTTTATCACTATCTTTAAAATATTAAATAAATTAAAAATTGACTGAAGTTAGTTAAATAAAATTGTGTTATTATGTACTAAAAAGAGAAGTAAAAGTAATTTGTTAAACTGCAAGCAAAAGAAAATCACAGTTTGTGAATAATTTGCTTAAAAAAACGAAAAGGGTTTGAAAAGTAAATTTAGTTTACTACATAACCTCCACATTTGAACAACATTTTCTCCAAATTATTTATGAAGATTTTTAATGATTTGTCCTTCTCAAACAATGTCCATTTATACTTCTTGACAGTTATTTTCCTAAACGGTCTCTTAGGGAGTAGTGACGAAAGAATATTTTTTATTTACTTTTGTGTATGAATGTGTAAGAAAGTTTGTGTACAGTTTATTTTACAAGTTGTGTGTTTAGTGTTACGGCAATTAAAACGTCTTCTTAATGCAATAAGGGGTTACATTTCCCAAAAATATTATAAAAATCGTTTTAGGATGTATATTTGATTTTTATCAAGATGTAAGTTCGATATTCCCTTTTATAGATTAACTAAGTCAATGAACAAGTAATGTATTTTAGGATCACAAATTTTTAGCAAACTGTCATTTTAAATGCCTCTAACGCCCTTTTAGGTTAAACTGGTTTTATTTAACTAGGATAGTGAAATTTGTTTGCACTGTTTACATTACAAATTGTATCTAAAACTTGAATGTGTATCTTGAACATTCCATTGTACGTTAATACATTACCGAACATGTTACTAATTTTGTGTTATAAAACAAGAGGTAATATGTTACAGGTCCCGATACATGCAGCTCACTTGTACGATGCAGTCATGATCTATGCCCGTGCTTTGACTGAAATATTCCACAATGGTGGAGACCCCCGCAATGGTTCTGCTATCATTCACCATATTATAAACCGCTCATATCATTCCGTCCAGGGACATGAAGTAAGTATATTTAATATAGTAAGATGTTTATAATTAGATTTCACCAAAAAGTGAACAAATATAATTATAATACATATATATATTTAAAGGTGAAAAACTTCTCGTTCATCATCGCTTCAAAGAAAAAGAAGGAAAGAGCGTAACATAAAGACGAGTAGTTCTTGAATTCTCTAATAACGTCAGAGGTCTGAAGAGAACAAGAATTGGTCAAAGCTGGTAAAAAAGGTTAAAGTTAGGGATCCAACAAAATACTACATGAATAAAGGTGTGGCTCCGGCTAGGTACCTCAAGATTTTCACACCCATACTCACTGTAAGTGAGCCACTAAGGGGGGGGTGATAAAATTAACTTTATATATTTCGGTTACTGACTTTGGCATATATTTAACTTTGTCAGTATAGATACAGAATATAACTAAATAAAATAATACGCATAATAATATACATACAATGATTCAAAAGTAGAGTTATTACTATAATTAGACGGATCGATGGAGATTTCATGGTCTCAGGTGTAGTCAGCGTCTAACGGTGATGTTACAACACAAAAACATTTCCCAGGAGATTTAAAAACAACGCTCTGTAAACGCATATAAAGCGGATTTAATTTGAATAATCTTTGTTGTCATTCATCCAATAGCATTTTGTCATTCTGGATAAAGTTGTCATGTTAAGTTTCTACACAGAGTGATCGTATAAAGGGGAACCTTCATTACTTTTTCATGGAATTAAAAAACCCGTTTTGTAAACTTTAAAAATTGGCCGCCATTTTACAATATGGCAGGTAATTTTAAAATCTCTCATGGTTTACACTTATTTTATAGCATTTATCTTTATTTATTTTATGAGTTTTCCATCAGATCTAGACTTTTTAATGTTTTGTTATTTTTCATGAACTCACTCGTTTAGAAGTTCAAGGGACTTAAACTTTCGAAAATTTAAAGTTTGGTGCACTTTAAGGAGGCGATTTCCCATTCTTTTCATTGTTACAAGTTTGAAAAATTTAATTAGGCACGGTCTAGGAAATGTAAATACCAATGCAGCATTAGTATTAAAATAACTATATGAGGAATAAATAAATACTACTTCAAATTTGTAATCATTAAACAGAAGTCATTATTTAAATAGCTACCAAAATAACAAATCTGGGTTAAAATACAATTTAAAACAGTTTAGAAAGTAAATTGTAAGTTTAGTAAATTTAAGGCATCAGTTGAAATAGTTGTAAATTAAATCAACCGCTTAAACATTTTTAAATAACATTTAACACAAACACTATGTATTACTTAAATGACCTTTAAGAGAAATAGCAAATAATAATTCTTTTAAAAAGAGAACAAACTTCCATTATACAAGCATGAGCTGTTATGAACATTTTGTCGCTTTCAATAATGTTTGATTACGAATGTTGATTAATTGATTCCAAACACGTTCCGTCAATTCTCCAAGAGTTGTAATAAGTTCTTTGTAAATGCTGTCATAAGAAATAGTCCATTGGAATCAAATCACTCTATGTGGTGGCCGAGCAACATGGTCGTTTGTACCGATCCATTTATCTGAAAGTGATGGTTGAAAAACTCTGCAACACTGTTTAAATTGTATTTTGAGCCAGATTTATTTTCTCTGACTATTTAATTCCTGACTATGTTTTATAATTACAATAGATTTTAGCTAGTTTTTATCTCTACCACAAGTTAGATATTTTTATTTTTGTCCTGTATTTACACTTCCAAGAATATAACTAATTATTTTTTGAGCAACGGAAAATTTCCTCCCAAAAATCCACCAAACTTACTTTTTATTTTTTTAAATTTAAGCGCTTTTAATTTCTAAAGGAGTTGTGGTTTTATTATTTTTATATTTAAAAACAAGAATAGAAATTCGTAAAATTTGATGTCAAACCCGAAAATACCATAGAAGATTGGGGTTTCCATAAGAATTTTTAGTAACCTGCTGTATTAGAAAATGCCGGGCGTTTTTCAAATTATAAAAACGGGTTTTTAAATTCCGTAAAAAAGGAATGAAGGTTCCATTTAAACTTCTTATATCAATCATCAATACTTTACGATGAAATATCAATAGTGCTTACGATAAAATGATTACTCTATGTGTTACTAACTGCCATTCCACAAAATAATAAATTTATAACAGCTGATTGGAAAAAATCACATGGTAAATAATATAACTTTAAATATGCTTATACTAATTTTATTACTATAGAAACGCTTTAAATAATAATGGTTGCACTTCGTCTAATAGTATTTCAGATGACATTTTTTTCAATTCTGAACAAAGTGTACATTTTTATATTCAACTTACAGAAAACTGGTATTTTGTCCAACACCCACGACTTTGAGATCAATAAAATAAGGGTTCAAAAATCATTCAAAGAAAAATTTACAAATTTTAAACAACAGAAATAATCTCATTTAAATGTATACGAGATTTGTATTTAATGTTGTATTTACATCGAAACACATTTTTTATGTTATTGTAATGATCAAGTTAAAAAAATATCTGTTTGTTATAAGTATCTGAGTTTGTTATCTGTTGGTTGTCGGAATAAGTATCTGTTTGTTACAATGATTAATTTTTTCAGTAGCTATCAGTGGAATAATTAATACTCATATAACAGAATTCAGAGTTTTTTTTTTTTTTTTTTTTTTTTAATTTACTTTTGATCCTATTTTCTTGTACATTTAGCTTAACACATTGATTTGGTTAAAAAACACAACATTTCATGATAATTTAATAAAAATAGTTCAAGGGGTTATTTTAATATATCCAACTTCTAAACCTATCGATATCTGAAACACTTTCTGACACCTAAAACAAAGCTTTTATAGAAAACTATTTATAAAAATGTCTATCGTCTTTATTACGCTTTACTGAGTTCAGACCAAAATTTAATGTATAAGTAGAGATCAATTCAATAGTAGGATAAAAGATATCAAATGTTGTAGAGAGTTGAAAGGGTTTTAAAACCATGAAATGTGTCTAACAGTACTCAGTATTTATATACACAAATCGAGTTTTAAATATATTGATGCAACCTTTTACTGAAAAAAATTACATGTGAAAATTGAGGAGAAAACAATTTGTTCTTATTAGCACATTCCTAACATAATATACATTTTTTAGCTAATACGATTTTCGTCAAGGAAACTACGTCAACCGAGAAATGTACAACCTTCAGCACATGAATAATACTTTTGGATTAATAGTAAACTTTTTAATTTAAAATCAGTGTCCAAGCAAGCCAAAAGACAATTAGTTCTAGTTCGTAAATTTTTAAAATTACTGTGTGTTCAGTTTGATTTTATTAAATTTACACGCAAAAAATTGTTACTTTGGTTTGTATTATGAATTTTAATATTTCATAAAATTTTGATCAAAACAACCATCTTTACAAAATATACAAAACTCCACAAACAGATAAATTTACCGAAGAAATTGTACATTTAAAAAAATTGTAAGTACTGTTTTGACTTCCTCCCAAATAATATTTATATCCTTCCCTTTTATCATTAGACTAATGAAGAAAACGGAATAGCGGAACATTCGGAAACACCCAAAGCCAGTAATCAATCTCCAGTGTATAGCAAAAGGATACAGGAGCACGTCCTCAACCTTCCTATAGATGCTCAAAGAGCAGTCCACACGAACAGCACTTGAAGTCACGTCCTCAATTCCGAAGTACTCTGGAGTGAGATGGATGTCCAGCAGAATTACTGTCAGAAACTTTTTGTCTCTTATTTATTTCTATTACAGTTAACCATGGCCTTAAAGACAATAGGCGGACTCCATGTCTGACTTCTTTCTTTCTCCGTTCCACATTGAAAATTACAAAAGATAAAGGACACGACATAGACATCAAAATGCGATTTATTTCCAAGAAATACCTCATAGCTCATAAAAGTACTGATTCTTCATATACTCGTATGTATAATTTTTACATTAAGAGACAGCTTTCAAGTAAGAGTTAATGCTAGCTGTAATTAGATGTATTCAGCTTGTAAAGCAATAAATTACTTTATGATAGTCTATCAAACTAAAATCTCTATTCTTAACAATCCCCTTTACGACATTGTAGAATATATATTATGCTTTAATACAGATAACCTCTCTGTAACTATTATAGGCAATCTGTAATAATTATTAATGAAATGTAGATCTTTGGAAGAAGGTTGGAAAGTTTTTACTGTATCAGGTAGAAGTGCGGTAGAGGTTTCAGTGAAAGTTTTCTGGTTGAATAATTTTCCAGATGGTCTATTTCCAAAGCAATTTTGTCTTAAGAAACGTAGTTTTTTTATACTTCTACCTATTTCGTAACCATGTTTCGCAATTATTCGTTCTATCAACATGGAATAATTTCATAAGTAGGTGCTCATTTCATTTATTAACTTTATGAACAGTGTTGTAGAGTTCTGTTAAATTTCGAGTAACACTGTCCATTAGAACACGTAGACCGTTAGAATAATTATGTAGCTTGAAAAATTCTTGTTACAGCCTTGTTCACTCCTATGAATCCATCAGCAAGACATTTGAACCTTTTCTTTTCTCAATTAATGAAAATGTTTGTAGTGACCGGCTTTATTTATTTTTTATTCTTAACGTATATAATTTGAATTGCTTTTTTTCTGTATTAAAAACAGTGATTATGGAATAGGATACTAACCCTAAAGGCAATTTATAAAAAAATAATTGGTGAATTTGAATACTGATTTATTTTGTTCGTTTTTACAATATATTCGACTGACCTCAGGATTCAAAAGTGCCCAACACCCCCTGTTGTCAGGCCTGAGTGATGACGAATTCTATACTTGGCAATATTTCTGACCTCTACAATAAAAAGTTCAGATTCTGTTTTCTCACTAGACATGATAGTGAAATGTGTAACAGTAAAAAAAATCCAGCATATGCTACTCAACAATAGGCTGTGCCGTAACTACACCTATGTGTTGCTCTATTCCTAGGTCAGTCTTTGACGGTTCACGGTGTGCTAGAGACTGATCCCTTGCCTAACCTAACCTAAACCACATCGCTATTTTTACTGACTATAGAAACCTAAACCTAAACTACAAAGCTATTTACTTTTTCTGGATATTCTAAAATATAAAATCTTATTTTATATCAAACTGTGAACTAAAGTCACGTCATAAACTCATTACGGAAAACGGTTAATATTATATTTATAAATATAATTGATGAAAGAGACTAATACAACTTAAGTATATAAGTATTTAGTAACAAGAGTATAAATTAATAATAAAACGGAAGTATAAAGTTATAAAACCATGTATCATTGTTTTATGAATATGACGTTTAAAACATATATATTACAAACTAAGTAATCACGTCTCCAATAATAATAATTTACTGTGTTTCAGGTTTACATAGATGGCAATGGCGACGCAGAAGGTAACTTTAGTGTAGTGGCACTATTGGATGACGCAGGTGTCAATGGCAGTCTACGTATGAGCATGCAGCCTGTAGGTTATTTCCAGTATTCTTCAGATAGGAACCTATTACCGGTAATTTTAACTGATATGGTTATAAAGTTTTATTGAGAACATGTTTATGATCGACGAGTTCAATTAATCTTGTTCAAGTTTTGATGTAGAAAGGTATTTTTCTAACGTTAAAGCTTGAAAAAGATAATCGCATTCCAATTTATTATCTGACTCATCTTAATTCTAACATTAGCAACATTGTATCATCGAATACAAAAAAAAATATTGGTCCCCAAAAATAAAATTAACAGCATCCCCAATTTCATTCTCAATAATTGCTTCCCTCTTTGTGCTATCTTTTACATTCCAAAATTTTCAGAAACTTAAACATTTCATTCGAATTTTTCTCCACTTATAGTAAGAATTATTTTCAAATTATTTTACGTTTGCCCTTATACTAAGTTGTTCTGTGGTGCAAGTTCTTCTGTGGTTAAGGTATTGATATTTAAATAACCATGGTCTTCACTCGTTAGACTTCTAAAGGTGACTCGTCGATACAAAGGCTCGTATTTTTCAATGGATGTTAACAATTATCATACAAATATTTAATAACAAGAAACAAATGCACAGAACTGCATGAGTGTAACCATATAAGCTACACTTTAAATAAAACTACATCTAGTAGAGATGTTTTGATGTTATGATAAACTTATTTAGTTTTCTCTTTTTTTTACCAATAACTGTCCCTTTTTGTGTTATAATAAACAAATTTACACATAATTGATTTTAAATTTTAAAGCTTTAGCGATGAAGTACTATTTTCTATTTAAAAACTTGAAGGTGAAATATTATTTGTCATAAATTGTTTTAACGCTCGCCTTTTGAAAATTAAACAATAGATTCTTTTCTTATTGTTTACTTTTTTTCATAATATGTAGTATAGAGAAAGTAACATTTTTCGGATTTATCCATTTTGAGGTCTCCTAAGTCTAAATAAACGTTTTTTAGAATGATGTCTCTCTCTCTCTCCTTTGTCGTCTGTGCAGTGTTTCACAGCTCAAACACATTTTGTGTAACCAAATTTATGTAAGGATATTTTGACCATGTCTATGGATTTTTGTCGTTGTTTCGATAACTCAAAATTTAGGAGTAGCTTTCGCTAGAAAAAAACCTAATATTTACCATTATTTCGTAATTTTAACTAGTTTGTTTAAAATTTATTAAATTGTGAATAATAAATAACCCAAAATTTTCTTTAAATCGCGAGTAAAAACAATTATGGTTAAATGGAATAATTGAGGGGGAAATATCCTTGTATCAATTAAAAATACGATTTAACGAGTTGAAATAAGTTTAGGCCCGAATTAAGTATAAAAATAAGTCTTTTTTTATTCACTTTAATTTTTAAATTGACTATCGAACTGACGTTTTTAGTGACGAATGGTTTTGGTTGGTTTTTATTTGGTTTTGGAGTATGGTTCAGTGAGAAAGTTTGTGCAATTTTTTTGACATTTTATTAATATGTCAATTATGAAATTTATTTTTGTTTTATTTTTCCTGTTTTTTACCATCATACTTGTCGAAGCAGCAGTCAAAAGGTATAGTATAGATAAATGTGAAAAATCGGATTCAAATTTCATAGAGCAGTGATATCCAAATTTCCTCAATAACTGTGCGATTTTACAATATCGAAAATAAATAACGACTTACCACCAATGGCTGATCTGAAATAATTTGAAAAATATAGAATTTTGACTTTTCCATCTATATATATATATATATATATATATATATATATATATATATATATATATATATATATATATAAATGTTGGTGTTTTTTTAAGGCAAACCAGAGTATGTTCGAATAAAAACAACATAACCATAAATATCTCATGAGGAAAAAAGTGTTGCAATATCCTGTGTACAGATTGCAATTTTTAGAACGTGGCGTTTATTACTCAGGTTTGAAATTATTTAATAAACTTCCGGAAAATATTTAAAAAAAAAAAAGAAAAGTTGTTTCAAGAATTTTTGTGGATCACTCAGAGTATACCTCTTGAGGAATGCTTTTACTCAGTGGAGGAGTACCTCAGCTCATAATCTCTGGGTGCCTGGGATGCACTTTGTATTCAGGATGACAACTCAAATAATTGATTAATATGAGATAACATGTGTACATGGTTCACTGTGTCTTAATTTGTTTGTATTTTATAAAATTTCTATCTTGTGTATTTGTTGAACTGTATATTGTGTATTTGTATTGTGTGTTGTGAGTAATTTTTGTATAGAATGACAAGTCAAATATATACCGCAGCACTGCTGCACTATGTATGCCATAAATGATGCAAATAAATAATTATAATAATAATAAAATGTTCAATGATAAATACCTCATTAAACATTACGTTTCTGGGGGAAAAAAATCAAAAGTAACACGTAATAATCTACTGAAATAATGATTTAGTATAAATCAATGTAGGCTTCAATTTAGATTTCTATTTACACTTGTTATTGTAAAATATTTTAAACTTACTTTGAGAGTACAGAATTGGTGGCTGCTAGTCCATAGCAATTTTAAAAAAGCTATAAATACATGTATATATATATTAATATACCAACTAGTCATAAACCCCCTAAATAAATTTGGGACGAGTTAATAATAATCGGCTTTTACGAAATTTTATAGTACTGAAACGATACGTTAACTGTTTGAAATGGTATTCCCATATCGAGTGATATATCATTTTAAAAGGAATAACCAGTAGTGAAAATCACCAAATCAGAGGTCGCTAAGAACTTCTATATTCAGTGTTAGATTTGAAACAGTAGAGGAAAATAATTTAGTTTACAAACTATGATTGGTTCGTTCATAACAAACTTCTAATACAAAAATTGTGTGCAACCTCCCTCATTAAAGACGTCCATAACGATAACATAAAAAATGTTCTCTGATCTTTTTCAAACGATTAATTTTAGAAAATAAAAACTCACTTGGAATAACGTTATATGAAAGTCTTATGACTCCTTGTATGTACTTAATCATAATTGTACAAACACTTCTAGTTTCCTTACCCCTTCTTGGATATGCAGATTGCAACACCAAAATGATATACAATCATTTCATAACCTAATAAATAAAGGCAACTGAAGGTTTGCATTTATACGAATCGTTTTCAATTCGCATCCTGTAATTTCTAACTGATCTTAATTATAGATCTTAGAATATATCAAAACATTTAACAAGGAGATTACGTATTGTTAGACAGAATCATCTGTGCTCCAGTCCGTAGGCTAAGTAGTTGAAGCGGGACGGACGACCCACGGCTTGATGGTGGTCAACATTATTATAGGGTTAAAATAGGGATTTGTTTGATGTTTATAAAAATGTTCAATAATTAATCAATTTTTATTGAACTCGTGAGATTAGATTTTTACATTAGTAATGAAAGAATGTGAGATTGTCCTGTAAGACCATTCTATGTTTTCTAGTGTTTTAATTTCATCCATATGTTGATGATTGTCTTAAATTGACACATAGACGCCTTTGTTGCTGGCTCCGGACATTCGAATCTAGATTTAGATCTTTTCTAGTCTTTTATCATCCACTTCGTTGGTATGCAATTCAACGTCACTTGATTTCTGCAAGTTAAGAGAGATTATTAGGTTTTCAAGGCATTCCCAAACCACTTTGTATTTACGGTGTTACTGGCCAATTGCTTTAATTGCTACCTGACTGCCAGTGTAATTTTATTTAAATATCAAAAGCTTCATTCAGCTTAGAATAGAGTGGAATATAGAAGCGAATTATTGGTTAAACCTTGGTCTCAGATAATACAATCCAGCACCTTTCACTCCACACCACGTCGGCTTCGCTATTGTACATGTATACAATTCCTAAAGGTAAATTCTACAAACCTCTAGAAACTATCATTTGAAGACACAAGATAATGCGAAAATTGAGGAGTTATTTCGGAAATGTTAGAATTAGCCCGCTTTTCTCCATTTCCATATTAGATGTAACCCTTGTATCTTCTTTGACAAGTTCCCATAAAACGACTTGAATATTATTTTTAATAATCCCACAAGTGGATATACAGGTCACCCTGGACATATTTCCTCATACTGAAATACATCTAAAATAAAACTGGAGTTAACCAGAGTCCACATACTAGAGGATATGCTTCACCTTAGCCACCCATAATCGGCGAATACTGATTGGCCAGTTACTGACTCACAAGTTACTCACATTACCCTAATATTCACGTTGCCCCAACAATAAAACTTCACCGCATGAATGTCTTCCTCTACATTACCCCGTCATGCACAGAAACCAATGTTTAGATTATGTACTTCATAGCGTTTCAGTTTAACATAGTTTTGTAACCTGATAATTAATAACTTTTTTGCAGACATTCAGATACTACGACGAGAGCAGACCTTTCCAGTGGGTAGGAGGCAAACAACCCCGTGCTGAACCATCGTGTGGTTTTGATGGAGCTCGCTGCAGCTACAACTGGAAGCTAATAGCTCTTCTATCAGCTTTGGCATTCATGTTTACAATCGCTGCCATATTTGCATTCAAGTATGATGAGTGTTGTTTTTGTTTTTTTAGTTATTTATATTATCGTAAAAGACAAATCTGATTTGCATTACATATTTGCAGATTTTAAGGTTATATCCAAAGAGCTACCATGACTTGATGTAGGAGGAAAGTTGACTTCGAAAAATGTTTAAAACTGTTGCTACATTTAAAATTGAGCAAAACTCAAAACCGATATTTTTTACCAGTAACGAATTGTTCAAGCTATTGTATTTATGATGAATTGATATAAACTCAATATAAATAAAAAGTTGTTAATACATTACTTAGAATCTTATGGTTTCAATTTTTATGAATTAATTAGAGGAGCTTTAGAAAATTTATGTCTCTCTTTCAATAAATTTGTCGTTTAACAAAAAACTTTGTTCATTTAAACATAAGACTGATTCAATCTTTTTCCTTAATATTTTACCTTGGTTTGGAACAATACGTGTAGTAAATTTACAAACAAGTATCTGTTTACGAACTATTGGGAAATAAACTCTTTTTTTTAACTTTAAGTGGGTTATTAAATGAAAAACTCTTGATTCGTCTACATCAATCATAAAATATATAGTATAGATTACATAAATCACATAATAGTTTAAGGGCAGTGACACTTTTAACATGTAAAGCAGATAAATATATACTGTAGCTTATGGGATTGTTAGTTTTTATTTTTTTGTTTCCTTGCATAATGTTTAACTTTTATAAAACCTTGTAATGGTACAATCGGCTAGTCACAAATAATTCCTCTTGCTCTCAGTCAACCCACAACTGACAGTAAAATGCTAATAAAAACCTAGTTTTTGTAACATTAATATGAGATTTTACATACATTCTTTAAACAACACGGCGTCGGAACAGTCATGTTTTCAGAATTGGTAGTAGCATAGATTCATCCGTCAAGATATTATGTGGCGACCCTTATAGAACTCAGTGCTTGTGTAAGAAAGTGAATTTTTTGCACCAGTTATTTATTAACTAGTTAATAAACATTTCAAAATTACACTTAAATGTTAATTTACAGCATCTACAAATAGTGCATAGTAAAGTGCGCTGTTATTTCTATACTCATTCAGTTATTTAATTAGATTCTTTTATTAATGGCATATTTATAGATAAAATAAGACTAAAGAGGATTTTTTTGTATTTTGTTTGTTTTATTTCATTTGCTTTTTAACGAAAATGTTGTATATTGTTTGATCTTGTAAAAATAGACCTCAGACAAACAAAAACGTAAATTTAAAACTCAATTTGTCAAGGCTTAGATGTAAACAACTGATGCAAGGTCAAATCCTCGACATCCAAACAAAACAACTCCGTAACTAAGCTAGGACTTGAAATTTAAATTGAATTCAGCAAACAGTTATAGAGATAGTGGGGGATTTCATCAAATTTCCCCGGAGATCAACATCACTTTTTACCCAAACTTTAACAAGAAATTAAAATAACAAAACATAACATTTGTATTTGTTTCTTTTATATTTTTAAAACCCAACAATTTCTTATTTCTAAATTATTTGTGTTACTAAAATATTGGTAGTCTATGTTAAGAGACAACAAAATGTATGCTTCTTAACTTTGGATGAAATTGATTATTTTATTATATTGTTGTATCTACAAGATTAGTTGATGTGGACATTATATCAGGTTCCAATTGTTCGCTCCTAGCTAACCACAGGACTCTCCATTGTACTCTATTGGCTGGAATCGCTATTTAAATTTCCTTCATTGTTGACTTCTTTTAAGTGTTTTTGAGCTATCTGATTTTCTCCTTTCCTGAAGATTACAGTCCAAAATTTGTTCTATGATGTTCGGATCAGTCCACATGTGTCTAATTTACTTCTTTGAGTTAAATTAGCTCATAAAAATTCTTAAAATAAAGATGAGTTCTTTATTACTAGTTCTGCCTGGCCACCAAATTTTGAAGATCGTTCTGAGGGATTACGAATACTGTAACTTACAAAACCCTTGTTAACTATGAGCCGTATAACCAAACAGACTACAATACCCATGTTAACTATGAGCTGTATAACAAAACAGACTACAATAATTCCCTTGTTAACTATGAGCTATATAACAAAACAGACTACAATACCTTTGTTAACTATGAGCTGTATAATAAAACAGACTAAAGTGCCCTTGTTAACTTTGAGCCGTATAACAAAAAAGACTACAATACCCTTGTTAGCTATGAGCTGTATAACAAAACGGACTACAATGCCTTTGTTAACTATGAGCTGTATAACAAAACAGACTATAATTCCCTTGTTAACTATGAGCTAAAACAGACTATAATGCCCTTGTTAACTATGAGCTGTATAACAAAACAGACTACAATTCCCTTGTTAACTATGAGCTGTATAACAAAACAGACTACAATTCCCTTGTTAACTATGAGCTGTATAACAAAACAGACTACAATAACCATGTTAACTATGAGCCGTATAAGAAAACTGACTACAAAACCCTTGTAAACTATGATCTGTAGGCTATAATTAAACAGACTACAATACCCTTGTTAAACATGAGCCATATAACAAAACAGACTACGTTTATGTTCAAGTAGTAAAATTCTTTTCCAGTACTTGCTCTCATATCAGTCTCCAATTTACGTATCCAACTAAAACACTACGCAAAAGTATGTACAGTTTCCCACAACCTCTGTAGGAGTTTCTCCAATTGCAAATCTTTATTTTCTTGTATTATTAGGTCCCATTATTTTAATATTGACCTAGAGCATGCCTCTCTTTTGATCAAAATCTGCTCGCAGTTAAAATTTATAAGAAATTTTGCATCAATTCCTGTTTCCACTCCATCCCTTAAATAATTTTATTCAAAATTAAATTACTCCTTAGTATCTAAAATTAAACTACAAAATGTTAGATCAAACCACTCTTTATTGTTATTTTGATTGACAAACATTTTTCACTTTGGACTATTTCAATCTCCAACTTTTACGAGATTTAGTAAAAAATGTAATTATTCCATGGAACACTCAACTCAGTTAATATATTAGTCGAGCAATCTACATTATTATAAACGTTTGAGGAAAACATTTCATTATCAGACGATGTATATCTTTATTTTATTTAAGCTCTTTTATAAAAATTAGAATTCCATCAACATGATGAACAGAGAGTTGCATTGAATCCATTATGTATGTGTTCATCCAAAGTTGTTTACAAATCTCTGCTTTAGGCGAGCTACGATCTGTCCCATCCATTCATAGTTGACTGACCTATAGGAAATGTTGCAAATTTTCTTCTACAATATAATATTCTACAGAATAACTATTGCGACTTCGTTCATAACTTAAAATAAAACATCGCCCTGTAAAGCTTCTGGATTTCCAAAATATTTCTATTATTTATTATGACATTCACATGTATAAAGTTGTAACCAAACAACTATATTCAGTTATTTCGCAATAATATATATATATATTATTGTGAAATAATAATTAAAAAATTAAATGAACGAATACAATACAGATCAATGAAAATTATATCAATGCTGAGTGATATTAGCTGTCCATCACCATTTAACAGTTTTTGGGTATTCCTTTCACACTTATATTGGTACAAGTTACTTTGATCTATTGAAAATGAATTCTGTAACTGTATAAAAGTCAAACATTTTGTAATAAGGGGAAGAAACAAACACTGTAATGACACTCAAATATTTATTTCATTTCGCTATTTATTTTCAACCTGCACTGGTCATTTACGAGCGACAAGTTACAAATATTTTTCTTTGTCCCTTGTAAATAACTTGCAAAGGTCTAAACCGGTAGTGCGATTAAACAAATTTGTAGATTCTCACAGTATTTGTTTCTGTGTATTAATCTTGAAATACACCTCTGATGTAATTTTTCAAACCACCAACACGTCGTAGTTTTCAATATTTTTAGGGGGGGGGCATATTTGGCTGGTATCGTGCGAATCTCTTCGACCAATCCATTTCTCGAAATCATCTAGATACTCACGAACTGTTCTCGAAAAATGTGGTGTTGGAATTATGTTTGAAAATAGAGGTCATTGTGAGTTGGGCTATTTTTTAATTAAGAAACAACTTCATTCATTAGAACTTTATGATACTTGCCACCTGTGACAGTTCCACAAAAAAAGTATGTAAATAAATTAAAAATAAATAAATATATTTAAAAATGGGCCTTAAACACCAAAACTTAAAATATTATCCTAAATGAAACTAATTTTGTTGCTGGTCGATTGTTAAAATTAAGTTTTGTGCGTTTATCATTTCTAAAATTTACCCATTCTAAAATTTGTCACTTAAACCCATTTCACAAGATACAATGATATTTCAACAGGCTACATTTGACTTTATGCAATAACACTATAATTAGGCATGTTTGTATGCTAAAACTGTTTATAATACCAAAAGAACGGACTTGTGTCCTTTTTGAAATTAAAAATAAAAGGCGCAGAAAACATTGCATAAAACTTTCGCACACCCATACATACACAAAACCAGAAGTACAGTCATCGTCGCCAAATATAGGTCTGTATTATTTTATCGAAAAGTCCAAAATAACTATGGATGCCGTCCTATTATGATAATATATTATATATTACAAACAAAATATTTATTTTAATATTTTAATTAGAGCCTAATCAAGGTTCACTTGTGTCATAAATTGGTCCAAAGTTTAATCATATTTTAAGATGATTAAGATTCGTTTTCATCTTTTGCCAATTTTCATCGATCATAATTTTCTTTCATATACATCTTTGCTCACGGGTTGCATAAATTATTTTCACATTTAACCAACATTTGAACGAAATCATTAGAGTTAATTTTGAGAAATTGGGTCTTTTAAAACTGCGTTTATAATGATTTTTTACTTTTCCACATCCACGTAGTATAGGAAAATTTATGTGATGGGTCAAAATATCAATGTCTAGTTTTTTTCTAATATATTAACTTTGAGGTCTTCTGTTGTATGTGCAGTGCTATACAGTCTAAACTTGTGGATCAATTTTAATCAAATTTGGTGTGTAGCCATATTTTGGCAATATCTCAGGATTTATTTCCTAATTAGCTGCCATACAAAAAATTAAGAATTTTAGAAAATCGGCATCAACCATTTTAATCAAATTTTGCCCAAGTGTATATTCACCATCTTTTCATAAAATTACCGATTCGTGAAATAGGAATTTTAAAAAAATACTTCATTCAAATTTTAGTGAATTATTAAAATTATTCACGCAAACCCTTATGCAAAATCGTAAGTAAAAAATATTACAGTTCAACAGAAACAAAAAATAAATGTCGACAGCGGTCATTAAAAGATCGATTTTAATCAAATTCACACGGTGATCGGTAAACCTTTGCAATTCTATTTTGCAAATTGCTACTTAGGTGACAGGAAAACATCGATTTAAAATTGCTGTTTTGATGTCAGGTTAGACTGAATAAACCTGTGATAGTTCCTATTCAAAAACTAAAAATGTTAACACGATTGCGAGAGATATAACTATATGAGTCTGAGAGAGACAGCCGATATGTTAAACCTATTCTCTGGCGCATGGTTATATTATAAAATGTGTTCAAGTTGTTTACTTCCTTAGAGAAAATCTTGATAGAGTTGAGATACTTGTAGATTTATAATATTTATTTACTATCTTATAATAGGTGTTGATTTTGTAGTGTTTATTGAATTAATTTTTTAATACTAGTTCATTTTCAAAATCCTTACATCTTTAAATCCAAGCAACAAAACAAGATTTTCTAAGCTTCTACGTTTAAAAATAATTTGAAAAACTTTTCACCCGATATTAACTAATGACTTAGAAATTTTCGAATGTTCGTTTAAATTTAAAAAGGTTATGGAATGATATTTGCAAAGTTTCCAGGCACACACATTAATACTCATAGTTTTTTTTATTATAATTAAAGACTAAAAACGTAGATTTAGTTTTATCATGAACTAGAAAACAATATATCAGTTTAACGACTGTTGGCATAGTAATTAATGCATCTCATTCTGTTTACATTATAACTATAGTTCTACCTTAATTCTTCGATAAATCCAAATTCAGTTAATCCTCAATTACGTTCATAACTAACTAATAAAACACAAGTTATGGTATATAGTTGTAAATATAAAATATATACTTTATTTTCCTAAATAACCAAAGGAATTTGATAACATTAAGCTACAATATTAGAGTTTGTTTTGATTACTTACAGGAAATTGTAAAGATTGGTTAAATAATACTTTTTATTCTTCATTATTAAAATTGAAGTAGAAAGATTTTATTTTAATCATAAAATCTTAAGATACTCGTATCATTGAATATGCAACGAAATATGTCCGAAATTATTCATAAATATAAAATGTGTTGCATACTGACATTGTTCAGTTGAATTAACGATAAAATTTGTGTAAGACTAATATTTTAATATATGAAATTGTCCTGCAGTACGAGTATCGAGAAGATGCATTCAAAACAATATGTCATTTAACTAAAACACGGAATTTGTTTCTGATTAAAATAATATTTATTCGGTTTGTTTTATTAACATGATGTGTTTTTCTAACTGCGAACTACTATTATAATAGAGTTGTATAAATTTACAAAACTTACAAATTCTCCTAATATCATATTCCTAAGCACTCTTTTTAAACGTGTTTACTAATAAAAACTATTTACTTTCATTATTAGATCTTCAATTCTTCAATCTCTTTTTGTATCTACTTTAAACTGAATATAGAAAATAATCATTGAAAAATAAAAAACGAAAAAAATATTATTTTTCAATTATAAGTAGGCCTACATAATAATTAATTATGTGACGATAGTAAATCACAAATGGCAAGGAGCAATCGACAATGAAACAGCTAAAGTTCAGAATCGATTTAAAATGAACATTGGATATGATAAACAACAATCTGGCAATGTGTATATATATATGAGTCCAAAATATATTAAACATTTAACAAGTTACACTGTGTTAAATATCAATTTCCACACAGTACACTTGATCTTTTTGAATCTGACAAGGCAAGAATTTTTACTTATGGTTTTTTTTTACAAGTAGCATTTGTTTTACAAAATGACTTCCTATTGTTCGTGAAAATGTGTATATTTAATTTTAATTCAAACTAGGTGATATAAAAATTATTTTTGAAACGGAAGGACAATAACAGTATAAATTAATTTTGTTAAATTTTTATCTTATTGATTTCTTCTAATTTTGTCTCACTAGAATATCTCATAAATATATTTACGTATGTACATACTAGTTATATGTGTCATATAATCGAATCAAGATGCGATAAGGTAACAAGTACTTATCCTGATTTTCGTCTTTATCATATAAGTGCAGCAGACAGAAAGGTAGTAGCCGCAAAGTTTTCAAATGCAATACAGCCTCAACGGGATAAGTTTAAACAATAAATTCCTTTAGACTGTAAATTTCGCAGAACCTTTGCATGACATAATCTCAAGGAACACTAAAGTTAGATTCAAGTGTTCTACAAACTTTAAAGTAGTCGAATTCACACAAATTTGTAAAATGCTAATATAATGTACTAAACATAAATAAAACATTTTATAATTAAATGTGTGTAATGTAACATTGGAGTTTAAACTTTGAGAAATTAAAGTTTCAAAATTTAATAAAATACTAAACACATAAATATTAAAGTCGAGACTAAGTTTGTAATAATTAATTATAATTTCCAATGTTGCATATTTTTATTTATATTTCAATTATTACTCAAGTTGATTTACACTAATCTCTTCCCAACGTAAGCAAATATATTTTTACTTCTTTCTAATAAAATAAGTTCATTGAGTATATCAATAAAATGAGTACTATCTATGAAAAATATCAAAATCAAAAGTGAATTAAAGATAGTATAAAAACAAGTTTAACATTTAAAAGCTACATTTATAGTTTTTAAGTTACAGAAATAATATTATCTCAACAAAATTAATTCTATATATTATAACGTTAACAAAAAGTATATAAACTATTTTAATACATTTAAATCTGCATTTTATATCAGTTAATACAAATATTTAATTACCTTTATACATTTGCAATTTAAAATACGACATACATTTCAAAGTTCAATATTTTGTTATGTTACAATCCATATTATTATACCATGTAACGAAAATTTTATGTATTATAATTTTGTATAATATGTATTTCATTTGGTTTGTTTATATACTAGAACTAGATTTTATATTGTATACTCCCACACAATCGTACATTTTGATATTATAAGTTACTGATAAATATATGTGCAATACCGCTTCAATACACATTATATCAGCAAAAGAGAAATATATACAAAATAGACAATAAATAACAGATTCACAAAACTCTTTGTTTTATCTCAAAACAATAAGCTCCTGTTATTGTAAAAAAAGAGTAAAAATATTTTTTTAAATGTAATAATAATAATATAATAATTTGATTATCACATAATAGTTTACATACATTTTAATATTCTCATTCTTATTTCATAATTTATTAAAGTGGTAAGTGGTATAATATCAGCTGTATGTTTAAAAATTTAATATATCCCTAATATAATTTAACTCAATATATATATACAGATATTGTTCAGATATTTAAAATAGAAAATGTAAACTGATGCAATTAAGAAAACAAAAGATTGATTATCAGCGTGAGTGTAACTGACGTGATATTGACGGAGAGCTGCATTATACCTGTCTCAACGCAAAGGCAAGCTTTAATAATTTCAGAATGTATAATCTTTTTGGGTGAAACATTGGGAATAATAATTTATATAATTCCGTTTTCATCATTCATCATAACGCTTCTTAATTTAAATAAACTTGTTATTTATTTATTTGTAATCCTTTTATTTTAAGCTTTTATGATATTAGGAAGAAGTTGATATAACATGTTTCATTTGATAAAAACATTAAAAACGGAAGGTATCTATAAATTTAGGCCTACAGGTTCAAACCGATAAATTCTGAACATTTTCTGACGTTTATATTTACCCTATACGTTATTAATATATCAAATCCTTACATCAACTTTGGGATCTGCAATATCATTCAGCGAATATTTATCTTTTTTGTTTATTTATTCTAAGCTAATTATTCTTTAGTAGTCCAAAAACTCTAAAAACTTTTTATAGTGCTATTTACATAACTGAAATTTTACTAAATAATAGTGCGTTTTAAAAATATAATAACACTTTAAAATTTTATTTTTATTACTAAAAAAGTATTATTTCTGAATTTCTGAACTGAACTTTCCGATGCATTTTTAAATAGATGAGAAATATATTTTTAATCAATTAGGTGAGAACTGATGGTTAATTAACATGGATTATTAATAAAGTATACATTTAAATAACAAACCCAATAAAAATCTATATATAATGTTTAGGTATTTTATTAACGTTATCTTGACGTCAATATGAGTACACGAGCTCTATTCGTACTTTTAATTGAAAACAATTAATAGGTAGGGATAATAAATTTTATTGATTCATTACACAAATTTACATCAATGTACTCTCTAATAATACTCCACCCTATAAGTCGTAAGCACGAAAAATAACTTAAGTTAAATATTTTTTTCTAAACAATAAAACTATTTTTAAATTCCAATACCGTTATCGTACCTAGTTTATTATAATTTCATTACCACAAAATTACTTGACATTTTAACCCAACAAGACTAATATTTTTGGTTTATTTTATTAAAATTTAAACCTGGATAATAAAACAATGTATAGCCATATTTCTTACTCCTTATCGTAACACCAATATCTCTTTTTAGTTTTTAACAGTGACAAATGATTTAAAAGTGAATTTTTTAACAAAACTTTTAACAAAAGCAAGAACGACATATGTTCTTGAGAATAAAAGTTCAAGGAACCCAATTAGAATTAGGAATCGTTAAATTGGAAAAAGGTCGCTGACAAGTTGTTAAAAGAATTTTGTTGCATGTCTAAAATTTGCGAGTCTAAAACTTCTGTTGCCAATTATTAGACCCTTTGAACCTATCGAGCAGAGGAATACAAATTTGTGTTACAAAAGTTTGTATAAAAATAAATGTAAGACGCAAGGTCAATTTTTACATACATATTGCCGACTTCAATAATCTGCGTGGAGAAAATAAACAAGAAAAGTTTTTTATCACCTGCTCAATCATCAATGTATAACGCTCAATTTCCAAATAACACTCAAATGATTCGGAGTTGTATTGAGAACACAGCTTGAATAATGATGTTGAGGATTGATAGTTAGAGCATTATAGATCTGACTATAAGAAAAACATTTTTCTAATTCTCATGTTGGATAAAAATATTCATCATTTCCTTGAATTTATTTCAAAACATAGAGCAAAGTTTATAACATATAGTTTATACTTTTTCATATTATTTATAGAAAACCAATATTTCGATCTAAAATTAAAATATCTTTAAAAGTGTAAATAATTTAATTTAATCAAATATCCAATAATATAGGTAGGCCAAAGTGAATTTAAAATTAAACGCTTATCATAAATATTTGCAATCTACACGAAATAAAAATAAAACAAACAATTCAGTCATTAAAAAAAACACGCACACAGATTCGATAAATCAGTTAAATGTTTGACCCAGAAGCCCAATCACGTAATATTTGTATAACACTAAATGACTTTCCACCTATTATATAAATAAAGTATCCAATTACAAAAATGTCCAAGCTATAAAAGGTACGAAGGTGCGCCTAGAGAAGCAGTAACAATACTTTTGGATTCGTATACAAAAGTTATATTTTAAAATTGATTACTATAATTTTTATTATTATTATTTTATTAATATTATTATGAAAAACCAAATATATATACACACACACACATTTCATCATATATATATGCCTTATAATTTATTTTCAATTTCAAAACATTTGCAATGTAACGGCTGCAAACATTTTTTTCCTCGACGTTTTCATTCCAGTTCGAATCCTTTATCTGGCGTAGATTGCATTAAATAAATTTTGAGAATTAAATTCTTCAAAACTTTTATATTGTTGAATGAATTCTCACTTTTTGTATTTTTTCGAATGCCTACTGAAAGTGTTGCTTTAACTGTGTGAATAAATTGTGGTGTGTAAAGCGTAGAGATAAATTAGTAAAACATCTTTAATTCCTAACTGTTGTTTGAAATGTTAAAATAACACGAATGTAATATACTGTTAATTGTAGACGTAAAATATATTGATAAGATATGGAATATAATGCAATTTTTATACACTTTATTTTTAAAAACACTTTTGGTATTTATAATATAAAATTTGAATTTTAATAAAAACATAATTGAAAATACATGATAGATTGATTTCTAAGGATAAGAATAGTTTGAATTTGAAAAGTGATTTTAACAGAAACATTTAGGAATAAAAATAAAACAATGTTAGAAGATATTTGATATAAAGTAAAATAGCAGAAAACCCTGAATAAATTATAATTACACATTCAAGCTTTTTGTGCAAGTGTTTTATCTGTATTAAAAATCACTTTGAATGCTCTTCAAATATTTTCTTGCACCTTTCTAATTGATGCAATTGTCTCCTAGAACCGTCAAATCTCGGAATCTTTTTTAGATACCATCATCTAAGATAGAATATATAAAAATTGAAGATGGTGACGTCACGCAACAGCTTTAAAATTATAAAGGCTCTTAATGAAACCATAGAAAATAATAACTCTGCGTATTATATTTATAATTCATACAAATATATTTATAATTTTCTTTCAAATATTTTACAATTGACAGCGGCAAATCGATTATTTTTCCAAATATATTAATTATGTAACTTAAGCAGACACTTCGCCACAAGACAATTCAAATAAACTCGCTGGCGAAAATTGCATTACAGAATACTGAGTTTATTTGTATTCGACAATTTATATGAAAACACAGAATAGTTAAAATGAGAAATTTATTAACTGTAATTAGTCAGAATGAAAAAAATGCTAATTCGTTAAAATAAATACAGTTGAACGAAGTTTCTTTTGTGAAACTAATTTTTACAAACAGAAGTTGTTAAAAACTAAATTTTAATCCTAGAGATTTTTTTATTACATTTTTTGTAATATCTTTAGACATAGTTGAAATATAAGATGAGAACAAATTGTCAGCGGAAGAATAATATAAGGTGACAGTATACGAGGATTAGCAGAAAGTTGAAAATTATAAGATTCCATCGATATTAAGAGCAATAATCTAGTAGTTGTGGAAAAACAACGTTATTGTTGAATTTTGTTTAAAGCGATTTCAGTTTTTAATGAACCTAATTCACACAAACAGAAATAGACTGTGTGAGTATTAATATATGTGTTGTAGTGCCTCTATGAAGATTAACTACAAATAAAAATATAAACTGTATGATTGACACGAGAAGTTTTCTGTAAACAACGTAAGTCAAGACTATAATATAACCATGTCTTTGGTATAGGTGTAAATCTGTCTCATGTACAGTAAGAGCTCATTAACTTTTTGTGCAGGAACTATCATTGGTTTTTCCAGTCTTGTCTGACATCAAAACAGCAATTTGAAATCGTTCTAGTACCAAGTAAAACCATCTGTTTTCCTGTCAACTAAGTAGCGATTTGTAAAACAAAAATTGTAAGATAAAGGTCACCCTGTGTATGAATTCTTATCTCCCTACTACTATTATGTATATTAGGTAGCGTAGACTGTTTATTTTTACTTTTATATGACGACGACTGAAATAACATTTTTTGTGACAATTAGTTTTGGTTTTGTTTTGGAGATGGGTGAGTGGGAAAGTTTGTGCAATTTTTTTCACCAAAAGTTACAATAATATCTGAACTGACAATTTTGGGATTATAGCGACCAATCAGTTTTGTTTATATCAAATTTAAGCAAAATTTTCCGAAAATCGTATATGAAGATAAATATCAAAATCATTGTGAAGTAAAAGAACAGTTTGTACTGGTCAGGAATTTTATTTTATTTTTATTTTACTACTATATTAAATTTTAAAACTTTGATAGAAATCAAACATGAAGACTAATTTGTGGCACAGTGTTATCGAACTTATACTGTTTTAAATATATAAATATTCTTCAGAAAAATATATCCTTCTATACCAAGTACCTCCGTTGTATACCTCCCTTAAGATACCTCCCCATAAGAAATACCATGGAAAAATTGAGTAGAAAAATATTTTTTCCTTAGGTATAAATAATGTTACATTTTTGGATATATGGGTATGAATATTGTTTTTAATTAGTGTTTGTTTTTCTAAGAAAGTTACTGCAATGGTTTTGAACCGTTTATTTATATTTGTTTTAGTATTTGTATTTTTGATAATTCACAACATTTTGAAATGAAGCTTAAAATTGGTAAATCCACGTTAAGATAGATAATCATTTCTAACCTGTGATAGATTAATCTATTCTGTGTACAGACATTACAGATATGAGCAGAAGCTGGCGTGTTTGTTATGGAAGATAGATATGAGGGATATCACAATTATACCTACAGCTGAGAACACAAACAAGTCTGGAACCAGTATGGTAAGTACATCCCGTATTATGGTTTGTTAAAAATCTTTTTGCTTTAAGATTAATTTCAGATATTTCGTTTTCGGAACTCTAGATAGATTCAGTATTATTTTTGTTTTGACTTCCGATTAGTCCAAAATTTAGTTTTATAATTAATATCTGACTGTTTATGTTATCTCCTAAAACATGCTGATTTAGAAACGATATCACTAAAAAAATAACAAATTTAAAAGAATTCCACTGTTATAAAATATCTAATTTCTCGAAATCTACTCTATTGATTGCAATTAAATTTTGTGAAATATGAAGGTTGATAAGCAAACTACAGCGGCTAATCGCTAATAGAAAATAACTTTTCTAGACTAATAATTAGCAATATAATTAACCTTGACTACAAAATAAAAACTTTCATTTTAATAAATTACGACATTCGCTTATTACGAGTTAAAAATAATGACCCTTAGAAAAGGGTCTAGAAAACTCCTGTGCCTAGTAGGCCTATATTAGAAATTTCAACAGTAGGATAAGAAATGTGTTATTTAATATCTAACTTTGTTATAAAGTATTTTATTAACCTTTAAAGGTACTTTACACTTTATTGTACTTTTAATACATACTTAATTATAAGAGTAAGGGAGTAATCAAATACATCAATTTTAATGTCTACAAAAAAGCATTAATAATTTTACAAGCAAACAGTGACGTCTAACTTTCTCCAGGAAGATCTTTCTTTAACAATATTTGTATCATCACGCTACAACAAAATGTAGGCCTATTACAAACTCGAATTTTGTTTAGTAAAATATTTTTACTATAATATTTTTAACATATTCGAAAAATAAATAGTGTATGTAAATTGTGCATTTGTGCATTGTAAAATAATTGATAATTGAATGGAAGGAATAAAAAACATTGGAGACAGATTGCGAAACATTTTCATTACACAAACGTAACGAAATAGCCTTCATAATTTCCTCAGAAAGGATGATGGAAAGACGTCATTCCTAGAGCCTTTTTTTTGGCCAAAACAAACCAAACATGTATGTATATTTTCATCACAACCTGTCATCGATTTCTTTTATCAATCACAAAACGTTCTCCGTATTACGTATTTGTGAGAAAATAAATGAAATCGAACAATACGTAAATACTCTACTTTAAAAGACATTAGATAACGATGGATTGTTTATATTAGTGATACAATGTATTCGTACATTGGCCTTCATTTGTGTTTATAAAACCAACACATGACGTTTCTAGAGTATAGATCATCAGTTCTCGTTAAAATTAATAAAATAACAAGCATGACAAAGCATACATATCTTAAACTAAATCTAAACTAAATCTAAAAAAGAGACCCTAGTTAAAACGAGGCTAAAAATGGCATCTAGGACAGTAAAAACTATATTTACCGTATGTAATAGGCAGTTTGTTTCAAATTATTGTAATTGATAAAGTAAAAAACTTTGTAAAGTATAAATAATAGAATTATAAACAAAGACAAAATAAGAAAAAAGTACTAGCGAAACAAAAGACATCTAAATATAAAAATTAGTAAACGCAAACCGAACAAACTATTAAATTGATAAATCGAAAATTTTCTAGCACAATGGGTTCGAAAATCATTCATCGGGCAAAGATAATACACGGGAGGATAAAGTCATATAAATGTAAAATAAATATACCCTCATATAAAAGCTAGTGTCATAACAACCAAACCCAGTCTAGAGTTAAGTCCCTTATGGATTTCATTAATAAAATAAAAATAACGATTCCTCTATATTAAATAAGACTAAATGTGTTTCAATTTATTTATAGTAAGTCGTGATTATAAGATAACTCATAAGGGAGTGGGTAATATTTATTACCCCCGATAAACCGTTAAGAAACATTCCGTTGGCGTAAACAGTTAGTTGTTAGTTAACCAATGCTTGATCTCAGTTCAACTTTATGTTAAAGTGCAATACCATTGACTTGTAGTGTTTCGTGATTATGTTCTTATGTAAACCTTAGTTATTCTGATATTTCAAGCCTAGCTTGCCTTTCGGTTCCTATTTTAAAATTACTTCTTTAGTTTCAGGTTCCAACATAGTCCTAGGATACTAAGTTATGTTGGGCCTTTTCATGTTTATCTTGTTGTAGATTTTAAACTTATAATGTTCGAATTAAGCTTATAGTAAATTGATTCATACTTTAGAAACGTCGGATTTTAGTTTTTATGTAACAGCAAATGTCCGAACAAACTATATCGATATACATAGATTATAAAGGTGGAAATACTGCTAAATGCGGCTTTGCTAAAAACTTTGAAGACAAAGTTAGGAATAGCAGACAATTTTAAATATTTAAAACAACTTTTGAATTATAACTCCAAGGCAAAGTTATTATATTGTTTTAACAATTAAAATGTTTGGCTCGTGATAAATTGTCTAACTTTTGTATCCATGATTATAGAACAAAACATATTACGTTGAACAGAACAAATCAATCAAACTGTGAAAACACATTGTATATGAAAATAAAATACAAATACCTGCGTTTGTCATTTATAATTGTATAAAAGTTATTAAAAAAGATACGTTCTAACAAATAAATCATGTACATTACAAACAAGATTGCACACAACACTCTATAGTGTACAAAATGTAATTACTTCCCTCTCGTCGTTAAAAAACAGTGGAAGTGCCCTTTTGATTAAAAACTTTTTCGTCTGAATTTGATAAAATGTGTTTTGATGTTGTTTTTTTTTAAATGCTTTTAACTTAAAACATATTTTTTTACCATTATTTCCAAATAAAGGTTTTCAGCATTATTTTGTTCTTCACAATTTGAATTTCAATTTTAAAATAATGAGTAACTTTCAAATATGTAGTTGTCAAACTCTATGGTATTCATTGAAAATCGATATAGACTCTAACAAAAAAAATCACCAACTCTTACACAAAATCAAATACCAATCAAAATACAAGAAGGAAGCTGTCCATTCGTAACTCAAAATAACGGACTTTCTCAAAATTTGTGTTAAATATTTTTCTAAATATTAGTCTCTGAGGGCTCAAACAAAACAATTTGGTTGCCATCTCTCCAAAAATGCTTGTTCCACGAGCAAAAAAACTAAAATTAACTCGACGGTTCTGAGTTCATTTCTGTCCTCACCACTGTAGAATTTTCTTCTTGCGAATCTTCATATAAAATTTGATCAAAATCACTTGACACATTTGAACTTTTGCAAGTGGTCCATTTTCCTTTTAACCGATAACGCCCTAATAGACATTTTAGAAAAAAAAATAGTGATCAGTAACTTTTGTTTGGTTACTGATGAAAATATTTCTAGCCTTTTTTGAGATCTTAGAAATTTTGAGTTTTGTTGGAATGACACCTACCCCAAAAATCTGCCATTATTTTAAAAGTTGGTAAACATGTTTATACTTGATTGGCCTTCAGAACACTGAACAGATAACAAAAGGTTATCATTACATTATTTTATAAACTTTCGACTCAGGAAACCTCAAAAAAGATACTTTTGCGTAGACTAAACCTCATTATCAATTTTTGGCGTCATCACATAACTTTCACTATAGCCTACTACTTATATATTATGAGAAAGCAAAAAAGGGCGTACCTCACATACAAACTCAATTTGGGTCCTTGTTTTATTTAGTTTTAGAGAAGAATTATGATACCGTGTTTAAAACTTTTGTTTTTAGATTCAAGTGTGCCGGCATAGTGCCTTGTGCAGTCTGGTGCCAGAACTGAGTCCAAAGAGAGCTTACACACGTATAGGGTTGTATAAAGGCAGTATAGTTGCTATTAAGCCTATATACAAACGCAATATAGACATCACAAGAAATATACGCAAGGAACTTAAACAGGTTAGCTGTATTGGTATTCATTTAATCATTAAGTCTGTATTACGATGGTCGTAAAATCTAGAAATAGTTTCCTTCATTTTTAGTCTCTAGAAACCAATTTAGATTATTTTCAAAATGTAGATTACCTATGGGTTTTTATTTTTATTTTTGCGTATTATTTAAGGAGTGAAAATTGATTCAAAATTTGTAACTTTTAATTTGAGGGTGGTTATCCTATTAATTTTGGACCACACTGCGTAATGCTTAGATATAAAAATAATTTAAAAGATGAACAGTGATTATTTCCCATTATCTGAAGAATGAGTAGTCACCTCAAATTTAACGAACTATGTTTTTATGTTTGTTACGATAGTAACATTTCTCGTTAGTGAATCGATTTAGGTTTAGGAACACAGAAAATGGATGTAAAAGAATTCAAGTTTGTTTCAGTTGAAGTTTACAAATATTTATAAATTTTAAGATGTCTTTAGCACAACGATGAATGTATATGCAGACAGTTATTATTTCAAACATTTAATACTAAAGACCAAAATCTAAATTTGGATATTTCAATTTAGCGACTTCACAATATTTGCTTCAATTCTTAATTATATAGTGTAAACACATTTAACCAAATTAAATTAATGTCTGTTAGGTAATCACACGTATTGTCACCACATAATCTATTTATGTCAAAAATATTTCATGATACTCAAGGACAGAAAATTATATGGTTTCTGGTGCAACCTAGAAGTTTAAACGATAATATACCTATTTAATAACAACTGTGTATCGCTTGAAAAAAAACTTGAATCACAAACAAATAAGAATATGAGATAAATACTTCAATTTCTACTTACCTGATCCTTATTACTTTAGATCCGGGAAGTGAGACATGAAAACATAATTCCTTTCATCGGCGCCTGCGTAGAAGCCAGTAACCTTTGCGTCCTGACAGCTTACTGTGCACGTGGCAGCTTGGAGGATGTCCTGGCCAATGAGGACTTGCATCTGGATAACATGTTTGTATCATCTCTAGTAGCAGACATAATAAAGGTAAGAAGGTTGTTTGTTGCTTAATAAACTTAACTTGCAATCTCAAAAATGATTTGTGTAGTATAGAAAGTAACTACAACATATTATAAGGTAATCCGGTAAAGTAAATTTATTTATTTATAAAAATATTGTGCTGAATTATATCTTTCAAGTTTAACCTAAGATATCGGTTTAAAAATGGTGAACAAAAGTGTATAATCTTAATTGCAGATCCTGAACCTTAACCAATGGTTTAACCACCCAAAATGCAAAAGGTTTCCATTTATCATGCAATCGAAATTAAAAACTTTGTGTGATTTTTTTTTTTTGTTCCTAAATTGTAACAAATGGTTTCATAAAGGTTAACCTAATTTTGATAACTGATTTTTACTGCTGTGTAAAATCTCTGTCACGGAATTAATATGTAAAATTGTTGGTTTGGCCAAACAACATTGAGTCACCGTTATTAAAATTTGTTTTAATGACATCTGTTAGCGAAATTTGATATAAAACCACCGCCTACATGTTTTGTTGCATCACTGTATCAGAATTGTCAGAATGTGTGACAACAATATGAATTAATTTCTGTTGTGCGTTCAATAATTCCGATGAAGCAAAATTGTGTCTAAAATCAACATTGATAAATCAATCCAGATAATCCAGTGATGGAGCAAAATAAACATGTATGGATAAATATATATATATGAAATATAAATATATGTATGTCTGTAAATTGTAAACCAGGACTTATGATGTATCCACAAAAGTTAGAGAGCTAATCTATGTGACAAACATGTTTTGTTAATTTTTTAATTATTACAGGGAATGATTTACTTACACGACAGTGATATTATATCCCACGGAAACCTACGCTCCAGTAACTGCCTGGTAGACAGCCGCTGGGTTCTGCAGATCACTGATTTTGGTCTTCATGAATTTAAAGGTTATTAACTTATGGAGACATTGTGTTTTATAATTTATAATGTCGTTATTTTAGTTTGCTTAGTTTTGTAATTGACCAATTCGTTTTATTAAGTGCTATTGGGACAGCAATACGTTTTCTAATTGATTAAGATTTATTTATCGAATTTTCTTTAGTCATTCAAAAAATGTTAGCGTTAACCTAGTGACGTATAGTTTGTAGTGTACGAAATACAAGGTAACTGAAGTAGGACCTTCACCTCTACTAACCAAAATGAAAAAGTAGTGTTGTGACACAAACTTATATTCACAATTAAAAGAGAAGACTGCCAGTTTTTTTTTTTTAATGTTTGTTATTTTATTTACGTTTTTTTTCCTTTCAGATAATTACAATTTCATATGTTTTGTCCCTTGTTGTGTTTATTTTAGGATTTTTTTTTATAGACGCTATATATATATATATATATATATATATATATAACACTTCACTGCAGACATACATATTATTTACTAAACATATAACGGCGTATAGATTCTATCCACGGCTAGAATGAGTTATACGTTTTATCTGTATATTGCATATCTATATTTATTCAAATTGTGGAGTGTAGAATAGTTTGTTTTATGAATTGTTGGACAAGTTTATTAACTTGTAAAATGAAATAGGTACTTTCACAAAATCCAACCAATTTTTAACTTTTAAATATAATTTTCCACCCGTATGTCTTCCATGATAGATCATTTTATTCAGCTTTCAAATCTGTACTTAATGTGTGTTTTGAGATGAAAATGAAATTGTTGAAAATTTATCATAATAAAATAATTTATTATAAACCAAATAAAATGTATATACTTTGATACTTGGTCGTGTTTCTACTCGCTACATTGCAATTGTTTTGTACATATAAATGTGTTTATTACTTGGCACTTGCCCGTTCCTCAACTACCTCGTGTTGGTAGCGTTACTTAGAAATTGTTTTAAATAGAATTATTATTAACGGAGGGTAAAAGGTTAATTTAGTTTGTTAATTATCTCAGAACCGTAAATTATCGTTTACATGCGTCTGGATCTTCATATTTTACCATATTTTTGTCAAAATAAGTAAAAGGTGATCTTTATATCAGACCTTTTCCTACATCTCTATAGATGTTTTTTTATCTCAAACTAGCATTTTTTATACATGGTGTTAAATACTTTTAATTTGTTTGGAAACGGAGAACGTAATTCCTCAGATACATAAATCCGTTTGGATCAAATATATTTTGTGTAGTTTTCTATTTCATAGGAGAATCGCAATTTTGAATTAGGACAGACATTTTTGGGAGATACGAAATGAATGCAAATCTCAATACGCAGTTTTTCAATCACAATACTTTTACCCTTTATAAATAGAAATTGCAAAGAAAAAAATACATTTTTCATATTACAGAAAATAATAAATTTATTTGTTATTATACTTTAAATTCTGTATTGTGTATTTTTTTATAAATATTTAGTGTTAAACATAAATCTTACTTCAAAATAATTATTAGATTACCTTGTTCTTTGCTTCAGCTGGACAAGACGAGCCTGATGCAGAGTTTAGAACACTTCACAGGAAGCTATGGAGAGCGCCAGAACTGTTACGGCATCCAAACCCTCCTCCCAGAGGTTCACAGAAAGGGGATGTTTATTCCTTCTCCATTTTGTTGTACGAGGTCGTGGGGCGTCAAGGTCCTTGGGGAAACATTGGGTTGTCTGATAAAGGTAATAAACATGTTTTATATATTCTCCATTCATATGATTTAAAAGTAACTTTGATTTGCATTAAACTGTTTACACCTAACCATTTTGTATTTTATTTAGCTACCATTACTTATATTATTTATAATGTATTTGGTATAAAATTTAATATAATAAAAATGCATGTAACATTTCAACCTCACTCAAAACTCAGGATTTTACTTTCTCACATATATGAGCCTGTAGAATTGGTGTGAGTCATTAATATTTGATATATCGTTTAGACATTTAATATTATTTAGAAACTAAACGTTAAAATAAATTTAAAATGAAATATAAGCAAGTATTAAGATGGAATGGGTGCGAAATATTTTACGATTTGATAAATTGAAAATTTACATAAGTCAAACTCAACAAGTTTGTTACAATTTTTAAATTATGATTTAATTTCTGATCTCTAAGACAAAAGAGATCAATTAATTTCAAAATAGATTTTTTAATTTATCTATAAAAAAAAGTCTAATTATTTTTTAAATATTCAAAGAATATTACAGAAGTAACCTTGTAGCGTAATTTTTAATTCAGTACGTTCATAAGAGTATTTTATTTATTCAATAATACAGATAGGAAAATCTCAGTCTTTTCAGGATTTATCATAAATGTATTTAGATATTTTTTTTAAGTATTAGTGATTTAAAAATTTCTACAACATATTTATAAAATTGACTAATAAAATCGATCACTAACTTATAAAATATATAGCGTTAACCAATTCTTCTTTTGTAGTTTACAAAACCTAAATAAAAACATGTTTTATCTCAGAATACGTATTTAGGAAGTGGCAAATTTTATTTCATGTTTTTCTGTAAATAATTATCCTAATTAGGCGCAAGACTTTTTAAGTTTATCTCTTTGTAGAAATAGTGAACCATGTAACAGGAGGCCAAATGTTGCTGCGGCCGGATACAGCAGGGCTTGATGTGGCAGAGTCTGTTGTACGTTGTATGTATAGCTGTTGGGACGAAGACCCTGAGACAAGGCCTGACTTCAGATTTGTCAGAGTTAAGCTCAAGGAGATGCAAGCAGGACTGTAAGTCTTATTTAGTAATGTGTTGATTTGCAATTTTGTATATACAGCTAGTTACGTAAATTATCAAGAAAATGTTACTAGGCGACGGAAATTTAATAATTGTGGAACCTACTGGTAAGCATGTTTAAAAAAAAAGGAAAACAAATTTCAGGAATAAGTGTTAAAATTTATTTAGCATAAATTCTGCTGAATTAAATTTGACCATTTACAAATATTTCCTTATAACAACACTTCATAGTTTTTTTTGCAAAGAAAAGAAAATTACAGAGGTTTTGGATTTTAGTAAAAAAAAGAATTTATATAAGGAATTTAAGTTTTTGAACATATATATATAAAAGGTCAAAATTGCATATTACCGTTAACAAGCTTATGTATCATCCAATACTTAGTTTATACATACATATATAGATAGAGAAATACATTTTAAAAACTAGATGATCATATACTATTTTCCATTTAAAAAAAGAGACAAATTTATGATATATAAAGATTAATTTTGTTTTAAAAATATTTTTTTAATTTTGAAAAATAACCCCTTTGGGGTCGTTAAAGCCGAAAGATTTTGCATGCAGCACCACCCAATTATTGTTTGTTTATAAATTAGTGCACATTAACTTATATATATATATATATATATATATATATATATATATATATATATATATATAAAAAGGTGAAGACACATTATCATACAGAGTTTTGTTCCAAAAAAGATTATTTTTCACTAAAGGATAATTTCACAAGCAAAGTTCCTTTTTATTAACAACTGTCATTTTTCTAAAGATTTATATTTCCTTTTTATGCATATGCACGTGATGATAAGGTGCATGATAAGAGTTTGAACCTGTCTGCGATTGCAATCTTGAAGCAATTTCGGAGCAATCTCGAAGCAATCTTGAACCAGCTTTTTGCTAAGCAGAAAAGCGTGTCGAAAAGAGATTTAGACAAACTCATACAGGTTGTTCGACAAGTCTTTGTAATGAAAAATGATTCTTTAAATTTATTTAAAAATGAAAAAGGAAAATTATCAGAATTACAAAATGTCCAAAAAAGATTATAAATAAGTTTTTCTTTGATATTAATAAAGAATCTAATATATATATATATATATATATATATATATATATATATATCGATCTTTGTTTGAGATAAAGAATTGTAACAACAGTTAGAAAATCTTTTAAACAAAGATTCTAATTAAGAAAAACATTTGACTAGTTAACACTTTGATTTTATGACTATTCAAGTTGACGTCGGCTCGCTCTGTCGTTATGAGGTGAATAGGCAAAGTAGGTGGTGGTGTACGTCGGCTGTCTGGCCGGTGATGGATTTTTGGAGCGGGGAATGGTGAAAGAGTCGGGTTTTAAAGTTTAAAAGTAAAAATAGTACGGTGCTCGGGGATCATAATATGGGAGGTTGGGGATGGTATAGGAGTAAGGAAGAGGTATGGCGGTAATGGGAGTAGGTTTACGCCACATCGGGCACGGTGCCAGAGTTTGGCCCTGAAAAGGTCCGTAAAGTTGCGGCGACGGAGTTTGGTCCTTGGTAGGTCCGTTCAGGATTGCCCCAGACTGATGGGCCGTAGACTTCCGCAACTCACGGCTAACTTTTCTTTGCAGTCGCCGTACCGCTCGACGCTGCTGATTGTTTCGCCTCCCCGGCATATAGCACAGGGGTCCGCCGGGTAACCACTACCCTACTGAATTTCCCTTACGGGAGGCGGTGAAGGTAGTAGCTCGCCGGGTTTCCCCTATTTAGCTATTTCCCTGACGGGAGGCGAGTTGATGATGTTTGAGAATAAGAAAAAAAGAACAAAGTTTGAATTTAAGATTTTAGATTCGGCTTTAGTCGTTTACTCTGGAGTATCTCTACTGCTGGTAAATGAGATAGTAACAAAACAAGGTTGTAACTCAGACTCCTCGGAAGGATCTGAGTGTTCACATGTAAGATCGTGTTCTGAGAAGAACACGATGAGATCTGATGAATTTTTTGAGAATACTACAGTTTATATAGTATTCTGGAGCGTAGAACAATGGAAAAGCCATTGTTCTACTTTCACTATGACGCGATCCAATCACAGGCTGGCTAGAAGCAGGGGTGGTGTAGCGTGCTGTGATTGGGTCGCATAGTCTGAAGTTTTGAGTTTAGCGAAAGTGTGTTTCGCGGTTTTTCGCGGTTTATCGCGAGTTGAGCCTGGACCAATCAGCGAGCTGCCCTTACTGTTCGACAGAAAGGGGAGATGTAGGTGTTTTGTTGGCCCAGGTTGCCGGCACTGAGGTCCGGGAGAAGTGCGGGGAAGTGTTCTCAGCGTTTGGTGTGACCAAACGCCGAGAAGTGTTGGTTTTTGTAAGTCGGGTGAATCAGTTCCAATGTAAAGAGGCGATGGCAAAGTTTATAATTAGTTTTTTGTAAATTGTTTTTTTGAATGAAAGAAGGTTATTCTATTTTTTTTTTTTTACAAGACATTAGCTTTCAATAAAAATTACTGAACAATTAAAAGGAAAATAATCCTAGTTAAATTATTTTGAACAAAACATATATCAGTAATTGAAACTTAAAATATTAAAAGGTTTATATTATGGTCAATTCTAATTACCTGGAAATTGTTGAAAAATGCCTAGAAGAGTACATGTGCCTGACTGTCGTTGTGCGATTGAAAATCTATGTGTAGAAAACAAAACTCACAAAAACTAATATAATTGAACTGTAACACATTTTTTAATTTAAAAGAGAGGAGAACTGATGTGATAACTGTCTTGATGTAGATTTTCTAAATTTTGAGATTTCATGTTTAATGAACAAAAAAAACTTCAGTTTAATAATGTGATTTTGCAACCACTGACCTAATTTTGCTAAGCTGTCGGACAAGTTCATGGGAGGGAGAATCGTATGATGGCGGATTATGATATTCGCCGCCAGGTCTCAGCACCGGGCGAATGCGATATCGTAAGTAGAAGGTTGGCTTACATATGTCGATAAGCAGATTTATTTTTAGAGTCTGAAGGACGTTACAAAAATTAGCTAAACAATTTGAAATTGTTTAATGTTTTTTTATAATTGGTTAATGTAGAAAATTAAAATTAAGTACTCATCCAATAATTATTAACCCTTAGTTTATAGCTTAATACAACTTTAACTAATGAAAAATTTCGGAAGAGAAGTACTACGTAGAGATTTGGGGTTGTTATGTCACTTAAAAAATTAAGTAAGCCTTCTTAAAGAGCGTTACAAAATAGATATCTTATTATTTGTGCACATATGTTTTAAGAAAATGATATTCAAGGAAAGAGTGATTTATAAGTATAGCATGTTTGACAGGGAAGAAGGAATTTTATAATTTGTTTTATATAGACCAAAAAATTAACATATTTTTTCCTAGTATTATTTTCAAAAACATGACATACCTTTAAACAATCACAGTTAGACACTTTACTTGGCTTTCTGTAATTGCAATATTTATTTTTGAAATAACAAAATAAAGAGAAAAAAGTTTCAATTAGAGAAGATTTTTTTTTTATATAAATTAGTATAATTTCAGATAAATTGACTAAACTGCATAGAATTTAAAAGAAGAAATAACAGCCTGTAGACTTTGTTCAGAAACGTTTCTTTGACTGTTTGCCTTTTTATAAGGGTTAAAAATTCTATGTAACATATTAGTGCATTGTTTTTATAATTTGTGTTTAAGTGTGTCTTTTATAACAGTATTATATTATAGCACATAATATTGCATATATACTAAAGCTGGAAGATGCGGGCACTTTCTTTTAACGAAAGCTTTACTTATGCTATTTTAATAACATTTGCGTTAAATAACGATAAATCCAGAGGTTAGAATTTATGTTTGAAATATGAGATTATCTTTATTAAACAACTCAGCTGATTTTTATAAGATTTACACACTAATCTGTTTCTTTAGTGGTCTATGCATTATGAAGACTGTTTTCTGTTTTTAATTTGTGGTCTACAAAGATTATTTTGTGTTCTTTTTTTAAACACGTGATCGTCTCCAGAGACAACATGTTAAACCGATTTTTTGAAATTTTATAATTTTTCTTAAATTGACGTTGGCTTCAGATTGTATAATTTCACCTTTTAACATAACTAACATAATATGTTAAAAGAAAAATGTACATTAACGTCCAAATGTTTTAAAATTTACAAATTGTTTAATTTGCAACAATTAAAATTATTAATTCTCACATTCTCTTTCAGCAAACCAAACATATTTGACAACATGTTGGCCATAATGGAGAAGTACGCTTACAACTTAGAAGGATTGGTTCAGGAGCGCACCAATCAGCTGACTGAAGAGAAGAAGAAAACTGATGCACTGTTAAACAGAATGTTGCCCAAGTGAGTCTATTTTATACACAATTAAACTTTTATTACTTCAAAACACGTTTTATTCCTCTTTTATAATAGTTACGTAATAAGAACAGTATTGTGATAGTGCTACAAATTTTAAAATCACTTGTTCAATATCTCTGGAAGTTTTGAACCCCATTTATACTGTTTTCAAAATTTTGTCTGTCTGTAAGTTTGTACTTTCTTATATCTGTGACACTTTTTACTAACAATTTTAAAGTTTGATGTGGACTGAATGGTTAGTTTTTACCAATTATATTTTCACCAGCTTGGTGGTGAAAGTACGATGAGGTTGAGAAATGAACGAAATAAAAGTACAATCAACAATTTTTCAATTTTGTGTAGAGTAGTAGTCCCGCGGAATGATTCAAATTCAGTCAAAATTGCTTAAAAAATCTGTGGATTAACCAGTTTTAAGTGCGAATCTATTTGTATGGTACATAAAAAATATGTAAGCAAAATTGGGGAATTTAATTGGAAAATATCTTACAATATGTAATTTGTGTTCTTATTTCAATCTTAATAGATATGAATTTGAAACATACAAGACAAAAAGGGTAATAAACGAATATTTTATTAGTTTTAAATTTATATTCCTTTACTATGCATAGGACTGTAGCCGATGCATTGAAGAGAGGCGATCCTGTGGAAGCTGAAAGTTTTCAATGTGTAACAATATACTTTAGTGACATTGTAGGCTTTACTGAACTCTCAGCTGTCAGTACTCCTCTTCAGGTAAAACAATAAAGATAGTTTGTAATTAGTTACAATTATAATATAAAATTATGATATTAGTAGTGGTGTTGATTTATTTTCCAATAACATGCACGTAAAAGAACATATTTCCAATTTATAATATCAACCTAAAGTCACAACACAAGAACATATCCAATCATCAATTCGATTGCATCAAATGCTTTCAATCCAAGAACGGACCGTGTATCATATTGTGCGTCCGATTTATTATAGAACTTCTCTTACTTCAACTGTTCCATTTGACGGCTGCTTACGGCGATGAAAATACGATTTAAAGTTTCAATGACTTTTAAATTTTTTTATTAGTATTGAACATAATAACTTTAATAACATATTAATTTTCTAATTTTGCGATTAAAATATTTTATGTGACTCGCCTTTTATAATTATAATATTGTATAAATGCATATAATATCTAGTTTATATGAATAAGATATGAACTTCGATATACCGATATACCGTATATATACCCTCTCTATTTTAATTGCTTTTTTCTTTTTATTTCTCTTAATTAATAAACTATTAACCTTTACATTATATTTGATCGTAAGTCAAAAAGATTAAATACATTATAAATATTTTAAATTGTTTCAAAAACAAGGGAACCACACAATGTATCAACTATATTAAATTTGACCTCAAAACTTAAATCTTATAACTATAACTAAAATCGGGCTGTAAAATAAATAGTTGAACATTTTGAGGTTAAGTTAAATTTTGGGAAAATAATAAAAAGTATGTTCTTTTAAAACTATATTTAAAAAATAAGTTTCATTAAAATCATTTTAATGTTTTAAATTAGGTTTTGTTGTTTTTGTTTATAATAAATTAAAACATTTTCGATTTCCATGAGGTTACATAAGTAGTATTTACGTAAACAGTGGTACTGTTTTATTCTCTGATATTTCCGTTTAACTTGTATGTTTCTTATCACACAATGTATTTTATGTTACACATCAATATGAATTAGAGTAAAATATAAATAGTATTCTGATCATTTACACGTCCATCGAGGCCCATCAGTGGTGGATGGTAAATAATCAGTTTTCAATTAAGTCAGTCAGCATTCCGGCTTTAATATATACCGATGGGAACAGCAAAAAATTGACTTACTCTCACAGTAATACCAATGAATGACAAATCAAAAAGATTAAGACATCCTTAAGGCATATAACTTTTATTTATCCCTGTGAGCGGTAAATTGTTCAAATGTAAATTAGTTGTAGTCTTATTTATTATGTCGCGCATAAGACAGTAGTTGTATTGGTCTTACAATAACGATTTATTGAACATAAGCATCGAAATTATCAATAAAATAAATTTCTTATACAGTAAGTCTGCAATAAAAATATGTTAACTTCAGAACACTAACAAACATAAGAACACTAACAAGGAAACAAAAAGGCAAGATAAAAATAAGGATGATCAGTTAATTAGCATCAACTTTGAGCGAATTTTAAATTAGTCTTATACGATTTGTGCCTGAATATTAAAAAATTGAGAAAAGAAAATTATTTCGTATTTCTTATTTATTAGGGTGAAAAACTAAAGGAAAATATACTTAAGAAAATACTTACTATCACTTCGCCTTTAACAAAACAAATTAGTCTCTATAATAATAACAAATGTATTCTCCTAATTCACAGAATCTACGATGTCGCCCCCACAGTTAAATAAATAGAATATTTATATTACACGAATCACTGAACTCATAATGAGACAATGTTGTCAAGAAGTTCTTGACACTTGGAACGTAATAAGTTCCTCTTACAGTGAAAAGTAAAACAAATAATGTTCAGTACGTAGTTCCTTTTTCTTTTAAAAATAGAAAACTTTAATATGGTATAATTTATAATGTATATTAATTTGCACCAACGAATAATAATATTTTTTAATTTCTCAGAAATACGTAATAAACCGAAGAAATTTGAAATGGACAAAAAATACAATTGAGTTTTTTTTCAAAAATTTAATCCTTATTCAGTGCCCAATACTACAAAAATGTAGTTTTTACAATTATTATTTATAAAATAGTAGTAAAATGTAGTCTATTACCTGTTTGGCACTAAGCTCTAGTCCAAACGTTTGAACAAAATTGTTGTTATAATTGACCTTTAAAAAATGTTTGATAACTCAAGTTTCGAAATCACCTCAAAATTTAAATGTATATTTTTACAAAGTCAACTCTAATAATTTTAATAAAATGAAACCTCCTGAAGACCTGAACAAAACGAATTGGTTATTAGCTGGCCCAATTAGACCTTAATTGAGTTGTAATCTGTCAATAAATTAAAACTAAATATGGGCTATGTTATGATAACTAGTATTTATAGTAATTTCTATCACATTTTGGTGCATTGTGAAAGTTTATGACACTATGCAACAAAACTGCATGTCAAAGAACATTATTACCCTTGTGTAAATTTAAAAACACTTAATGAACTTTGACCACTGTAGGGTTTATTTTTACAAATTAAATGTAAATTTTAATTTTGATTAGGTATAGTACTGATTTTTATATAACTTTAGATAAAAGAACCTTACCTTTCATAAACCTCTATTGATTTGAAATTTTGAAAATATAAGGACTAACACTTTTTTGTTCTATTTTAAGTTTTGTGTATGGTTATTTATGAAATTTAATCCAATATTCCAGCAAAGTTTATTTTTCTTTCACATATTACTTATCATTGTTCTACGTGGCCATAGTTGTAATTAATAAAATTACTTCGCTCTCTACTTTTTGTAAATGTTAAATAATACTTGCAATATGGTCTAAGATGTTTTCATTATGTTTAAGGTTGTTGAACTTTTGAATGATCTGTACACTTGTTGCGACTCTATAATATCAAACTACGATGTCTACAAGGTAGAGACGATTGGAGATGCTTACATGGTTGCCAGTGGTCTTCCTGTCCGTAATGGAGACAGACATGCTGGGGAAGTGGCGTCCATGGCTCTACATCTACTGTCGAAAATACGGAGGTTCGAGATCAAACATCGGGTTGGAGAAGTGCTCAAACTCAGGATTGGTATTCACTCTGGTAAGTTAACATCGACAAGGACGAGAATCACACCACCTCCCTCGTGCAAATCTGACGATTCAAATTCTACAAGAACGAAATGTAATATTTGCCAAGGGCGATCTGGCCACCTGAAAGGAATGTTATGTTAGCGAAGGGCGATCTGTCTACCTATACAGAATGTAACTTTTGCAAAGAGTAATCTCCCTACCTGAATGGAGTATAATATTTGCAAAGGGCGATATGCTTACCTGATTGGTGATTGGTAATGGCAATTGGTGTTTAATCGCAAGGTTGGTCGATTACATATTTTGTAACTTTTCTGGTTGACTACAAAATGTTTTAATAATAACATGCGTGTGTATTAGTAGTTTAGAAAACTTTCTAGAAGCCACAATTCTCCTAAAATATCACGTGTAGACTTTTTTTACGAACGTCATAACACTAATTTACAAACAAAATAATAAAAATAATTGTAAATTCTGCATCCAAAATGGTGACCTACCTTCAACATTTTGTAATTAAAGTCCAAATCGTACTTCAATTGCTTCCAACGTATTTCCTACGATAAAAATAAATAAAATTGTTAATTCGATCAAAATTTGAAATAAATAATTCCCACTTCAAAACCTTAAAATTTTATTAAATTGTCATGATATATAGCAGTGTTTTACTACTTCGTGTTAATACAATCATGTATAATATGATTGTTATTTAAAAATATTAATCGGAAAATTTCAAAATGGTTAGCCTGACGTAGTGTCCGGTGAGAGCTCGAGTGTATTGTGATGGTGGGGGAGGTAGGCTGTTTAGCCGGGCGAGGCTGTTTTGGTCGAGGAATGGTGGTAAGGTGGTTTTTAAAATGCGAGGTAGTAAGAGGAGCGAGGATCGTAATAGGGGAGATTCGGGACGGAGAAGTTATAGGGGCGAGGAGACGGGGTAAGGCTGATGAGCCGCCACACAGGAGTAGAGGTGCTGGCTTGGTCCTTAGAAAGGCCTTTATCCTGGGTGACGGTCTTCGGATGTCTATGCCGCAGTTCCCTGCTGATCCGGCGCTGGACTCTCCGGACAGCTCTCCGTTGCTGGTTACGTCGCCTCCCCGACATCAAGCCAGGGGTCCGCCGGGTAACCACTACCCTACTATCTTTCCCTATCGGGAGGCGGTATAGTGGTTGCTCGCCGGGTTTCCCCTACTTGGCTGTTTCCCTGTCGGGAGGCGAGTTTGGAAATGAGGTGAAGTAATAAAACGCCGTACAACGGATTAGACAGTGAATAGTCTTTGGCCTCCTTGGTCACCTTCTGCTGGGGTGAATGTGTTGTGTAGCGGGTCTCTCGGCTGAGAGACCGAAGAAGATAGGTGGCTATCTCTGTAGAGAGAAGAGTAGTGTCTGGTAGTAAGCTCGAGGAGCTGTGTCTGTGTGACGTCTCTAGGAAGAGAGTCAGAAGAGCTGTATCGTGTCTCTCGGATGAGAGACAGAGGATGAAGTGTGTCACGTCTCTCGGGTGAGAGACGGAAGATGAAGTGTGTTCTGGTGGCAAACTCGAGGAGCTGTGTCTGTGTGACGTCTCTAGGAAGAGAGTCAGAAGAGCTGTGTGTCACGTCGCTCGGGTGAGAGACGGAAGATGAAGTGTGTTCTGGTGGCAAGCTCGAGGAGCTGTGTAAGTTGGTTATTTTTTTTATTTTTTTTTTGTTAGGGAGGAAAAAATGTTTTAAACAGATCTCTCTCCAGAGAGATACTGTGGGAATCTCCCCGAAGGGCATACCCACTAAAACAACCTCCCCTCTCCCCCACGGACATGCACTGGGGAGAGCGACTGCAGCATCTAGGGAACTCCCTAATGGCTGCAAAAAGCAAACTAATGCTTCACTAAGCAGAAAAGTTGTTAGTGGCACAAACATATACATATACATATACATATACAAATACATGTTACATAAGTTATAATTAGCTGCGACAGGAGAAAACTGTTAGCGACATAAAGAAAGCACTGGCATAATTGCCAAACAGGTACATATACAGAACATAAAGTTATGAAATAGCACATACATATAGTTTTAGCATAGAATGGGGGGTGTGGGCAAGGAGGTGCTGCAACAAAGAACTGTTAGCGACATACAGAAATCATACATAAGAAAATACATATTCAAAGTACATGGACAAAATACATGGCGAAATATACATTATATAAACAAAATTTATAGAAAGCACATAGCAAAAGCATAGAAAAATACAAAGTATACATATAAATATAGCATAGAATTGGGGGGGGGGACCGATATCTCTGCTGCCGACGAACGTCCGACCCGAGTTATATCTGCAAATGAAGAAACATACAAGAAAGCATATACAGTGGTCACGGTTTGAATTTGTGATCTAACAGATTGAATTTGTAATAGTGGAGAGACCAGTTCCACTTTCTAATGAATAATGCATGCAACTAATCTAAGGTGAAAGCGCTGGCTGCCAAGTAAGCCATCTCTGGTGTGAACGTCTTGAAGCTGAGACAGTGGAGTGACCAGTTCCACTGTGTAGCCGCTATCCGAGTTCACTGCTGCTGCTGCTCTGTTGATCCCAGGTGTTGCTGGTTGTGACTCCAACTTGCATGAATGGTGTGTGTGAGTTGAAGTTGGTTAGGAAAACGTCGGGTTTTATACTTTTTTTTTTTTTTTTTTTTTTTTTTTTTTTTTTTTTTTTTAGGGAGGAAACCCGTTTTCCTACAGTCGAACAATGGAGAAGCCATTGTGCGACTTTCACTATTCTGCGATCCAATCACAGGCCGGCTAGAGGCGTGGGTGGCTTAGCGTGCTGTGATTGGGTCGGAGAATCTGAAGTTTATGTGTTCGGCGAGAGACCGTCCGCGGAACATTTTTTCCTCCCTAACAAAAAAAAAAGAAAAAAAAAAGCCTCTCGCGAGTCTGGACCAATCACGAGCTGCCCTTTACTGTTCGACAGTAAGGGAGATGTAGGTGTTTGGTTGGCCCAGAGTTTCCGGCACAGAGGTCCGGGAAAAATGCGGGGAAGTGTTCTCAGTGTTTGGTGTGACCAACCGCTGAGAAATGTTGGATTGAGTGAGCCGGGGAAATCAGTTCCAATGTAAAGGGCGATGGCAAGCCTTTTGAAAATGTTTATAAGTAATTCTTTTTTATATCTACTTTACACCTAACAGCTCATTTTCTAACGCTGTCAATGTGAATGTTTTAATTCCAGTATCGATATCAGAAATCAAAGCAGAGTGAATAGATTATTTCAACAATATTCTTTTCACACACATCACGTGACAAACAGCTTTCGACTTATCAACTATAAACATATTTTCATAAATATCACCACAACTCTGTCTTATATTTGTTAATATTTGGTTATTACACCTTTCGAGTCAATTGACTTTGAGTGGAAGTGATTTACACTAACCTGATAATACATCATATGTTTGTATAAAAGTGTGACGTCACTGTAACGTAATATGATGACAAATAATCTATCATGTCTCATCAGATAGGGTTTTAAGGGATGACGAAAGGTGCGTCGTCACATGCCTGAGGGAAATTAAATGATAATTAATCAAGCTTTATAGTTGATAAATTTACAATTTAAACATACAACCTGTTCCTTCAAGGATAAAAGTTTGTAAATTTCTCACATATTTATTGTGTTTAAAAACAATTTTATTATTTATGTAAATTATTTTTCGGTATAAAGATATTTCTATTCAACTAATCTTCTATTTTAATTTTCTACAATTTGTACAAGAACGTTAAAATTTGTGTAATCCCAAATTATGACAAACGAATCTTTTTTAATCTTATCAATACATACAAATATAGTCCTAATAATTTTTTATTTTGTCCCAAACTCTAAGTGTTGGAATTTCTTTTTTTTCTATGTGCTTTATCTGCTCTAATACTATTAAATGAGTATGTCTGTACGTTTTTTATTAATAACGAGACAAAAAATTGTTTTAAAGTTGGGTAAATGTACCATCCTCAATACAGAAAAGCGAGTTAGCTTGGTCTCTAATTTGGAAAAAAAAATCATTAATGGGTAAAATAATCACATTTTAAAATCTCAACACAACTTTTCACTTTACGTTATTTCACTATTATGGTAACTTTTGTGTCTCAGCTATACTTAGCTTCTATTTCGAGTACAGAACTGACAATCATTGTAAATTTATAAATTATATCTTTAACAGCCTTAATAATAATTTTATTGAAATAGAGTAAATCTACCATTATTATTATTTTTGTGTGCAGATATTATAAGGGATGGTATTTTTATTTATCTCAACTTAGGTGAAACTCATTTCTAAGGAGGTTGAAGTAACGACATATATTGCTTGTGAATTTAAGTTTATATTGTAAGTTTAATATATATAATTTGGAATTTATTTGATGTTTTTAACTGTTAATCATTTATAGTTTTAACTGTCTGTTTTGTTGTACCTATATTGAATGTATTGACTGTTGCATGCAATTTTATTATCACTCCCAATCAATAAATGAATAACTATATAATACACCAATTAATAATTTTTAAAAAATCATAAATCTAAAGGACACATTTAAAACTCGAGCACAATGATATTTACAGAGAAGTAATATACGAATTATTCTTTGCTTAACCCGTCAACCATTCCCACTTTCCATTATTTTGAATTGCCTAGGCCAACTACGACTACACTTAAAAAACAACCTATACTCAATATGGTGATAGAAAAGTTATGATTCTTAATTAGTGTTAGTTTTACGTACAGGCTTATCAAATAATTGTACAACATGTTAATCCTTATATTTTACCCTCAGTATTATAATTTTCAGTATAATAATTACATATCACAACATGAAAATGGTTATACCATCCCTTTACCAAGTATTTGTCAATTAAAAATACAAAACAATTTTTCAAAAAACATTCCCTTCATTTAGTTATTTTTCCTGATTATAGTATACAGATTGATATTAGATATAAGCTCATCCAATGAAGGAAAGGAAGCGCATAGACTCCTTATTCCTTACTTAATAAATCAAAATAAATAATCAAATTTAGGTTCTGACCATATTTCCAAATATACTGTAGGACGTTGTTACGCTCCAGGTTCAAACTCACTTGAAACATTTCAGATCTTATTTTAAGTTTTTAGACACATGTATTACTTTTTTTAGACTCAGAGACCCTCCAAATAGATATATTGACCAAAAACACTTGACACCAATTTTTTAACCTATCACCTAATATTCTCTAGACTACCTGTATTATGACCTAAGTTAGACTAGCATACTACAACTCAAATGATGAGTGCGTTACAATGTTCCTTCAGTCACACAAACACACTAAAAATAATCATACAGAAATTCAGTGATTCTCTAGTTTATATCGGGACCTGGTATCTTTTAAATCTTCTAACTCAGAAAATCTCATTTAACATATGAGAAGAGAAAATAATTCAATTAATTAATTAATATCTGAAGAATTATGAGAACATTCGACATTACAATATTTAGCTTAATGATGATTATTTAATTTATAATATATTAATCTTAATTTAAATTTGATACATTGTTGTTCTAAACTAATGTACAACATTTCTAAGCGATATCATTATTTTACCTATGTTTTGTTACGTATTTTTTAACCTGACTCTCAACCGACTATGGCTAAAACTCAATATTGTTAAATACATTGTGATTGTATTGACAGGAATTTGAGAGTAATAAATAACCCGTAAGGGACGATTTGATTAATGTTTAACATTTCATTATGATTCAATTTCTATTAGGGAATCCCTACTACAGCAATTGTAGCTCCCTAGGGTAAACCACACCACCTGACCCCATCCCTAGTCTATCTAAAGCAGCAATTTGGTGTTATTCAAACTTACTTGGAATGATTTTATACATAAGTCTTACATTTGTCACAATAATCCAGTCCATAAACGATGGAATTTGATAGTGTGTGAAAATTTAGTTTAGTGTTTTGCACCTTTGGTTCACCTTCAATAATAAAATTTATTGGTTTGGTTTACTCGAATTGACTCTTGATTATTATTAAACAATAAATTAATAAATTTTATAACAAATGGTCTATTCATTGTAAAAATGGTAACCGGATATTTTTTATCCTCTCAATTAGCAGCTTACTTTATGACAGGACAAATGGGGTTGAAAATATCTACACTATCCATAAGTTTGGTTAAATTATCAAGTCTCTGTAAAAAAAAAAAAAAAAAAAAAAAAAAAATCTGATCAAAGTTAACCATCAACGATAATTGTGAGTTCACACCTTGCTCAGTGTGAAATGACTCTCTAACTTATCGCAGAAAAAGGTTGTTCTTGTAATGTAAACCCCTGTTCTTGGGCTTGGTTCATCCATTATAGATTTTTACCTAATACAAATACGTAATATGTAACAAAAAATATATAATTTCCAATAAAAATACAAATAGAGTGACCAATATATATTTTTTTTTGTAGGAAAAAACTCGTTGAACAGCATATGAACCAAAATGTACATAATTTATTTTTTCATGTCAAAGGTTATACATGATACAGCCTACGTGGTGAACCAACATTTTTAATGTATATGAATTGCAATATTTACACATTCTTCAAAAATTAAAGCCCAAACCAAACACGTACTTTACTATCTCATTGCAACAAAAATAGATATCAATGTAATGAGCTCTCGTATGTATATGTAATTTAGAAGGGAATTGTCATATCTTAAATTAGAATGAATATATATAATGTGTGTGTGTGTGTGTGTGTGTGTGTGTGTGTGTGTGTGTGTGTGTGTGTGTGTGTGTGTGTGTGTGTGTAATATGTATATAATTATGAAGGGGGCTATATATATTTTGTATGAGAAAAAAGTAAATTTTTTTTTAATTTATTTTTTTTATCCAAACATTTTTAAAAACCAACATTGACATAGAAACCACTTTGAATTTAAACTTTTTTTTTTTCTTTTATTCTGTGAAAAATTGGATAATCATTTAAAGAGATTTTTTTTTTAATTTATGTACGGTTATTTGCTCATAAAATGCCAAATGAATGCTCGATTAAAAAATATTAGGGGGAAATTATATCTATGACCTTTCATCAGAATTTTGTTTTTGAAAATCAAGCAATTAATTTCTCATTTAACGAGCGAAAAACAGTCTGTACATTTTTTAAAAGTATTATTTTGTAATTAATGTTTCCCCCAACTTTCACAGCATTTCAAAAATCAAAGGTCAAAAGAAAAACTACGACATACCATTCATTTTTTTAAATTTTTTTATTTAAATCTTATTTATGACCAAAAAACTGTGCGTAAATTCAAAATGACATATATTTCAAATTATTAAACTCCTCTAACATTCTCAATTTTCAATCTATTTTTAAAAAATATATAGTTACTTATTTTGACTACATATTACATTGTTTAGTACAGTTATGTTGGTTTAAATGTTTTTCATTTTTTATTTTACTTTTGCTGCAATTCTGTTTCATTAACATTCACAATACTGTTTATTCTCTAGATTTCAGGAATTCATTTTTTTTCCTAAGTTTAATTATTTATTATAATATTTATTACAACTTTATCACCTCACATGCATCGTTTATTAACAATTAAGAATTAATACGCGTAAACTAAACCATATGCGTTTTGCGAGTAACTAAGGCTATTGGAAGGGTTTTTAAAAAATCTATTCACTAACCCGGAATATAACAGTGGAAATGTTTATGGACTGGACAACAGAATTTGAAATCACGCAGTTTAAGACTGATTCAATAGAAAAGGGTTAGTTTATTGGCCTTGAGTGTGCAGATTCCAGCACCAAGGTGACAGACAAATTGTCAGCTAAACGCCTGTTAAAGGACTTCAGGATCTAGCAATGACTATCTCAGCCGAAAGCTCCCAATTAAAGACATGTTATTTCTGAACTAATATTACAACGCAGATAATTTTAGACATTCTTTATCTGACCTTATGATAGAAGTTTAGAATCTGAGACAATAGAGCCACATGCGTACTGCGAATGTTAAACAATAACACACAGCTCCTTGTTCCCCTTACGTAACTTTAAAAATATAACATGATTATTCTTTTCGTTTCATGCTCATTTAAAAATAATTGTAGCCTATAAAATATATAAATTTATATATATATATATATATATATATATATATATATATTTGTTTTAAATAAAAACATAAATTAATTATAGATATTACATTAAAAATAAAACTGAATAATAATAAAAAAAAATAAAAATGTCACACTTTAAAATGTTATAATGGTTGTATCGAACAGGTCATTGTGTTGCTGGTGTAGTTGGTTTAAAAATGCCTCGGTATTGTCTCTTTGGTGACACAGTAAACACTGCATCCCGTATGGAGTCGACGGGTGAAGCATTCCGAATACATATCTCTCACTCAACACAAGATTTACTGGAGAGGTTGGGAGGATATATGTGTGAGGAGAGAGGGCTCACGGAAATAAAGGTAATTTATTGATTTTAACGGTTACACATTTATTTTGTACAGTATTTTTTGTTTAAGTAAACAATGCACATAACAATAAAACATTTTTAATGGTTTTTTATTTATTAAACTGCACAACCCTAATTTAATTTTTGATAAAAAGTAACTTTTATAAAATTATTAAATTTAATAACACTTCGTATAGTAAGAATTTTTCGAGATAAATCATTGGAAAAAATTCTAAACTAGAGATAAACAGAGATACTAACTAAACACTATCTCATTTGACGTTCTTTTATTATAGGAGAACATTATTGGAGCACAACCTTTTTAAGTAGACTATTATAATTCCAGTTTGTAACATATAGAATCTATCAATTAAACACCGATTTGATTTCAGTATACATATACCACTTGTTATTAGTTGGTTGGGATGACAACGAAATATATGTTGATGTATTTATTTATTTTATGTTATATAAATTTTTTGGCTGTTAATCTTATATATTGGATGATCTTAAAAAAAATAATAAAAATTAAAAATAAAAATATAAAAATTTTAAAAAAAGTAGTTATTGTTATATTTAATTGGCAAGTCACAATGAATTTGGTTTAAAACTTAGAAAAAGACATTTACATTAAATATGATGTTATGTGTTTAAATGGTTTTCTTTACATGACATTGTGTTTAAAACCATATATATTGTATTTAACTTTAAAAAAAGGAAAAGTTATTTGAATAGTAAAATGATTTATCTCGATCATTTACCATATCGATCTACTACTAATTGTAATTGTTTAAAATATACTAGGTAAATAAAATAAGATATTCTTGAACACTTGATGACCAATTAAGCTGGAACAAATCATGTAAATACTTTGAAACTAAAACTATAGTATTAAAGATAAGCATTCTTCACATCTTTTTGTAATATCTCACTTTTATTTGTATTATGATAATCTTCATTTTTGTTAGGATAATAAATTTGATAACATTCATCTGCCACTTCCAGCATTGTCTAAAGGTTTTGAAAATGGAGTTAACTCGAAACATGTCAACAAACAATCAGACAATCCTAGGTGTAACAGAAAAGTGTACTCAAATTAATTAAGTAATTTATTTTGCTTTGTTTCATTCCTGAATACAATAAGACATGTTTCGTGGCGTGGAGTCATATTGTGACAGAATTAATTTTTTTTTTTTTTTTTTTTTTTTATTTTTATTTTTTTTTTTAAGGAGATTTCATTTCCTTTGTTTAAGTTGCTTTACATCTCAATAATATTTAATTAATTATTAAAGTTTTTACGAGATAGATTTATGTTTATTTCAGTGATTTACATGTTACAGTCGTAGGGGGATATACGTATTTTGTATTTTTCTATTGCCGAAAGCTAATTTAACATATTTTTTACGTTTTATGAATATCTAACAAGTATGATTAATTTATTAACTAAGAATATAAAATTGTCATATTAAAAATTGTTATTATTTTCTACATGGGCTAAGTAAATGGCTTTTGAAATTGGAATTCCTTTTTAATGTTTAAAATAATATAAGATTGTTTTGATAATTAATTGTTTATTCATCTAATATGGTTTAGCTAATAATGTAAATGTTTTGATATGGTGAAACTGTGCTAACTAAGGTGATACAGTTCTATTAATGGCTTTGGCTTTGAATTATTTTTCTAATGCCATGATGTAACATGGTTTTGTTTTTCTTCCTGCTTCAACTACATTTTTTTTTTTCTTTCTTTATTTTTATTTCGATGAACCTAACTCTAGCAAGGTATAGAATAGATACTTTTCTTCATACAGTCTTTACAATTTATTTATTTATTTAGTATTTATTGTTATTATTATTATTATTATTATTATATTCATAATATACATTATAATTACGTTATATTCATACTGAAAAGTATAATTTAATGTAAACTGAGAAAATAAATAATATTATTACAATTTCCTCTTGAGAAAGCGAAAATTAAACATCTTGCATTAATTGCAACTCCCAGTGCTACAGGAACTACGTCATCTGTTTATTTGAACTGTCTGTGGTTGACAATAGTAAGGAAGTCATGAAATATTTACCATTACGATACACGAATTGAAGCAAATTTAATATAAGGTTTAACAAGACTGAGACAGTATTGATATAAACTACATCTGTCCATTTTGGGAAATACATTTTTAATATGATGAAAATATGATAATGTGTTAAATATGTCCATATTCGATAGAGAACAAATCAAATTTTGTGTAACTATTTCATAAATAATTTGTATTTAAATGTTACAGGGTAAAGGAGAAATGTTGACGTTTTGGCTTGTTGGGGAAGACCCAAACCGACGGATGGAAAGACTCCAGGAGGTACTGTGCTCCAGTATTAGCTCGGAAAGTAAGTAATCGTAAAGTTGAAAAAAAAAATGTTTTTTTATTATTTGTAAAATTTGTATTCATATTCTAATTGGACTAATTAAATGAAAGTAATTAATATAAATATATCTTATCTTTTTTACTCTATAATTTAAATAAATTATTGATTAGTTACATGCAGAGAACTAACTATTTTATTGGATTTTTTACTTGAATTCTACAAAAATTCAGTATCAAAATATGATTTAATATATGACGTGATAAAAGTAGATGTTTTACAATAATTTCAAATGTTTATTTAAATAATTTATTATTACTTCTAAAATAATATTTATTTATAGTTGCATTCTCCACATAATACCTTACTATCTGCGAAGAAATACTACCTGGGTTTAATAATTAGATTTTCTACGTAACTGAAGTGTGAATCCTCAGATTCTTGCACTAATGATTTATTCCAGTAGAGGTTTGTTGGGGGTTCTGTTACTTATAATGATGGATTTACGTGACACATTTGACATTCGCTCCAGTGATTTATTTAGCCAACACTTTGTATTAACCACAGCAGATATCTTCCATATTTTAACGGTGGCAATATTCTTTCATGTATCTAGAACAAAATTTATACAATTGTATTGCGCCTATTTAAGTTTTGTTGTCCTCTTTTTTTAGTAATTCTTGAAATATTTTTGATGATATTTAAATTCTATTTCGTAATAAATTATGAGTGTAGAGATTAATTGCTATTTTTAATTATTTGTTTTGTGATGTTGGATTTTTACGATTTATAATTTCCATCATATATGTTATTTGTTTTATTAAAAATGTGTATATTCTTTTTTGTATTGTAAATTATTATGTATTGTATTCGTTTATTAAAATACTTTCTTTCTTTCATTCTGTTTGGATTCTTAAAAATGTATATTTATTTTTGATACTGTACTGTTACTTTTCAAATTCATTTATTAAAATTAAATTAGAAAAATGTATTACTTTTATTATTTTACATTTTCTTCTTGATATATTGGATATTTGACATTTATAAATATAATAGTTGAATATCTACTTTTATTAATTATTTTTTATTATTTATTGGTTGTTTTTATTGTTCAATATTTATTATTTTATATATTGTATTTTTATCTACTGTTAAATATGTATTACATTGTGTATTATGTAATTATTTAATTCTTCTTCTTATTTATTTTGTTCGCTTGGCTTTTTAAAATCATATTTATTTAATGTTGCTCTGTTATTTTCCACTTATTTTTATTATAATTTTTGTTAATGTGTATTGTTTGAAGCTTATTTTTACTGTTTTGTTCAATGTTTGTTATTTATATATTTTCCGATGTTATTTATTTTTTATTATTGGTTTTTTTCTGCATTGTTAAACATACAGTTATAACTTTTCCTTTCAGATTTTGTTGGTTAACTTGTAGTGTCTGTATTACATTGTTTATGTGAAGGGTTAAGTGAAACTCCAGATTTACTGCGTCGGCCAACAGGTACGGAGTTGTTACCGGAAGCAGGGAATGCCACTGCAGCAAGGCTACTCCACCAACTCCACCTGAGGGCAGTTCGTTCCTACGCTAAACACCACAGTCAGGTCTGCTATATCATGCATATATTTATGTTTTATGTTCTTGAGTTAGAGCTCCGAAACACTTGACGAAAGCTGGGAAAATACGGTTCAATGTTTCCACATATATTTCTAATCTACAACCAATTGTACCATTTGTCCAAGCATTAGATTTGTATTATTTGGTACCTGTCCTAGTCTCATTCGATGTTTTAAAATTGCACTGTTGTTAAAAAGTGATAATTATAAATTGTAATCCTCTGCAAAGGCTTCGTTAGTAAATTCGTATTCTTCTCTTTACAGCAGTTTAAACGCAACTATTACTATTTAACATTTACATGTTTGTTAATCAAATTAAGCTTTCAATGAAACTGACATATTGTTTCCTTACTTAATTTCATTTTATTGGTACATTTATCTAATCTATATATTTTGTCTTTGAAATTAAACAAAAAGTATTATACTTCTTTATCGTTGTACGTTTATTAACACGAATCATGTTCAGCCCTTTGATAAAACAAATATAAGTATGTTTACACTTAAAAAAAGCTAAGCCTTCTTTCAGTTTGAAACCTCTTTTAGCTTCAAACACAGCACACAGACACACTTTACGTTTAGTTGAATTCGGTAACCTGTTACTCTTACAATGATCTCCAATCTATTATACAATGACATAGTATAATAACTGTACAACACATTGGACCTTGTGTTACCTGCTTTAAACTGGAATTGTGTTTTGCAAAAACATTTCTCAATATGTGTGCAGTCTACTCTACACGTTTAGATAAAAATAGGCCGCTAATTCAAAGTAGTAGCTTTTGTTAATTACGGGAAAAGCGAGAAAATATGAAACGTTTACCCATCCAAGTAATTTCGAAACAATACATAAATAATAAATACTAACTGGCACTGCTGTAAACATAACCTCAAAATTAATAACAGAAAATCTGGAAAAATCACATGAAAAAAAACATTATCCTAAATGTTTTTATACTATGGTATAGCTTGAGGCATTAATAATGGTTGAATTTTCTCTCCATCTACTTCAAATGGGATTTTGTTTGAACTTTTTGAACTATGTAGACATTTCTATTCTAATTATATATTTCCCTAAACCCTAAGCGTAGAGATCTTTAAAACTAAGGTCAAAAATTCTTGTAAAAGCAATGATAGTTTCACAATATTTGAAACAAAATAACGCTTAGGAAACTATGAAAGTGTGCTGTGTTTTAATTATGTTACTCAGATCCAAAATTTGTCCGATTGAGATATGTCGGGTCAGTTTTGCGTATCTTGGGCAAGTACGATAACTAACAACCGGTTAGTAAAGATTTAGTGTAACCCATGATTCCAATTTCTAAACATGATTGCAATCCATAAGGACTGAAAGATGCACATTTTGATGGGATACTATCCAAAGTTCTAGATGTATTTGTTTCTGTCTATATTCTCACCCAGTATTATATTAACATTATCTGTATTTTTCCAGGAAACACTATCGTACCCTGGCGGAATGGCGCCTAACAGAACGCGAGGTCACCGTTCAGCGCCAGTGATCTCATTCAAAGACACAGTTTGAAGCTCAATGTTCGATGTCATATTTTGTGATAAATGTTATTTGTGATATTATAAATTTATAAGAGTTTACAAAATATTATATTTATTTTAATGAATTAAAATGACAGTAGGTATTTAATTATATACTAAAATTATTTTATTTTGTTTCCTTTTTATCCAAATTTCTGAATCTATAAATTTTAAATGTTTAACTCGAACTTTCTCTTTTGCCTATGGGGAGAAGTGGATAGCTGTAAAACTTGAATAAATTGAAGGTAAATATATCAAGTTCCGTCCATCTAGTGGAAATAATGGCAAGCCGTCGAAAGGACTTGCTGAATACTCCTTGTAAATTTAATGGCAACTCATAATTTTTGATGAAACACGAGAATTCTCCACAGTTCTAATATTGTCAAGACGTTTTTGTTGATTTTTCTGCTTTTAAGTATTTTTGAAGGTCTACTATGTAAAATTCCAGAGATAATAATAATGGTCTCTTTCAAAGCAAGAATATTTTAAATAGTATATTATATACAATATTATATATAATATAAAAAAGGCTAATCGAAGAAGAAATGCTTAACACCCCTAGGGAAATATTCAGGAATGCCTTTGAGGCTATTGTTCATCCATCGCTAACAGTGCGTAGCAGTAGACGGGTTTCAATTTGAATTATTATTTGTTAAGATACATGTTTTATCATAAAAAGAAATTTTATTATTAGTTATATTGTGATAATTAAATTAAAAAGACATTAAAGTCTGTAAAAGTATAAGAAGTTATGTTACTGCTTGCTATCGTTTAAACCATACATCGCTGTCAACAGCCGCCTTTTTATTTCTATTGCAGCTATCAGCGTAAAAATGTGTTGCTACACTTTTGGCTATATTACCAATATGTATAAAAAAAAATTTACAATTTGGTTGGTGCATATGTACTTGGTTGTTGTTTACAAATGTAAATATATTCGTGGGACACATATATATGATAAATATATATGTAACATATATATATATGTATGAATGTATGTATAAATAAATCATAATTATTATATATATAAGTAAATAATATGTATATATTATACATATAAGTATATATATATATACTTATACTTTATATAAGTAATGTATATTAAAGCGTATGGAACTTACTTCCCTTTCATTCACGACGTTTCACACCCACTACTCCACTACACATATAATATATAAGTGCAGTCAAAAGTTGTTACTCAAGATATCTCACAGCGTTTTGAATCCAGCAGCGTATTGAACCCAGTGAGTCCGATTTATCAAAGTATTTAAAAGCTTCTGTTTTTTATATCAATTTAATACTTATGTCTTTCAGTTTTGTTATATTACAACTATATTTTACTCTTTTCAGTATTTTCTATTTGATTATATGTCCATTCACAAATTAAAAGTGTTAATCCGATAATATAATGTGTTAAATATGCATTTGCTTTTTGTCCCTGGTGGCTGACCCACTTCTGGATCTTCTCTCATTGGAAAAGAATACAATACCCAGAGGATAAGCAGACGATGTAGTTGTGCTTATCCGAGAGAGGTATGGAAATACAGTGGTGGATTTTATGAAAAGAGCTCTGTCGCTATTTGAGGGCTGCTATTACAAAGAAACCTAAGGGTAAACCCAAGTAAGACTATACTGATTCCATTCACAAAAAAAGGATAATCCAAACCTGAGTGATATCAAACTCTTTGGTGAGACAATTCCAAGCGTAAACGAGAAAAAATCTAGGGTTGATACTTGACACCAAGTTAACCTGGAATTTACGCTTGAGCCACTATGGAAAAGTCAAAACTCGTAATAGAGTTGTGTTAAAACTTGGGGACTCAGACCATCTATGATGAGGTACTCCTTCACTGGGGTTATACGACATACAACGGCTCGGGGATCGGAAACTTGTCTTTGCACACACAAACACAAAACTTTTAGGAATCACCAAAGAGAAAAAATTTACCAACCAGGAGTGCTGCAAAACAAATTACCTTGTACAAGTTATTAGTCACAAAATATCAAATACGTTTTCTAGACAAAATACATTTTATAAAGTTTTTTTAAATTTTTTTCTTCAAATTAACTAATAACAAGTTAACTTTCATAAGCCTTTATACAATCTGTACTTATTTTCCTTATATATATAAACAATTTGCATGTCTTTAAAAATATTCTTAAAATTTAGGTATTGAAAAAATTTAGATAGGTTATTTTACTAAAGATAAGATTTATATATACTTAAATTTTTCTTATTTACATAAAACCAAAATTTGCAATTATTGGAATATACCGAATTTTTCTAAGATACCGAAAATGTGCACATGCATGCGCTGTCAATTGTTTTTTTTTAAACTGTTGAATTTTTTATTGCAATTCTCACAATAAATCACACGACAAAAAGTGTAGGTAATACAGAAACTGCAGTCATTTTGTACTCTTCCTTATATACTTTTAGATTCACATTTTTATTTGTTATTTATAATTTTCTTATTTGAAGTTGATAATTGTTAGAGTTAGGTTGAGCCTCAAAAGAACATTTTCTGAAACTGCTCCCTCATAGTGGAAAAAATAATATTGTATTGATAAAATATGTTTTTAACGATTTTGTATAAAAGATTTTTTTGATTTATAAAAACGAATACAAAAGTTAAGCCGGATTTTAAATATTTGTTAAATCAAGAATGAAAAAAAATATGCAGATAAAATTAAAACAAAGAACAAGAACTATTGTTATTATTAGTTATTTTCATTTTCACCTTTAAAAAAAAATCCTCCAAATTAACAAATGAATGAAAAAAAAACCTTTAAATGAATTCATGCATTAAAATTAATAAACCAAAAATGTGCAAACAATAAATTGAAATTAAATGACCATTAAAATTATTTCAGATTCAATTTTTGAAATGTGCTTTGAGAAACGCCTGAACAAGAAATTACAAGATTAAACAACTTATTTTGCACATAGTGTTTTACTTGATAACTTCTTAAATTTGTATAAACCGCATTGAAATTTCAATTTCAATTATGAAATTGCTTTTGTTTATGCTAAAATTTAAATTATGAGTTATTCCAAAATTTAGAGAAATATACATATGTGCATAATAGCGTACACAAGATGAATTACCGCTACGTAAGTATATTCAAGGAACAGCATATTACTCCTGATCTAGTTTCCTCTTTTCTTAGAAAATTTCAACCATTGCAAATTTCTCGTTTGTGTAGTACATTTCTTGAGTCCTGAATATTCACATTTCACCAAAATTACACCTAATTAACAATTTAGTTTAATCGCTTTTGAAATATTTAATAATGTTCAGTAATCATGTAAAGTTGTATTCCATTGACGACAGTTCATATGAGCTGTCTAACGTTATTTCGTACTCTATACACGTCCATATCGTCTGTTGAGGTGTATATTGAACTTTACTGTCGTACTTTGTTTATATTAGTCTTATCTTTTGTAGAGAATTGTCAAATAAAACTCCAGTTAAGTGCAGTCAGATCTCAAGTTTTAAATGAACCCGACTATCGATAAACATGCCACAAAAACACTTGTACAAAACTCATAACGTATTGCGGAGTAAACGATGTTTCAACATTAAAACGTGTGTTCATTAATTACTAAGAATATAACCAGTAAATATTGAGCTAACTTTCTCATAAACAATTAACCTCAAAATTTAGGGAAGAAGGTGGTATGAAACTAAAACTAAAAATTGCTATAAATATTGAAACTATTGTACTGAAATGTCTGTTCTAAGAAAGCAAACAAAATGTAATGTGCGTCGGTCATATAAGTAATAGAATTTTTTGAAGTGTATTAATTTTAAAATGGAAGAAAATTGTTTTAGGTTAAATTGGAGTGACATATATTGTGAATAGTTAGTTAAAAACAATAGGACTCCGACGGCAGGCTTTTGTTGTTTTTAATAACTTCCAAATTATTCAAGAACCGTATTATAGGGTTTATCAATCTACACATTTCACTAAATATTTACTGAAATACCTTATACTGATTGTATGATATTCAAACTATTAGAAAGGTTCTTTTGGTTTTTTCTCTTTTTTAAAAATAATAACTTCCAGACGGACAATTTTAAGGAGATTGCTTCCATTTTTCCCCCTTAGACACCAATATATAAACCAGTCAGAGAAACATAGAGCTATGAAACCAGTCGGAGAGTAATAGGGGGATTAATTATGAGACCAGTAAACCTGATTGCACCACCGTGACGTCGACTAGCTTTGCAGTCTACAAAGTATAAGGTTTAAAAAATACACCAAAGTTACAATAAAACTATATCAATCACATGTAAAACCACAATTAATTTATTGTTTAATAAATTGAATTTGAATTTCTTTGTGTGGTAGAATTATATTAAAATATATCCTGTCAAATGCATTCAAAAGTTAACACTGTAGAATGATGTGATGATTAGGCTAGGCTAGGCACTTGGTTAGGTTAAAAATATATCACAAACTGGAGTTTTACTTCTGTATACGTCTTCTCTCTTTGTGTATACAAACTATCTTTCCTTATGTTAACATTTATGAAATATTCTATTAAATAATATTTATGTAAAAAAAAGGATATGATTTTCTTATAAAAATGTTAATTGTACCTATTTAGTATTATTAAAAGTTACAAATAGAATACAATAAATATCATTGAGTGCAGGTGTTGATAAATTTTTATTATTTAATTTAAATTTGAATAAGAATAAGAAAACTTACGCAAAATTAATATCAGCATACAATTATTATAATATAAATAGTAATAAATAAATTTAAAAAAATAATGTAATGATAAATCAATAAGTAGTCTATAAATCAGAGAGTTTATTTGCGAGCATAACATTCCTGCCGTGTTCATCTACAAGCAAGATTTCTGCCATTTTTCACCTACGTGTATGATATTTTCGCCGTTGCGGCAGAAATATCATGCTCGTCGAAATATATATATATATATATATATATATATATTATATATATATTCTTGCAAACTAAAGACTGATATTGTACTTTTGGTGAATTATGTGAACTATTGTATAAATTATTAATTATGTACAATACATACTATAGTCAATTTATGCATACTCCTGAGTGTGAAACTACTGAAAATATTCTGGACTGTGTTTTAATACCACACACAGGTAGGATTTTTATTAAACCTACCTGTTACTTCACTTAATAACTAAAATAGTTGTTTTTTAAAATATCTTCTTTATTGATTTTTAAACATTCTTATACAAAGTGATTAAAATCTTAATTACAGTTATGAAATAAATGATGTACCTTCTTGGTAAATCTAGTATTTTCTCTGAGGGAAATTTAGTACCTACATTTTTCGTTCAGTGGACACCGTGGCAGCACTAATTCCCAAGCTACGCTCTAGAAACGATGCTTTTATTTGTATCCTGCAAACGTGTAAGATTTCTAGGAAACATATCAAGATATCAATACAGTGTTATAGGAGCCAATTTTAAGATAATAATGCATAAGGAGGTGAACGTTACCTAGTACACCATGTATACTTTTCCCTATATACAATCTTAATTTATATTTAGCCAGGAAATCCTATTTAATAAAACCCAGTTTTACGGATAATATAAATACTTGTTATGAAAGTAATTCCTATAGACATTTTTATTTGAACTTCATTTCACATTTTATTGTAAAGGAGATTACCTATAAAAATCATATTATCATTGAAATCTATTCCTCAGATTGAATGGGACATAATTTTAACTGAATCGTAGATAATTATATTACTATAATGTATAATTTAAAAACTATGTAACACTGTAATAACGAACACGATAACAGACCTCGCATGTACGGAATGGGCTAATTCGTTAAATTTGTGCTTACCAGAGTTTCAAGCAACCTTGCGGATCTGACGCAAACTGCTACGCACTTCTAAGCACTTTTTCGAGGACTGTCACAAAATTTAAAAAAAATATTTTTTTAGCCATGAAATATATGAGTTAATAGTAAAAATAAAGTCAGATACAACCGAGGTCTCGAGTGCAAGACCTCGTTTGTACGGTGAGACCGCATTTGTACGCAAGTGGTTGGTGCTAGCCCCCCCCCCCCTTGTGTCGCGATACAAACCCACTCACTCACACACACACACACACACACACACACTAATACTAGTATAGTTAAAGCCCTTGATGTTGCTTAGGTCGCAGACTGTAGGTGATCAATCCATTGTCAAATTTGTGCAAATATAGCATCTCCATCCATAAGTAACATAGTGCTTCTTTACAGATTTTTGTTATTTATCAATTTTAGTATGGTCTTATTGTGGTAGACCTGAGTATCTTAAGTAACATATCAATTCGCAACACTAGATATTTGTTTTCTTATAAAGTTCATTATATTCCAAAATTAATATGTATTTGCGTAACGAATGTTTTATAACATACTAATACCAATTTTTTTTTTTTAACTTGTTAACTGGAGAAAAAGGCAGTGTTAATCAACATGTCGCATGACTCATTACAACTTTTAAGTCGAATCCTACATCTTTGAGGTAGGTACTAATTTCTTGGAAACGGTACAACCCTTTGGAATTTTAAATGCACCATTGTTTTCGGGGGGGAGGGGCAGTGTCAATCTACATGTCGCTTGACTATCTTCTCATAAAGAATTCGGAAGTTGAATCCTATATCTTAAACCTCAGGTAACTCCCAATATTTTAGAATACCTCAAAAGTTAGAGTTTCTACCTATATAATGAATAGTATCATTGAAAAACACTTTAAATATAAATTGTACAATAAAAGTAGGGGGAAGTGACTTTATCACGACCCGGTATATACATTCTATTCTCTTTCCAATTACATTGGATAGAGATATTTGCTTAAACTACCAATTCTTATTTATCTGTCCAAACCAACTTTTCTAGCCCTATATGATAAAGTTTTACAAACAGACAACTTGCTTGATAAACAATGAATAAGTTCTATTCTCGCAATGAGAAAGTAATTGGACTGGCAGAAAACAATACTTGTCAGTGCTTCAGAGTAACTGATGAGTTCTTTGTTCCCGACATAACACTGCTATGAACTCATAAAAATTCACTGTTATTATTAGAAAAGTTATTTTATCGCCTTCTTTATGATCAGGGCCAGTTATTTGTCGTCGCTCGCTCTCTTATCGTATAACTTAGATTAGTTTCATGCGTTATGGCAGTAAGCAAGTTAATAAATTACTTAACTTAAGAAATGGTGCGGAAACGTACAAATTTTCCCACTCGTAAAATAAAAATGATTTTGATCCTTTTACTCCCTTATTGGCACAACGTTTTGGGCTAACAATCTTCTTGTTTTTACTCAAATTTTAACCAAATTGGTGAGATAATTTTGAGAAATTAGCTTTTAAAGTTGATTGACCGGTGTTTTTTAGTTTTTTTTTTACCAATAATTCCCAAACAATATTTTTTTGGAAATGTTGACAAATAGGATTTTTCTTCATTTTTGGTTACCTACTGGCCGGGATCACTTGATATAATTGCATGCAGCAACCTGAGTTTTTAGGCGGGGTAGGAAATTGTATTAGCTCGATCTTTAAGAGAGTTGTAGTTCGGCAAGGAAATTAGGGTATAGGCGGGGGGGATTAACAAACACTACAGCTCAGTCGGCCAGCTTCATGAACGATTAAAACTATGTCAATAAATATAATACATAATAAACTATGAATACTATTAAGGGAATAACACTATTAAAAACTAGTGGTCTTGGAAAAAGTATTAGGCCAAAATGGCCGTTAACTACTTATCACATTTTAAATTTGGAAACTCACCGCCGAAAACCCTGGGCCGTCTTACCCATACCAAAAGAGGCTAATCAGCCATAATTTGGTATGGGTAAACAATTTGAAAGGGTACCTGAAATATCGGTTATGCTGTAGACTAGAAGACATGCACTTCCTTGAACAGATCAGGTCTCTCTTACGGCTGATGCACAACTCGTTTTGTAACCTTGATTCGTGATAGGGATTTGCATAACCGAGAGAGGAGTTAGACTGACTTGATGCAGAACAATTCTCCTGCGATTTATTATTCATGCAACCCGCTAATGAGCTTGTTAGAATGGAAGTATCCCCGGGTAAAATGGGAGGCGGTGAAATGAGTTCACCATTCATATACTTACTTACTTCCGAAATCTTATAGGCAGTTGTGCCCTTTGGGTGCTTCAATATTCGCCTCCATTCCGTCTGCCAGTAAATCCTCTGCAGTTAGTTATCCTTCCTCCATGCTCTTCAAGTCATCTTCCATATTTTATAACATTTCATAAAAATCGTTATATTCGATTTCGAGTATAATTGAATGTTTTATTTTAAAAGGCAGCACTTCAAATTTGTAATTAGTGTAATTACATAATACGTAAATAAAAACAAATTTTTAAACAAAATGATGGAAAAAATATTACTCACATAATGGTGAAGAATAGAGAAAGTTGTATGTGATAGGTGAAAAAATAGATGTAGATTTTTTTAGTGAATATACACTTTGGTGTCAATGGCCAATCGACATAAACTCCCTCATGTGTATTTGAAAACTTGGTCATCAGGACATTGGACTCAAGTCGAATATTAATAATTCGATTTTGTCGACCGAAACACAAATGATTTTTAGTTATGTGCATAAAATGGTGATGATTTGTTCAATACTTTTTGAGATACAGTACAGCGTTTGTTACATTTCCATTTTCAAGGAGCTGCTAAGGGAGCTTCTCTGCAATATGGAAATTAGTTTCTTGTAAGTAGAATATAATATTTTAGTAGTGTTTTATACAAAGAATTAAAACCTAAGTTTTAAATCTTGTTTCGTGAGGTCTGACTTTACGGTCGACTTAAATTTAAATATCAAATACTGTATTAAAGTAGTATTTTTAGTGACTTGTAAAAGTAATCAAACATGTCTTGGAGGGACTTAAGAGTGAGGAGTAACGTAAGGTATTTGTTATGTCTTGTGTTTATATTTCGTACACTTTTACTTTATAAGTAGTATAGAGGGAGTTATGTGATGGGTCAATAAATCTACGTCTGGTTTTTTGAAGATATACATTTTGAAGTCTTTTTAGTCGTCTACAGCCCAAACGTGTGAACAGATTTTAATAAAATTTGGGATATCTCGGGATATTTTTGATAATTTGTTTTGAATACTCAAAATTTGGGGTAATTAAGGGGTAGAAAAAATACTCAAAATTTCGATTGTACTAAAACCGGTCCAATCAAAACGTATCTGTCGGAATCTTTCCAAAAATAAGTGAGTTATCTTTTTGTTCTTGAGTTATTGGTAAAACAGAAACTACAAAATCATCAACGGGGCTGTTATAAAAGACCTAATTTACCGAAAACTTTACCGATTTCATTAGAATTTTAGTGAAATGTGAAGAATAATGACCCAAAATTGTAAGTAAAAAACTGTAACAGTTTTGGAATAATGAATAAAAAACAAAAATGAACTTTGACCCCCGTTATTAAAACTTGATTTAATTAAATACGATGAACACTAAGAACGCACAACCTAAGCAAACTTAGGTTTTATTTTAATCTTTTTTAATGGTTTGTTTTCACTTTTTAACTGACAACTACCGAACGACATTTTTGGTGACGAATAGTTTTTGTTGGTTGTTATTTAGTTTTGGAGGTGACTGAGAAATTGTATGCACCGTTTAATTACAGTAAGCTAGAAACCTATATACAGATAATGTAAAATAAAAAAAACTAATCAAATTCAAAATATTAGTTTATATCTTCTCAATAACTGCTCAGAAACTATCGGTTTAAACATAAAAATAAATCAAATTTTGGAAGGTTGAATAAATCTTCCAATATTTTAACCTAACCTAAACTATTACTGTAAGCAACTGGTAAAGAAAATTACAGTTAAATTAACTTGACTGTGTTCAGCAGAGCATATAATCCTAATCTGTTTACTGCTTGCTTAATTAATTAGATGCAACATTGACACAGTGCATATTGCCAAGCTGCACAAAATGTATGATTATAAGCTAATGTAGGATCTGTAGGTAAGAATAAAATACCAAGATTCGATTCAAAATACCAAAATTTTACAATGTTTAAGTAGCAAACGTATTCAAAATAACCAAGCTCTTGCATAAATCTGTTGTTGTCTACTTGATATTTAAAATCAATAACTCTCTTTATAATGTAAAACAAATATATACATAATTATACGTTCATAAAATGTTATTTCTATAAAACTGGATGATATTTAATTATACAGTGCAAAAATATTGCACAAACTTTCTAACATACACATTCACGATTGAAATACTAACCAATCAAAACTACTCGTCACTAAAAACGACAATTCAGTAGTTGTCAATAAAAATGTTAAAACCAACCATGGTCGCTGTCTTAGATTGTATAGAATAATTTATACAATATTAATATGTGAAAATACCTAACTTGTTCCACTTGTGTCACAAACTCATCTTATATGTTATAAAGATGAAACAAGTTAAATGGCAGCGGTCAAGTTTCGTTTTTTGGAAATTATTCCTTAACGTAATTTTATACTAGTTTCAATGTTCCACAATGGTTTGGGTTGTTAATCGTCAAGTTTCATCAACATTTAAATGAAATTGGTGGAGTCGATTTTGAGAAAATATATCTTTTCTGATGAGATGGCGGCCAATATATTTTGTTTCGATGTATAGTGGTAAAAATTTTATAAAATTCATTAGAGAAGATTTTGAGATAATATGAATTTTGTATTTTTGTTTAATGTGCATTGCCCCCTTCCTGTTGACTGAATTGTCAATAGAATCTCCCGAGATATGGTAAAAATATACCTACATAACCAAATTTTATTAAAATCGTTCCTGGTGATCAGGTTGTAGAACACTGCACAGCCGTCGAACACCAGACAGACAAAATCACTTTTTGACTGATTAGATCAAATGGACGTATTAGAAAAAACACGATATTAATGTTTTGATCCATCACATAACATCTTTCTATAATAATATTAAACCAGTGCTTCATTTAATCATTTGAAACTGACCAAATGTTGAGTTAAAAGCAACTCAAAATTATACATAGTTATGCTCTGTTCTCTTATAAACACCCTTCTACACAACATGTTATTTTTAAAAGTAAAATAGGAATGAAAAGCAAACGTTTATGTAAAACTGAAAAAAAATTGTTTTCTGTTTATTTTTCCATAGAAGTTATTATATTGGTAACGCAGCTTTACTGATTAACCTTATGGATCACCTGTTATGAAGTCAAAATTTGATGTTTACAAAATCAAACCCTATAAGGTATATATCATCTATTGTGTATCAAAAACTAGAGACAGTATGGTGTAATAAGACTACAGTATGTATTATTTGCACTTTGGTGGTTATAAAATCCACTAAGAAGCTCTTTGTAGTGAGTTACTGGAGTGGCAATCCTAAAGTAAACCTAGATCTACACCTTTCTTTATCATTGATTACTCTGTCTTTAATCTTTCGTATCAGGTTTCTCTTAACCAACTTGTTCGCTACAGACTCTGATGTCATTATTATATTCTACGATTAAATGTCTCTATTTTGTTATGATATAATGACTGAATTGGTTTTCACCTTTAAACCACAAAAAATAAATAAATAAACTATCCGCCACATTTGTTTTGAATTATCAGTGTAACTCTAACTGGTAAAATTAGTTATAAACTATTTGTTTATTTTAAGTAGGTTAATTATTTCACATTTAAAAATATGATAACACTTTCATAATTTTATATTTAAAATAATGATATGGAGTTGACACATGTTTCTTTACTTATAATTAAAATAAGATAATGTAATAAATAGGTAACATATACCGAGAAGTGGCAAGCAAAAGTTAGTAGCTTAAAAATGTTTTAGGTGCATAATACCCATGATTTTACATGTATGTTTAACACCAAATATTGTCGTCAATATGCTCATTTCCTGTTCTGAGGGGGATTTTTTATTCACATTTATATTTTGCATCTAGCAAAATATGTAAACACGTTCGGCATTTTTGAGTGTATATTTTTCTTTTAAGGTATTTTAAATTAGTATCTATCTGTAAAAAGTTTTTTTTTTAATTCTTTATTTTGTTGTATTGTAAACTCCCTATGAAAAGTGTACAAATATTGTTTATGAATATAAAGTATTGTTTGTTTAAAAGTATAAAAGGAACATCTATTTTTATAGTTGAACAGCGGCGGGTCGTAGTGTAAACGTTATCCATCAATCTATAGACAAGTAGGAGGTCAGACGATGACAACTAATAACTCCAATGTATCTTGAGCATTAATCTAAGTATCTCAGGTCTCTATGATACATAGTGGTCAAATTTTTAATTATATCCTGGGAAATATCATTTGAAATAGTTTAGGTTCTTGAAATATGTAAATACGCTAATATTTCTTTAATTAACCTCAATACCTTAAGCTGAGCATCTTATGATAATGCCTTACGATCATGATTCACCTTATGGTGAAACGATCCTTACGTAAAGGAAATCATAGGACATGACTGTAAGCTGTGAAATTAAAATAATTTATTTTAACGATACATACGGCGACATCTTTATCTTAGGACAAAGGATAACCAAGTTATAGATCAAATGATAAGTAAATAATTTCTTGGTAATTGACTAAAACACTCAGAGCATTATGGTAACCTTATTCTTTATTACTATTGTGACCGATATAGCAATGAAGCATTTTAAGACATATGTTCGCTGGAACATTTGTCTTTGCTTTGATGATCAGAATCCATTCCTGAAATATTGCACACTTATAATGACTCACTCTGTATACAAATACAGGTTGACAATTTTTCCATTAACCATAGAGTTTTACTTGGAAAAAAATTAAGTTCATAAAAGAACTAAACAAAACATTAGTGAAACTTGAAACGAAAGTTGTACAGAATATGTTGAAAGTAAAAAAAAAAAAAAAAAAAAAAAATTGGTAGTCACTAATAACTTGGAAAAATCAAAATGACAGTTGAAGTATCAAAATTTATGCGTCACGCAGCTTTAACACATAGTTTTTTGCATAATTTTACGGGTTGTTTTCGAAAGTGATATGAACTTTTACTTACCACATATCACTTAACACACTAACGTCAATTTTATGTAAACTACTTACTTTGCCCAGCTATGACTAGAGAACAACTTAACTTTGACTCAGAGATCACAGACATCACTAATTTTAATGCATATATTACTTCATAGTATGTCAATACACGACCTGCTTTTCGTCAAACCAAAGGTATATCCAACCTAACAAATATTTCATTTTATTGCTCACATTCACGTAGTTATGTGATGGGTAACAAAAATTGATGTCGATTTTTTATACGGATCCTTTTCGTGGTCCCATAAGTTCAAAAAGTGTTTTTTTTTTTTAATGATGTCTCTCTGTCTATCATGTGCGCAGTAGAACATTTTAATAAAATTTGATATGTGATAATATTTTGTCTATTCCTTTTGAGTCTTTCGCTAAATTTTATTAAGTAACTCAAAATACGAAGTTTTTTGTACTATAAAAAAAACACAAAATTACGATATTATCAAAATAGTATTTTAAGATTTGATCAAATTTTGATCAAGAGTAGTCTTTAAGAAACCAAACATTATGTATTATCTCTTTAAAAAATTCTGGTTCGTGAGTTATCGATAAAAAAGTAAAAAATCAGCCATAGACCATTTAATAAAAACGCAATTACTAAAATAGGGCTCTACGGTTTTCAGTAAAAAACTTGTGCAAAGTTCTAAGTAAAAAGATATTACAATTCAGGAAAATTGTCAAAAATCAAAATGAACTTTGATCGCCGCGCCGACATTAACAGCTTGATTGTAATGTTATGTTGAGGTTGTTTATGGCACAAGAGAAGCAAGTTTCAATATATTTTCATATTTTTGGTGACGGTTAATTTTGGTACGTTTTTATTTGATTTTGGGGACGGGTGAATGAGAAAGTTTGTGCGATGTTTTAACATCAAGTTGAAATATATTTTGATCCATAATGGTTACCACGGGCTCAAGGAAAGATTTTGGTATGTACCCAAAATTGTACACTCAGAGGGATGGAAAAGTTGTGTGTGTTCCCAGAATGGTAGACGTGAACGGCTAATTTTAATATAAACCACTATTTTCATGTTTGTTAAATATGTACCTGATTAAAAATATGATGTCTTTTCATTCGATCTTTTTATAAAATTTATAAATTTCAAAATTGGGCACAAACGTATATTTTTTTTAAATGTGATGTAATTAATTTAAATTTGGTTAACCTTTCTTGAAATTCTGATTTTTGAATTTGATGTCAGATTTGTGAGGCTTTATTCTTAGTGGTTGTATAGTTAAGAGTATTAACAATATGATATACATTTCAAATCAAAACTTGTTCTTTGGGTCATGACCCATCCCAAAAGAAATGACTAAATTTTTACGTAAATTTGCTAATAAAAGATCTGAGGTAGATTCAAAATGGTATCATTTAGAAAGTTGGATGGATTCTTTATGACAGAAGTGCCCAACCATGCTTTGATAAGTAATTAAGACTTTCGAAATCCGTTCCAAGAAGCGATAGGAGCAAAGTGCAACGATAGCGAGAAAATGGCAATTGCCGGGGTACGATTTGGGTGGTACTTGGATCTACTTTGGTAATGTATTACCGGGTCCTGATCGCGTGGTGAAATTAATATAAGTACACTGGGCGAATCTCAACTTAGGCTAGCCATTTTTGACGAGTATTACTACAGACTAATTAACTAAAAATAAGAGAATTACACTAATACCAATATTAATATTAACTACACTGTATTGCAACAACATGTGGGTCTAGCATACCCGGGTCTAGCATGGCCGCGTATAGTTCGACTAATAATTTTACGATAACCCAAAATCGCGATGCGCCCTAATATAAACCCTAGGGCCGTACCGGCCCTATTCCTTTGGGTTTAGCAAGGCATGATAATAAATTACGGCACTATAATAAATTTAAGAAGAACTCTGTCAGAGAGGACTTGACTCACAGCTGCCTCAACCACTACTCCCTTATCAGCTCTCAGGCAGATATGGCCAGATTCATGAAGGGGAGGGGAGTGGTGACTAATCACCACAAAAGTTTGAATTGGTTTAATATACCAGAAAGTCAAACAGATAAATTTATCATCTAAATAACATTCTTCATCAAAATTAACTTCAGTTAGAACAGAAATTTCCTTTTAAATATTCTTTCACCGTTCCATGATTTTCCAGGAAATAACTTTACAATTATTTACGCATAAAAACGATGTTAAATACAAATGATTTTAAACAATATCTTTATTATTATAAAAATCGGTAAATAAAATCGATTTCTTTTGGATAATACGGAAACGTAACAACAAAGTGTTGTCAAATTTCAAGTCAGCCCTTTAAAATTTATAAAATCGTTTCTTTAAAATTGCTTACAAATGTTTTTTATCAATTATAAAATAATAATATTATTATTATCTTTATTTCCTTTATATTTACTTATAACTTAGCTAACGCTGATGTCACGATTTTTCTATACATTCTTTCAGCAATCACTATAAATAATTGTTGTCACGATAATATTCTCTGCATAGGACAGGTAAAGTTTCAACTACATACTTGAAGTTTTTTTCAGAACACATCTGCAGCAAATACATTACTCCGCTCACAGTTTATGATGATATGTGACAGTGTTTCGGCTTTGGACAGCCTCGAAGTGGTGAATCCACCATTCCAAAGCAATGTGGATATTACTTTCTCACCAGATGTCTCCACTCTTGCAATAGTCGCAAATGTCTGCACTTTTCTGCTGAATCCTTTATACAGACTGAAATTATTTAGTTTCTATTGCATCTCAAATAACCACCTTCCTAGTTTCACCATTTCTCCAGAGTCTCTTCGGTCTCTTATGTATTTCAACTTTGGATCTTTTGCATCACCCTTCTTGTGTTTCTAGCAAACCTGTTTAAAAGAGCATTGTTTTACTTCTTTCCCATTACAACTTATACCGATGCCAACTGCTGTCGATAGTATCGGTATTATGCTGTGCAGGAGTGCATTAATTTCGAGGATGCAGTAGAAGTGTAATGTGGGCTTATATCCTGCTAACGCCCGCAAGGAAGATTTCCGAGCCGATGAGTATACAGATCTTAATGCAATGTTGTACCGCTTCCAATATTTCCTTTAAGGTAATACAATTTTTATTCATATTATTTACTTTAAGAATTACCTAACCATCTTTATTAGTTATTGATCAATCTAATAAAACAATCTTTACATCAAAATCAGAAAAGGAGAGTAAATAAAAAAAAAGTTTTTAAATAATAATAACAATATACACAAAAGTTTACACTATACAAAGTTACATTAATTCCCTTCTTCTTGCTTTGGCAAGGAGACAAGCAAAGAAAAAAGTAATAAAAAGAAAACACTCCATTGGTGCAAAATCTAATCATCTCATAGAAAATCAAACAACAGGTGGAATGTTATAAACAGGTCGTTAGGCATAATGAGATCATTCTCAAAATGTCTAACCGTGTTCCAACGAGAATAATCAAAGTTTCAGCACCATCATATTACTTTGCCAACTGTACAAACAGAAAATATAGAATTAGTCAAATCGTAGATGTGGATGATGTTAATTTCCTATAGTGTTCAGGGCGTAGACCATTGTTAATAATCTGTTATATATCCAGCGCTGAAGTGGACATCCGGTCCATTACAATACATGACAAAATGGATTATTTAATATGATCATAGCGGGATTTTCCATTTACTAAAATTATAATCAACGCTGTCATATAATTTTTACTTTCTCACAAAAACGAAGTATAGAGAAAGTTATATCATGGACTAAGTTTTTTCTACAGAAGAAGTTTTTTTAAGAAGAACTCTGTCAGAGAGGACTTGACTCACAGCTGCCTCGACCACTACTCCCTTATCAGCTCTCGGGCGGATATGGCCAGATTCATGAAGGGGAGGGGAGTGGTGACTAATCACCACAAAAGTTTGAATTGGTTTAATATACCAGAAAGTCAAACAGATAAATTTATCATCTAAATAACATTCTTCATCAAAATTAACTTCAGTTAGAACAGAAATTTCCTTTTAAATATTCTTTCACCGTTCCATGATTTTCCAGGAAATAACTTTACAATTATTTACGCATAAAAACGATGTTAAATACAAATGATTTTAAACAATATCTTTATTATTATAAAAATCGGTAAATAAAATCGATTTCTTTTGGATAATACGGAAACGTAACAACAAAGTGTTGTCAAATTTCAAGTCAGCCCTTTAAAATTTATAAAATCGTTTCTTTAAAATTGCTTACAAATGTTTTTTATCAATTATAAAATAATAATATTATTATTATCTTTATTTCCTTTATATTTACTTATAACTTAGCTAACGCTGATGTCACGATTTTTCTATACATTCTTTCAGCAATCACTATAAATAATTGTTGTCACGATAATATTCTCTGCATAGGACAGGTAAAGTTTCAACTACATACTTGAAGTTTTTTTCAGAACACATTTGCAGCAAATACATTACTCCGCTCACAGTTTATGATGATATGTGACAGTGTTTCGGCTTTGGACAGCCTCGAAGTGGTGAATCCACCATTCCAAAGCAATGTGGATATTACTTTCTCACCAGATGTCTCCACTCTTGCAATAGTCGCAAATGTCTGCACTTTTCTGCTGAATCCTTTATACAGACTGAAATTATTTACTTTCTATTGCATCTCAAATAACCACCTTCCTAGTTTCACCATTTCTCCAGAGTCTCTTCGGTCTCTTATGTATTTCAACTTTGGATCTTTTGCATCACCCTTCTTGTGTTTCTAGCAAACCTGTTGAAAAGAGCATTGTTTTACTTCTTTCCCATTACAACTTATACCGATGCCAACTGCTGTCGATAGTATCGGTACTTATGCTGTGCAGGAGTGCATTAATTTCGAGGATGCAGTAGAAGTGTAATGTGGGCTTATATCCTGCTAGCGCCCGCAAGGAAGATTTCCGAGCCGATGAGTATACAGATCTTAATGCAATGTTGTACCGCTTCCAATATTTTCTTTAAGGTAATACAATTTTTATTCATATTATTTACTTAAAGAATTACCTAACCATCTTTATTAGTTATTGATCAATCTAATAAAACAATCTTTACATCAAAATCAGAAAAGGAGAGTAGATAAAAAAAAGTTTTTAAATAATAATAACAATATACACAAAAGTTTACACTATACAAAGTTACATTAATTCCCTTCCTCTTGCTTTGGCAAGGAGACAAGCAAAGAAAAAAGTAATAAAAAGAAAACACTCCATTGGTGCAAAATCTAATCATCTCATAGAAAATCAAACAACACATGGAATGTTATAAACAGGTCGTTAGGCATAATGAGATCATTCTCAAAATGTCTAACCGTGTTCCAACGAGAATAATCAAAGTTTCAGCACCATCATATTACTTTGCCAACTGTACAAACAGAAAATATAGAATTAGTCAAAAACGTAGATGTGGATGATGTTAATTTCCTATAGTGTTCAGGGCGTAGACCATTGTTAATAATCTGTTATATATCCAGCGCTGAAGTGGACATCCGGTCCATTACAATACATGACAAAATGGATTATTTAATATGATCTTAGCGGGATTTTCCATTTACTAAAATTATAATCAACGCTGTCATATAATTTTTACTTTCTCACAAAAACGAAGTATAGAGAAAGTTATATCATGGACTAAGTTTTTTCTACAGAAATATCCATTTCGAGAACCCCTGAACAAAACAAAAAGGTGTTTTGGAGGGGGGGGTAATATCTGGTGCCTGTGCAGTACCACACAACTCAAACAAGTTGACCGATTTTGCTCAAATTCGGAATGTAATCATGTTTTGGTTATATTTCGACGCTTTATTTCCTCACACTTTGATCATTTTAAATTTAGGGGTGTTATCTGTCACTAGATCATAATTCAAAATTGTTTCCAAAATTTTGCCACTAAGGAACCCAAACTAATAGTATTGATAATTATCTCTCAAAAAAGGCGATTCAGATGTTAAGTAAAATAAAAAAATACCAAAGAAGCTGCTGTAAAAGATACCGAGTTCCTCCAAATATTGTGATATTTGAAATTTAATAACTTAAATTTAATAATTGGCAGAAAGAAAAATGAATCTTAAAATATATTGATAACAATTAAATACGTTTAGGATTAAAACAAACTGAGCCTATATTTAAATATATATCTTTCAAAAAATGTACACAAAAGTTATTAGGGAAGATCCTTCTATGCTACATTTTATCTCATAACTGTACTCATAAATATCTTTTCTTAAGAAGTAAATACAGAAGCATTTTTGGAGAAATTATGACAAATTTTAGTTGGTATAACTTTTTTTTTTTTATGGATGTGTAAGAAATATTTTTTCACAAATTATTTAAAATAACTCAAATTCCATAACAAGTTTTATTAATTATTCATCAAGTAGTTGTAACATTTCAAATAATCTCCCTCCATTTTACTTTCTTGTCATAGATCAAAACAATCGTAATATCACAACTATCAGACCGTTATCTGTGTGCACTGTTTAACACGGACTTATCGCCGTGCCATACAAGGTATTAGAATCAAATTTTAGTTAATCATTAAATGTTTGTTTTTTAACGTTTTCAATATTTTTCTTAAAATCCTCGTATATTCCAAATTCTTCCACAGCGTTCATGTATTTGCCTTTGGTACAAATTTTAATGGGGTTAACGTTACTGTTAAAGTCACTGTAATTGTGGTTTTCAATTATTAGTTATCGCCCATAATTTGACTTCTTGCCGTGGACATTATTTTTTGGTAGGCCCCTAAGTATTCTTTGAATCACACTTTAAACTCTCTACCCGTGTGGCCTCTATACAACGGTTTCTCGTTTTTAGGTTGAAACAATTTTTAATGGAGTTATTTGTTCGGAAAACCATTGTTCTGGCAATTTTTGAAAAGTTGAGATGATTATCCTGGGAAGAAAGGATTAAGCGATTAAGAACAAATAATCTCAGGGGTAGCAGAGTATAATAATCACATCTACATCCGAGGAAGCTATCCTCGGGGACTCTGTGCGCTGGCAAAAAGCCGCACCCTTCTCATGGTGACTCAGCTTCAACAAAACACAGCGGATCTAGAGGGTGCTAAATAAACATTCCCAAATCGAAGGTATAAAATGTCCAAAGGGTACCTAATAATAAGGTTAATCAGTGCCGATAGATGAATTGTACAAGGGTAAGTGTGTATTAAATAAAACCTATCGAGGACCAGGCGACCCTTCATAGTGATCAGCCCCTTTACAAATGTTATACAAAGAAACGATGTCATCATATTAGATGGCTATTGTTCAAGAAAATATCTAGACCAAAAATTTAATATAGAAAACTTTAAGCTAACTGAGGCTTCCCTAGCTCTGGAATTTGAAACTCTAGACTCTAGAGCATGGAGAATTTCCTCAATTCAGTAACACCTACCTAGAGGCTGGAGCCTGTATCATGATCTATGCAAACTTAGAAATTTAGATGTGGATGGAGAAAAATCCTAAACATAAAACTTTGAATGCTTCTAAGGTATGGATAGGTAACCGAAGGGACATCCTGTAAGTTACCAAAGTGATCTACAAATCTCTTAATGTAGATCCCGCCAAGATTCTTAGTCCTTAGAAATCAGATAAGTCCCTCAAAACCGAGGACTGGAATATTGGTTCAAATAAGACAGAAAACCACCAAACCATAGTGGTCTTAATGGATGATACCTCTCTGTCAGCTTTAAAAGCAGCAGACATGAAACCCTACCTGGGATTCCGTAAAGTTTACTTCACCATACTCCAGAAGAAAGACAAGCAATTGGAAAATGGAACTGAGAATAATAGTGTGGGATAGTCACCTAACCTTAATTAAACTTTCGACACAAAACCTGGCTTGATACCAGGTTATATAGGCTACGAAGGTAACGAAAATGCGGATAAAATAACAAAAATGGATCCAAGGAATCCTTCATTGGTCTAGAATCCATATGTGAAATAATAAAGGGCGTAGCAAAATAATGATAATCGAATTCACAAAGTAAACGAACTCAGAGAAGAATATTAAGCTTACTACTACACAATGGCGTTTGTAAAAACATCTTAATACCATGGGTTTATTCCAAGGAAACCTGAAATGCAGACTATGTAACCACACATAGAAACTGCAGTATATGTACTTATAAATTGCGAAGCATTAGGACATTGAAGACAACTGATCTTCGGCCCAGATGTGACCTTTAAAGCTTCAAGCAACCTGGCAAGAAAAATCCTGTACAAGGGCATTTAAATAAGCTAGTGAGGAAGAAGAAGTACATAAAAAGTCTTACAGGCTGAAGTGTGTACAGGATAAAGTCCTCTTCTTTCATCATAATATAAAATCCTGGGAAGAACATTGTCATACTTCGTTGACAAAAAAAAACAGGTTTTTCTTTCTCATTTTGATGTTTTCTGTGTTTGTTTAAATGTTTTACCTGCAACTTATCGGTTATGGATCTTTCGTGTCCACTTTTCATGGCGATGTGTTAAATGGTATTCAACTCGTCCTGATAATTGTTGTGGTTAAATGGTATACTAATTAGCCAATTGATTTTGGAATTGTATGCAGCGCCACTTTTGTGAATGTGGGTGGTGAGAATCAAAATTTATGGTGGCATCAGTTGAACTGATTTCCTATATATATTATATATGAACTCATTATTTTATTTGTTTGTCTTGAGGTCTCATTAGAAATCAGAAATGTGCTGTCAACATATCTAGTGTAATATACAATTTGTTTATAAAATTTGTTTCAATTAAACATTAAGAACTCATTTTCATAATGGTTTAAATATATGTCTGCTAATATGCCTGAAAATGGTCTTATTTTTGAACATAATATTTGTTGTTAAATGTGAAATAGAACCCAAAGAGTTTGTCTTCACGATGAGCAACAAGTATATTTTTATTCAAATCTACTGCCTACTTAAATTTTACGCTAATTCCAAAACTAAATCAAATTTTGGAATTTTTTTTATATGGTCTTCGAATGTTATTTATAACATTTTCCCATGTCTGCCAATTTTGTGTATAATGTTTGGAATCTTCGTTGGTCAAACAAATCTGTTAAAAAATGTATAAAAAACAACATTTTAAACAGTTTTATGGAAACAACTTCTCACTTCTACGTCCTACAACATAACACAATTAACATTTTGCTCGGCTTTAAAATTATCATACAACGATACTCAAATAAGTCTGTTCAATTAAACATATACATTTTATTGTATATAATATATAATTTCAAACTCCTAGGTGACGGATGGTCCTAGCTGCAGAAGTTGCCTTCCGTCCTGACGACGAAATACTTTTCCTCGCTGATACTAATTTACTTGGTGCTGATTGACCTTCAGCTACAAACTCAGAGACGCTCAACTTCCCTGATCAATAAACACTTTAAGTCTTTAAAACAAACTCCTTGAACAAGATGATGCAGAGACAATTCGTCTCTTGGGTCAACAATTTTAGACGACCCTCCGTCCAACGCTCCCAGTCCTAGACTAACTCCCTTTTTCAATTTTGGTTTTTACCGAATATCATCCCCTCTCTTGAAACTTGAGCTGGCTTTCTATTCGCTGATTCGTTAAAACATAGTTTCTGTCTTTTTAGTGGCGGTTTTCAAAATCTGCCCGTTGATTTTTAAATGTGGGACCTCAGCTCATTGGTCGACCTACATTCTGCAAACCGTTGTAACCAAACAGTTCTTTCGAACACATCTGGAACTTCCCTTTCTGATGTACAGTTAGGGACGCTAACTTTTCCCTTGTTTTCTCTTTTTTTTATACAAATTTTATTCACATCTGTCCTTGGCCAATTCTCCCGTTACTTGTTTTTTTAAGTGTGTATGCGCGTTTTATTCCTTCAAGGCTAAAGTCCCGTTTCCTTTTGTTTTTTCTTGTACTCTTCCCTTGGTACCGTTAGATTCCAACCTTCCCAAGCTGCACCTGGCATCCTACATTTTCTCCAATATGAATTGCTTTTTTAACTGTTGTTATTATTATTTTATTTATTTATTTTATTTATTTCATTTTATTTATTTTATTTTATTTATTTTATTTTATTTTATTTATTTTGTTTTATTTATTTTATTTTATTTATTTTATTTTACATGAATTAATTAACTATTTATCTTTTGATATCATTAATTATAATTATCATAAATGATTAGATTGATATCGTTACAATGCAAATAACGTAATACATGTCAAAATACGGCAATAGACAATAAACTTACACAATTTTCGGTTAAAAATAACTAAAAATCGAATTTTTGAGTACATAAATGTATTTCCGGACCATATGAATATATTCGTATGGGTGAAATTAGTACAGTGTAACTATTCAAAATTTTAATTTACCCTTTTACCAATATCTACCTAGGGAAGGCGTAATTTTGTCAGAAATTTATATTATTTAAAATTATTAAATTTAATATATTTTTAAAGATTTTTTTTTTATTTGCATGATTCGTGAGACACTTGCTTATGAATTGCAATAATTAATTGTCTGATTCCATAAGTTTTATGTAATCAAATATCCTCCAACATTATTGAAATTATAATTTTCAAGAGACACATTCCACGCCCATCGCACAGATTAAAATCTTGTTGAAATACGAGTACTGGAAAGTAAAATCTTGGACAAACGATATAAATACTTTGTTTGCTATCTCAGTTAGTATTAAGTACATAAATAATTTAGTAATTTAATTTAACTCGTCGGATTTGCTCAGCAAAACTATCTCTTTTTTAAAGTTCATATGTTTTTTGATGTTAAATAATAATTGATAGTTCATATTGTTGGGAGAATTTATTTAGACATTTGGCATCATTTCAGTCTATAAAAAAAATTAATACAACACGTTTTGTGTATAAGAATCAATTTCCGTTATCAAGTAATAAAACATAAAAACAACAAACTACCGGTACCTAGTAACCCGAGATAGGTACCCTGAGCGGAGAAAACACAAAAACTATATACATATTTGGTCCAAATATCTTAAATTAAATTGGAAAGAAAAAAGATGAAACAAGGAGACAAGTAACCTAAAATTACCTATTGTTTTTGCTTATGTTCGCACGTCCCAGCACAAAATATACAAATAAAATATACTAAATTCAATTTAAATAGGTCTGTCCGTTTGTTCGCTACAACAGACAGACGACGTATAAAAATCCTTTTTTTTGTCCCTGGGGACTTACACACAGGATATATAAGGTAATGTTTTCCTTATTACATCACTTTCTCTATACTTTGTTTGTTACAAAAGGAATTAGCGTAAAATTTAAGTAGGCAGTAGATTTGAATAAAAATATACTTGTTGCTCATCGTGAAGACAAACTCTTTGGGTTCTATTTCACATTTAACAACAAATATTATGTTCAAAAATAAGACCATTTTCAGGCATATTAGCAGACATATATTTAAACCATTATGAAAATGAGTTCTTAATGTTTAATTGAAACAAATTTTACAAACAAATTGTATATTATGTTGACAGCACATTTCTGATTTCTAATGAGACCTCAAGACAAACAATAAAATAATGAGTTCATATATAATATATATAGGAAATCAGTTCAACTGATGCCACCATAAATTTTGATTCTCACCACCCACATTCACAAAAGTGGCGCTGCATACAATTCCATAATCAATTGGCTAATTAGTATACCATTTAACCACAACAATTATCAGGACGAGTTGAATACCATTTAACACATCGCCATGAAAAGTGGATACGAAAGCTCCATAACCGATAAGTTGCAGGTAAAACATTTAAACAAACACAGAAAACATCAAAATGAGAAAGAAAAACCTGTTTTTTTTGTCAACAAAGTATGACAATGTTCTTCCCAGGATTTTATATTATGATGAAAGAAGAGGACATTATCCTGTACACACTTCAGCCTGTAAGACTTTTTATGTACTTCTTCTTCCTCACTAGCTTATTTAAATGCCCTTGTACAGGATTTTTTTTGCCAGGTTGCTTGAAGCTTTAAAGGTCACATCTGGGCCGAAGATCAGTTGTCTTCAATGTCCTAATGCTTCGCAATTTATAAGTACATATACTGCAGTTTCTATGTGTGGTTGCATAGTCTGCATTTCAGGTTTCCTTGGAATAATCCCATGGTATTAAGATGTTTTTACAAACGCCATTGTGTAGTAGTAAGCTTAATATTCTTCTCTGATTTCATTTACTTTGTGAATTCGATTATCATTATTTTGCTACGCCCTTATTTATTTCGCATATGGATTCTAGACCAATGAAGGATTCCTTGGATCCATTTTTGTTATTTTATCCGCATTTTCGTTACCTTCGTAGCCTATATAACCTGGTATCAAGCCAGGTTTTGTGTCGAAAGTTTAATTAAGGTTAAGTGACTATCCCACACTATTATTCTCAGTTCCATTTTCCAATTGCTTGTCTTTCTTCTGGAGTATGGTGAACTAAACTTTATGGAATCCCAGGTAGGGTTTCATGTCTGCTGCTTTTAAAGCTGACAGAGAGGTATCATCCATTAAGACCACTATGGTTTGGTGGTTTTCTGTCTTATTTGAACCAATATTCCAGTCCTCGGTTTTGAGGGACTTATCTGATTTCTAAGGACTAAGAATCTTGGCGGGATCTACATTAAGAGATTTGTAGATCACTTTGGTAACTTACAGGATGTCCCTTCGGTTACCTATCCATACCTTAGAAGCATTCAAAGTTTTATGTTTAGGATTTTTTCCATCCACATCTAAATTTCTAAGTTTGCATAGATCATGATACAGGCTCCAGCCTCTAGGTAGGTGTTACTGAATTGAGGAAATTCTCCATGTTCTAGAGTCTAGAGTTTCAAATTCCAGAGCTAGGGAAGCCTCAGTTAGCTTAAAGTTTTCTATATTAAATTTTTGGTCTAGATATTTTCTTGAACAATAGCCATCTAATATGATGACATCGTTTCTTTGTATAGCATTTGTAAAGGGGCTGATTACTATGAAGGGTCGCGTGATCCTGGATAGGTTTTATTTAATACACACTTACCCTTGTACAATTCATCTATCGGCACTGATTAACCTTATTATTAGGTACCCTTTGGACATTTTATACCTTCGATTTGGGAATGTTTATTTAGCACCCTCTAAATCCGCTGTGTTTTGTTGAAGCTGAGTCACCATGAGAAGGGTGCGGCTTTTTGCCAGCGCACAGAGTCCCTGAGGATAGCTTCCTCGGATGTAGATGTGATTATTTTACTCTGCTACCCCCTGAGATTATTTGTTCTTAATCGCTTAATCCTTTCTTCCCAGGATAATCATCTCAACTTTTCAAAAATTGCCAGAACAATGGTTTTCCGAACAGATAACTCCATTAAAAATTGTTTCAACCTAAAAACGAGAAACCGTTGTATAGAGGCCACACGGGTAGAGAGTTTAAAGTGTGATTCAAAGAATACTTAGGGGCCTACCAAAAAATAATGTCCACGGCAAGAAGTCAAATTATGGGCGATAACTAATAATTGAAAACCACAATTACAGTGACTTTAACAGTAACGTTAACCCCATTAAAATTTGTACCAAAGGCAAATACATGAACGCTGTGGAAGAATTTGGAATATACGAGGATTTTAAGAAAAATATTGAAAACGTTAAAAAACAAACATTTAATGATTAACTAAAATTTGATTCTAATACCTTGTATGGCACGGCGATAAGTCCGTGTTAAACAGTGCACACAGATAACGGTCTGATAGTTGTGATATTACGATTGTTTTGATCTATGACAAGAAAGTAAAATGGAGGAAGATTATTTGAAATGTTACAACTACTTGATGAATAATTAATAAAACTTGTTATGGAATTTGAGTGATTTTAAATAATTTGTGAAAAAATATTTCTTACACATCCATAAAAAAAAAAAAGTTATACCAACTAAAATTCGTCATAATTTCTCCAAAAATGCTTCTGTATTTACTTCTTAAGAAAAGATATTTATGAGTACAGTTATGAGATAAAATGTAGCATAGAAGGATCTTCCCTAATAACTTTTGTGTACATTTTTTGAAAGATATATATTTAAATATAGGCTCAGTTTGTTTTAATCCTAAACGTATTTAATTGTTATCAATATATTTTAAGATTCATTTTTCTTTCTGCCAATTATTAAATTTAAGTTATTAAATTTCAAATATCACAATATTTGGAGGAACTCGGTATCTTTTACAGCAGCTTCTTTGGTATTTTTTTATTTTACTTAACATCTGAATCGCCTTTTTTGAGAGATAATTTTCAATACTATTAGTTTGGGTTCCTTAGTGGCAAAATTTTGGAAACAAATTATCAGTATCCTAATTTTGAATTATGGTCTAGTGACAGATAACACCCCTAAATTTAAAATGATCAAAGTGTGAGGAAAGAAAGCGTCGAAATATAACCAAACATGATTACATTCCGAATTTGAGCAAAATCGGTCAACTTGTTTGAGTTGTGTGGTACTGCACAGGCACCAGATATTACCCCCCAATCCAAAACACCTTTTTGTTTTGTTCAGGGGTTCTCAAAATGGATATTTCTGTAGAAAAAACTTAGTCCATGATATAACTTTCTCTATATTTCATTTTTGTGAGAAAGTAAAAATTATATGACAGCGTTGATTATAATTTTAGTAAATGGAAAATCCCGCTATGATCATATTAAATAATCCATTTTGTCATGTATTGTAATGGACCGGATGTCCACTTCAGCGCTGGATATATAACAGATTATTAACAATGGTCTACGCCCTGAACACTATAGGAAATTAACATCATCCACATCTACGATTTGACTAATTCTATATTTTCTGTTTGTACAGTTGGCAAAGTAATATGATGGTGCTGAAACTTTGATTATTCTCGTTGGAACACGGTTAGACATTTTGAGAATGATCTCATTATGCCTAACGACCTGTTTATAACATTCCACCTGTTGTTTGATTTTCTATGAGATGATTAGATTTTGCACCAATGGAGTGTTTTCTTTTTATTACTTTTTTCTTTGCTTGTCTCCTTGCCAAAGCAAGAGGAAGGGAATTAATGTAACTTTGTATAGTGTAAACTTTTGTGTATATTGTTATTATTATTTAAAAACTTTTTTTTATCTACTCTCCTTTTCTGATTTTGATGTAAAGATTGTTTTATTAGATTGATCAATAACTAATAAAGATGGTTAGGTAATTCTTTAAGTAAATAATATGAATAAAAATTGTATTACCTTAAAGAAAATATTGGAAGCGGTACAACATTGCATTAAGATCTGTATACTCATCGGCTCGGAAATCTTCCTTGCGGGCGCTAGCAGGATATAAGCCCACATTACACTTCTACTGCATCCTCGAAATTAATGCACTCCTGCACAGCATAAGTACCGATACTATCGACAGCAGTTGGCATCGGTATAAGTTGTAATGGGAAAGAAGTAAAACAATGCTCTTTTCAACAGGTTTGCTAGAAACACAAGAAGGGTGATGCAAAAGATCCAAAGTTGAAATACATAAGAGACCGAAGAGACTCTGGAGAAATGGTGAAACTAGGAAGGTGGTTATTTGAGATGCAATAGAAACTAAATAATTTCAGTCTGTATAAAGGATTCAGCAGAAAAGTGCAGACATTTGCGACTATTGCAAGAGTGGAGACATCTGGTGAGAAAGTAATATCCACATTGCTTTGGAATGGTGGATTCACCACTTCGAGGCTGTCCAAAGCCGAAACACTGTCACATATCATCATAAACTGTGAGCGGAGTAATGTATTTGCTGCAGATGTGTTCTGAAAAAAACTTCAAGTATGTAGTTGAAACTTTACCTGTCCTATGCAGAGAATATTATCGTGACAACAATTATTTATAGTGATTGCTGAAAGAATGTATAGAAAAATCGTGACATCAGCGTTAGCTAAGTTATAAGTAAATATAAAGGAAATAAAGATAATAATAATATTATTATTTTATAATTGATAAAAAACATTTGTAAGCAATTTTAAAGAAACGATTTTATAAATTTTAAAGGGCTGACTTGAAATTTGACAACACTTTGTTGTTACGTTTCCGTATTATCCAAAAGAAATCGATTTTATTTACCGATTTTTATAATAATAAAGATATTGTTTAAAATCATTTGTATTTAACATCGTTTTTATGCGTAAATAATTGTAAAGTTATTTCCTGGAAAATCATGGAACGGTGAAAGAATATTTAAAAGGAAATTTCTGTTCTAACTGAAGTTAATTTTGATGAAGAATGTTATTTAGATGATAAATTTATCTGTTTGACTTTCTGGTATATTAAACCAATTCAAACTTTTGTGGTGATTAGTCACCACTCCCCTCCCCTTCATGAATCTGGCCATATCCGCCCGAGAGCTGATAAGGGAGTAGTGGTCGAGGCAGCTGTGAGTCAAGTCCTCTCTGACAGAGTTCTTCTTAAATTTATTATAGTGCCGTAATTTATTATCATACCTTGCTAAACCCAAAGGAATAGGGCCGGTACGGCCCTAGGGTTTATATCAGTGTTTGAATGCTAATTTATGAAATTATAATTTATTTGGTTTTTTGTTTGTGTTTCTACGTGTAATACAAGTTTTCGAATTAACCCAATAAATTAACAATTTTGAACCTCAAAATAAAATAAAATGTATGATTTTTCCTATATTTTAAGATTCACGTTCAATTTTTTTTAAAAAATACTTCATAGGATATTTTTTTTTTTGTTTTGGGGGAGATGCTGATGAATATATTTTGTTTACTTAGTATTTGGGATTTTTTGTGAAACTTTTTAGACTATATTTTACACAGTGAGAACTGACATTGGAATTAAATTTGTGAATACCGTATAACAATAAAACTGTGCTTGCGTTTCTAGTGGGACCTAACATAATTCAATTATTGATTTCATGATGTTACTCCATACAAGTGACATCGGAATTAAAACTGGTACTAGCTTGAGCATAATATCTTTATACTAGCTTGAGCATTATAACTTTATACTAACTTGAGCATAATAACTTTAACGTGTTGCTTTATAAAGACAAAAACGTCACTTATTAGTTATTGTACAAGGGAAGTAAAAATTAGATAACACATTTTTAGGTCTATGTTTTACAAATTTTTTCGTGGGATGTATTGTTCGTACAAATATATGTGTATAGACCTCCATAAGTATTTAAGATATCAAAATTTGTTTCATTAAATTATTTTGACTTAGTTTTAAGTTGATTTCATCCAAATGCAGCCGACAATCACTTACATATTACCTTTTTGGCTTATTTTCAAGTCTAACAGTGAGTAACATGCTAGGCTTAAATGTTATTTTAGAGTTCTTTAGGGCAATGTTTCATTTGCTATGGTTTACTAGGCGATCTTTATCAAATTCTTTAAATATTTACATCAAATCTAACACTGGCAATACATTATCTGTAGAGTTAGATCCCAAATGGGACATAAAAAACGTAAAAGAAGTGATAGCCCCCCAATTAGGATTACCACCTGAAGAAGTAAAAATAATTTTAGCTGGGAAAGAGCTGGATGATTCTATGTTAATTGAGGTAATAATATTTAGATTTTAGTTAAGATTTACCATAACCATTAAATCTGCTAAATTGTACCTAAATTTTGTTTTGATATGGCCACCAAGATTAAGAATTTAAAAAAGAAAATCTTCTAGGCCTAATGTAATTATTGTTGAATATACATAAAATATTTACAGTTGGGCTGGTGATAAGGTAACAGACTATAATAATAAATAGAACACAAATACTTTGTAATTATCAACACATTTCAAAAACAATGTCATAATTCTCTGTGGTATATTAGCTACAACAAATATAACAATAATTTGGGTAAATATCGTTTGTACCTCGGTCTCAGATTTTTCTATAAAAAATTATTAAATCCCAAAGTATTTATAGGTCTGGCTAGGTGACCATATATATATATTAGGCATGCGCATTACAGCTTAATAAATATTAGGTAAGAGAACATGTATTCAATCTTAAATACTTATTTACCCTAATTACTTTATTAGATCTGGTCAGGTGTCTCTCTCTCTCTCTCTCTCTCTATATATATATATATATATATATATATGACCACCTGACCAGACCTCGTCTGGATGACTATATATATAGGTATATATCTACTGGCCAGATCTTACCTACGTCAATTACGTCCCATTGCTTAACTTACGCAACTTAAGATACTACTCAGTTTGATGTCGATTTCATACTTAAATATTCCCTATTTTCTAAAAAACAAATACATTTTATGACTAGAAAAGTGTCTTTCGAAATTAAAAATGATCTGATTGTTTGAAAATAAGGTACCTAGCGATAACAAAATTCACTAACTTGACTAACATAGTCATAAATAATAACGTAGGCTTTCGTTATAGCTACGGTTGAATGTAACCGAACACCAGCTGTATTCTCTTGTTTTCTATATTTTATTTAACAGTGAAGAACTGCATTTTGGGACTTGAAAAAAATATGATCTGATTGTTTGAATACAAGGTAAATACTTTCGATTTTATAATTTTTATAGAAAAATCCAAGACCGAGGTACAACATATATTTACCATTTGTTTGGTGAGCTAATATATCACTTATGTAGACATTGTTGTTGAAATAGGCTATGTTCGATAGTTAAACATTATCTGTGAAAAATTTGTGTTTATTTTTTTTATTCCTAAAAGCCAGTATGGTTATATTAATATCTCTTAAGCTTAGGTTAGGTTACAATCTATGATTTTACTTTATTGTTGAATCTTTTTACTTTAAAATTGTAAGAATGAATATAAATCAATAACCTAACCTGTTGAAAGTAGTAAAAAATTTGTTGGCATCTAATCTATTTTAATAGCCTTTTTGGTAATTATACATTGAAGGTCACCCTATTTTTAGTTTCTAAAAACTATGCAAACTTAAACTATTTATCTTGTTTGTCATTAACCCTAGATTACTTTTCTTAATTCATTGTTACGTGATCACTTTTCATTCGTAAATTTTACTACTTTCTGTTTTTATTTTTATTATTATTTTTTAAACTTTACTTTAGTGTTGACTATTTTATATATTAAATCCTTTATTGTTTTTAAGTGTTTATAAAAATATTTAGCAATGAATTCCTACATATTTTAACTGTACAAAATTTTTTTTATCCACCACTACAAGTACGTTTAAAACATATAGGCCTAATTAATATAGGGAAAAAATCGAAAAAAATATAAATATTATTTTATTGGAAAAATTAATCAGATATTCATAAAATACATCATTTTTAAGTGTTTACTTTATATAAGAAAAAGAGGAAATTGATTTACAATAATTTCATTAGGTAGAATGCCAAAAATACCAAAATTAGAGTCCTGTCATCACTGAGAATCACATTCCTTGCAGTGATTAATATACACTTAGTAGCTAAATCAAATACTTTGAATTCTAAAATCACTATTTACACAATAAACTATTTACAACACTAAAAAACTAACAATATAAAAACAATAATTTACAAAAAAATATTAAAACACTTAATAGTTAAAACTTTCGCAAACACTATTCTTTCGTAAAATATACGACGCGAGCTTGAGTACGGTAATAACGGCTCAACTTTGAGCTTAGCCGAAGAGACAGTGGCCTCTATTTACAATGGTGGAAAGGTAACAAAAAGACAGAGCGTGTCCGTCTTTTGTCTACGAGTTCTCCGAATTTTACAAAGGGCCGGTTGTAATTTTTACGAATGAGTAGTGTTCTAGGGTTAATATGATATTATTTACAAAGCGAAACAATATTCAAATCTCAAAATCAATTAATATTGAAGAAACTTACAATTTTAAACACAAGGAATTAGGCTTTTTCGGGTTATGACTAATGTATACAATGACAACATAAATCAAGTTTGTGACTGCATTACAAGTCTATATTTATGCTATACACTATATGTTAGTATATTAGTGTAAATTAAAGGACAAAGGAATGTATATAAAATTACCCTTGCAGACATTTGTAAACATAGAGTTGTAATGCAATCACAAACTTGACTCACGTTATCATTGTACACATTCGTAATAACCCAAATAAGTCTTAATTTCTTGTGTGAAAAAATATAAGTTTCTTTAATAATAATGGATTTTTACACTTGGAAATTGTTTCATGTTGTTAAAAAATGTCTGATTAATAACAAAGAAGGTAAATAACTTAAGTTTGCATGATTTTTAACTACTAAAACCTAGATTGAGCTTCAGTGCATAATTACTGCCTTTTTTCAACTGATGAATGAGGTTACATGCAAAGTTAACCTTAGTTTAGATACGTTTAGTGAAATTTTCTACTGTTGGTTAGATCACCTACTGTGAAGAGATGCTTTAAATGTGAACGTAGGAAATGGGGAAAAGTATGATCTGGTAAGTTACCTCCTCCCCCTAACCATCAGTCCACTGTTTGGATTACATTGATGGGTGAACATGGCTAGCTAACTTTTTCACATTTTTGTTAGTATTGTTCATAGTTGTTATTGACCCCATTAAACAAAATTACTTGTACCTTTCAAGTAAGAAATTAAAAATAATAATAAAAATTATATAAAGTTAGTTTTAAATACTGTTATTAAAATTGATATTAAATAAATACCTTTTTATTACATGCTCAATAAATAATTTGAAAATATTATTTTCCTTACAAATTTTTGCCTTGACTAATACAGTAAGATTTAAGTCACACATAATTTTGGAAATGAATTACTGTGTGCCGTTGTATATTTAACCATTTTGGTGTACTTTTTCAGGACTGTTAATTTTTTTTAATAACAGTAATTAAATGGCTGTTACAGGATCCTTCGCCTGCAGAAGCTTGGACAGAAGCAAAGAATCTATCACAATCTGATCCGTTGGCTTGCCCAAACAAAAATTACAATTTCTTCATCTCTTTTGAGTGTGGAATTTTGTGTTTTAGAAGCTAATCCAACATGTGCTTTTAAATAGTGTATTTTGATGGTATCTTGTAAATAATAATATGGGATGTTTTCAAAAACAATTACACTGTATTGATTAACATTTGGAAAAGTTTTTTATTACAAAATTTGTGCCATTAATTTGGGCATGATAGTATTTTACAGAGGTCTTTCTGGTTTCAAAAATTTAATTGGCATCTACGAGAAAGCTATCTTTTGATAGTTTATTGCTTTGTTAGTTCACTATCATTATCGCCAGTATCATTTTGCTAGCATTTCCCACAATTGTGAAATTATTATCAACCCATGATTTGTTAATGTAATATCTATAGTTATTTTATTGTTTGTTGCTCTCTGTATGGTTTTCTTCTTCTCAAATACTGAGCACACCAATTCTCTGTCTGGCCGTTCAAACGATATTTATAAATTTGTTCACAACTTTTTCATTTAAATCTCTTAACTTAGAGTGTGTAGCCTACTTTTCATTGGAAGTTTATGATTTCTTTTATTGCAGTCTAAATTTAGGTGTTATAAATAATAGTCTATAATAATATTTTGTTATCACTCTTCTACTGTCAAAATTGTCACAGTGAAATTTACAATCTTCCAACCATGGTTTCCTGGAATACTTTGAAAGGGTTCGCTAGCTTCAGCTCCTTCTTTTCATATTTTTGTTAGACTTTTGATAGAAATTTTCATTTATTAAGAAACACATAAATTGGTTTGTTTGAGTGTATGTTTATGTTTCCTTTGTTTAATTATGAATCATATAACTTTCCTAACCTTACTATGAATTGTTCACCTCTTTTTTCTCAGTGACACCATTTTTTGTCACTGCTCTGGATCTTTAAGTCATTGTTCGGACATAGCACAGGCTAGTTCTTTTGTTTGTAATAGATCTATAGGCACTGTCATGACCTAGAGAAGTAAGGTATAGGTAAGCTACGGTGAGATTGTTGCTAGATTTGAACCTGGACTAAACCCTGATTGTAATAACAGTTCCTCATTAGCCTCCCTAATATGAAATATTGACATTGATTATTTTCCAACTTATTAAGGAACTGTAATTTTCATTTACTTGATGTTTAGGTCATAAATCTTTGGCAAAATTGGTTCCACAGGGACTTGAGACAATTCGAAATAGTTTCAAAATATAATACTGCATCTATGTAAAAAATATTTAAAGAATTCAATTGAGTTGGAATATCGACACATACAAATATGCATGACTCCGACCTAGTACACTAAAATTACGGAAAATCTCGATTTTCCATCTTAATATAATTAAATAAAATTATTTCCTTATATCTTTCACCCATATAATCCATATCAGAACTATTCTAAATTATTCAAACTGTCTGGGAAAAATATAAAATCAACATAACATGAGAATTCGAAATAAATATCTGATTTTTAAGATAGCAGTTTGTAGGCCTAGACCAAATCAAATTCAAGACAGAAGGGGCCTGAAGAAATTAAATAACTAGATAACAAAATTTTAATTAAAGGAACAAATACTACCCATGGATTAAACAGAACATTTAACATCTAAAAGGTTGCCAACAAAAGTTTATAAAATAATTAAATAATTCAGTAGGATTCGAAATTAAGCACAATTTATTTCATGAAAAATTGCCGATATCATAAATGTCTTTAAGATTTACCTGTAGAAAAACATACCCACGAAAGAAACTAGCACATGATTGGACAATGAAAATTCCTTTGAGGTAGAGTTAAAACATCATTGCCTCTGTACAAATTTGAAACGTAAATTATTTTATAGTATTTTAAGTTTCTGAGAAGTTATTTGATTATTCACTATTAATTTAAAATATTTGTGTTCATAAAATTTAATTATGTAAAAATAAAATAAATCAATTTGTTATCCAATATAGTATAATATAAGTATATATGATATATTAATAAAAACAAATTATTTCGTCTATCATCAAATTAACTCTCACACCGACACATAAACTTAATATAGATAGTGGGAGATTTTAAACTTCCGAGATGCCGATTTTGGTACAAGGAGGATTGTTGGGAGGCATCTAGAGAGAAAGGACGTTTCCCAAGCTTAAGGAGTTTTAAATCCGAAAATAACCCTCAAATCCAACAATCTAGTGAAAATAAATAAATATACTTCAAGACTGCAAACATTACTGTATATTCAAGAGTGATAGTATCTAATCGATTTGCATTGAATTCAATGAAAAATGAGAAGTGGATTTCTGCAATAGTGGTGTGAGACCAATTGGATAATAGATTTCATTGTAATGCATACCTAATTCAAAAACAATAATTCTCAAGTATAAATTTTCAGCCTGTGAGGCTATAATTGAGTCAAATAATTATTTTAAAGTGTTTTGAAGACAAATAACAAGTTAGTTTTAACTGTGAACTATATTAAATATAGTCATTCATACACATAATTCATATCATTCCATCTTTTAAATAATAATTTTGATTTTGTTTTCTTTATTGATTATTTTGGATCTAGTCCAGATATTCTAATTAATTAATTTCATGTTCTTGTTTTTCCCCAACACCCACTTGGGAAAAGGCGACACCGACCTAACCCGAGATAAGACTTGTGCTCTCTATATCATCCTATGTGTAAAGACAATTGTTACAATCCAAATGGGCTAGATATAATATTATATCTCAACAACCATTAATGAGATTTTAATAAAACTTATAACTTTCTTTTATGATCAGAAATCATTTTGTGTTGTAATGACAGTATTTTTTTACAACACATAAAAGTTATGAAGTAAACAAAATGGTTGGATTCTGAACAATAGCTAGGAATATATTACACACAAAAAGTGTAAAATATTGCATCTTGACTTCCCTACTTATTGGTATGTTGAATTTGTTTACAGGATTGTGATTTAGGAGAGCAGAGTATTTTACATGCTGTAAGATCAAGAACTAACACTTCCTCTAGTAAACATGCGTTAAGACCATTAAATGAAGCGTTAAAGGATTTACAGTTGTCAAACATTGTAGAAACTCCAGATGATGTTATACAAACTGCTGAAGAGACAGCGGCTGAACGTAAGAGAGTTCACTTTTATGTGTTTTGTTCATCACCTTGTGGAGGAATGAGAGAAGGCAAGTTACGGGTTCGTTGTTCAACATGTAAGAGTGGAGCTATCACAGTAGATTCTGATCCTAGATGCTGGCAAGATGTGTTAGAGCCTCATCGTATATCTGGTCATTGTGAACAGACAAACTGTCCAGTAAGTAGAGTTATTCTATTTTACTTCTCAGTAGGTACAACATACATATAAAAAAAGAAATATAGTAATGAATTAATAACCCAAAAGTCCTGTCCCTCCTCTAAATTTTGAAGGATTTTAAACATGAAAGACATGCTTATGGAAAAAATTTTAGAGCTAAAAAAAGTTACCTTTTTAGATATGAGGCAATTTTCTTTATCCCCTATGATCGGATTTTTTGACATCACTTAAAAAATTTTAATTGCAACCCTTGTTGAATGATATATCATTTTAAAGGAAATAACAAGTAAAGAAAAACCACGTGAAACAGAAGTTGTAACTGATAAGTCTACATAATATACTCATACTGCATTAATATATTTACATACTTAAATATGAAGTCAGTTGGCAAATCTACATTTTGTTGCATCATAATTATTGGAGTTAATATGAAACATAATTTATGGTTTTATCTGCACATCAGTCAGTTATTCAAGTACCTACATATCAAATATTAACATGATCCATAACATTATTTAAAAGGCATGAATCATGTCAATATCTTGAATAACTGATTAATCTTATTAATAACTTTTAAAGGAGTTTGCTTACAAAAGAGGCTGCTAAATTAGTGATTAATCATCATCGGTGTAGTCTCTCCCAATAAAACACTGTTAGATTTTGTAACCTATAGTGAATTTATTTTTGTTCTTAGGAGTGTGGGGGCTCAAATGGAATTTTAGGAAAACATTTTATGTAATACTATTGTGCAAACTAGATTAGTGTGTGATAAGCTAGTACCATTATAAGATAATATTTTAATAGGGTCAACTAAATAATATCAGTACTGTTTTATTTATTAAATGTGCTTTCCAATGAGGGGTAACATTGACATATTTTCCTACAAATTCTATTGACCTCCCACTCCAATTTACTGAGCCACAAGATCCATCTGGTCTTTGCTGGAAAAGATGTCAATTCACTACTCTTTGACTTCAAAGGCAATAATGACCGAAATGGTTTTTCGCCTTAAACCCCCCCCCCCCACAATTGACTTCGTGGTTAGTGTTTTCTTCTCTATAATTTAGCTTCCTCCTTTTTACTTAAACTCCTTTTAAGCTGAATTTACAGAATAGGAATATATATTATTATTTTTGATTTCTATTGGGTGCCATTTTAAATTAAAGTAGAATACACTGACCTTTGTTTTGTGTGGTTTTACTCTGCCTCAGACTTTTTTGTGTTTAATAGTTATTTTAATACCACTGACTTCAGCCAGCCTATAAATTATGTAATATAAAGAAAGTTTAATGGATCAAGAAAGTTGACATCTTATTACGAAATATCTATTTGAGGTTGTTTTGTAAAAAAAAAACTGAATTTTGGAATTTCTGTCATTTCTGTAGTGGCTGCCCAAATGATGGACTAATTTTAACCATATATAGTATGTCATATATGAATATTTTGATCATATCTTTTTTATAATAACCTAAAATTTGATAGGAGGCCTATGCAATAAAAGACCTTAATACAAAGATTAATTTTTATATGACCAAAACACTGCAAGGAAGTGTTTAACCTGACATCCATAATTTTAGACCTATAACCCTATTGCCAGTTATTTCCAAAATCTTTGAAAAAGCAATGTGCACTCGTTTAGTGAAACACTTTTAGAGAAACAATATGTTTGATAAAGAACAACCCGGTCTCAGAGCAGGCCATTCAGTTTTTACAGCAGATACTAACTACATAGATTTAATAGAACAGGGCGAGAAAGTAGTTAGGATCTGTATAGACTTGAGCAAGGCTTTTGATAGCATATCACATTCTAAATTGATTTGCAAACTTTCAATAATGGGAATACAAAGACCTGCATTAATGTGGCTTCAATCGTACTTAAAAAGAGAAAGCAATTTGTTGAGCTGTGCAATAAAAATTACTTTAATCAACTGATTTCGACTCGAGCAATCAAAACCAAGGGTAATTAAACATGGAGTTCCTCAAGGTTCCATTTTATGGCCTTTGCTCTTCATTTGTTATATTGGAGGACTTCTTAAAATAATTTCCCCTAACAGGCCAAATAGCACAAGCCTCTATCTACACTCGAAATAGAATCAACAGCAATTGAAAACCTGTCCAAAATAAAACTTCCTTACCAATCATAAAATTAAAGTAAACTTGTCAAAGACTAGTTCTAGTCAGTTCAATATAACTAATAATGGTCCTTTTTCAATTATAAAAACATATATATATATATATATATTTACAGTTATTATATTATTAATATTATTAATATTATCAAAGTTTAGGTCTTGCTCTAGCACGTTAACTTTACTTTAAAATATAATGGTTAACTATTGAATAACAACTTTAAAGTTCAATTTTTTTTATATTCATAAAATCTATATATTTACTAAAATCCAAATGAATGATGTTGGAATTTGTTTAAATAATATCTATTCTTGAAGATAATTAAAAAGGTTTGGTATTACCTCAGACTGCTTTCTTAATACTAGCAATAATTCTTGTAGTTTATTATTTATTCTTCTGATATGTTTGTATTATTATATTATTGAACTTTTCTATAAATTCTTTCTTTTAAAATTGCTGGATAACGGAAATAGGTCTTGCCTCAATGGAATTTTTTTAGAACTGCCATTATTTTTTTTAGCAACCCATGCTACAATGCAGTACCGCCATCATTGGTATGTTTTCCGCTATCAGCTTTGCATATGGCCGTGCACTCAAACATATCAATTTTTTTTTGTTAAAAGTCCTTTAATAGTCATTTTAAATGTTATATTTACGTTATTTATAGTTTGTTTTCATATCTGTACTTAAAATTGTTTTAAAAAGATTTTAATTCATACACATTCACTTTTTATATATTTATGTTTTTTATACACCACTGCCTAGATTTCAATGATAGTTCTATATATCGCCGCCAGTTCGCATTGTTTCACTTTATTGTAATTCGTTGTAAACACCAATACACAATATATATTGAATTTGAATTAAAACTAGTTATTTAAACATGAAATAAATTACAAAAGAATAGTAAAATGTTCTTACTCAATCATTTTAGGTTATTAAGTAAAGTTACTGTTATTATTGTTTTTTAATGGTAAGTTTAAAGGTAAGTTTTTATTTAAATTAGCTGTAGTTATTATAATATGTGCTTTATAATTATTTATTTAAAATTTCCAAAATCTTGAAGTTAATTAAATTATTAGGCTAGAACGAATTTTGAGGTTATTACATTTAGGCTATAAAGATCTCACTTTTTATTACATCTAAGACATCTTTTCTTTTGACCACAAATCCCTCAACCCATCATCAATTCATACTGTTTATTTATTATAAATTATGTTACACAATGCAAATGCATATAGATGGAACTGCGTTAAAAGAACTCAATAAAACCAAATTTCTAGATTTAATTATGGACAAAAAATTTAGTTTAGATCTTCGTGTTGAACAAATAGGAAATAGGGTTTCCTCTGGCCTTTTTGCCCTGTACAGATTACCTAATTTCTGTAGTGTGGATATTTTGAAAATGGTTTATTTCGCACACATTCATTCCCATATAGCAGTATGTATGGTGCCACCTCTAAAAATAATTTTGACAGGATATTGTTTTTTACAAAAAGAGCAATATGTATTGTTTTGAAATTATATTGGTGGCATTCTGTGAAGAGTGAGTTCAGGAATCTCAAAATAATGACAGTGTACACCTACTACAAATATCAATGCATCTTGAACACTAGACAACATTCCAGCAAGATCTTACTGATGTGAGATAACCATAGTTATTTTGCTAGGTACAGGAACAAACTTGCTATACCAATCCACAAATTAAATTTTTTGAGAAGAAAACAACTTATATGGGTGCAAAGTTTATAAATGTCCTATTACCAAGTGACATCATTAATGAAAATAAGTATAACACATTTAAGAAGTTTCTAAAAATCTTTATTAAAGAATCCATTATACTACTCCATTGAGGAATATTTCAGCTTAAGTTATCTTTAACTAGAATTTGAGATAAATTCTAATGCAATTAGTTTGTATCATGTGTATATTGTTTGAATAAAGATAACAATGAAATGAAATGAAAATTTAAACAACACTAATAAAATAATTATAGTGCAAAAGGACTATTTTACACTCTAAATTTTAGGGTTTGAATCATAAGTTTTGTGTGTTTATGAAACAAATATCATTCATATACTTATAATATAACTAATAATTATTTACATCCCAGCAGTTATAAAATTGTAAAAACTTATATTTTTAAGAACCAAAATACTGGTTTCATAAGTTATAACTTACTCCTCATTATGATGAGCTTCCAGAATCAGGTTATCATCATGGCTCGATGTCTCTCATTTTATACTAATCCTGTCAACAACCAAAACCTCTTGTTATTCAAAATATCTTTGATGGAAGGTTGTTTCTGCTTGTTAGCAGTCTGCCACATTGAATATTTTGAAAGTTGTATTTTGAAAGTACCCTAAAAAATGTCCACCATGTACAAGGTGTACTAAAAATTTAGTGTAATTGATTTAAACTTAAAAATTTTAATTAATCAGCTTTTTCTAAATTATAAGAAACCAAATCATTATATTATGAATACAATTTAGATATACATTTTCCAACATTAATTTATACAACTGGAATATATAGTCATGATATTATAGATCAACTCCTGTTTTTCTGTTACAAGGTCCTCGAGTTTCTAAAGTATTTATGTATCTTTAATGGATTAAAGGAATTATAAAGTCATTTTTAAAGTAATTTTTTAATTTTGTTTAAGGACGGTCCAGTAGGATGGGCTGAGTTTTACTTTAAATGTTGTGAACACACCTCGCAGGGCGAGACTGATCAGGCTGTACCTTTGTATCTCATCAGAGCCAATGTCAGAGATGTGCCTTGTTTAGCTTGCTCAGATGTCAGGTTAGTCCGACATTGCTATATATTATTTTACGATTTTCTGGTAGTTAAAAGCATTTTTTAAGTTTGTCTGTAAATATCCAACTATTTTCAATATTATAAGAATATTTTGCGCAGTCTTGTTGTAATTTGACAGCCAATCAGAAGAGACTTTTATGTATAAGCATGAACAGTCACTAATCCATTGGACTGTTCAGTTCACTGTTAGATGGTATTGAGTAAGTGTGTAAACATCCCATTCAATACTTAGGTAAAACTGATTACAGATATTTCAATGCTAGTCAGGAATCCGTTGAAAGTAAACTAAATTTTATAAACCTTCAACAAGCAGAACAACTAAGAGTTTTGAACAAACATGCTCTGCAATCTACAAAAATTGGTAAATGACAGTAGAGAAATAGAAGTTGATCTGGGGTTTCCAAAAACAAAGTCTTGTGTTTTAGACATTTTGATAAGATCTTGACTAAAAAATTTTATGGAAAAATTTATTATAAGGTGTCTGTCTCAAGAGCAGAAAGAATATTTCATACTGCAGTTACTAAGGACTAGTTTTAAACTGCAAAAATCCTCAAATTGTTCAAGAAGACTTTTCAGGCTGTTTTTAAACTGGAAAAGATCTTGGAATAAGTGGCCAAAGTCCAAAAGTGATACTCTAAAAGGAACTATGGTGGCATTGTCCTAGGCATAGTTTATAATTGTTATTATTAATTGGTAATTATGTTATAAATTATTTTTAGCATAAAATTAAAGTATACGTAATTTTAGAGATATCTAACTGTTGTGATAATACAAAATTTATTCAACTAATTTGACATTTGGAATAATGTATTGTTTATCACCATCCATCCAATCGCTTTTATAATATTTAAATGTTGATTAGTAATAATCTATACTATTATATAAAAATCTAATGGTGTGTGTGTGTGTTTGTTACTCAATCACGACCCATTGAGCTGACCCATTGAGCTGAAATTGTACCTGGACATTCTTAGGGTACCTGGTTAATTCATAGGCCTATTTTTATTTAGAAATTCCATCAGGGCACCGCCCCACTGGCCTTGAAAACTCCCTTAACACTCAATACAAATATACGTCAACCCCGTACGAAGGACGGGTACTCTGCTAATAGTAAATAATCATTTTCCAAACTCACCTTTAAAAATAAGCAAATAGTAGTTATATCATCGTGAAGTAATCAAAAATACAAAATGTATTCATGATCATTTATCTCACTCATATCCTTCAAAATATCTATATAATGATAATATTATTTTGTTATACTAAAATCATAGTGCAACCTAAATATCAGAATAAAAAATAATCTAGAACTTACAGTGTAATGCTACAGTAATCTCCACTTATATGGGACTTACTCAATGCCTATAACTATATTATGGATATGACGAGGGATTCATTGCAGTAATTAATCCTACTGGCAATAAATTGTATCCAGGTAGTGTAAACAGTTTGAGTGAAAAAATATTAAAAGAATGAAGGTTGGATTAATTCTAAATAACAAATTTCTGTATGTTTTAGTATTATACATATTTCGTGAATCATCTTGTATTAATTACATAAACTGATCTTGATGAAGCCTATTTATCCCAAGATTCCATTGTATTTTTGTCATACCTAAACACAAAACTGAATAAAGACTATATCAAGGGACTATAAAAAAAATCTTTGTCACAAGTGTTACAATTTATAACAAAAAAGAACATTTAAGCGATTTTTAACAATTAATTAATTCAAGTGTATAATAATCATTAGTATTAACACTTACCGTCATCAATAGTCAACTGTCGTACGATTTAAAAAAACGACGGCAGTTTCGGCTATTCAGCCATTATGAAGTTTAAGTTAATATTATAAACATGAATAGAGTTAAACAAGATAAATTTGAAAGCACTGGAATTTATGAAATTTAATGTGCTGACTGTCCTATGAAATACATTAGACAAACACTAATGTTCAAAACTAATCCCGATACCATAATTATTAATGAAAAATTACTTTTCAATTCAAACGCATTATATGACACTATAATGACAGATATAGAAATATAACAGACTCAACCCCACCACCTTTCCTAGTGACAAACCCGTTTATCCTTTTAAACGATGAACAGTAGTTTAGTGCGAGAGACAGTAGGCCCACTGGATAGTTTTTATTGAGTGTAATATTTATGAATAATTTTATTTAAATGTTTATCAATGTGTTTTTATTTTGTGTTACATGATAACAGAGAAGCTTCTCCAACTTAAACTTGATAATGGCTTAATACCCGAAACAGCCGTCGTTTTTTAAATCATACGAAAGTTTTTTTTTTTTTTTTATTACAATCTTAATCCATAACTTAAATAAGTAATACATATAACATAAAATAACATGTATTAAACCTAGATATTAACTAAGTCCTGCGGTTTATGACGCCTAAGTCGTCTTTTGTCATATTCCACGTCTAAAAGTTGGATAGCTTCCACGTTCACATGTCGATGAAGTCTCTTTTCATGGCGAAAAGCGCAGTCTTGAATTACCTCATACACACTTTTTAGGTTTAGTTCAGAATGAAGGTCATCATTCCTTTGGTACCATCTTGCATTTGTAATTGTACGAATAATACGATTTTGTATTCGTTGTATAATTAGTTGATTTGAGGGTTTCGTACATCCCCATAATTCTGCACCATAAGTCCAAATAGGTCTAATAATTGAGATATACAATAACCTCTTGTGATACAAAGCCAATTGGGATTTTCGTCCAATCAACCAATACAGATCGCGCAGTTTTTGTTTTGATACGAAAGTTGACTATTAATTACGGTATGCGTTAATCATACTAATGTATACCAATAAACCTAATGGCGATAAATAAAGTATAATAATCAATCCTGTATAATTTTTAGAATAAGTTTCTTAACAGATTAACCTGAATAACTAAGCAAATATAACAATAAAAAGCATCATTCATCTTGTTATAAAATATTTTATTTCATGTGTTTGTTACACTTATAAATTATAAATGTCTGTTGACTTTTTAAATTTGTACCATTTTGGTTCAAATTTGAACAATCCAATGTACCAATATCAAAACAAACCCCTGATATTAAATTTAAAATATTACTTCATCCAAGCTCTAGTTAAGTGTTAGACTAAAACTAATAACATATAAACAACAATAAATAAGGTATCTAAATGTTTGACATTGGTTTTGCAGTGACCCAGTTCTTGTATTCCCTTGTGAAGCTAGTCATGTTACGTGTTTGGATTGTTTTCGACAGTATTGTGTTACCAGACTGAGAGACAGACAATTTGTTAGTGATCAAAAGTTGGGATATACTTTACCATGCCCTGCTGGTTGTGCAAACTCTTTGATTGCTGAATGTCATCATTTTAAACTGTTAACTGAACAACAGGTAACATTTTTCTCAATTATACAACCATTTTTTAAAGTAGTAACAACAAATTGTATGATCTGTAGTGTGTGTGTGTGCGTGCGTGTGTGTGTGTGCGTGCGTGCGTGTGTGTGTGTGCGTGCGTGCGTGCGTGCGTGTGTGTGCGTGTTAAATACCTGAATTTTCAATATTATTTGTGGCAAATACACAGAAACTGCAGATTACTTACTCCTAAAGTGTGAAGTACTGGAGCACAAGAGATTACTGATTATCTGGGCAAAGTCTTAAGCTTTGTCACTGAGCATTCAAGAAACATCTAAAAACCTATGGTTTGAAATCCAGGATTTGTGGCAAATACACAGAAACCGCACATCACTTACTCCTAAAGTGTGAAGTACTGGAGCACAAGAGATTACTGATTATCTGAGCAAAGTCTTGAGCTTTGTCACTGAGCTTTCAAGGAAATAAAGATGATCGTGCAAAGCAAGTTTTGTGATTTACTAAAGATTTAAAGCTAAGCTGACTGGATTAGAACATGGAAATATGCAAATAGTCTTTTTGACTGAGGTGTCTAGGGAGTAAAAACTACTTCCATAATAAATTTTTTAAATGATACCCTCGAAGAGTATGTGTATTTTTACTGTTGGTTGAGAAGACATCTATATAATTTGGAGCCAGTTATTATTGGGATTAAATGTTACATTGGTGTAGAAAGCCACAACATAAATTTTCGGTGGTCAAGAAGAGTAAGGCTTTATCAAGGCAGGTTTGAATATCCAGCAAGAAGTGGTAGGATGGTTATCCTGGTATTAGTTGAACTTAGTCACCATTCTTAAGCTTTCATAATGGTAATAAGGACTCTTAAGTCTTCCTGTTATAGTACGGTTTGTCCGCCAGTCGTTCGCATACATCTTGCATTCCATTCCTTGAATTTAAGTAGGACTTTTTCTCGACAAGCATAGAATGTTAAAATACTTGTCTAGAGTTCCATGTTGTCATCATAAGCATAGTTAATGAGGGCTGTATAAAAAGTTGAGTGACCTGCACTCTGATAGTACAATTTTAAAATACCCATCATAACACATTCTTTAACCAGGACAGGAAGATTGATCACATGCGTATTGTCCTTGTTGCATTTATTTTTTTCAGTAAACTTTTTACATGCATTGGTATGAATAATAGGGTTTTATCATTGTCTATTTAACTAATTTAAAAACAATTTCACTATAAAATATACAATTTTTGGAAATTATATTTCTCCATCTGATATTTCAATTCTTAATTTATATAAAAACTTTTTGAAATATAATTCCTACTATTTTTCATTCAACAAAATTTAAATAAAAGATGAAAATTGGAAATTGTAATCGGCCTATTATTTTCAGTTAGGCAGTATACAGGGCACAGGGTGTTTCTGAAATAGGATGCCAGACTTCTGGAGTGAGTTCCTTACATAAAAATAAATAAGTTCCTATAAACATTTGTCCTAAACCGCTGTTTTCAAACAATCCGCCATTTTGAAATTTTTATGAAAAAATATAGCTTTGGAAGTAGATAAGACATTAAGTTCATTTGGCATATACATTTTATATGTAATGTTTTAAAAGTGTATAAAATATAAAGAATGTATTTGTATTATTTTTAAAATGTCGGTTATTTAAAAATTTTATTGTTGAATATCTCGAACACTATTAATTTTACAAAATACTTACAAGAGACAAAAAGGTTTCTTTTTTAACTACAAATAATTTTTTTTTTTTTATTTTGTCGGTATGTTAAAGAATAATTGAATTGTTGATAGAAACTGAAAACACAATTTCTTGGTAGTTGCCTACAACACCCAAGATTAGGCTAGAAACCACTTTTTTTTAAATATCAGAATTGAAAGAAATAATAATAATAAAACACTACAGTGCAGTACAGTATATATTGTTCATAAATAAAACACTACAGTTTAATACAGAAAAATCAGAAAAGGAGACGTGATTAAACAAAACAAACAAAACTCACAATAGGTGCTCAAAATGTCTAATACATTTTTGGATTAACCGTCTTACTCGTTCAAAAACTCCAGTTTGGTCTTTTACGATGTTACAACCGTTGATAATTCTTTGCAGAAAAGTCTGAACATTAGTAATAAGCCTTGAATAAACTAAAACTTTTAAGTGTTTCCAAACATAAAAATCAATAGGATTTAAATCGGGTGACCTATCAGGCCATCCTATTCCAGTCCATATGTATTGTTCAGCAGCTGCTTCACATACAATGTGTAGTGTGCTGGTACACCGTTGTACATAAATCAACAGTTCTGTAGTCTGCCCAAGGGCAAATATTCCAATATTAGAGGAAGATCATGTTCAATGAACTGCTATAATTAATTGTTACCATTCAGTGTTGGTAGTAGGAAATGTGGCCCTAACAATGTATCTCCGATGACTCCAACCCACTTTGAACTCCCTTCTTTGAATGGTAAATCCCTGATGCCTTCCTTGAAATACACCATTGAGATTTGCACATGCCCATTCATGATTGTTATGGAAGTTTGTAATGTTATCTTTTTTAAAGGTCGCCTCATCAGTATACAACACATAGGCAGCGAAGATAAGATTAGCATCCTGCTGCAGATACCACTGGCTGAGTAATTGTCAAAAACAAGTGTTTGTACTCATTGTATATGGTACAGATACAACAACTGCTCATGCGTACCCTCCACGCAGTTGAATGTCCTACTGTACCAAAGCTGCTAGTTGTTGATTACTTACATGTGAATCTTCTTCGACAAGATTTAGGTGTTTTCCTCCATATCAGGTATTCTTACTCGCCTGTTCGAACGTGTAGGGTACCTATCTCAGAAAGTTTTAGGTAAACTGAAGCAAACATATGGTGATCAGGTTGTTGTCGGTTAGGAAATGTTTCCAAATAAAAGTTTGCTGATTCATCACGACTACCATTTTAAACAATTACTTTGTAAACAATAAACAAAAACTAAAAAGTGATAAAATGTACAACTTGAGTGCTTAATTTACTAAATAATGTAAATGTAAGTACAATCAGTCGTTCTGAATAACAAAACTAAAAGATCAGCTGACTAAGAAAATTGATGCATTGTTGCCTTAAACCACTGCCTTATTGATACAACGATTAATATTTTTGACATTAGACCTCAAAAATCTCAGTAAATTGCTATTTTGAAATAGCAGGTTATATATCCATATTTTATGAAATCTGGGAAATGGATTTGATTATTATTTCTTTGAATTCTGATTTTTTTATTTTTTAAGATGCTTTTAACCTAAAGACAACTACCAAGAAATTATGGTAGATATTCAATAATAAAAATTTGAAATGGTCGCCATTTTTAAATATAATACAGATACTATCTTTATGTTTTGTACACGTCTAAAAACATTACATAAAAAATGTGTATGTCAAATCTGACATACACATTTTTTATTTTATATATATATATATAAATACAAAATGACGGATAGTTTGAAAACAAAGTGGTTTAAGACACACATTTATAGGAACTTTTATTTATTTTTATGTAAGTAACTCACTCCAGAAGTTTGGTGTCCTATTTCAGAAATACCCTGTATATGGGAAGTAACCTCCTCATAGCAAGACTATATGAGCTCAATAGTATATTATATAAACTATAAAGATGATTATATATGTTGTAGTATGCCATGTACCAGAGATTTGGAGCTGAAGAGTTTGTTTTGAAAGCTGGAGGTGTACTTTGTCCTCAGCCAGGATGTGGAGCAGGGATTCTTGCTGATCCTGACTGTATGAGGATCCAATGTGTTAATGGTTGTGGAGTAAGTCAACTTGATGTATTTATATAACTATTTTGGGTTTTTTTTATCTGTTGATCTTTGTCAGGCATACTCAGAGTTATACATATTTATTTGACCTTTTTTCAATTATCTTCTTTAAATTAAAAAATAACCCAAAATAAACAGCACAAATTTTCTCTCATCCATTCAAAAACTTGGAACCGACTTCCAGTACTGGGTGGTTCCGATAGCCCAGTGTCCGCAATATGCCGCCTCTACAAGTGGGGAGTATTTCCTGTCCATCATGATTGCCTTTAGGTCCCTGTTGCCTACCATATTTTTAAGAGCTAACGCTGCAGGGTTGATTTTGGTGCACCTTAGGAGTATATGTTAGAAATTTCTTCATCTTTGTGGCAGCCCTAACACGTTGCTGATTCCTTCAAGTTGAATCGATAGATACTGATTGTTACCACATAACCAATTCCTGCTCAGGCTGAAAAGGCAGCTACTTTCTGGGATAATTCTTTATAGGTATACTTATTATCTACTTGTTGTAGCTGGATCCCAATGAGCTGTCAATCCATATCACCGGTTTTCCATGTCAATCCACACCTGCTTCAAGACTTCAGCTGCTGGTGATTTTCACTTTGAGAGGGGGTAGATCGGTACTTGAGTAGGCTCCATGTTTGCCGCCTGCTTGGCAATGCTATTTCGTTTCCCTTTACAGTGCACTGGGATCCACAATGGTTACTCATTTTTTTCTTTTCTGCTAATCTAAGGAGATTAGTTCCAGTTTATTTAAGCCGAATGAGTGGTTTATCGGTTTGAGACCTTTAAGGATAATAAGTGCTTCTAGAGTCTGATCATATACAAATTTCTTCGGCATGTAATTCATCACAGTGGAAGAGAGTTGCATTCAAGTTCCATTGCCAAGCATGTTCTTTCATCCGTTATTTGATTAGAAATACCTCCTCCAGCCTTTATTTTTTCTAGGTTGACAGCTGTCTGTGTATATTTTTACGGTGTTTTTGTAATGAGAGTTGAGTATTTCCAAGGTTTCCTGCCTCATTATTTGTACTAATTCAGCTTTAGTAATATATAAGGAAAGTCGACATGTACTTCATAATCAGGCAGCTCCCACAGTGGTTCTGCATAGGTGACTTCTATTTGTACAGACTTCTAGTAGCATAATTCCGCCAGCGTTGCAACCGATGATATGAAACTCTGTTTAATGCCATTTGCTTGCTTCCAAAAAGGGATGACTGTTGGGAGATGTTACAATTCTTAGATATTTGTTCCAAATATATTTGACGGTAAGTATGGTTTGACATTGAGTTAATCTCTTTATTTCTGCTAGTGGAGCAGTATGTGAGCATCCGAGATGTATTCAAATTGCAGCTGACTGTATGAGTTTGAGCTTTTTTTATGTGAGTGGTTGCAGCTGCCCCCAAACTTCATAGGAATACATCATCTTACACCTGACATAGGCTAGGTATAGATTCTTAAGAGTGAGCATAACTGCTCCCCAGATTCTGTTGGTTACTGCTTTCAAGATGTTAAATCTTTTCCTCCACTAAGCCACTGTATACTATAGTTGTCCTTTCCATCAAAGTTTCTTATCTCGTAGAACTCCTATGAGTTTCAGGCATGGATCAAGATTCTGTCTCTGTCAACTGATTTCCAGTTGAAATATTGAATAAATATTCCTTCTAAATTTGAATAAATGTTCCTTCTGCAGCATTCAAACACAAATCAAAAAAAAAATCATATATCATCTCCCTCAAAATGCCACTTTCACAGTTAACTGAGAAAAGGTAAAAATAAACTATTGGGTATAAAATATTAATGTAAATGTTTATGGTCTAAACTAATATATCAAGCAGCAGGAGAAAGTTATAGTTTATGAGTAATTGAACTAAATGAATGCTGATTGCTATTACCTCTTTCATTTTGATTTTCCAATTTAAATGGGACCTTAATTTTTTTATACATATGTCACCTACCATGATGGTTTTGGTTTAGATTTATAAAACTAATTATTTGATCAATATTCTTAAAAATTATACCTGTGAATAGGATTGGTGGATATTTCATAGTCTTGGATGTCTTTTTTTCAGTCATATGAAGAGATCATAATTACTAGAATTTTGTTAATGTCAAGTATTAGTTTTTATATACACCAAATGTAAGTAAATATCTGAAAAAACAACATCAATAATAGAATTTTTTATTTGAAATTTACTATTACACAATGTGCTATGCAAATTTTAAACTAATATTTGTTGATGTGTTGGGATAACAAAAGTAAATTGTTTGTTTCACAATTTCTTGTTTTAAATTATTGAACTTGTGATTTCAGTTTGTATTTTGCCGCAATTGCCTTCAAGGCTATCATCTGGGAGAATGTAATCCTTTAGATCACATAGCAGAAGGTTCAAATCAAACCTACTTAGTTGATCCTAACAGAGCTGCTTATGTAAGTACTTTTTAACAGTATATATACTTTCTAAAACATTATTTTTGTTTCAAAATTATGAAGCAACTGTTGAACATAAACTTCTCATAATATCATTTGAAAGATCGCTATGCTCTGTAATCAAGAAAGTTGAATTACCATGTAATTTTATGGATCTGTTATTTATTTATTATCAGGTTTTTCAGAGGTTATGTTTATCTCATCATTCCTCAATACAAATGAACAGAACTTAGTTTATAGATAGATATATATAAATTTGAAGCTGTGTTTTGACTAGGGTGTCAAATGTTTAGACTTTGGCTCTAGAACTGTTGCATGTATTCAGAAAACACACACACACAAATTGTATTTATTATCATATACCGATAATAATTGAAACAGTAGTGATTCTTTCTTAATCTCACAAAATACACCTACTTGATCTTGAAATATTCACAAAGTTAATATTGTTCAAATGAATGAAGCATTATCTGAAATGTAAATTTTAGGCTTTCACAACATTTGTCCTGGTGTTTTAGTCATCTCTTGATGTGGAGAAATACCATTGTAATGTGCTTGAAATGTTAACATACATTAAAGATATGTTTCAACATAAAGATTTGTTATTCTATTTAAATTTTGTTTTTAGGCACGTTGGGATGAAGCCAGTAAAGTTACAATAAGAGTTATGACAAAACCTTGCCCAAAATGCCGCACTGCTACTGAACGAGATGGTAAGTTGGATTCGTAACATTCTTATCAAATGTTCTAGTTTCCTACCTAATATTTAATAGGTTACAATAATGTTGGTCTTTAACTGACTTGTCAATACTAGTTATCAATTCTTGTGAAAAAATTATTTTGTTGTTGATAAACATTCTGGGATGCAACATACTAAATTTTATTAAACTAATTGACAGGAAAAAGTTATACATTGGAAGCTATTTTGAAACTTACTCTAAAATTAAATAAATAAAGTTAAACGATATATATATAAACTATAATAACAATACTTTTTATTCCAAAAGAAAGATTTTAATATGGATCAGATTCAACATAAAGTTTAAAAAATGGGCAGAATTTCATGAGATGATAACAATGTAAGGTAAATCTAGAAAAGAATTGGAACTTAATTGACTTCCAAAAAAAAATTACACAATAAAATCTTGTTATGGAACAACAAAACAAATTGTAATTATTCAAAGTTCAAACTAAATCATACAACACTGAGAAATTGATAATTCACAAAAAAAAATAATTCATTAATAAATTGCCTTTCACACAAATGTTAATACACAAATTCACAGATTAAAAAAAAAAAATTGTTTGTTCATATCTATTTAAATGTCTATATATCATTAACTAGGGCCGGGTGTTTCAGACCACATGGACACTATCTTTAGCGCCTAAACGAAACCAGATAAAAATTTCCTTTCGATTAGAACCCCCCCCCCTCTTTTCAACCCCAAAGAATTCAGGAAAATTATTTTCGACACTCCTCAATGACCCAAAGGGCACTTTTGGGGGGCAGGGTGGTGTTTTTGGAAAATTTTCAAATAGAAACATTACCGCCTCTTAGGCTCAATGTTCAAACATATAAAATTAGATATTTGGCTTGAACATGAATGGTAATAAATGTTTAAAAAAAGAATTTATCTCACCAAATTTACAAACTTGGATTTGGTATTTTCTTATATTATCATTTGAAATCAACTTCGAAGGATTATTTTATTATATCGCTCTGTTTATTTTATCTTGAGGTACAATTTTTTGTAGCATCTTACTATACAGATACGGATAATATTTTCTTCAATTATGGAAGCGTCGGTTTTCATCGAGGACTTCTCCAACAATGACGATTTCTTCTTTCTTCTACCAAAATTAGTGTCATGGACGTTTTTTATGCTCCCGCCTTCTGTATCTCATAAAGTGCAAGTGTGTGTAGCATAAATTAATATAAAATGAAATGATTCTTTTATATAATTATATATATATATATATATATATATATATATATATATATATATTTACGTCCATGCCATTCCTACCGCTTACCACTCACGCGCACGACATTTCTGCCGTCCCAAGACCTTTCTGCCAGGCGGCAGAAATGTCGTGTTCATAAATGAATGATGCGTGAACATAACAATTTTTTTTAGTTTTTTTTTTTTAGAATGGTAATATTTTTTAAGCTATAATAATCTTTAATTATAATAATGTTACACATTAAATAGCAATTTTCCATTTATTTTTTCATTTTCTATAAACGCTTGTAAAAATATGAAATGTCAGGGATAAATCTGAGAAAGTCAATTCTTAAATAAAGCAATAAAACTTGTTCTTTATTATTTAAAAAAAACTTAAAATTGACGTTAAAATTTCATTAGTATTTTGTTATGATTTAGTTGTATATCATTATTTAAAGAATTTTTCAAAATAAAGTTAATAAATCAACTTAAATATAGAAAATGTAAGTAATATTTATCTTATAATGAATGATTTATAAATTTAATCTTCAAAACACATTTAATTTTGGTTTCTTCCTTATAAAAAGTAATGAGTTTAGTTATAAAATTGAGCAGGAATATAGGCCTACTAATAATTATTTGTTCTACATTTATTTTAAGACTTTTAAATAGATTCAATGTAAAAATTGATATTCGCATCAAAATATTAATTAACAGAATAGTTACTAATTTTTTTAAAACTACAATCAAACAATTATAATAACCTTTATAAAATTCTAAATTATTCAAGCTTTTTAGTGAAAAAAAAGTTATTTTTTGGCACATTATTTTCCGAGATTAAGTTAAAAATAAAACTTTGGTTATGGCATCTCTTTTTCAAATTCTAATCTCATGGGGACCTGATTATATTACTACAGCTATCAAATTGTTCATTTTCAATTTGCATTTAATTATTTTCACGTTTAGGGTTAAGGAAAATAGATTTATATATATTGTGTAGTATTATTTGTTATGGTAAACTATGTTATTGTTGTAGACTAGTTTCATAACCTCAATAATAAAACATAAATCTCATTTTCAGAAAGCATACTGTAAATGTATATTATATAAACTATGCAAGTATTGAATAAATAATTTTTAATTATGAACAAAAAAGTAAAATTTTAATTAACCTACTATTATGATATTTTTGAAAGAGTATTTACGATTAATTAAATTCTTTATTACTTCGGCTATTATTTTTACAGAGAATTTTGTAGGACTCTCCAATTGTAAATAAATACGCTGGATAGTTAGTACTTAGTGTAAACTTTTTTTTTTTAATTAAAGATGCATAGCCTACTATTTGAAAGTACAGTATACCTATTTTTAATTATTTTTTCTCAAATGTCCCTGAAATTATGAATTTTGTTTCAAACACAGATTTTGCCAAAAAATCATTTTCACAGCTTTTGCTTAATTAAATGATTTCATTATAATATTTTCCGAAGGTTTTTTAAATTTCTATAATAAAAGGTAAGACAACTTAATGTTTTAAAAAAAAATTTTTGATGACAAAATCTAAGATTTTAAATTGAGTTTATCTTTTATAGCCTATTTGTTTTTATCCATCTAAATAAATATAAATATATAAATATAAATGTTTCATATAACTTGAAAGTTACGATACTTTAAGGAATAGCTGACTAGAGCGTTTTAAAACATTTTGGATTTTTTTATAAAACTATTTCTATATGTTTTTAAAATTAAATCGCATCCACAGGAATTTTTTATATAAAATACCACAAAAATTATCATTTATTTGGATACAAACTGACTAAATTACCCTTTTGGCAGAAAAAAACTATCTTTTTAAAAAGATTTTAAAAGTCATAATTTCATGGTGGTTTGAAATAAAATGTGTTTTACTCCAATTGTTTACAATTATTGATAAGTACCAGCCATCCTGTAAATCATCAAAGGTTAAATTATATTTAATAAATAAATAATAATTTATAACTCACCGTCTGTGACTTAACTTTACAAACAATATGTAGTCCTATTGAAAATTCCTATACAGGTTTATTACAGGTAGAACTGAGTTTGGATATACTTTCAAACATTATATTTAAAAAAAATATATTAGTACCTTAAAATAAAAAAATTAAGACGTTTATTTTCATCAAGACTTCATTTTAATACCTTATAAGATAATATGCTCACAAATTTGATTGAACCGTTAATATTTTTAAATGACATTGAAAAAAAAATCTATTTATTAATCATGCACGGATATTTTTAGAATTTTTTACTTAATTAACATGTAATAGATATATAGTCCTACAAAAAAAATGTGAGCACTCTAGTTTGAAGGTGAATAGAAAAATAACCAAATGACCTAGCTTTATTTTGTGTCGGTAGTTATAATTTTTGAAGTTATGGCTCATAATTATTAAAAGAGGAAGAGCGTAAATAATGCATATTTTAGATATATTTCAAACATCTTAATGAAATTTTAATAAATTTGATTTTTATATTATGGTGTACAAGTTTGAGCTTGTGTTACAAGGGCGTACCCAGGATCAAAACTAGAGGGGGGCAAGCCGGTCATTCAATATAAAATTGATTATTAAAATAGTTATTTCAAGAATTGTATTAAATTCCAGCAACAAAATGTATAATAAAGATTTATTTTTGCTTCCAGGGGGGGGCAGCTGCCCCCCCTGCCCCTCGCTGGGTACGCCCATGTTGTGTTATCCTTTCAAGGAAAATATATGTTTATTTGTTGAAACAACATTTTCTCCGGAGTGGAATGTTGTAAGATTACTTGTTTGGTCCTGTAGTGATTACAAGGCATGAAGATTAATCAGATTTAAATATGAGGATAATATAAAAGAAACCACTGGTTTGATTCATTGATATTTGTATCAGTTAAGTAAGGCTGCGCACAGCAACAAACGGTGTGCGAAAAGTTAAGAAACGAAGTAAGTATTTAAAATTAAATATTACATGCTGGTATTATTTATTGTTGGATGTAGACATTTGTTGTTAGGTATGGTTATAGAACTAGGCTGTTTATAGAGATTTAAATCACACCAATGTATTTCGGATATGGACTTTGTTTAAAACTTACCATATGACTAAAGAGTAGATACGGTGGATATTATAACTTCAGATATATTACTATAGTAGTTTATTTTATGTTTAGATAAATTATTATTGTACGTTTATTTATTTTTTTATGGGTGAGGTATTAGACCTACCAATAAGTAACTATACAATCGACTTATGATAATTAAATATGGATTTTAATCTATTAATGAAATTATTTTTATGAACTCCATCTGATTGTTCCAATGATTGCTTCCATCTACATCTTTTGTTAGCTAGTTTTGATAGTAGGCCCCCACCATTAAAATGTACAATTCAGTTAAAATTATTATATATCCCTTTGAAGTTTACATTATTATTTTGTTCCTTACTTTTCTATGATACATTTTCACCTTTCCATACATACCTCTTTCCACGTCTAGCACACAGTTTCTCTTTCTCATATTTCAGTAAACAATCTAAGAATTTTGTAAGTTATAATAAAATGATAATAAAACACATTTATTTTTATTTTTTAATATCCACTTTTAAAAAAAATTGTGTTTTATTATCTTTAAACACGGAATTCCACTAAGAACCATCGGTCTCAACAGCAATGAAAAAAAAAAAATAATAATAATAAAATGCATTCTCTCTCTCTCTTTTCTTACCCCTCCCCACTACTTCCCATCTACTGTCAGTTTTTTTATAGGCTTACTCACTTTTCTATCACTCACTCATATACTACCAGCGTTCTATTCTAATATTTTGCATTCCAAATCTTAATTCAAGATGCCTTATGTGAAAATCAATGCACTGTCACAGGTCAGAGGCGTCGGTGTGAGCTGATGGGCTAAGTGAACCCAATGAATTAAAAGATTTGATCACTTAGTTAAATAACATTGTGATATAAATTATTTCAGCAATATCATCTTCATAAAACTTCTAATATGTATTGGTTGTAAAGTACTTTTTATTTATTACAATTTAAAAAAAAATTTTAAAAAAAACAAAGCACTGGTTTTGGTTTTATGACAATAGTAAAATTCCAATTCATAATATTTTGACAGAATGTATGTAAACTATTTTAACTTTGAAATATAATATATATGATAGGATTACATTTCTATTAACACTTACAAGTATTTTTATAGAATGTAAAAATCACCTTTGGAAGTAGAATCAGAAGAAAAATGCATTCTAAATATTATTAACACATTTTTATTAACTCGCTTTCTTGTCTGTCTGTACAGGTGGAAATTTTAAACTAACTTCTAAATGAGCTAGAGACTTGAAATTTTAAACATAGCTCGGAACTGGATGACAATGCAATATTAACTCGTTTTCGGCCCCTAATTCTCTCTCAAATTCAATATTGTCTTATACAATGAATATTAGCTGTTGTTGAAATAAGTTATACATGGTTTAGGATATAAAAATAATAATTAGATTTTCTTAATGATCCCTCTAATTAAATATTGTCTTATACAATGAATATCAGCTGTTATTAAAATAAAATATACATGGTTTATGATATAAAAATAATAATTAGATTTTCTTAATTCTTCCTCAAATTAAATAGTGTCTAATACCATTAATATCAGCTGTTATTGAAATAGGTTATGTGCATTATTGACAGCTAGCTTAGCACTTATGGGATACGTTACGACATGGTTTAGGTTATAAAAATAATAATAATATTTTCTTTAAATGTTTTTTTTAATTTTTCATGGCACAATACAGATTTATAACACCATACAGTTTGTCCTGAAAATTTGTGTAAGTACAAAGTAATAAATTGAAATAATTAAACTATTGAAAAAAGATAAAATAATATGAAAATTTGTGATTTTTAAGTACAAAGTTATAAAATGAAATAATTATACTGTTGAAAAAAGATAAAACAATATGAAAATTTGTAATTTGTAAGTACAAAGTAATAAAATGAAATAATTAACAGATTTAAAAAAATAATAATCATAACATAGTATTTTTTTAAAAAGTATACTCATAACTAAGTAAACATAATCTCATTTCAATTATTGTTATGAATCTTACACCAAACTTGACACAATACCACTAGCCCATCTAATGGTTTGAACAATGTTAAATTAAGTTGAGTTAAGTCGTGTGGGTTTTTAAAATACTTTTTACATGGCTACTTTCAAAATATAGGGCCTATTTAAGAACAACAAGGACTTAACCCAATTTAATCTAACACCTTTCTAGACCAAAATAAAGTACGCAAATACAACACTAAAAATCATAAAATAATAAAAAATCAATTTGCCATGTTTATAAAACGCACTAAAAAGTATTAAATAAATAATCATGCCCCATAAAGATTTTTAACTCTGTACAAATTGACCTGAAAATATGGGACTGTAAATTTTTAATGGTAGCTTTTAAAATAATTGTAAGATTTAAAATGAAAAACTTGGAGTGCATGGAATAGATGAAAATTAAATTTATAAATCTGGATAGAATTTATATAGCACAGGGAGAAAATATTTAAATTTAAAAAAATTTAAATTAACTTCAATGTCCTATCTTACCAAAAAGGGTTAGCATGTTAACTAACTCTGTGGGTTCTTCCTGGAGTGGCGGAGGAGAGAAATTTTAACAACTATCTTACGATTATATATATTTATAAAAATAAAACATAATTTACAATACCAGAGCATCATATTATTATAATGAATAAAATTATCAACAATCTTCAAGGTCAATCTTGGTTTTAACAAAGAGAATAATCAGGAATTCGGAATGGAGCCTTTATCAGACTTTATTTATTTTGTATTGTCTGTTCTAGCTATTAATATGCTTCCATAACTGTTTAATAATTTGTTAGAAGAAACTTATGTAAATTAAAACAACAATTTTTTAGTATAAACCACAATATTTTAATTGAATTCTTGTATAAGTCCTTGACAATGCTTTAACTAGCGAATCCATGGTCGGCAAGTTTCAATTAAAATATTGTGGTTTATACTAAAAAAATATTGTTTTAATTTATTTAAAATGGAATACCACCAAGTACCTACGGTCTTTAGCATAAATAAATAGAAACTTAAGTTATTATTTTACACTATTGATTTCTGTGACACGTTTAGTTTTGTACAGATGTTCGGTTAATCTTGATTTTTCGGGTCTGTAGTATTTTAGATGGGCTAAATGTTCTTTAAACCTAGTGGTGATTTTTCTCTTTGTTTGACCAAGATAAGTCACAGTCATTAGGGCTACATTTAATTTCATAAATAACAGAAATAATAGACGTTAAATTTAATATAGGCTAATATTTTATGATTTTTTTAATATTGAAGCTGACTTGTTTTTGTTTTATTTTTAATAGATTGTCAATGTAGGTCATCATACTACTAACAGATCTATTTTTATAAAAATGTTTATTTATTTTTTTTTTTGATAAAAATTATAATTTTATCTCTTAGAATTGTTTTTCCCAAAATATCATTTCCGAACTCAGAAAAAAGACGTTCTTTCTCCAGCGGAGTCTACGTTTTGCTAGATATTTTAACACTTTTAACTACTTCATTATCTTCCGATGATTCTGAATCTTCTTTACACTCATAATTAGAATCAGAATCATCGGTTTCTAATGGATGTGCATTTTTCTTATTAGAAAGTGTTAAAGGAAGCAGGAAGTTCTTTTTTCTGAGTTTGTTTGCCAACCTATTAAAGTATTCAATTTTGGTTTTTTTTATAATGTGTACAACAAGGCTGCTCAAAAGCTCATCATACACATTATGTTTATCCTCAGCATTGTTATTAGCTTGAATTTATAAAAGTACAAAATTTGACTATGGCTTCTTCTAAAGGCATTTTTTGGAAAGTTTTTATTTTAAGATTTTTTTTTGGATTTAACAGCCAACCTTCCAATTTTACTTGACCAACGCTTCTCTAACAATGTGGCAAAATCGTCATACATTAATATAGTTTCTCTGTCATTTCCTTCCCCTTCGTAAACCTTTGAAATAGTCTGACTCCTAGCTAATTCAAGAATCGACTTTAGAGCTGGGAGGACCCTATAAGGTATTGACGGTTTTCCCAAAAGTCCTGTCTCATCATTACAACCCGAGATGTCCAATACAGCTTGTACAATTTGACGTAGAGTCCTGGGAGAAGAGCTCGAGTATATGGTGATGGTGGGGGAGGTAGGCTGTTTAGCCGGGCGAGGTTGTTTTGGTCGAGGAATGGTGGTAGTTGGTTTTACTTAAAAAGCGAGGTAGTAAGAGGAGCGGGGATCGAAATAGGGGAGATTCGGGACTGAAAAGTTATAGGGGCGAGGAGACGGGGTAAGGCTGATGAGCCGCCACACAGGAGTAGAGGTGCTGGCTTGGTCCTTAGAAAGGCCTTTAACTTGGGTGACGGTCTCGGGCTGTCTCTGCCGCAGTGCCCTGCTGATCCGGCGCTGTACTCTCCGGACAGCTCTCCGTTGCTGGTTGCGTCGCCTCCCCGACATCAAGCCAGGGGTCCGCCGGGTAACCACTACCCTACTATCTTTCCCTATCGGGAGGCGGTATAGTGGTTGCTCGCCGGGTTTCCCCTACTTAGCTGTTTCCCTGTCGGGAGGCGAGTTAGGAAGGTGAGGTGATCGAATTATACGCCGTACAAGAGTTAGGCAATGAATCGTCTTCTGTCCCTTTGGTCACCTTCTGCTGGTGGTGAATGTTTGAGTTCGAGTCCTGGTGGTGAGCTCGAGGAGCTGTGTCGAAGTGTCTTGTCTAGTCTCCTAAGAGAGCTAGAAGAAGAGTGTGTTGGTCTGGACGTCTCTAAGAAGAGAGTCAGATGAGGAGTGTATCGTGTCTCTCGGTTGAGAGACAGAGGATGAAGTGTGTGTTGGTTAGGAAAACGTCTGGTTTTATACGTTTTCCTACAGCCGAACAATGGAGAAGCCATTGTGCGACTTTCTCTATTCTGCGATCCAATCACAGGCCGGCTAGAGGCGTGGGTGGCTTAGCGTGCTGTGATTGGGTCGGAGAATCTGAAGTGTATGTGTTCGGCGAGAGACCGTCCGCGGCCTCTCGCGAGTTGAGTCTGGACCAATCACGAGCTGTCCTTTACTGTTCGACAGTAAGGGAGATGTAGGTGTTTGGTTGGCCCAGAGTTTCCGGCACAGAGGTCCGGGAAAAGTGCGGGGAAGTGTTCTCAGTGTTTGGTGTGACCAAACGCTGAGAAATGTTGGATTGAGTGAGCCGGGGAAATCAGTTCCAATGTGAAGGGCGATGGCAAGTCCCCCCTCACTTGTGGAACTGATTTACCCTAGAGAGTTGTTCCGTTGTTGTGAGAGTTTAGATGGGCGTGTGTGTAGTATACCAGCAGAGAAAGGTTACCCAAAGAAAACAAAATAACTTATATTTATTGGTTCATAACTTATAGCTAACAATACAGAGTGAAAATTTACAATTTTTATTAAGGTTGGTTTTCAAAACCAAAGTTTTACACATATAATTAATTAGAACATGATTTTAAGTTTTTCAAAAACAAAAATAGAAAGACACAAAAATATTGATGGTATATAGATACAAATTTATAGGGTTTTCAAAAACCAATTTTACAGAAAGCAAAGACAGACAATTTATTTTAACATATACATACATATAATTTTCAAAATTTACATACATACACAGAAAAAGAAGAAAAAATAGGATATGATAAGTATAATGGCGGATTTTTCAAAAATCACATATTACAAAACAAGAGAGAAACAAAATTATTTTAAATATACAGCAGAGTTTATACACAGTTTTTATTGTCTATATAATGTCTTGGCCCGTGGGCATAGTTCGGGGCGGGAGATGGGGAATCACACAACACTAAAAAAATAACACAAATTGTTTATATGATACAGAAAATTACAAAAATTGTTTATATATAGAGACAACAAAAAGAGATACAGTTATTTATTGTTTATATTTGGGGGGGGTGGTCGCGGCACTACACTCACTTGGTTGCTGTGATGACGGCGGGGCTGGCTTTAAATCTTCCACGTGGATCTTCACAAGCTGCGGTCCTCTCTGGACGAAGTAGCTGTTTCCGCCAGCGTAACTTTCAACCGTATGTGGTCCCTCCCAGCGTTGCTCAAATCCAGCGTGGCGGCGGGCGGCAGCGTCGGATAGCGGATGTGTGCGTGTCATCACCAGATGACCGGGGTTGTATCGAGGTGGTGTAGCAGTCTCGGGAAGCGGGTGGTATTCAGCCTGGTGCCTCCTCATTTCAGCGAATCGGGTTGAAGGCGGGCATCTAGGTGGTGCGGGCAGTTTCCATTCCCCTGGTCTCTTCAAGTTATAACCTAAGGCGGCCTCGCTGGGTGTCAGGCCGATGGCAGCGTTCTGGCGGGTTCTTAAGTTGAAAAGGATGCTGGGGAGGTGCTGGTTCCACTTCTGGTGTGGCTCTTGCTGTAGGTGAAGTCGCAGTCCCACCTTGATCCCCTGGTTCCGGCGCTCTGTAGGATTTGCTCGAGGATGGTATATCGGCGTTGTCCAAGGTTGGATCTGTAGCCGCTGACAAAACTGCGTCCACTCCTGGCTTGTGAATTGGCTTCCGTTGTCCGTGAGAATGGCTCTGGGGTAGCCCCAGCGCGGGAAGAATTCTTGCTGCAGAGTAGAGGTGATCCGACCGGTCTCTTGGTTGCAGAGCGGGTAAGCCTCGGTCCAACGGGTGAACATATCTGTAATTACCAGGATGTAGCGCTTTCGGTGGTTGGTCAGCGGGTACGGTCCCATGAGATCTAAGGCGATCGTGTCGAAGGGGCTGCTGGGTTGGTGTGGTCTCTGTGGTGGGCGTCCCTGTGGTCGGCTAGCCTTGACGCAGGAACAAAGGAGACACTGCTTGACATGTCGCTCTACGTCTTTCCTAATGGAGCCCCAGGTGTAGTGTTGTTGTAGTGCTCGGAGGGTCTCGTCTCGGCCGGGGTGGCCAGCGGTGGGATGATCGTGGAACTCATGTAGCAGGCGAGGATGGAGTGAACTGGGGACTAACAGCTTCCATTTGTCGGGGTCCGTTCTGTAGGACTTCCAGGCGCCGGTGTTGTCATTCTTGTGGGTGAGGGCGAAGTTTTGGTCGCCTGGAGTCCGTTGGTGCGCTGGCTTTTGAACGATCCTCTGAAGCCTCTCCTGTATCCGTCGAATGGCTGGGTCGGTGGCCTGGGCTTCCCTCACCTCGTCACACAATGTTCGGGGCTCCGTCTGAAGGACGACTGGTTCTTCGGCTGTCTGGATGTCCTCCTGTGCTGTAGGTGGCAGTAGGCTTACTAAGTGTCCAGCTCCCTCCGTGGCGGTTTCCTTCTGTGGTTGCGGGGACGAGGTGTGTGGTGATCTGTTGGTGGTGTCTTCGAGAGGTCTGTCCGCGTGGGTGGCTGCAGCATGGTGTTGGAGCATCTCGGCGAAGGGTCCCTCCTGGTCCTCCGGAAGTCCGTGATCGACCTGGTCTAAGGTGATGGCGGGCGTTGTCTTCTCCCGTGGTGCAGTCGTGGTCCACGATAGTGTGTGTCGGTCTTGCCGTCCGTAGGTCAGCGTCCCTGTGTTGAAGTCACAGACTGCTCGTTGTTCTTGGAGCCAAGGGTACCCAAGGAGGGCTGGCTCTTGAAGGGTATCTGCTACCAAGAAGTTTGCTGTCATCAGTTGTCCTTGGAGGTGAAGGTTCAAGTCAGTCTCTCCGCGGATTTTCAGCTGGGCGTCCTGGTCTGCGAGGCGGGCGGTTGACGGGGCTTCTCGGAGACGAGCATCGGGGTCCAGTTGATCGGTCCGTATAAAGTTGCGGCTTGCTGCGGAGTCGACGAGCGCCAGGATGGTCCTCTGGCCGATCTTGAGGCTGATCCTCGGTAGACGGCTTCCTGGGGTCGCATTGCAGATGGCGCCTCCTTCTACTTCGGGGCAGGTTTTGGCGCTCCTCCTGTCCCGCGCCAGTTTTCCGCTGTCTCGGCTTGTTGTTTCCTTAGTACCGGGCACTCCCGGTGGAAATGGTAATCCGGGCAGTACCGGCACTTTGGGTCTCTGTTAGGTCGTGTCTCGGGTGTTGGCTTGGCTGCGGCAGGCTGGATGGCTGGGCGGTACCTTTCTTCACGGTTCGGTCTGGTGGTGGGCCTGTTGTCCTCTGCTAGGTCCCTCTCGACTGCGCGGGCTACGTCCATGAGCTGCTCGGTCGTGGTGAGGTGGCTGCCCCTGAGTCTTGACCTTAGGCTGGGCAACAGCAGTTCCATAAAGGTCTGTAGTCGGGTTTCCTCGACGGCCTGGGGTTGTAGTCGCCGCATAAGTCTGGTTTTCCTCAGCAGGAAGGAATCCACTGGCTCGTTCTGGTTTTGTTTACGGCCATAGAGCTCGGCCTGTAGTTCCGCCACAACCGCTGGGGAGTCGAAGCGGGCTCGCAGTCTCTCTGAAAACTCCTTCCAGTCCAGTCCAGCTTTGCTGTACAGCTGGTACCATCGTTCAGCGGTGCCTTGGAGCTGGGCTGCGGTCGTCTTCGTCCATTGATTGGCCGGGGTTCTACGCTGGGTCAAGATGTCTTCGGCTTGGCGAAGAAACTCCTCCGGGTCGTCGGCACCATCTCCGGAGAAATCCGGCATTGGAGCTGTAGTTGTCTGTTGGGTGTTAGATAGCATCTGTAACATAGCTTGCAAAATATTAGGGTCAGGTGAAGGTGGGTCAGGTGGTGGAGGGGGATTGGTGGTACAATTCGGACAAGTGTATGTAGCAGCAGGGATCTCCACTTCAGGCCATCCTACGCAGACATGGTGGCGGTGTAGTCCACAACGGCAGCAGGTGGTGAAGAGTCTGCTCTGGCTGCTGCAGTCTTCGTCGGCGCAGGTCTTAGTCTGAGTTCTCAGGGTCGGAGCCATCTCTGCTGGTGGTGAAATCGGTTGATTATGGGCGCCACTGGGTTTTGTCGCACTCCCAGAAGTGTGGTGTAGAGTCGGGGTGAAGGTCCTTTCCTCTTCGGAGCAATTCGAGTCCCACGTTGCGGCCGCCAAATGACGTAGAGTCCTGGGAGAAGAGCTCGAGAATATGATGATGGTGGGGGAGGTAGGCTGTTTAGCCGGGCGAGGTTGTTTTGGTCGAGGAATGGTGGTAGTTGGTTTTACTTAAAAAGCGAGGTAGTAAGAGGAGCGGGGATCGAAATAGGGGAGATTCGGGACTGAAAAGTTATAGGGGCGAGGAGACGGGGTAAGGCTGATGAGCCGCCACACAGGAGTAGAGGTGCTGGCTTGGTCCTTAGAAAGGCCTTTAACTTGGGTGACGGTCTCGGGCTGTCTCTGCCGCAGTGCCCTGCTGATCCGGCGCTGTACTCTCCGGACAGCTCTCCGTTGCTGGTTGCGTCGCCTCCCCGACATCAAGCCAGGGGTCCGCCGGGTAACCACTACCCTACTATCTTTCCCTATCGGGAGGCGGTATAGTGGTTGCTCGCCGGGTTTCCCCTACTTAGCTGTTTCCCTGTCGGGAGGCGAGTTAGGAAGGTGAGGTGATCGAATTATACGCCGTACAAGAGTTAGGCAATGAATCGTCTTCTGTCCCTTTGGTCACCTTCTGCTGGTGGTGAATGTTTGAGTTCGAGTCCTGGTGGTGAGCTCGAGGAGCTGTGTCGAAGTGTCTTGTCTAGTCTCCTAAGAGAGCTAGAAGAAGAGTGTGTTGGTCTGGACGTCTCTAAGAAGAGAGTCAGATGAGGAGTGTATCGTGTCTCTCGGTTGAGAGACAGAGGATGAAGTGTGTGTTGGTTAGGAAAACGTCTGGTTTTATACGTTTTCCTACAGCCGAACAATGGAGGAGCCATTGTGCGACTTTCTCTATTCTGCGATCCAATCACAGGCCGGCTAGAGGCGTGGGTGGCTTAGCGTGCTGTGATTGGGTCGGAGAATCTGAAGTGTATGTGTTCGGCGAGAGACCGTCCGCGGCCTCTCGCGAGTTGAGTCTGGACCAATCACGAGCTGTCCTTTACTGTTCGACAGTAAGGGAGATGTAGGTGTTTGGTTGGCCCAGAGTTTCCGGCACAGAGGTCCGGGAAAAGCGCGGGGAAGTGTTCTCAGTGTTTGGTGTGACCAAACGCTGAGAAATGTTGGATTGAGTGAGCCGGGGAAATCAGTTCCAATGTGAAGGGCGATGGCAAATTGTATTGAAGTACATCGGGTTTGAAATATTAGACATTGTTTTGGTACCACTTTGCTCGTTGGTCGATAGCTTATCATTAACTACTTTAAGGAGACGAGAAAGTAGTCTCATTTCACTACTGACTTGGTGTCTACTTTCTCGTCTGCTCATATGAAACTCGCTTATGTAATTCATAATTAAATTATCTGAAATGGCTCTCCTCCAAGTTTCATCTTGATTCATAGCTGGGAGCACTTCATTTTTTAAATGATCACTGACTTCTACCAATGCAGAAGCCGTGCTGTACACCCTAACAGCCTGAATCTTTGTTTGCCCTATACTTTGAGCCTTAAACTCGGAACAGCTATGTTGCAGGTGAAACCATAACTTATCTCTGCGGTACCTACCACCACAGTATTTACACAGTTTAGTGTTTGTGAAGGTAGGTACCCCAGAATGCCAAGTTTTAGGCAACAGTAAGGTGCATTGTCCCCCACTTTGTAATATTTGTTTATTTACAATTTCTAAATTCAAGTTTCTCATTTTTTTGGTAATTACCAACATTTGCTTCCTTTTTTCTGCTTTAGAAAAATTACTGTTGGTAATTAACAAAAGAGCCGCCCCTTCTTATGTATTAGAGTGTTTGTTTTCAATATGCTTTGCAAAATCCCGAGGACACAAGTTACAATAAAGGCACTTGTGTCTCCTTCTCGGATGTTGCGGTGCTTCCGGTGAGGCTTCTGGTGGGGCTTGCGATGGGACGTCTGATGTGGTTTGTGCTGGGACTTCTAATGCTACAATCTATAAACAAAATTAGGTTTTATTAAAATGATATAAACTAAATAATTATCTTACTTACACCAATCCCCTTAATAGTAAGTATATATGAAACTTCAAACGACTAATGTCTTAAAATAATTGGGATTGGTAAAATAACAATAATAATAAGGCCATCAGAACCTTTGCTACCAAAAAAGTCATTGCATTCATAGTGAATGACTCAATTATTACATGTTGTCTTCACAAGAATATCAACTCGTATTTTGCTTAAAAGTCATATAATTACAATTTAAATTTCAATAGATTTAAGACATTTTTCACAAAGAAATTTTGTAATGAAATTTGTTATACTTTTTAAAATATAAATAAATAAAAACAACTAATCAAGTTTATTAAAATATTGTATTAAATGCTACAATATATTTTATTTTTACAAAAAAAAAAAAAAAAATTGTTATAAAGATTACTACACTTGCACAACAGCACTAAAATACAAACAAATTGCTATGGATCTTTGGTCTCAAACCGCATAGAAGAATCTTACGTTTGAACCTTTGGTACCAAAAACAAAATCATTAAATTCGTAGTGCATGAAGTAGTCATGGAGAATAACTAATGCCTAGACCTTTAGGAGCGTACGACCTACAGTACCTTTTGTATCGACACTCTAGTGCCTTGGATAAAATATCCGGTGGCCGCTATCGCCCGACACATTTAGTCTGTACGGTTTGCTCCATTTGGTTCGGCGCTTAATTTTTCTCTCGTAATCCTCATTATTATTTTCAATCTGCTATATTTTATGCTTAAATCACGGATTTCAGTTGTTTTTTTTTATTTATATATTTCTATATTGTAATTTTTGTTACAAAACAAATTCCTACTTAATTTTAATTGTTGATTTAATTAAAAATCAACAGTTTTTATATTAAAACATAACTTTCTTTATTGTAAACATCATCTAAATTATAGCTGTATTTTTCAATTTTTAAAGAACAATATCGAGTACTTACTAAAAAACTTCTATTGCCTGATGATAACGTGGAAATTACCTGGTTAGTCAAGCTGTCATTTTTATAAGGGTCACTGGGTATTTCAAATATATACCTTCACCCATCTTTGTCTTACTCTTTTTCTTTTATTACATGTTGTCTTCACAAGAATATCAACTCGTATTTTGCTTAAATGTCATATAATTACAATTTAAATTTCAATAGATATAAAACTTTTTTCACAAAGAAATTTTGTAATGAAATTTGTTATACTTTTTAAAATATAAATAAATAAAAACAACTAATCAAGTTTATTAAAATATTGTATTAAATGCTACAATATATTTTATTTTTACAAAAAAAAAAAAAATTGTTATAAAGATTACTACACTTGCACAACAGCACTAAAATACAAACAAATTGCTATGGACCTTTGGTCTCAAACCGCATAGAAGAATCTTACGTTTGAACCTTTGGTACCAAAAACAAAATCATTAAATTCGTAGCGCATGAAGTAGTCATGGAGAATAACTAATGCCTAGACCTTTAGGAGCGTACGACCTACAGTACCTTTTGTATCGACACTCCAGTGCCTTGGATAAAATATCCGGTGGCCGCTATCGCCCGACACATTTAGTCTGTACGGTCTGCTCCATTTGGTTCGGCGCTTAATTTTTCTCTCGTAATCCTCATTATTATTTTCAATCTGCTATATTTTATGCTTAAATCACGGATTTCAGTGGTTGTTTTTATTATTTATATATTTCTATATTGTAATTTTTGTTACAAAACAAATCCTACTTAATTTTAAATGTTGATTTAATTAAAAATCCACAGTTTTTATATTAAAACATAACTTTCTTTATTGTAAACATCATCTAAATTATAGCTGTATTACCTATAGCCTACATTCCCTAACAACGATAAAGTTCACTATAACAGTTTTCTCTGAAAAACAAATTTCGTTATGTATTTCTATTAACTCTCCCTCAGTCATATTTGTGAGGTTTATCAGCCTTGATAAAAAAACTAAATTTCATTATTTGTAGACCTATAGTATTAAAAAATAAATATTTGTTGAGTTAAACAACTTTTGTTATACTGTATTTTAATTTTCCTAAATTGGATATCCTCATTTATAATTATAAATTTATATTAATATATGTAAAAATATTACCTGATTTAATTTGGTTGCAAGTTCTGGGACTCTTTTCAATGAACTGGTATCTAAAAACAGATAATATCATATTATAATGATTTATAAAATAAATAAAAAGAGAAGTAACTGTTGTATTACCCAAAACATTTATCATGCCTAAAAGTCTAAAGAAATGTTTAAAAGGGTTGGGTTACATTATTTTTCTTTGAAAAATTATCAAAACTCGTAATCGAACTTCAATTATCTAGTCTATATGTACACAAATCAAATTACTACAAATAATAATAATAATAATAATAATAATAAGCTTTAATAATAAAAACTTTAAGCTATGCAATTTGTAACAAATTTTAATTTTGCAGTGTCCATAGATCTTATTTGAAATGATTGAACAACATCGTCAGAGATATTAGGATTGAAAAGAAGGGGGTGAAATATGTAAACATGAAAGATATAATAATACAAATATATTAGGCTAAACACTACATCTAAAGCAATTGAAAATATTTCTTACCCTTTTTAGGGTTATGTTCCTTTGTACCCTTTTTAGACAGGCAGAAAATATTCAAGGAAAAACGGAACAAATGAAAATGGCAACTGTTAACATGTAACGAATACAAAACTAGTCAATAGTCCCATCACTAAACATAAACAAATTTACACACTTTCACGGTCAAGATCAAACAGTAGCTAGAAAAAAGGCCGCGTTATTAGTTCACACGTGCCAACCCCTGTCGTGAGATTTATAAATGGTTAATGATCTCTGGTTAAACAAAAATATTTCACTAATATCAGTATGTCAAAATATATCTTGCATACATACCTACTCTAAAATATATTTTTTAAATTTTTTTAATTTTATTTTTTTATTAGATAGGTTTATTTCAAATAAAAATTATTATTAATACATTTAATAAAATCAAGATACCTTACTTAATTAATAATTGATTAAAGAACGAGAATAATTTAGGAGATAATAGCTATATTATATATTATTTTACTTACCTAGTAACGTATTACCGCTTCTAACTCTTCTACTGGCAAAACTAATCAGCAAAGCTATAAACAGCACTTATTTATAGGGTACGTTAAGAGTAGGGCTAAAGTTGTTTTCAGAGGAAAAGATATGTCTAAAAAAAGTTCTAAAATAATTTGTTTAAAGGCTACAAAATTTGTTAATATTAAAATAACGTTTTAATTGTTCACTTTCTTCAATAATTGACACAATCACAAAATGATGATTAATTAGTAAAGGCGCAATTCCACTAAGGCACTGTAACTGAGTCACTGCACAACTTTACTGTGAGTCAAGCCATTGAATACTTAGGAAGCACGGCTGGAGCTCGGCTCTACCTGCGAGAGACTAAAGAATCTGCTGGACCGGAAGCTAACCTTCCGGTCCATATGTTAGAACTACAAAAATAAAACGAAAATGTTATATTGCTAGTCTACAGTAATTTGTTTGGGATACCGATGAACTACCGGTAACAGAAATACAACACGGGGGGGGGTTAGGAAATAGGAGATACAAAATTATAGTTTATTCCCACGTTCTAATAATAGAACGGCCCAACGATTCCTAAAATTTGGAGAGTGAATCGCTCTCCCACTCTCAGTTATTCTCTCTCTCTCTCTCTCTCTCTCTCTCTCTCTCTCTCTCTCTCTCTCTCTCTCTCTCTCTCTCTCTCTCTCTCTCTCTCTCTCTCACTCTCTCTCTCTCTCTCTCTTTCTCTCTCTCTCTCTCTCTCTCTCTCTCTCTCTCTCTCTCTCTCTCTCTCTCTCTCTCTCTCTCCTCTCTCTCTCCCTCTCTCGCAAGCAAGCACACTCAAAAAATCAACGTTTTCAGAATATCTTTCCGATCATGAATCAAATTACTTCTTTCCATAAACAATACGTTTGCCAAATTTAGTCATAATCGGTCAAAAACTATGAAGAATGAAAAATACTCGTAGACGAAAAATCGGTTAAAAATAAGCAAACATTTGATAAAATCAAAAGAAATTGCCATCCAACATAATATTTTTAACCAGGGAACTTAATCATTTATAAAAATAACAATGGTTTTACCACATTTGCTAGGAATTTAACAATAAACATACGAGGTAGAATGAAAATGATGAAAAATTGGTCAAAAATAGAATAGAAAACAATCTTCCGATTACTCGGTTTTCTTGTGACAACAACAATTGGCTAGCTGACGAGTCAAATATTATCCATTTCTACTCCTTCCTTCCGTTCTAATGGTAGCTCACTGCCAGACAGTGTAGACTGTAGAGTATAAACGTTTACATAAGTTAAAAACATAAAACGTTTTATAAATGTTTTGTATCTTTTTTTAATGAATAATGTTTATCCCCTACTAACGGGGATTCTAACCGAAATTAGTATTTTAATTAAATAGTAGGTTTTCAATTACATTATTGTTTGTATGTAATCATATTTTTGAAAGAAATATATTTCAGAAACAGTTTACAAGTGTAGCCTACTTTCATAAGTTAGGTGTTTTATTTTCGTTGAATAGTTTAAATTCGATACTTTGGCGCACCTATATGTTTTAAAAAAAATTGAGTTGGAATATTGCAAACAGTATTGAAAGTAGTGCCTTTTACCTGTAAACCGTGGCGGATCCAGTGAGGGGCGATTGGATGGATCGCGCCCCCCCCCCCCCGTTAGCAAAAAAAAAGTTAATATAGAAATTACAAGTAAGTAAAGTAAAATACGACTATGCTGCAATACTGTATACAAGGAAAACTAAAGACGTTCTAAAGTCGGTAGTATATTGTCAAATGAAGTACTCAGTGATCAGTGCCGGATCTACAAATTGAGGGCCTCCAGCAAAATTTCTCCAAGGGCCCCTTGAGCAGACATGGATAGAGGGAAGGAGGGAACCGTACACAATTTAAGTGTAAAACGTTTAGAAATTAACACTTAATCTCTTTTCTTACACTTATTTAAATTATAACTTTTGTGTTAAAAACCTTTTCTGCCACTGCTTGAACTCAATATTTTATATATATTTTTTATTTTAGCCTCATTTATTTTTTGAGTAGAGGACCTTTGGGCCCCTAAGGGCCCGCCCCCCCCCCCCGAATTGAGGGGTTTCGCGGGGTCTAGATCCGGCCATGTCAGTGATATGAAAGCTTATTTGCGAAATAGCGCTAAGGTACAGAGGTAGGCGAGCTAATGGCTAACCTGATATTCGTAGACATAGAACACGTAGGCCTACGAAAACGTCACGGAAGGTCGACGGCGCCGGTGGCGATAAGGCGGTCTGTTTGTGTTGAGTTGATTGAGTGACAGTACTTTTGTAGGCTTACATGTTCAGTGTTATGTTTCTTATATGATAACGTTTGTTTAGTTTGAGCATTAGACTGTCGTGCCTCATGATCGTTGAATTAATTGTTGATAAATTGTTGATTAGATAATACTTGATCATAATACTATGTAATCAATTTCGGGCACAAATCGGTAAAATAATGTACTAAATCCAAATTTGTTAACATTTCATTGCGATTCAGCCGATTTAATTTCATGATTTTTTTTATCTATGAAATAGACTATTTAAACTAACTATAAATGTTTATCTAGACAATCTCAAAACCAACCCCTCACTTCTCCAACCATCAAATGTCAACCGATTCTTACTTCATAGAGCACAAGTTTATTTGTTGTTAAAATTATATAATATTTGTAATGCAATTTTCCCTTTTCTGTTCAAATATATATTCTTTTACTGCCACAGTAAAAATATAAATACCATATTGTTCGTCATTAACAAATAAAAGTTTCACTCTCTTGTAATTGTTTTATAAGGTTAACAAGTTTTCAATATATACGACTTTAACATTTTAAAATGGAAATCATTTTCAAATCTCGTGTAAAACGTTACATGAAAAATGCGTTTATCAAATCTGAACTCAATATCATATATATTTCTAAAGTTATAATGTTATTTTATTTTTATAAAATGGTGGATATTCGAAAACTAAGCACGATAGGATTATCCTACATGTTATAATTATAGCATTTAATGTATATATTGTCGTACTTAATCTGTTCTATTGTACTGTACTATTGAACTTTTGATTGTTCTGAAATTTGATTAAGTAATTTCAACTTATTTGTCACAAACGTTTCTTTTGGATGAGTTCGATACAGTTGTCAATGAATTCTGATGATATTTAACCGTTTTTTTAAATTCAATGTTTAATATAAATTACTAAATCCATAATAAATCGAGAAATCAGAAAAGCTTTGAACCGATTTTTGGGGTTTCAAAACTCTGGCGAATTGAGTAGCTCGCGTAATTTTTGTTCAGTTTTCTTCAAATTGTTTAACATATCTTAAAACGAAGTTAGATAAAATATATTTTGTTATTGACTGTTGGTCTCTTTAACTTCGATAAATAAAATATTTGTCAAAAAAAATCAACTATTTTAAGGCAAAATGTTTTTACGTTTTTCACAAATTGCAGAACAGTATTTTTTGTAAAGGTAAAATGTGTAAATATTTGATTAAACAATTCCTTGTAAACATCTTAGTTTAGTTCAGTTGAAGCTGGATGTGTTTTTTTTAGTAACACTCCTAACAAGCTCAGTGTGTTCCAATGAAGGAAGAACTACTTCCTGGCACAATTATTCAAATGTCGATGAGTAACCTATAGGCTTACATGTGAACAAACCAACTGTAGAACGGAAATATAGTTTATTCTCTGATGAGATGATAATTGTGAATAACATGCGTCCGTGATTCTGTTTTGGATGTGGGCTGGGGGAGGGGGGTGTTTTTCTGTTCTTGTAAAACTGCAACCTCTATTATTTTCACGGTGTCTCATTATTGTATTTTCAACATTGTCCTATTTAACACGAATCTTAAAAACAACAAACGTACTTTCTTTGTTAAATCGTAATTAATTTAGTATTATAAATAGCCTTTCCTAAGTAAATTGAAATCTTTAGGCTTATTAAAAAAAAATAACGAGATTTAGATTCGAACCAACTACCTAAGATTTAGAAAAACAAAGATTAATATAGTTCCTCTATATAATAAAAATAAAGTCTTCTTTAGACTTCACTCTGGCTGTCTATCTTTCCGTTTTCAGGATAATATTGTGAACTAGGGAAATTACCAAATTTGTGCTTTAACTAATAACTACAGTACTGTAATTCATTTATTGAAAAAATGAAATAAATATAAGACACCACAATTAAAGATCCTTTACGAAAGTGCTATCCTTCTGCGGCAAAGAAGCCTATAACTTTGACCATACATAGGTTATTAAAATAAGTTATTGGAATTTTTGAGTTCTCCAATATTCTGCTCGAGTTGTTGAATAGCTATATTACGATTTATTGTTTAAAAACTTTGAAATATTTTCCAGGACTTCTTCAACTTTAACGTGAGGTAATTTGTTGTGCCTCCCACCTCCCACTCATCCATTTTAAATTTAGTACTTTAAAAAAAATTCCTTACCTATATAACACTCTTAAAGTGTGCTTCAATATATACATACACACAAACTTTCTTATTTAACAAGAAACAGTTCTTAGACAAAGTTCGTTATTGTTTTGATCCATTCACTTGTTTACAATTAATATGTAACAGAAGTAATATTAATTATCTTAATTAAAAAATGGCATCGTTATTACTAAGAAAATCAAGATTCCTAAAATGTAAAAGGTATACTCTATTTTTAATTGTTGGCAATATGAATTGGGATAGTGTTCGCTTTCTTTAAGTCTAAAGGAATTTTAAAAACAATGATTTTCCCGAAAAGATAAAACGTCAGGCTCATTTAAAATATATTTTAAAATGTCTCTTAGTGTCATAAAACTAAGAGAGGCTAGGTTAGTCTTAACGCCCTGGCTACCTGTACCTCAACATAACAGTTAAGACAAAATAATTCCTGATAATGAGAGAGCTGTAATGGTCAGTCGCAATATTTTTATAAAACATAAATTACAGACTACCGTAGAAACCTTTCTATCAAACCTTTCTATTTCCTAAAATAAATTTTAGTTTTATTTATGTTACAAATTCACACACATATAAAAGAAAACAAAGATATACATTTTCGGTTTAAAAGACAAATTTTTACGTCAGTCGTGAATTCTTTCCTAGCCATTTATAATTTTTAACAGTTTAAGAAGTCAGTTTCTTTCGATTGAGTACATCAATAACAGTTATTACAATCCACCTCAATGTAAATACGGTAAACGGTAATTTTTTGGCAAATTTTTGGCAATCTATAATCACAAATCCTTAATATTTTTAGTAAAAGGATATAGGTTTTAAATTCGATCCTGACCATTCTGTTCCGGTTAAACCAAAGTTCTGTGGAAAGAAGTATTTATTCCATAACAATAATAATTATAACCTTAAACGGTCCTAATGTGCGATAACTTTTAGTTGAAACTTAAGCGTTTTAAATATTGTGCTGAAATTTGATAATGTCTCAATAATATGTGTTTAAAATAATAATGAAATATAAATGTCCAAAATTTAAAAGATTAGGATTAAAATTGGATTTAATTTTTATTATTGAAATATTTTCATACTGATTGTATTGAATTTTTGTATAAATGTAATTGCACTGCATTATAGACAACAGATACTAGGCATTGGAGACATTAGTCTAAAACCGTTAACAAAACTTTTAGTTTCTTTTATAGATCAACACACTGTAGCCCCTTTGTTTTATTAGGGGCAGAGGCTACCTGAACGACTACTAGACTGCTAATTTTGCAGCTTGGTCAATTTTTATGTCTACAATCAATGAAACATGAAGTAATACAACAAAATATAATGTTAGGTAAACTCTAAACATATACTCAATAATAAACATAAACTCTTGATGTTAGATCAATTGGACGATGATCATAGATCATATCTGATTGACGTTTATGCAACCGGCCACTACATACCGGCCACCAAGTCAATGCTAAATATTACAAGGAAAGAAGATTTGTAGCATTATTTCGTAAAAATTTGGTATCTAGCCCTCATAATTAGTTATAGATTTGGTTGTTAATACATTTTCCTAAGTAGGCCTTTGTCGTTTAAAATAGAAATTTCAATATATTTATTAATTAATTTTATATTATATAAATGTTATACTAATCAATGTTATATAATATATTTTTAATATCTCCAAAAAGTTTACATTTCTACTGTGTCTTTAGAATATACACATTTTGTCTGAATAGAGATAAATTTATACGAAGAAAAACTACAATCTCAATCTCTCTTTTTTTAAAAGTAGAAATGTCTTTCAAATTTTTATTAATAGATTACCATAGGGCAAAAAAAGGATGTGATGTAATATTTATAGAGTGGGTTGGTTTTTATTTATTTATATTTTTAACTTAAATGATGTCAATGAATACGTATTCAAAGGTGACGATAGTCTTGCTTCCTTTTCACTAGATGCAAGGGATAAATCAGAAATAAAGTAAGTACTATACAGTATATACAGTTAAACCGTTAACTTTTTGCGAGATGACAACGTCAGACACAATTGTCACACATTAACAATAAGCCAGATAAACCATTAAGTTTAACTAGATGTAAGGGATAAATCAAAAATAAAGTAAACACTATACAGTATGTACAGTTAAACCGTTAACTTTTTTAAGATTATAAAGTCAGACCCAATTGTCACACATTAACAATAAGCCTGATAATCCATTAAGTTTTACAAGATGTAGTGGATAAATAAGAAATAAAGTAAAGACTTTAGAGTATGTAAAGTTACGCCGATAACTTTTGTAAGATTAAAAAGTCAGACCCATATATTACACATTAACAATAAGCCAGATAAACCATAGGGACAAACTTTAAAGTATTGCGGCATAAGTCTCAAAGATTCCTGTTTTTCTCACGGTCAATTATACGTAGCTTGATCTCGAGTATGAAATCCGAAAAATTTGTATAACTTACCCACAGATAACAAAAGGAAAAATGTTGTTTATAAACAAGAATTTTAAATAGTTAGAATTTTTTCAATAAAAAGCTTTTACCTCTTATATTTTGAGGTTTATCTCTTTATATTCCAACTACCACACAATACTATAGCACCGGATCTTCTGAAAAAAATTACTGTTACTGAGTAAATTTCTACTTTGTAAAAATACTTTATTTAACTTATTACTATCATTTTTAGGGTCTTGCGCATGATTCTTCAATTAGGTGCTAGCAGACGGGTTTGCGAATATTTTGAAATCAAGATCATATTCAACATTTATTGGTGAATAACATATGATAGAAGTCCCGGGCGAAGCCGGGTTAAACCAATAGTAATTCAATAAAAACCTTCTCCTTAAAATAATTCATGTGTGTGCCAATTTTCTTGTTAATCGGTAAAACGGTGTCTTAGTATTAATGTTAGACTGGGTAAGTAACATGATGATGTTTATAATAATTAGATAAAAACCTTCTCCATGAAATAATACATGTGTGTGTGTGTCAATTTTCATGTTAATCGGTCAAACATTGTCATAGTATTAATGTTAGACTGTGTAAGTAACATGATGATGTTTATAATAATTAGATTACAACCTTATACATGAAATAATACATGTGTGTGCCAATTTTCATATTAATCGGTCAAACAGTGTCTTAGTATTAATGTTAGACTGGGTAAGTAACATGATGGCTTTTATAATAATTAGGTAAAATTCTTCTCCATGAAAAAAAACACGTATTTGCCAATTTTCATGGTGATCGGTCAAACGGTGTCTTAATATTAATGTTGCGCTGGGTAAATTGCATAATAGCGTTTAATAGTTCGATAAATTATCTAATTTATTAAATATGGTATTAAAAAATCTAGATTGTTTTTTATCTATAGAAAAAAAGTCTAGTTAAAATATTATCGTGTGTTTCCACCCACAAGTCTATAGAAAAAATCGTCATACAAAATTTGATGTTAATTGTTTATTTTCCATCGATTTAAACTAAAATAAACCAAATGTTTTATGCCTATTGCAGATAGAGATTTAGGGAGATAACAAAAATGAGAGTATAGAAGAAGGGAAAATGTTGGGGACAAGACAATGTTGGCAGCATTTGTTGCAAAAATCCGTGATATGTTAACTCATGTTAAGGGGACAGTAAGTTATATATACTGTACATTTAAATAAGAAATATTCAGGTGTGGCTACAACAACCTAAATTAAAACGTAACACGTTAGTCAAGAATTAACCCTAGATTACTACTCTTAGTTCATTGTTACGTGATCACTATTCATTCGTAAATTTTACTACTTTCTGTTTTTATTTTTATTGTTTTTTTTTTTTTTTTTAACTTTACTTTAGTGTTGACAATTTTTTTATATTAAATCCTTTATTGTTTTTAAGTGTTTTTAAAAATATTTAACAATAAACTCCTACATATTTTAACTGTAAATATATGTCTTTTAATACCACTACAAGTACGTTTTAAAAAAATAATAATTCTTGGAAAAAAATCGGAAAAAAATATAAGTGTTATTTTATTGGAAAAATTAATCGGATATTTATAAAATACATCATTTATAAGTGTTTAATTTATATAAAAATAGAAAAATGATTTACAATAAGTTCATTAGGTAGAATGCCAAAAATGCCAAAATTAGAGTCATGTCTTCACTGAGAATCACATTCGTTGCAGTGAATAATATACACTTAGTAGCTAAATCAAACACTTTGAACTCTAAAATCACTATTTACACAATAAAGTATTTACAACACTAAAAACTAATAATATAAAAACAATATAGTCAAGAATTAAATATATTTATAAATAAATGTAAGTTATGTTAATAGACTTTGTTTTAACAATTAAAATAAACATTAGATTCCAATATGAAAAATGCATGTGTGCATTTACGACCCGCTCTTTGTAAAACGTACTTGTAGTGGTGGTAAAAAACATTTTTTTACAGTTAAACTATGTAGGAGTTCATTGTTAAATATTTTAAAAAACAATAAAGGATTTAATATAAAAAATAGTCAACAGTAAAGTAAAGTTTAATAAATAATAATAAAAATAAAAACAGAATGTAGTAAAATTTATGAATGAATAGTGATCACATAACAATGAACTAAGAGTAGTAATCTAGGGTTAAGATGTAACAAAACAAAATGGGTCAGGTAGCCCAGCAGATGGACGGTGAAAGTGAGGGTCTATAAATCTATCACCGGCAGAGAAGGTTTCGACTGAAAACCCTATGTTTTTAGAAAAGAGCCCCCGCACCCCCTCTCGCCTTTCAACCCAACCACCAGCCTGCGCGCACAGTTAAACGGTCGTACTCACGTACTGTACACTAGGTGACTCATAGGGTTGGAAGGAAGGACGGTCCAAATCCCTTGTACGCAGAGTGTGAGGGTGCGTGCGTGCGAGGGGACTTGACCTGGTATCTATCGGTACTCCCGCTTTGTTATTGCAATACCTGTACTGTACTATAAGTATGTTTTTGTACAGCGGGAAAATACCTAACACTCCAACGGTTAGGAACACATGGTTGCGACGTTGTCAGATTTGTTTAGTTTGACTCAGCTTAGCTTCGTCGGTAAAGTTCGATATATAAAACTACAAGTTCTATATGTATATAGGTGTTATATAGGTAAGGAATTTTAAAAAAAGTACCAAATTTAAAATAGATGAGGCAGAGCTGGGAAGCACAACAAAGTACCTAACGTTAAAGTCCTGGAAAATATTTCAAAGTTTTTAAAGTATAAATCTATTTATACCATTTATGTAGCTATTGAACAAATAAAGCAGAATATTGGAAAACTCAAAATGGTCAATAACTTATCTCAATAACCTATGTATGCTCAAATTTAGAGCGTTGGTGTGATGGCTAGGCTGGGCTGGGCAAGTAATACAATGGCGTTCGAAATTAATAATTTAAATATTTATTATTGTACTTATAGGCTACTGTATACAATAATTCAATAACATTACAATGTATCATAATTTAGTTTTCCACATTAATATGTGTGTAAACATCCATAAGGTCATTCACACATACACAACACACACTCACTCATACAATATACCTAATCAACATATTAATATCATTTTGTATTTATTATATCCATCAAATAACCAAAGAGGGTATATTTATTGTAGGTTTATATGTATTGTTTATATTCAGTGTGTCAAAAAAGTCACGGAACAGTTAAATAACTTTTAAACTTAAAAAGGCAGAGATCCGAAACAATTCGGAACGCATTCAGTGAAAATATATGCAGAGCAGATATTATGGAATGTCATTCAAAGAAGGAGCGACATACACGAAATCTAGCGGACATTAAAATCAACTCCGATTCAATATTCAACCATCAACTGGTAGGCCTAGGAATGCAAGAAGAAAATTATAATTAAAATTATTTCCCGGCATGAAAAAAAATATATATTTCCCACCTCAAAATTAATCCATATTAAACAGTTCAAATAGGAAAATTATCAGACAAGAATGATACAACCTCTTAAAAGAAATATCCAAATTTTAAACTTCCACTTAGAAACGTTAGCATCAGAATCAGACAAAAAAAAAACAAAAAAAAAAATCCGCTTAGATTATACGGAAATTTATCGGAAGAAACTAATATTTTTAATGGATAGAACAGAGTCTAGTCCTTGATGGCTAGTAACGTCAGGGTCAGTAAAAAACAAGATTTGGTTAAGAGAGACCTAATGGGAAGATGAGCGAGATTTAACGACCGCTTTGTAAAAATTTAATGTAACGAAATTTGTTACATGCAAAATTTAAACATGTTCCAAAACAAATTCTTAATCCCTTCTAAACCATTTATAAATATACCATTGTTAAATAGCAAAAAAAAAGTTTTATGAACTAAGTAATAGTAGAACAATGGTTTCATTTGGTTTCAACAAATCATAACTGGTAGAAGTGCTGAATTTCCATAGGTATGGAAACACAAAAGTAATAGACTGCAATTTAATAATAATAAAGCTATTTATAAAACTCAATTTCCTTTCAAAGATGGTTTCCTTCCAGTTAAATAACTTTAAGACCAATTAAACATTACCCCTCTCATGGCAGAATTACATAATTTATTTTAAAAGATTGCATTAACCGTATCAAAAGTCTTTGTAATGATATATGTATAGATCTTTTCCTTTGTTCTGATGATGCCTGACAAACAGGCGAAACAGTTGTAAACTTGAATAGTTCATATAATATTGCTCAGGCAAGTAAAAGATGTATAAATATGTCATTTTTATAGTAGCAATCAATACGGTTACATCAACATAAATGACTTTTGTAATTTCCAGTAAAATTCCACTCCCCATTTCTTTCTATTCAGACCATCAGTAATCATATCCATAAAATCACGGAGTACAGATTGATTTTTAACCCATTTTACTTTTCACAGATAACTTATCAGACTTGTCTTCAATATTTATTCAATATCGTTTGAGAAAGAAAACAACAGATAGTAGAAAGTGTAGAGTCAGGTAGTGTAGTTCGGTACAAAATGTGAATAAAAAATGTACCATCGACGTTAAGTCACATTCAGTTGCAGAGATAGTCCGATGTAGCGACCATGATTTGAAGTTATTGTTTTTTTAAATGCGGTCAATATAATTACATGTATTACTATAAAACTACAGTCAATATAAACTACAGTCATGAAACGTATGTCAAGTAGTGTGTATCTTTAGACAAGTGGTTTGGAGTTGTAAAGTTTGTTTGCTTTAAATAGGTTATGTATTGTCTGGTATTGTCAGATAGTTACTCTATAAACACAGGGTATTGTAAATTTAGTCCAGTATTATCAGAGTAGAGAACAGCTGTTTTCACAAACTCCCTCTTTTCTTCAGAGTTAAATTATTATTATTTTTACTTTCTCACATAAACTTAATATAGAGGAAATTATGTTAATGAAGTAGATCAAGACAGACATACGCTGAATATATGTAGACGTGTTGCGTTTGTTCATTAACGTAAATGGCTATAGACTAATGGTCAGAGATTAGATAAACATATATTTTGTTAAAATTTATAGCTTTCATATAGTGGACCGAAAGTATGATTTTTATTAAAGTATGAATTTATACATTTACTTTTTACATAAGATATAAAAATAAGTTAATTTTGTATAAACAGTTTGTTCGGCTAAATAACAGCTTTGTGCTGCGGCTCAAAACTCCCAACAATGGCGTTCAGCTTTTAGGCGTAAAAATAATATTTTTCCGGTCATGCCCCCGAATTGCTTAATATACTTATACATTATGACAGTGTAAAGATCTTAAGATTGCCTTTGGTATTATTTCTTCATGTTTCTCATTACAGTTGTTTCACCGATCATTGCGGCATCATCAGGTGAAAATTACAGAACATTAAACAAATTACGTACATTAACACAAACACTGGACATTTAGATTGGTTTCTGTTCAACATTGTCAAAGCAGCAAGAAGATGGGTCATTTTCATTTAAATTTTAATAACTTGACGTTCTAGAAAAGAAGCCAATTTTGTGTCCAATGTTTGTGTTAGTGTACATATAATTGTTGGTGTACATATATTGTGTTGTGTAATGTCGTGTAATTTTCACCTGATGATGTCACATTTATCGGTGAAACAGCCACACAAATTAATTCTATTATTTTAATTCTTTAATTTGTTTGTTTTTGTTTATATATGTGAATTATGCTTGTGTGCACTTTTTTAATATACTGTATACACTATATAAAAAAATATCCTGTCAAATGTATTCAAAAGTTAATACTGTAAAATGTTGTGATGGATAGGATGGGCTGGGCAAGTAATACAATGGCGTTAGTAAATAATTTAAATTGTTATTAATGTACTTATACTGTATACACTTTATTAAAAAATATCCTGTCAAATGCATTCAAAAGTTAACACTGTAAAATGATGTGATGGCTAGGCTGGGCTAAGCAGGTAAGACAATGGCGTTAGTAAATAATTTAAATTGTTATTAATGTACTTATACTGTATACACTATATTAAAAAATATCCTGTCAAATGCATTCAAAAGTTAACAATGTATGTAAAATGATGTGATGGCTGGGCTGGGCAAGTAATACAATGGCGTTAGAAATTAATTTAAATTTTTATAAATGTACTTATACTGTATACACTATATTAAAAAATATCTTGTCAAATACATTCAAAAATAAACACTGTAAAATGATGTGATGTTTAGGCTGGGCTGGGCAAGTAGTACAATGGCGTTAGAAATAATTAAAATATTTATAAATGTACTTATACTGTATACACTATATTAAAAAATATCCTGTCAAATGCATTCAAAAGTTAACACTTTTAAAAAATATCTTGTCAAATACATTCAAAAATAAACACTGTAAAATGATGTGATGTTTAGGCTGGGCTGGGCAAGTAGTACAATGGCGTTAGAAATAATTAAAATATTTATAAATGTACTTATACTGTATACACTATATTAAAAAATATCCTGTCAAATGCATTCAAAAGTTAACACTGTAAAATGATGTGATGGCTAGGCTGGGGTGGGCAGGTAAGACAATGGCGTTAGTAAATAATTTAAATATTTAAAAATGTACTTATACTGTATACACTATTTTAAAAAAATCCTGTCAAATGCATTCAAAAGTTAATACTGTAAAATGTTGTAATGGCTAGGCTGGGTTGGGCAACTAATAAAATGGCATGGGTAAATAATTTAGGGAATTTTATACAAAAATTTTATCATGGAAGACTAAAGAAGGAACAGAAGATGATGAATAAGATTTCTTTTGTAACTACCGACAAAAAAAAAATTGTTAAATTTGACAAATACCGTAATGAATCAATAAATTTATATTTGAATTTTTTTTTAGTTTGTTATTGATGAAGCTTACCTTTTAAATTATTTATATATTAAAAATATTTGAAAAAAAGCATTTAAAAAATTAAAACCTAAATATTTACTAAATGAGTGGAAAAAGGGAATAACTTTTAAAAATGTAACTTAAAATATTCTTGTGGGGATAAGGTAAAATAAAATGTTCTAATGGTAATGTATAATCATTGTCCATGTAGCGATAAACATTTTTCATGTGCAAAGTTTTTTTATAACTAGACTATAACAATTACTACGAAGTTTTTTTAGTTTCCTGAAAAATTGTATTCCAGTGAGTTATTCCCTTTTTCCACTCAGTGGTTCAATTGATGTACTTATACTGTATACACTATATTAAATAAATCCTGTCAAATGCATTCAAAAGTTATTAGGCCTACTGTAAAATGTTGTGATGAGTAGGCTAGGCTAGGCCAGTAGTACAATGGGGTTAGTAAATAATAATTTCATTTCGCACTTGCTTAGAATAAAAAAAAATAAATATCACAAACTGGAGTTTTTATTGTATAGGTTTTATTTTATTGTGGAGTTTTTATTTTATAGACATTGTTATATTGTATAACACTTGCCTTATATTACAAAAAAAACTAATTTTTTATTTATGGTCAAATTAAGTCATTTATTTAATAGTATTGGTATTTATTTTTTATTTAATACATTTTCGAAGGTTAAAATTATGGACTTGAAATAAAATATTAGATATATATTATATATATTCAATGTTGGAAGTAATTTTATATAAGTAATTTTGGTAAACCAAACTCTAATAAATATATATAGGCCTAAAGAATATAGTATATAATTTCTTGTTATGAATGTAAATTATAGGATAATTAGTTTTAAAGGAAAGAAAACTGAATTTTTGATCTAATGACAGTAATTAATAAAACAAATTCAAAAAGTGATTTATTTAAACGACTTTTTTTTTTAAATAATAAGTACGTGAACGTTAAATTTTTATTATTTAATTTTAATTCGAATAAGAATATGGAATTTTACGCAATTTTTTTCCCAAGTAATATCAGCATGAAATTAATATAATCCAAAAAAACAATAAATAAAAAATAAAAAGTTAAATAACGTAATGGTAAATAAATAAGTATAAATCAGAAAGTTTATCTGCGAGCATAACATTCCTGCCGTGTCATCTACAAGCACGACTTTTCTGCCTTCTTTCATCTACGTGCATGCTATTCTCGCCGCGGCGGCAGAAATGTCATGCTCGTCGAACTATATATATATATATATATATATATATATTTTTTTTTTTTTTTTTTTTTTTTTTTTTTTTTTTTTTTAAGAAATTAATTGCTTATTTGAGAAACAAAGTTTTATGAGGAAAAATATTATATTAAACATAACAAAAATCAAATAACTGCTCTTTTAAATCGTATAAACTATTATGTACCGAGATTTACTTTTTTTAATGCAGATCCTGTCCTTCAATCACTGCGTTAGTTGTCGTTCGTGGGCATGGTTTTGAGTTCTGCATGACGGATGTCTTTCCCAATCCTCCATTTTTTATATCTAATGTCGAGGATTTTTTGATTTATAGTAAATTTTGAGTGGCTCCTAGGATGTTTTGCTGACAACTTTTTTATTCAAAATTTCCCATTTAACATGCTGGTACCTAGTGTTCTTTTTATTTGATACGCTTTAATATGGATATGTAGGGATTATGAAGTTAGGCTCTTCGTATTCCTAAAAGTTAGGCCTTTGTACTCTCGTCTTTAAATTAAGGTATATATTTAAAATCGTTGTTGTGTTCAGGCGTTTATTTTCTTGGCTAGATTGATTTAGATATAGATTATGAAGGGAAATATTATTGGGAAATAATTTTCATTTTCTGATTGAAAGTCCGGATTCTGCTTCGTAGTTGAAATTATATAATGTGTTAAGCGCTAGTTGTCTTACTCGCATTATCGTTTCAATTAAATACTTGAGATGCCTTTCTGGTGGAAATTATTTATATGAATTCCGAGTTGTTATAGGGAGTTGTTTGTAAAATCAAACCAATCATTTTGTATCAATGATTCTTTGAATAAATACTCAATCCGATATATTATAATATTTATACTCTTGGTAATAATGATTTTTATATTTTGTGTAAATTATATTAAACTAATATAATTCGTAAATAGCCAATTGTTCACCAGGTGTTTATATTGGGTATTATATAGTAAATCCTTGACTTAAGAATTTTGATGATAAGAATAAAATTCCAAAACAATATAATTTATAAAATATAAAAAAACTTTGGAAACTAAAAAGTAATTGGAAAGATGTGACACTTGCTTACATGTGAACATGTTCATGTGGATGTGTGTATTATGGGATGTACATTATTGAAGTGTACATTTTCAAACCGTCAGTTCAGCACATATTCTCATATTTTTCTTGTTGCATATCTTTTATTTAAATTATTATGCTGTAAACTTTAGTACTGTTTAACTATAATTGTAGTGTTTTGTTTTTGTTTTTTTTTTTTTTTTAGTAGAAAACTCAAATTATCTTGTTGCCATTCTAATTTATTTAGATCCAAATTATCCATTAATTCTACATTATTTTGTTTTCAATTCTGTATGAACTGATCCAATTTTTCATGTATTCTTAACCTCTTAACAGGTGATAGAAATTGAGCTAAAACTACCTACAAAAATGCTGAATTTTTTTTTTATGCAAATGGTTGGTAATCATGTTTTTAAAGCACAAAAACCTTCGTAATAATATTTTTATTTAAGAGGTTAAGGTTAGGTTATGTGTACGTAAAATGTGTAAATACAAATTTGTATGGAGTTTTATATATATACTGTATCTATGTATCTTCCATAATGATGTCACAAAAAAAAACAACTACTACAATGAAATAACTAATATACAACTAAATAGAACAATAAATAAATAGTCAGTAACATATGCACATTAACACAAACAAAGGTATTGCCACAGCAAATCATGGCGAACTGAGGTTGGTGGACGGTTCAGCCTATAGCTGTTAAGGCATTCACAAAATGGCTGCTGTTGCTAGGGAACTCAGTATCTTCCGTCATATACTGCTATCTAGTAATTAAAAATACAATAGTATTATATCCTGACAAGTTATTATGTCGCCAAACGAAAGAAAACAGGACAAACATAAGTTGCATAATATTACGTTAGTAGCAAATTTTATTGAAAAGTTCACTCAAATTTTATTGAAAAGTTCACTGACGTAATATTACGTCGCTCACTGTTTAGGGGTTAAAGTATAACCTCTAAAACTCTGATCAGCATTAATACTATTAGAACTAAGCCTACTGTCAATATTTATTTTATCTAAATACTATCCTCCATCTTTTTTGAGAATTAAACGTAATTTAATTTTTAATTTTAACTAATTTGTTGATTTTCTATGTTTATCATTTTAATTTATTAAAATATTTAATTCTACTAAAAGAAATTTCCCAAACTATCAATTTTGATCACTTTTCTCTTAATTTATTTAAATATTAGCACAATAGTATCAATAATGAAATGATGATATAATAAAAATAAAACCACCTAACTTGCTTTAAACCATCGTTTGCTTGTGACTTCTTTCGATTTTGAATTTATTTTTAAAATTAATTCATCCTTGCCCCTTGTTGGGTGCCAATTGAAGGTAAAACTGTTTTATTATGAATAGCTATTTTCGAAGCATCACTTTCTTGAAGCAAAATCTGAAGCTATTGACCCTTTGCTGAAGGTCTCTGTTGACGAAGAAAAAAAACCAAATGTGACTTCTTTCCTTAGTGGTTAGAGTTTCTTTTCTCTCAAAAAATTCAACTAATCCCTTTCAACCTCAAAATATTGGCATTGGTTGAATTAATGGACCAATTAGAAACAATCTGACAAAACACATCAGTGCACTAACACACTGCACTGACTCTTAATATGTTTCAATTTTAGGGGAAACTATTCTTTCTTAAAATTATTTACTTATTATAAAAAGATTACATTTATATCTTAAAACTATACTCGTACAATCTACTATAAAACTATACAAATCTCATTCATACAACTCATTTACACACGGTTCTTTAACATTAACCAATTTCAGAAACTCGTCTGTCCATCAATACGAATCTTAATATACAATTGTATTGCGAGATATGACCCAAGTCTCTTACGTCGTATATCACTCACTTCAAATATTAATAACATACTAACATAAATTTGAGATCCAAAAATGTGAAACGTTACAAATGATTAGTAATAAGATATAGTTAACAACTTAACAGTAGCCTATATTATATAGAAATGAAACTTAAACCATAAAAGTGATATTTGTACCACCCTTAAGTTACAGGATTTTTTCAGATATTTACAAACATATTTTTTTAAATAAAAAAGTGGACAGTTATTTTCATACAATCGAAGTCTCTTAAGCAGCAGTTTAAATTGTATAAGTAAAAACACACGTTAAATATAAGGGTTATTGGTTTTATCTTCGGACCTTAATAAAGAGAAATCTATGAAATGCAATCCATCTTTTAATGGCTAGTGAATTGTTTTTCTTGCATCTCACAAAAACTGCTTTTTAAACTTAAGTGTTTCATATTGTGTGGTTAATTAAATTCTATTCATTCAAAAAAATTATAATAAATTATTTCACCGTGCAATTTAATTTTATATCCAATTAATTTTCTTTTGCAAAGTTGTAGGTCTCACAGTGTTCAAGTTAGGGGGAGGGGGAGACTAATATCTGACACTTTAAATTTAGCCTAGCCCCAACATATTATTTTTTTGTCAAATAAACATACTAATCATTCATGATCAGAATAGGTTCTAATTTTATTTGATACCCCACACATAATATATTTTTTTAATTTGTTCAACTCTATAGTTTTTGCCTATTCCAAGGTTTTTTTTTTGTTACCACTATATTTTTGTTACACTTGGGGCAATACAAAGAATATAAATGCAAAGATTGAAATATAGACGGACAGACACGCGTGGTAAATTATAAGATTCCTTCATTTTACCTACTGACCCTAAAAATATAATGAAATAATCATAACTGAAACCTATTTTACTCAGAAAAATCTAAATAATATGGTTTTGTACTTGTAAAAAAGTTTTTTAAATAATTTAGTTGAATTTCACTTGAACATATTTCATCAACTTTGACCACACATTAAAATATTCATTACAATATTAAATAGTACAATATTTACAAAACAGAAATTTGGATAGAATAGTTAATCTAGCAAAATTGTAAAAACTATAAAGTTCAATCTTAAAATATTAGCTATTAAATTAGTAACAAACTTTTGTTTGAAAAAGTCTTCATGCATGCATTTCTGTTGTGTTTCTCAAATACCTGTATATTCACAATTTCACGGTGCTCATCACTTATAAGGTTAATAATCTGTTTTTGCTTAAGAAATTGCATGTATTAAAACCACATTGTTTGTTCCATAAATTTGCCCTAAATATAAATCCTATTTGATTGAAATCAAATTTTAATAACTGTAATCACCGTTCATTTTCATTGCTTGCCAATAATTTTAAACTATACTTTTTCCTATAGATCACTCAATCCCCTACCGTACCACAAGTTTGGTACAATAACACAAACACAAATAAAATATTTATTTGCCTTATGTTACAGTAGAGTCTCGCAAACTCGGCACTCGACAACCCGGCAGTCTGGATTACTCGGCGTCCCCGACGGGGAAAAAAATTTTCTAAAAACAGCAATGTTCATAAAAGTTCGTCAGATCCCAAAGCGGGCATTAACTTCGATCGCTCAAATCGTTGATGGTACTTTTCCCACGTTAAACTCGTCACAAAGCTTTTTTACAGATTATAATAAATAAATGATAATAAATATTTCTTTACTATAATATATTATAAAATAATATATTCTTTCAAGTTTTTTTTTTTTTTTTTTTTTTTGGAAAACTTCTTAAATTTTAATTAACTTTCTAAATGAAACAAAATTACCTCTTGGCTCTACTCAATTCAAGCTAATTGGTTAATTTGGAATATGGATGGTTATTAAAAAATATATAAATAAAGACTAAATTCAGTTTCTTACTTTCTAGGTTCAAACATTAATAAATAATAAGATATGATGTTATATTAACATAATAACATTAATTTTATTAGGATTTAATATACAATATTGGATCATAATTGGTTAAGATTTAACTCTCTTTTAGAGTTCATGAAATTTGTAATAAAGTTTGTAATATTATAGGCCTCTAGGCTTAGCTCAATTTAACAGAACACTTAGACTCAAATACTACAATATTAATTAGGCTAGATCTCGGGGTAGGCACTCGGCTGGCATGGTTGTGTTATATAAGTATAACGCATAAATAAATTGAAAAATTTAAATGATTAAAATTCTAAAAAAAATTAATTAAAGTTCACAAGAAATGTTGAATTGATAATTTTGAAGTAAATACAGGCCTTTGAATTTGGTAAATGTTTAGAATAGTTAATAAACAGAGCATACCATGCTCTGTACAGTTCACACTGACTCTAATCACTCAATTTAGACACAAATATTATAAAAGAAAACTTTGGATGTTAATTTGGCTTCTGTACTGTCTAATCTCCACAATGTTACTATCTGATTTCTTTTAAAACATGGCGCCTCGTTGTGTTGCGGAGCGATATTTTTCTATTTTAAGTGAGATCGTTTGTTGAAACTGTTGGGGTTCTTCCGCGGCACCATATAGTACCGTTTTTTTTCTTCTTTTCTTGGCCATTGGCAATTTGGGGTTGTAATAATCATTTCTTATATTCGTATTTGTTGTTTTGTATCAATTTGTTTATTAATTACACATTATTTAACTAATTTAAGGGTGATTTAGACCGCGTACATACATATCAGCTGATCTATCTTAGTACAAAGTTTTAACTTATTTCTTCTTCCTCAATATTTTACAATGTTTGCAATTAAAACTAACAGATGTTTTTGCATACAAATAATTTATAAGTAGTGGTATCTTAGAGTAATTTATAGTCTGATCGTTCTATTTAGTACTTCGAAATATGATTACATATATTTTGGAGAATGGCCGTAGGCCGTTTTCGTGTTTAGCATTGCAAACTCACTGTTCCTTATAAGTAGTGATTTGCTTTTAAATAAAGTTTGGGATCTTATGAAATGATTTTAAATAAAGATATGTGATGTTATGGTTGTGTAGTGGTGTGGTTAATTTGTGTGTCAGCGTCTAAATTTCGAATGTTTACAATTTAGAGATAGGCCTATCTTACGTCTGCTTTAGGAATGATTTGTTTTGCAATTGAATGAATATGGGTGGTTTATTAATAATAGGTTGTATATAAATGTCTGCTATTAATACTTATGAATGTAGATCGTTGTATTCTATGCTTAATTATCCAAATCGTATATTTTTCATTTGACTTAGGTTATGTTGTTATTGGTTAATTTAGGCTAACTATCCTAACCTGTTGCATAAGTTATTGATGTGATTTGTGCTGTTATAAGATTCCCCTCTGTCAAGTCTTTTTAACACATTTAACCGCGTCTCAAACGAAACCAACACACGCTTCCGTTTTCTTAACTCGCTCATTTTTATTTACTGTAGATACTGTGCGTACCTGTCAAAGAAAACTGAAAAGAAATGTTATATTTTCCATAATGTATACTAAATTGATTCGTGGAAAAAAAGCGGCCCATCAAATGGTTTTGCAGGTTATGTCTGCTATATCGATGGGTGCCAATGCCGCGGTGTTATTATGCCGCCGACAATGGGATACCGCTATCGACAAAGTCGTTTGATATCGCCGCCGTTTTGGTGCCGCAATGTTTTTACACTGCCGACAATGGGATAGCGCTATCGACAAAGTCGTTTGATATCGCCGCCGCTTTGGTGTTTCAATTACAATTTATTTTTTGCCCTTATTCCCGATAACCCGGCATTTCACAAACTCTGCACACTTCCGGTCCACATTATGTTGAGTTTGCGGGACTCTACTGTATTATAATTCCCTGATGTACATTTCGGTAACAAGTTACCATCATCGGAGGGATCTGAACTAATACTAACAATATATGAAATCTTAAAAGCTAAAATGCCATATTCTCCCCTCCACCCTACTTCCAGTGGTTCGGCCTATCAGTGTAGGACCTCGTCAATGACCTTGGCGAAAACGGCTATCCTTGGGAAAGTCTGTAGGTTGTATGGTCTACAAGTAAATATATCATTTTATTTTATTTGTGTTGGTGTTATTGTACCAAACTTGTGATAGGGGATTCAGTGATTTATAGTGTTCACATTCACCACAGTGCTCATTGAATATCTATTAACTATATTTTTCTTTACTTGTGATTTTTTAAACTGGTTTGGGTCACATTTCTCCAAAATTTGATTGAAATCGGTAGAACCAATTTTAATAAATTAGGTCTTTTATATTTTATTATATAGGTCCATGGATGATTTTATATTTTTACTGATAACACCTGAACCGACGTGATGGCGATTGAGACATTGTCAAAATATATCCAGATACCAAATTTGATCAAAATTATCCTCCTTTTTTGTACTACTATATAACATTGCACAGATGAAAGATAACTTCTAAGACTTTTTTGAACTCTTGACATTTTCGCAAAAATGTGAACATAATTTTTTTAACTTATCATATAACTTTCTATAAACTATGTATATGGAAAAGTTAAATAATTAAAAAAACCAATTTTTTTATATATTGGTAAAACTTGCTAAACGCATCATTAGCCTATACATGAAAAAACTTGCTAAACTCTAGTCAAATACTTGGCACCAACTTTCTGTCTGTAATTTTAATTATTACAAATTGTTTGGTTTTAGGAGGATGTATGCATATGGTATGTACCCGTTGTAACTACCATTGGTGTTGGGTGTGTCAGACTGAATGGACTCGAGATTGCATGGGAGCTCATTGGTTTGGATAAAGCAGTCATCGTTGTAAATATGTAATTAAAAGTAATGAATAATTTTATAAATAAACATATTATTTATATTGTTCTGTATTTGGTGTTTTTGTGTGATATCTTTATTTGTCACTGTTTGGTTTTTTATAAAACTGCCACCATTTATTACTGAGCTTTAGTATAAACAGAAGGTACAACTGCAATGCATGTTCTATCTTAAAAATGTGTATTCTAATTTTGTCAGGTTAGTAGAACATATGAGTGAGTCCATCTGCTGCTAATACAATGTTTGTAAAAAAAGCTATTATTGTATTTACAGTTTAATATCTTGTACCTTATTTACTTTGGAAAAATCAATATCTCCAAATAAATGTTTTACAATTTTCCCCTAAATTCTTACTATATTTACACACGTTGCAAATGAATCCAAGGACATGTATTCACAGTGCGTAATCAAGAATACTATACACAAGAGGCAAGATGATACATCTACTTAATTGTGCAGATGCCTTATCACTTGAACACTCCTCTTTTAAAGCTCACTTATATTGAGTACAAGTGTGGAAATCTTGAAGTACCTTAGTGTATCTTACACATACTCTCTTTATTTGGTCTAAAGAAATTGTATGTTATTGTTGTCTGCTTTTTAGTCTGATTTTATTTGAAGGAGTAATTTTGGAGAAAAAAACATTATTAAGACTATGATGGCCAGATGGGTTTTCACCTTTAAACAAAAAACAATCTTGAAATTTGTGAAAAATCAAAACATCATTTAATCTGAAGAACAAAACATTTGTTTTTTAATCTGTGTTAACACGTTAGCTGCCATATTGGTCCGAGCGGACCGAAACTAAGGTGAATGTACATGCAGCGTTTCGGCACGATTGGACCGATAAAATCACTGACGTAATGTTTTGTTTTGTGGCTCACAGTTCGATAGTGCAGAAACCTATCTGCCAATTTTGGTATTCTCTGGATTGTAAAGACATGTGTTAGACGTAGTACATTATATGCTTTAATAACTGTTACCATGGTTACTCAATATAATAATAAAATCGGTGGATATTTTCACTTTTTTGTCGGCACGATCGGACCGATTAAAAAATTTACAAAAACATTTTGGTTTAGTAATGAATAAGTCACAAAGAATACAGTTGTAAAATGAATATATGTATTTATAAAATGAATATTAGACAAATAAAATAGTGAGCGTTGCCAACATAAAAAAATGAAATAGCCCGTTTAGATTTTTTTGTTTTTACACGAAAATTGCCTCAGTCTGATCGGACCTAAACGTTATAAAACGATTAAAATTAAAGCCGAAAAATTGCATTTTGGTCCGATCGGTCTCGAAACTATATATGCATAAATGTAAATAAATTTAGTAAATACTATATTGCCTTATATTATTTAACATAGGTAGATACAAAAATAATGGAAAAAAATATTTGGTAATCGTGGCACTCCAGGCAAGAGTATCGTATTAGGCCTCGGCAGCTAACGTGTTAATGTTTACAAATTGTCTGTTTAATAATGAATAAAGAAGCAATTAAGTCTAACCTAGGCCTTTTATTCCAAAAATGTTTAGTCAACTCAATTTATTTATGAGGATTAAAATTATATTTTGCAATAGCGCATGTGTATTGACACAAGTTATAGAAATCAATTTAAACATATGAATACCATCAAATTTTACTGTTGTTTCAAGACTAAACACCTTGTGGCCATCACCTAAAAAAGAAGACATCATGAATACTCTCATAACATCAGGGTCATAAGAGACCATGAGTTGGTCAAAAAAGACTTAATAGGAAAGATGAAAGAGAATGATCTAACTCAAGACTACATGGTACCTCCAGATTAGACACCTCAGACCTGCCATACTTATTAAGGAAGCACCATAGGATTAAATTTTACAGTAAACAATGTTTTACGCAATGTCATTTATTAAATTTAATTCATAATTTTATAAATAATTTATAATTTTAATAAAATATTGTTACATAAATAATTATGATAAACTATAGCATTTTTAAACCTTGTATTAGCTACGATAAAGATGTCACAGACAGACTCCATTCTGAAATCTTCTTTCGTTATGAAGGGCTCAAAATGTCAAGAACCATTGACTAAAATAAAACTTTGACCACTGTCACATAACATTCAATCAATTACCAATGGGACAGTTTGGAAATTCTATTAAGGAATAAAACTTTTTTCTCTGCTGTGTTTTTTATAAATTTTATATTAAATATAAATTTTTTGTATTTAAAATAATTTTAAATCAAATTGTGTTTTTGACACTCAGTAGACTTCATTTAGTTTGTATGTATACATATATATACACACACAGGAGTTGAAAAGATAGTACAATATTTATTTTTATAGTAAACTAAAAATTTATAGTTTGTTTTCTATGTAGCCTATGAAAATATTCGGTTTTTTTATATTTTTTAGTAAATGTAAATATTTTACATATTATACTTATTTGAAATCACTTTGTATATTTTTAACATCCAATAGTAGTTGTAGATAAGCAATAAAAAAGTAAAAGTGAAAAGATAAAACACTGTAAATATTTACCTGATTTTGCATTTGCCAAGGAAAATTACCACCTGATCATATCTAATAAGTCTTTTGGTAGGTCAATGTGGAAAGTCCTTAAACATTTTATTCCAATTCATTTTAATTGTTGTCCAAGTGAGTTTGACAAAAGTAGTATTTTTTATAGTTTGGTCTTGAACCATGTAATTATATAATTAAGGGGGTTTTGAATAATTTAATTTATTTTGTAATTAAGAATAAATGAATTTAGTAATTAATTAAGTTAAAAATGCTCAGCTAAGGGCGCCAGATGAGTTCTATTACAAATATCTCAGGGTCTAAGTTCTTTTCAAGAGGTACTTGGCACTAGGTGATTCAAGAAAGATTCTAAGTCTTGTGTTGCTGAAATTGTACATAAAGTGTTTATTACTTCATAAAATCATGTTACAAATAACATAAAAGAATCATAGATAATAATTAATATCTTATTGTCTAGTGCTGATAAAAAAAATTTAAAAAAATCTTTTCTTTGAATTCTTTCTTTTATTTTAAATCAAAGTTAAGCTTTGTATATTTCATATCTTTCTTTTTAAATGTTGCAACAAAATGTTTAATCATAAAATTAGATAACGTTTCAGATCTCTGAAGGAGATTTAATTATGTAAATGAAAATAAAATTTATTTATCTTGAAACTATCTCAAAAGAATTAAAAAACGAACAAACAAATATAAAAAACAATTTAGACATGATACAGATCTTTAACATAGTAAATAACTTAGAGTGTCTATACCACAACACCTGTTATAAAAAATAAATGTCTGTAGTGATGAGCTCTGACGTCCAGTAACTCGGAGATAGTCTGCAATCGCTGTTTTCACTAGCCTCATGGTTCGCACAGATGCACAATTCTCTAAAAGTCTTTTCTTAAAATGTTTCAAAGAAATGTTCATAGTTTTTTAAGAATAGTCTATCTTACCAAGAAAATTTCACCACGCGGAACACAATCTTTTTCTAAATCACATCTAGAACGAATAGTCTCTCCTAACTAGCCCGTCAGATTTAATTATGTTAATATTTCTTTGTCCTTTTATTTCTAATCTCTGAACACGAATGTTCATTTAAAATGTTTGTATCTATCGTCCTATTATCAAACAAATATACCAATTTTCACATTCTTTTGTCTCACTGAGTTTACATTTTTTATTTATATTGCATTGTTCACAAAGATACTAATCAAAGTATGCCTGTCTATCGTAAACATTGATTTCTAGTCTTTTACTAACACAACCTATCACTCAACACACTCCTTACAACTCTTTTAATTTTTTGCACTACATTTTCTAAAACTTCTTTAGACAAATTTTTACAGGTCTGACTCCTTCAGATCCCACCTCAAGACTGCCAAATCACATGTCCCGCTTTCTCTAGCTTCACCTCAGCTTCCCCCTAACAGTTTCACTGACACAACAAAATCATCAAACATATTCATTAACACATCTATATCATTTTCCATTAAAACATTTACTATAAATTCATATTAAAACTATTTATTATACAAAATTATTTTCTTGGATGTCTTTTGTTAACAGTTTAACTTACAGCTTTCTTTAATTAAATTTACAACACTAACAGCCAATCAGAATCTTTGACCTACATTTTTTAGATCCAATCACGTCGCTTCTTTTAACTCCGTTCTCTTACTATATTACAACCATCATTATTTGTAGTGAGCAAGAGAATTAGTTTTAATTCATTGTAATTGTGTGATCTAAAATGGATTCAAAGTTTGGAATACAATTTGTATTGTACCGATTATACCAAAATTCGGATGGTGTATCGTACCATGTCAGTACATCTAAAATTTCCATCAACTACATAAAGTAGTGGGGTTCTTTCTTCAGATCCAGTCTAAGTACCAAAGAAGTAGCCCAAATACACCCCAGGTTGATTCTAATCAATATTTAAAAAATGTGTGTCTTGGTTATGAAAAAAGACACAGACGTGTAATAACGGCACAATACTTAGAACATAACGAATTTGTTGGTGACAACATTATGCTGACTTTATAACTGCCGATGGACATACAAACATTATTTTAGCTTAAGTAAAACCAAAAATAGATATATACATAATTTGAATATAGATCCCTTCTCCTAATCAAAACATCTCTATACAGAGTGAGAAAGTAAAACAAATAACAAATTACTTTTTTTTAATTAAGTTAAATACACAAAACTTCATAGTTTTCCAAGTCTTATTGGACAGAACAGGTTCATTTTTTAAACAACTTTCACATTCAAATTTTCCGGGCACTTTTTTCATTTTAATATTCCACTGAAAATGTCTTTTGATTGCTTCCATTTCTTCATCAGTCCAAATTGTTTTAGGTAGAGAAACTACACTAGATTTATTATTCAATTTTGAAGTATCGAAAGAATTTGTTTGCTCTCTAGAATATGAGTGACTCTGTCCAGTGCTTTTTTTATCCACACAGACTGAAACTGCAACTTCTTTGTTTTGTTTAATCAGATTGTATACACAGAATTTAACATCTTTCCATGTTCTTTTGCACAACACAGGTTCTCTTTGTAAAAATGTTTCACACTCTTCCTTTCTTGGCACTTGTTTCATCTCTATATTCGTATGAAAATATCTCATTATTACTTCTTTTTCATCATCACTCCAAGATGTTTTGTCTAGTGTAGGAACACCAAGAAATTTTGATGTATCTGGAGAATCTGTTTGCAAACCAACCAAGAAATGCCCTGAAACATAATTACGCACATAATTTAAGCTAAAACATCATAGTAAATATAACTGCACGAACAACATTACTACATTACAAGTACAACAAATTTGTAGTTCATTAAAAATATTAATCTCAGCTTGTAGTTAACCAAAGCAGAAATATTCAAAATTCTACAAAATGCCCCTCAGAAATTCGTAACAGCAATAAATATCAAAGGTAAACAAAAAGCCTAATCCTCACAATATGTGGAAATTGACGGTACACAGCCCGACTAAATGACAAATATCAAAAGTAATCTGGGATATCTGAATAAAGTAAAACTATTTACAGAAAATAGACATTCCAAAGAACAACTGACATAAAAAATCAAACCTCGAAGTAAAAGGAAATAAATATTATTTAAAATTCAAAGAAGCTACTACAAACACCATATTTCATCAATGCCTACTATTTTAACATTTTTAACATTGGTCGAGCGGCACACAGCCAAGATGGCTATCATGGACTGCAAGCATGTAATACAAAACAGTGCCCGCATTACATCTTTATCTCAACTTATAAAAAAATATGTTAAAAGAAAACTAATTCTAATCCATTTCTTCCAAATCTTATATTCCAAATTCATAACAAAAATATTTAGATAGTAATTAGTACATAAGATATCAAATAAGACACCGACCATTGTCAAAACATATGTGATGTCCCATTTAAAATAACATGCAAATATAGAGTGCTGAAAAAGCATAGTGACACGCAGTGATACCAAAGTTTTAAAAATAAAACAAACAAAAATTTTTTTGTAACTTCTACAATTTATGTGAGTCTTGCCGACCATGGTTTCGCCAGTAACGGCATTGACGAGGCAACAATACAGACTAAGGAATGTTTGAAACAACGTTGACGTAGGGTCAGGTTGTGAGGAGATGAAAAGAGGTGTAGGGAACGTGAAGTAGTTCTTGAAATAGAGGTAGCCAAGCCGGGAGGCGACGTAAATTATGGAAGAGTAAGGATTTGCGATTCGAGTGCTTAGTGCGAGGAATGTTGATAAAATAGTAACGGAAAATAGGAATGTGCTGGCCCTAAAAAGGACCAGTTGGACTTAGGTTAGGTGAGGGGAGATAGGATATTATCTGGCCTCTATGATGGATGTTCACCCGTCATCGCCGGCGCCAAAGCACCTACGATTTCCTTTTCAGGAGGCGACTAGGGTGAAGCAAGTGCTGCCGTTGCCCGGATTTCTCCGTTTAATTTCCCTTACGGGAGGCCACGGGGCGAGTCTTGAATAGGCGTTGTTGAGTGGAATGAGAGCAGGAGTCAGGTGTTGAAAGAAATGATTCCAAAACGTGAATGGGTTTAATGATGTTGGAATGTGGCAGGTGGCAGCAAAAGTGTGTAGTGGAGCTGGCGAGTTGTCTTCGTGGTGTGAGTTGGTTGTGGGGTCTCTCGGTCTTGCGTAAGAAGACCGATGTGAGAGATGGTCCCGGTGAAGTGTGTTAGCGAGGGGTCTCTTGGCCTTGCGTAAGAAGGCCGTGGGAGAGATAGTCCCCTAGTCTCGCGTCAGGAGAAGTGTTGTGTAGGTGTAGAGGAGCTGTTATGTGTTCGTAGTTGGTCTCCTGGTTGACAAGTGTTGATTTTGTCCCTGGGAAATGAGTACTTATACAATTTTGGCTCTGCCAGCTTGTAGCATAGCTTGTCTAGGATTGGTTTGCTCCTAGACAATGAGCTGTCCATTGTTAAGTTTTCCGAGAAGCGACCAATCTCGACTTGCAATGTGTGTGAGGTTGGTTCGGAGTTGTGTCGCGGATTGCCATTGTTGTGGCTGCGGACTTTTAATTGCTCGACGTGAGCTGTCGGCCAATCAGAGACGAGTAGCGAGTGCGGGTCTTGTATTGTGAGATTGGCCGATGTAGAACCGTTTAAGGCCGGGGAATTGATGCTTGTTGTGTTGAGTGAGTGTTGGCAGGTTTTGCCGTGTAGATTGTGGGAAACTAGTCGGGTGAACTAGTTCCCTTGGTGGTGACGTTAACAACGTGTTCAACATAGAACAGTTACTTACTAACTGTTCTATGTTGAACACGTTGTTTTAAACATTCCTTAGTCTGTATTGTTGCCTCGTCAATGCCGTTACTGGCAAAACCATGGTCGGCAAGACTCACAATAAATTGTAGAAGTTACAAAAATATTTTTGTTTGTTTTATTTTAAACATGGATTTCTACCAAGTACCATCGGTCAATAGTATAAAGTTTTAAATAGTGTGATTACTGCACAAAAGGAAACTGATGCTCAGTTAGGTGTGGGAGGCCATCCAAGGAGGATTCCGTGAACTTCAGAGCTACAATTTCCAGCAAAATCATGAGAAAAGTAGTTTAATTTGATCACAGTGCAGATTTTCTGTATTTTAAAAAAACGTCAAAATATTTTCATAATTAATCAAATAAAATTTAAAGACCGCTTGTACGTAAACAAACATGAATAAAACGTACGAAGAAAGTATAAGACTGGGTGAGACAAAACCAAACTCTTAATTTCAAATACTTTAAGAAATACTAGATATAGATATTATATTATTGTATATAAACTTTGAATACAATGTTTACTTGATGATGCCGCAAGGTGAAACAATTGCAACTCATTTATAATTATTAAAATATTTTGAAACTTTAAGCTTTATTTTATCCTTGAATATGGAATTTCAATAAGAAATATCTGCTGTTACATTAAAATTGACTCGATTAAAGGTGAACACACACTTTAAACTACTTGGCTATCATGGCACCATGGATGATTATAAACTATAAGAAGCACATACCTTCAATTTCAGGGGTTTCTCTCTTGTCATTTTCTTCCACCTAAAATAAACATGAAAAGATTAATTAAATGGAAACTTTAGGAAAATTAACATCAGTAATGATTAATCCAGCTGATTTTGTTACAAAAAAAAAAAAAAAAAAAAAACATATTTTTCATAATGAATTTACTTACAGTAACAAATTTAATTTATTGAAAATGAAAACCATCTTTGATAACTTGTTAGCTACATTTATATAGGCTGACAATATGCATCTTCTCACAAGTAGCAGTTTATATGTCAAATATCAATTTTGTTCATAGTTGAGATTTGTAAATAATTGAACAATAAATTATACTATATATTGAACATTACCAATTTTATACTATAGAAATTCTAGCTATTTGGATCTTCATTGTGGAAAAAACCAACTCACAAGACATTGAATCTCAGAGGCTCGATTTTACTAATCATCGGATAAGTTTGGTAATCTTGAAAATCAATTAAATTTCAAATTGTATATGGTTTTTTGAAGAAAAGTTTTACCTGAATCTAATATTGTGAACCTTTAGATAAAAATTGATCCTCAAAAACCATTTTTGAAATTCTAAAATCTGCTAGAAAAATTTGTGAACCAATTTGTAGGCTACAGTTAACGGTAAGAGTCTAGTTCATACGCGTTAGGACTTAATATAGTAATTTCGTGTTTTAAATACATACTTCATTATTAAATAATTGAATCATCCTTAAGCTGGGAAGACCCTTTTCAAGTATCAAAATCCATTATTTCTGTCAAAAATAAGCAATTGAAAAGTTTGCATTTGATGTTCAGAATACATAATGAGCCTATCTATGTGTCTAGGTTCCATATGTAATAGAATAGCGTGTCTTTAGATGTATGTACATTACTGTCTTCTAATAAGTAAATATTACTACACTGTATGATTTCAGAATCATGTGAACTTTGACCTGGCCAGACCTAGTAAAAAGGAACTTCAGGTCTGGTTAGGTCCTATAGTAAACAAACTTGTCCAAGGATTAGTAAAACCAAACCCACATAACAATAAAAAATAACAATCAATTATTTACCATTTATTTTGGTAAATATCTATTGTACATTATTACAGAATTTTGCTATGAAAAATTATGAAATCGTTATTTAATTACCTTATATTCAAACAACCAGAGATCATAATATTATTTTATGTCGAAAGACACTTTTCAAGTCCCAAAATGCATTTATTTACTGTTAAATAACAAATAGAAAACAAGAGAATCCAGCTGTTGTCCAGCTCTAATTACGAAAGCTTACGTTAATATGTAGGACTTTGTTACTCAAGTTAGTGGATATGTAATTTTTCGATGTTTATTACTAAAACATATATTTGTCATGGTACAAAATGTTTGTTTTACTAGGGCTGGCTAAGTGGCTATATATCTCTCCTGCCCAAACCTATTTCTCATGAAAATATATAGTCATCTGCCAGACCTAATGAAACAAGCGATCACAACGTTCTTCACTGACTAGATGAATATAGTTATCATTATTAATGAAAGCAGTCGTAACCTACTCAAATAATGTATTTGTGACTTGAAAAGTGTCTTCAGACAAAAAAGATGGACTGATTGTTTGAATACTAGGTAAATAGTTATCGATTCCATAATTTTTAATAATAAAATCTGATGATAATGTACAATAGATATTTACCTTTATTTTAAATGCAGATTTCAGTTTTTTGTTCCATTGCTAGGTTACAAAGAAATCAAGATAATGTATACAATTTCAGATCTAGAAGTATCTTCTAATGACACTTTAATTATTACAATTGGTCAGAAACTGTAATTGGTTTTGAATATAATATAGAATTGTAATATCCACAGTTCAATGTTTCTCGCACTGAATGTTACTTTCCCGTTATTTACTAACCTCATTCTCTGAGTCTTACATTTAACTTTCGCATCTTCATCCTTTAACATTATTAATACTGTAGGTAAGGCAGATACAATTTCTTAGTAACCAATTTCTGTAAACAAACAAAAGGGTTAGGAGAAAAGTGTATAATAGGCAATAGACGAACACCTCCGACAAACACAATGATCATTTATCACTTCAACTTAATATCCCACGTCAACTATTACCAATGAAATATATTTTATACAAAAACTCAAATAATTATTGTAATCTCCATCTTCGAAATGCTGACCCGAAATTTCGAAATGTCCACCAATAGTATCCATAGGAGTTTTAGGATATGACAATTTCTAGGTTACTATTATAAAAAAAATAGGCTTTACAGTAATGTCTGTTCATTTCATCCTGTAGTGATTGTAATTTCAGTCAGATAGATTTCTATTTCAAAACCTATCACCCAATTTCTTTAGTATCATATCTATCGAAAATAATTCACCGAAAGTAATCAGAAGGCATCTTGCACACCCAACTGTATAATCACTTTGAAAAAACATAATCTAATCAATAATGCTCAATTTGGTTTTAGGAATAGCTAGAACAGTTCAAGGTATTGTATCTTTTGTCCCGATTCTTTTGAAAATAAACAATATGTTAATGCGACCATGATAGATCTAAGTATGACTTTTGATTCTATCAGTCATGTTAAAGATAGCCTAAGTCACCTTGATGTTTGTAGTAAAGTCCACTCATATAATACAAGACTTACAAGAAATGGTTGTTCAATATGTTGCAAGATGTTTAAATTGTATGTCTTGTTATGTTTGTATATATGTATTTTTCTATTAGACCATAGTATATAACTTTTATTGAATGTATTATGTCTATGTTTTGAAATTGACAAAAAAAGTGACCAGCTTGCTGAAAATGAAGAAGAAATATTACAATCTGATTATGATGTTTTTGGTGAGACTAAGGAAGACGATGAATATGATACTTTTATTAGTCACATTATGAACATTGATAATAAACCTATTATGATTAGTGACAACGAACAAAATGCAAATAATGTCGATCAATCTTATCTTGTAAGTACAAAATCAGATAATTATGCTTTGTGTTTTTGGAAACAGTGATGATGAATTCGACTTAAAACATTTGAGTTTGATAAAACTAAAGCTAGTCTCACCATTGAACCTAGGATTTGAAGGTAAAGAAATTGATTTATTTCATCAATTAATTATTTGGCTTCGATCTAGTTTCTCACATCGCAAAAGAAACAAATAAATATGCACATCTGCAAGTAACTGATAATAGCCTACCAGAGTTTTCAAAGGTAAAGCGTTGGGTAAAAACCAATCCGGATTACTTTTTGTTTTTTTGCAACTTTATTCCTAATGTCCCGTTGCAAAAAATATATATAAGTTATATTGGTCCACTGACCACTTATTGGAAACTCCCATTATCAGTAAAGTTTTCAGCCAAGACAGATTCTTGCTCCTTTTGAGAATGGTTCATTTAATGACAATTCACTTACACATGGAGTTGACAAACTATAAATTCCGCTCTGTTATCGAAACGTTCAGAAGAAAGTTTTCTTTCAGATAAAAACCTAGCAATAGATGAAACCCTGATGCTTTGGAAGGTACGACTTGGTTTAAAGCAGTTTACCTTATTAGTGTAAACGCTTTATAATAAAAATTTTTGTCTTGTGTGACAGTGACACAGGTCAATTGTTTTGGATTTCCTAATCTATAAAGGGAATGGAACTGACTATAAATCTGAGTATTAGGATTCACAATCGTCAGCCATAACTTCGTGATAAATATCTATTAATGTAGTCCAAGCGATTTATATGCAAAATCTCGGCAATTCCTCTTCAAAATAGCGTTTTTTTTTGTTTTTTTCCCATACAAGTGGTTTTTTATCTCTCACAATTCATTATTTCCTTAAAATCATAGTAATTGACAAATTTCTAACATATTCAATCGTATAGCCATATTGAAATCACTCGTGGGGGTATGCACACTTCATTAACTTCTACAGATTGATATTACAACGCTTCTATGATATAAGATTCATGACAACTAGGTTTCTGAAATCCAGACCTAGTAAATGAACTAAAGGTCGAGAGAGAGAGAGAGAGAGAGAGAGAGAGAGAGAGAGAGAGAGAGAGAGAGAGAGAGAGAGAATTGAATTGAATTGAATTGTCTTTATTTAGGGGCGAGGTTAGGACTGTATAGTCCTCTCTACCACCTAACCCCATAGTATATAACAACATAGCAACATATACAAAATACAACTTGATAATAATAAAAATTAAAAAATTTAAAACAATTAAAAATAACTAAGATAATATAAAAAATTAACAAACTTAAATTTAAACTAGCTACAAAATTTAATTAAGAATTTAAAATAAAATAAAAATTAACAATCTTAAAATTAAAGTGACAAAATGAAAGTTATAACTTAAAATAAAATAAAAATTAACAAATTTAAATTTAATTTAAACTACGTAATAAAATTAGAATTTAGAAACAAAAATAAAATAAAATGAAATACTGTAGCTTACACGTGTTGATACAGATAAATACAATTACACATACACACAAGCACATTCATACATAATAACATTTAAAAAAGACACCACATAATTAAAATAATCACTATTATTACTACATAAAAGCTAAAGAAAGTAACAAATACTTATTTCAATCATTCACACTTATTACAAAAAATAATAATAAAAAAATAAGAGAGAGAGAGAGAGAGAGAGAGAGAGAGAGAGAGAGAGAGAGAGAGAGAGAGAATACAAAGGCCGGATCAGGAAAAAATCCAGTTGGGAAGTTGCCAATGAGCATAGTATTACAACCGAAGAAGCTTCCAAAAAATTCAAAAGTCTGAGGACTTACGCAAAAAGTGAGAAGAGGAAAACACAAATGAAAAGTGGAAGTGCTGGTGGGACAACATCAACATGGTTCGCATTTGATGCAATCAGTTTTATACTCTCTCGAGACATTCCAGAATCAGGGATTGATAGCGAAAACACAACAGATGTAAGTAACATTTTTATTAATTATTATCAAAAAATGGTAGTTTAATTACTAAAATGAAAAATATTTCGGTAACAAATACATTAATTTCATCACACATAAATTAAGAAAAAAATTACATTTGATTTAACCTACATTACATTTTATTGTAAATATTTATCTTGCCACGCTAAGTGACCTTCAGCACTCATAAAATAGTTCAAAAATTCATCTCTAACTTTTTTAGCTCTTGCACTTGGATTCCTAGCTATATTCTGGAGACTTATTAGATTCGCATTGCTATTTCGCCAAGATCCTGGTACTAATCTCCCTGTGTCGATTTCTTCACAATCTAAAGCCCCGGGGGGTGAATATAGCATCTGACTTTGTGGATTACGACGCAAAAAATTGTGTAAATATGCACAAGCCAAAACGATTTTTTCAGTATTATCTATTTTGAGATCTATGGTTTTGTGGAAAATTCGAAAAAGTGACACCATTAATCCGAAAGTATTTTCCACTACTCTTCGTGCTCTAGATATTCTGTAATTGTATACTCGTTTTGGAGAACCGACACTTAAATCTGTTGGGAACGGTTTAATTATATTTTCTGTCAACGGAAATGCATCGTCAGCAAGAAATACATATGGTGAACACATTTCTCTCCCAAGAAGAGGCTCAGGTTCAGGTAATTGTAATAATCCGTCCAATAGGGCTTGACCAAATGCAGTGTGTCTAAAAACTCCACCATCAGATATCCTCCCTTGACATCTCACATGAACATAAACGAACTGGTAATTCGCATTTGCAACTGCAAACAGTACAATGCTAAAAAACTGTTTGTAGTTGAAATATTTACTTCCGCTTTTTGGCGGGCAAACAATGGCTATGTTTACCATTCATACAGCCGACACAATTGGGGAAATTCCATCTATCCTGAAAGTCTTTTGCAATGGTTTTCCATTTCATAGCAGATGATGGTACCTAGAAAAATAAAACAAGCAAATAAATAGCATAAATACAGGTCAAAAGACATACATACTTTGTAATTAATTATTACATTAAATAATTTGTAAAATGGAAAAGTGCTAGGCTAGAAACCTAGAGGTTCTCGGTTCCATCCCGGGTCCAGACGTAATTTTCCATTAATTTTTCTTGAATAAAGATTAAAGTAAAATTGACTAAAAGTCAAAAAATAAATAATAAATATATTTTTTCTTTTGTTTCCAGACCCTATCCATTGGAATTCGGAAAAAGTATCAGGGGATCAAGAAACATAAACCCCCTTGGATACCTAAACAGAACGTACGTTGTCGAAGTCTACTCGAAAACAAAAAAGGCTCAATATCAATCAGACGAACAACAAGCAATTGACAACGCCGTTCTTATTATTAATGAAGCTGCCCAAAAACGTCGAAACCCATAATAAACTGCTAAAATATGATGACTACACACGCTCACAAGTCGAGTTTAAAATTGGGAAAATCCTTTATGAGGCGGACATGGGATTACTTCAACCTTCGGCTCGCTATGGTCAAATTACTCCGCTAACCGACACGAATTCAAGCTTAAATTCTCCAGCCTTGAATATATCTAAACACGACCTCGATTACCCGGAATAGACTCTCATGGCAGTAGCTCAATGATTGCCACTATTGGACAAACGCAATACCGCAAAGAAGAACACGACCAAGAAGAGACAAGCTATATCTATTTATAAAATTAATCTAGACTGTTTAAATTACTATTATTAGAATTGATAAATTGCTGTTATTAGACTTAATAAATTGCTGAATTCAATAAAATATTAATATTATATTATTGTTTTAAACTTACCTTGATGAATTCCCTTAGCTCTTCAATGAAAGCGTTGCAGACTTCTGGTACTATGAGGCATATCGACGAAAAGTGCACTTTAAACAGAAACATTAAACTTCTGTATGAGTCGCCGGTAGCCCGAAATCGAAGGGTAATTGCCAATCTCGTTGTAATTGGTATGCAGTCTCTCATATTGGTGTCAGTCCTACCGATTCTTGGCCCAATCTTGTTTATCAGTACTTCAAAATCGTTTTTTGACATTCTCGTGGAATTTTGGAACAGGTAATTGTCCAGCATCAGTTCACCTGTTAAATTTTTGGAAGCAGCTCGCTCACTTAAAAAAGAACGCATCCACAATGATCGATTTCTTTTTTTCTCTTTCCTTTTCATCGCAGATCGAATCAATAATAAAGCTGCACTAACTTCGACGATTTCCGTTTCGTCCATTTTCACGACTGGCCGAGTGTGGCTCGTTTCAACAGTTCTTCCCGGCAATATTATTGCCGGCAATGTTGCTCGGCAATATTATCCAGATGTATTGCCCAAAGTGTGGCTGCAATTTGTGTTGCCGGATAGAATTGCTGGCAATATGTTCGGCAATCGGCAATTTTTATTGCCCATGTAAACGCACCTTTAGGTTATGACATGTTAAATAATTAGTTTATTTCCAATCAAATACATCTGTATCGGAAGACACTTTTCAAGTCACAAAATACATTATTTTAGTAGAAATATAAAAGTATGAAATTCAACTTAGGTTACTCGATAACTACGTTCGTCAAGTCAGTCAATGTGTGATTGCTTGTTGAATCTTACATCGCTCTTTGAGACCTAGTAAAGGAACTACAGTACAGGTATGGGAAGGTTTTATATATATTATTAATATGATCTATGAACTCATACAATGTAGTGATATTTAACCTGTCCAAGGCGGGAAACGGGAATGCACATGTATCCCAAGCCCAAGCACGCTAATTAGTGATGAGGTGTAATTAGCAAAGCAGCTAACGAACGTTAGCAGTTGCAGAGCACTGCTAACAACTAGAAATAGCAGCTTTACAATTTGCAGTGCTGATACTGCTAATGGTAGTACAGTATTTTCAACTGCGTTGACAGCGGATTCTGCTAACATTTATAAGAAGCAGGAATACGGATTTAGCAGTTAAATACAATGATGAATGGAAACTAATTAAACAGACTTGGCTTTGTGGCTTAATGTTTGAGTATTGTAATTTAATTTTGTATGTTGTTGACATTGGCTACACAATTGTATCTCTCAACAACTAAGGCATAGATTTAGGTTGTGGGTTGTAAATTGAGATATATAAATTTTTGTTTAAATAGAGCTTATTTTGTGGATTGATTATACATTTTATTTTAAGAATGATTTTAATTTGTTGTTGTTGTTTATTTGTTTAACTGCTTTGACTTGTATATTTATAATTTATCTGTCTTAAGCAAAAGAAATTTATCTAAAGGACTAAAAAAAATTGAAATTGAAAATGGTTAATGTTAAGCTAATACACAAAATTCTTTTTAATAAACAGAATATATTTTTAACCAAAACTAAAACTGTCCAAGTCCAACAAAATAAATGTCAATAGTAACGAGTTGCCTGTAATAAATAAATAAACAAAGTCTAGACAGATACTGTTATTGTGCGAAGCCGACACTTCCACGAATTGATACTTGATAGATTCCACGAATCTAGCTATAGACGATAACAGATCCAATGACTTTATATTTAGTTTAGCAGCCTACTCACTACTGCTTATTTATCATTGCATATGACAGTTAAGCCGGGTTTACACTATATAGCTCGAGAGTTATATAGCCGAGCTAAATGTAGCTCTGTTACAAGTACAAAAAGCGTCTTTGAAAATCTGCTATATAGCACGATTTCACAACTATATAGCCGAAAACGAGCTATCCAAAGTTTTCGGTAAACATCAAAGGAAATGCGACTACATCTAGCCCAGCTACATATAGCTCGGCTAGATGTACATTTTTGTTTGTAGCAAAGCTATATGTAGCCGCATTTCCTTTGATGTTTACCGAAAACTTTGGATAGCTTGTTTTCTGCTCTAGATGCTCCTACTCATTTGTGGTCAGGGATGCATACAGTGACTGTCTCTTGTCCACGTGTTTTTACGAAATGTTGTGCTATAGTATGGAGAATGTATTAAGTGAATTTGAGTGGAGTACGGATAGTGTTACGTAGTTAATTGATCTATTTAGAAACTCTTCCGTACTTTGGGATGCTAGAATCCTGAATACAAAATAAGAAAGAAAAAGCAAGACGCTTGGAATGAGATTTCATTAGCAATGAAATTCGATAGAAGTGAAGTGGAATAGAAATTGAGGTGCTTGATTGGACAATACCAGAGGAATTCAAAGAAAGCTAAGAGTGGTTCCGGAGCAGATGCAGGAGATCCAAAATGGCCATATTTTCACATGTTCCACTTTTTGAAGGATAAGTGTAAACCATACTGTGAAGCCGCAGCCTCAAGTGATAGCACACAAAATAGCCTGGTAAGTGGATTTTAATTATTTACAGTGTTTGCCGTAAAATAAGTGTCCAATCTGCAAGAAACAATTTTTTAAAGTTGTGCTAAAAAACTGAATCAAGTGACCATAGCAACCAATATAACAAACATACACTTATAACAGCTGATTACACTTATCAGTTATAACAATTCAACAGAGAGATAGGTTAGGCCTAGCTTAGATCAGGCTTAAACAATATTGCACTAACTTTCTCACACACCTACACATAGTAAAACTAATAATCGGTGCAAAAATATTGCACTAACTCTCTCACACACTTATTATAAGAAAACTAATATACAGTTTTCTCTTCGGCTGTGCGGTCTTAAGTGCACACACTTAATTTTTTTTTATAGGACTCTGACTATGTGTCTTTTTTAATTTCATTATAAATTTTGAACTCTTTCAGTCATAATATCATTACATTAGCCTAAATAACTCATAACTGCAGTCATTTGTATGATATCAATATTAGGCCTACCTCACATTAATACTGGCACATAGGGACAATAATTAAACACACATTAATTTATCATTACAACATATATTATATTTAGATAGTTCAATTTCATAATCAGAAGTGGAAATAATGCATGATCATTCAAACCAGTATACAGTTTACGAGATGCTAAACCTTCGCATTTGATTGCTAAGGCCTGATAAAGCGCACCCTTAAGCACATTCATTTTGCCAAGATACAGATCCTTCACTACTAGTAAAGTAGCGTGCGAGTTCTTCTCTTATCTCAGAAGCCATCACTGACGGTTTTTTTGGAACACGTTTGAGGCGTAGTAATGTTCCTGTGGGTATTCCCTCGACTCTCCACTGTCTTGGTACAATCTCACATTTTCAAAGTCAAATGTGCTTGATGGTGTGTATGTGGAATAGATGAATCACTTTTCCTTAAAAAATTGTGAAGGTGTGTTGCAACCAGTACAACCTTTTCAGCCTTATTAGGTTCCAGTAAGATTGGTTTTCTTAAAACCCGAAACACAGATGACAGGATACCAAAAGCATTTTCAACAACTCGCCTACCTCTTGATAAACGATAGTTGTATACTCGTTTCTTTGACCCCTTTTCGTGTGTACCCCCAAACGGTTTCATTATCCACGGTTTTATGGGGAATGCGTCATCTGCAAGCACTGTACTTTTTCCTCGCCTAAAAGCTCCAGTATACGGCGCTGATATTCGCTGCTGATTTACCAGCGCTAATAAATCAGCATCGTATGAAAGCAAATTGCTGGTAAATCAGCGGCAAAGTTTACCAGCGCGCTGGTAGCTTTAAACATGTTAAATATTGCCAGCGCTAATGAGGCTGAAACAGGTCATGTGATCACCAGCGCTGGTGAATCAGCGCGGTACCAGCGCTGTCTGCACGGAACTTGCTGGTAGCTGGTACTTGCGGTCCAGTTGTCCACTGAGTGTTGAGCGGGATCATTTCCAGTGGTAAAGATGTCCGATTTGAAGTGGACCGTTGATAATGTTATTAGTTTTTTGAACATTTTTAAAACTTACCCTTGTTTGTGTGACTCTTCTCATGAAAATTACAATAAAAGAGACGTCAGAGAACTAACTATGAATAAGTTAGTTTCACATCTTGAATCGGAAGGTTTTGGCAATGTTCATAAAGATCAACTTAAAACTAAAATTAAATCATTAAAAGACTCTTACCGTGTGGAATTGAATAAAATTAAAGTCAATGAAAAGTGATGCGGGATTCGAGGATATTTATGAACCCAAACTGGCTTAGTTCTCAGTTGCGGATGGTTTTTGGAAATCTACAATGTTAGGAAGAGACTCATCTTCGAATTTGGTAAGTATTAATATATAATAATTTTTGTTATAATTTAATTAATTTGAACACTACAGACCAAAATAGATATAGATGTTTCACATCAAAAGTTAATTTCAAACAACTAAGCCTGAATAAAATTTATATTTTAAATACTAGATGATAATTTATTTGGCTAACAAACAAACAAACAAAATAAACTTCAGATAACATTTTATTGTAAAAAAAAAGAAAAAAAAATTGAAAAAATATTTTTGTAAATTTTGACAGTTCCATTTTCCTTGTTTTTAACACACTACGGCTCCAAATGAATACTTTTCATTTGCCAAGGTACTGCACATTCATTCATAAAAGCTTGTGCATATCTGTTCCGAATCTGTTTAACTTCATGGCAGTCAGCCATGTGTAAACTGTACTTTCCGCGCTGGTTCACGCTGCTGGTGGTAGTAGCTGGTATCAGCGGCTGGCGAATCAGCCACGTGTATTCAAGCCATTAAGGGGTGGCCTAACCCAATATCTTCTTTCTCTTCTTTGCACTGAAAATATCACTGTTGCCGCTGAGGCAGCAGCAGCAGCTTCTGCGAGGAGCACTTTCTGCTTCGGCATCTGGCGGGAAACTGGTGCTCTTCCACCCAAACCAGCTATATGTAGCTCTGCTACATAAATTTGACGAACTTGTAACAGAGCTACAAATAGCCGAGCTACTTGTAGCCGTTGGAGCTATATATAGCTAATTGGTTATTTAGCTCGGTTATATAGCTCTCGAGCTATATAGTGTAAACCCGGCTTTAGCAGTTTCTAATTTTAGCTGCTAATCAACCATAATTAGCAGTTTTGTCCATCACTAACGCTAATATAGGAACCTCACAAGGTCACACAGGATAAAAAAATAAAATCGGGAAAATACAGTGCCACCTTTAAAGTAAACATTTACCAAAATTATTATTAATAATAACATATAATAATATTTATATTATATTTCAATAATAAACATCGAGTGATGACACTTGACGAGTCATAAATATTATCGTAGAATTTCATTATCAGAGCTATATATAACCTAATAACAGCTAGATTCCCTTGTTTTCAATTTGTTATTTGACGGTGAAGAAATACATTTTGGGACTTTAAACGTTTCGTCCGACAAATGCACTGATTATTTAAATAAAAGGTAAATAGCTAATGATTTCATAATTTGTAATAATAAAAAACAATGATAACATACAATAGATACAAAAGAACTATTTTTGCAGAATAAAAAAAAAAACATCAAAAGATTTTACTTAAAATTATTGATGAAATAGCTGTCAAAATTCCATAAAACAGTCATTTTAAATTGCTGTTTTTGGACAGAAATAATGAATTGTGAAAGATAAAAAGTAAAATGCGTAAAAAAGAAGTATCGAAATGATGAAAAAAAACGCTATTTTGAAGAGAAATTACCGAGATTTCGCACAAAAATTTCTTGAACAACATGAATACATATTTACCATTTTTTCTTCCAATCTAAACTTTTATAACCTCGAGCTAAACTATTACCCTAAAAAACATACATTCTTTCATACAAATGGTGTATAAATTTGTTTGCACACTTAACACCATTATTTAATTGAATTATTTATTATTAATTTTCAAATTAATTGTGCACAAACAATATTAGGCATATCTTTGAAATATATACCTATAATATTATTATAGAATTATAAATTATTGTAGAAAAAGTATATATGATATAATTATTTTGAACTACTTTATATAATAATATACCTTGTTTGAACATGACAGCATAGTTTTGATTTTTTTCAGTGCTATTTATTTATTATTCCTAAATAAAACTAGAGTGACACTTGACATGGCAGATGACAGTTTATCAAGGTGGGTGTTGGCTTTATAAACAAATAGCAGCTAAACATGAGAATCAGGTTAGAAATTCAGTCTATTGTAAAACTCAACTCAGGGTAGTTGATGGATAAAAAATAAAGTTATTATTAGCTACAAAATATTTGACAGATTTAATTTGTATCCTGTTTAAATTCGACACAAAATTAACACCAAATGCCGTCTGGTAATATTTCATCACCAAACGTATATTAAATATTATGTATGCCGGCTTTTGCAATGTTAAAAACTTCTTTATTTTCGAGTTCAACTCTTAACGAATGGCTCATAAACTTAACTGTCGAAATCAAATTCTGGAAATATCTAACCACTTTTCGTACATACATCCTTAAATTATTGATTTCATTTCATGTGTTTACTTGCAATTGCATTATAAATTTTATGCTCAATTGACTCAACAGGAACTGTGTTGGAAAGCAACTTTTAGCAAGAAAGTACGGTCCAAGAACTTGCCATATGCCATACCAGTCACTGGCTAGGGGCTAGGATATACATACAAGATTATACACAAAACAAGACCATTAAGAGTTTTAGTGACCACCTCGGTCTCTTGACTTGTCACATTGTAGCTACTCCTTGTTGGAATTTCTAAAGGCAAATGTTTACTTATAACACTTCAAGAACACTTGCAGATTGAAAACTAACATAAGTGATAAGATAGCTTATTTTATACTTTATTATAATGTTATAGGGCCTTTTTACAGCCCTATATTTGTTTTAATTTTATTTAATTTATCATTCTTAACTTGTTCCAGGGCCTCTTTACAGCTTTGTAAAATGTTATTGTTATTTTTTACAATAGTTAAATAGTTTTTGTTGTTTAAAATTTTACCTCATTGTTTTTAGTTTTATGTTTTTTTAATGTGGAGCATCTTTGCTCAATTTTGTGAAGGCGATGATGATGAATGAAACGTTTTTCATCTTAACTCATCCCCCCCTCCCCCAAGAAAAAAAGCTAACATACCTCACTGTGTGTTGAAATCAGTTTTCAATAACATACTAGTCATACTACCACATGTACAACTCTGATTTAGTTTCCAGTGGAAAACATATCTACTCACTTTAAATTTACTTCTAAATCTGAAAGTTCATTTAGTGTAAAGTATTGTACGGTTTTGTAAGAATAGTAAACACAAATGTTATCTACTTAACTATAAGAACATTATTTATTGATATCACTTACGAAAATAGGACATTAGATTAATGGTAAAACTAGTTAATTAAATTAACCCTTGACACACCCTATTCCATGTCTTTTTTCTTCTGCGGGAATAATATTTGGTTTGAGGGAATTTTGATGGTCATGTAAATTAGGTTGGTAGCCTTGCTGCTCAGGTGCCACTGTTTATTTCATTCTGCCTGCCAGTGCCTTAGTGGAGTTCCTAACCTGTTGCTTGGGGTGTGCAACACCCCAGTGTGTCTTTTGTGTAACAATTTTGATTTTAAGTTTCACTGTGTATATGAACTGAATATATTTACTTTTTCATTCTAACATTAGTTAATTTGATAACTTTATATTATTTTTAACAATCTAATTGAACTAAGAAATATGTCAGAGGACCTAGGAAGTGATCAGATTCGTGATTTATTATTTGATAGTGAAGACAATGAGGAAAATCTAAGTTTGTTTGGTGATGACGATACGGACAACGATCCGGATTATGTAGAGGAGGAGTCTGAATATTCTGAAGAAAGCAGTGCAGAGGAAGATGAAGTGAACCAGAAGAGAAGAATTGTAGCTGCTCTTTTAGGGGAAAATGGTCACAAATGGAGCTCGGAGGAGCCTCAACGGAGAGGCCGCCCGTTGGCAAGAAACTTGGTGACTCACTTTCCTTGTGCTAAAGGACCTGGAAAAGAGGTAAAAACCCCACTTGAATCATGGTTATTGCAAATTGACAAAAATATTATTAAAGAAATTGTCCTCCGGACAAATGAAGAGATGTCGGAATGTTTTGCTTTTATCAAACATTCAAACCTACCACCATGCAACCAATGATACTGAAATGTTAGCTTTTTTGGTTTGTTGTATTTAGCAGGAGTCCAAAAAAATAACAACAGACATTTGTGGATGAGCTTTGGTCCATAGGTTTTGGCCTTTCAATTTTTGTATCCACAATGCCATTTAACAGATTTAAGTTTCTAGCAAGGACCTTACGTTTTGATGACAAAGCCACAAGATTGGTTAGAAAGGAGAAATTTGCACCAATCAGAAATATATGGGATCAATTTATAAGTAATGCTAAATGTTTGTACTCTTCATATGAAATTGCACCATAGATGAACAGCTAGTAGGATATCGTGGTAAATGCCCATTCAGGGTTTACATAAAGAGTAAACCTGATAAATATGGTATGAAAATTTTTATGCTAAATGACTCCAGAACTGCTTACATGATCAATGCTTTGCCATATGTAGGCAAAATGAAGCCGCCAAACAATGAACCTATACCGTCCTACTATGTCCGGACACTAAGCAAGCCTATCCACAACACAAACAGGAATATAAAGACAAATTTTTTCCCTTCTATACCACTGTTTGACAACATGCTTGAAAACTTTCATCTAACTATGGTAGGAACGCTCAGAGCAAATAAACCCGAAATACCTGCTTCTTTTATTGCGGCCAAAGCCCAAGATCGCTCATTGTTCGCTTTTGGCTTTAAACAATTAAACAAAATGCTCATTTCGTATTCCCCTAAACTGAAAAAAAAAGTTCTCTTGTTGAGTACAATGCATTCAAGCAAAGAGATTGATCCTGTCACAAAGAAGTCTTCGGTTATTTTATTCTACAATACAACGAAAGGTGGCACGGACACATTTCACCAGCTGTGTCACAGTTTTACAGTAACTTGACGCACAAACCGATGGTCTATGAGAATTTGGTTTGCCATGATGGATCAGAGTGGCATAAATGCCTTGATTATATACAATATGAGACATGAAAATCCTAAAATAAAAAGGAGACAGTGAGACAGTTGTCTTTAGAAAAGTTGAAGCTATTTTTACAAAGTAGGCTAGAGACAACTACGCTTCGAAGGAGCCTTCGCGCTAATATTTGTGAAATTCTTGGCATCCCAAACGAAGAGAGAAGACCAATTCCTGTAGCAGACAGACGTCAAAGAAGGTGTTGCTTCTGTGAAAGAACCAAAGACAGGAAAACAAAACATTGTTGTACAACATTCCAGCAACCAATATGTGACGAACACCGTGTTCAGCTATGTTACGAGTGTGTCTACTAGGAACTTTGACAATCTGGCTAAGATAAGTGTTTGTACTTTTTTTAATAATTTTGAATTTTTCTAATAAATATGGGTTCTTATAATTCGTTTACAATGATTTATTCCTGAATATTTTCATATTTAAGTATTTTTTTTCTAAATACTATAAAAACCAAGTATTTTTTTCATAAGTTTTGTCTGGATTGAAAAAAAATACATATTTTAATTTTTTTTAATATTAAAAAGCGTTTTAAAGCTTATTTTGATTTTTAGACAAGTATAAGTTCAATGGTTTGAAAAAAGAAAAAAAAAAAAAAATGATAAATAAAAAATATTTTCAAAAGGGGTGTTCTTATGCTACCCCAGTGTGTCTGTTATGCTATAAAAAATAAGTGTGTTTGACAAGGGTTAATTACCTGTCACAAGGCCGATTTTTCGTGCATCACTCTGTATAATATACTTTTACCTGTAATTGCTTATTACCACGTTTTTATTAGTTCGGTTTCCGACATATCTGTCAGTCTGTCTGGGTGGAATTTTGCAATAGAGTTTAAACTAACTTCCCGATAATCTAGAGACCTGAAATTTTGAACATAGGTTAGAATTGGATGACAATACAATATTCAGTTGGTTTCTTGTCTCTAGATTTGTTTAAACAATAGTTATTTAAACAAATAAAAATTGACCAATGAGATATAGATTTTTTGAACCGAGTTATCGCTTTTGAATGGTAACCGGAATATTGAAAACAACAGAAAATAATAAATCAAAAATTAACATACCACGTTTTTAAAACGGACTAAAAAGTATAAAATAATTTTTCATGACCCTTCTACAATTTTGAGGGAGGATTGTTAGTGGCTATGGATATATTTGAAGAGAAAAAGTGGGGCGCAGGCAATCCATGAGAGTTAAGGAGGAGTAAATAAATTAAACTACAGCGAATCTCATTTCCGATTCACTGAAATTAGCTGTGAATTCATCCGGATTTTCTACTTGTATTATTTACTGGCCGCATCCCACGTTTTTCTCTCCAAGTATTCCAAATATATCCATAGCCACTAACAATCCTCCCTCAAAATTGTAGAAGGGTCATGAAAAATTATTTTATACTTTTTAGTCCGTTTTAAAAACATGGTATGTTAAAATTATTTTTTTAATTTGATTTATTATTTATTATATATAGTTCTGTTTTTATTTTGTATTTTTTTATTTGTTTTCTTTAACAAATTAATGTATTTTTTGACGGCGTATTCAAAATTAAGCAATAAGAGCATTTTATTTTTAAGCACCTTATTTTGTTTGTGCCAAAAACTAGTCCTCAGTGTTAATCGTCCCATTTGATTTTTTGACCCATCGCATAACACTATATACTACGTACACGTGAAAAAGTAGTAGCTGTATAACAACAAGTACCTAATAACATCAGGGTTCATTTTCGTATTTTTCAGAACTACAGTATGAACTGTCATTTTGTGATATGCCCGGCGGTTTTTTAAAAATTTGTTTGTTCGTTTTGTAAATTTTATCAAATAAGCTGTTTGTTATCGCCTTATTGTGGGAGGGAGTGTAGCGTTTCGTCACCCATTTAGCTGAATGAATCCAAATCACTACTATCACAAGTTTTACAATTTCATATCAAATTTTGTGGGACTTTCACATGTATTTTGCAAAACAAAAACATATATATTTTTCTTTATCCGATGCTAGGTATAACGGATACTAGACCTCCAAAAATAAGATAGCGGAGAAACATTACTATATTTTGTTTACAGGATAGTTTTAAATATGTATTAATTATAAAAACAAGTGCTCTCTTTTATTAAATAGTACAGAAAGATTCTACAAATACCCTTTCAAATGAGTCTCCATAAAAAAAAAAATTTAAAAAAAGTTAGTTAAATTCATTACTTTACAAATAATTAATATTTTACAAACATAAATGAATATCTTATTCTTGATTCATTAATGTGCTGGGACTTAGTTGAAAAAAGTAAAAAGAAAGTTGAGGGCAGTAAAGTTTCAATTGACGAAGCATCATAGGGCAAGATAAAGCTAACGTCAGTAATTTTAAATTAATAGATTCAGAAGTGTGGTAACATTTCAGTATATAATACTAATATTGTCTTTATTAAAGGCGAGGTTAGGGATATCAAGCTCTCTCTTCCACCTAACCCAGACAAACACAAATACAATTTAAATATACATACAAATTTACAAATTAAAACAATAATTATAAAAGAAAATTTTCATAAAAAATAAACTGAAAATAGAACATACTTAAAAAGAAAATGATAAAAAAGATAGAAAGATTAACAATAACCAAAGTATATAAAAATAACATACATACCTACACACACACACACACACTCACAAAGTAATTAGTACAAGAATATAATACTAATAATTATAATAGTAAGCCTTAGTTACATAGCTGAAAGGGACAACCTCAACCCGAGACACAAGATAAGTTGTCAAACAATTCAAAAACTAGATACGGCTGTCAATTAATTTAATTTCTTCCGGGAGGGTATTCCATAACCAGCAAACGAACAGAGTAAATAATTGTTAAACATTGTTGTTCTGTGTGTATAGCAAGCATAATAGTCTTTTTGAGTGCTTTTGGCACTTATATTGGCTGTATATACAAATTTTCCTGCCAGATAGGATGGCACACCAATCCATAAAACAGAATATAACACAAGTGCCCGCTGCAATTTATTATGCAGTATCACAGACATATCACTGACTACAGTGTCACAGTAAGTAAAGTGTGCAAATATCAACGATTTTACTAGGAGCACCTTAATATGGAACGGTAAAAAATCTTGCTATTTCTCTAAGGAATGCATCCCAGCAAAAACCCTGTTACAAGTGTGAGGCACATGTATATGTAGAAAGAAAAACAAGACTATGTTTTATGTATTTAAAAAATTTTTTAAAGTCGAATATCTTGAAAACCATTAAATATCCAGTAAAGTTATGAAACATAATACTTAGGTCAAAAATTTTATCCGCAAAAAGGATGACACCTTAATATTAATTTTAGGTACCGGTACTTCGAACCACACTTTTTTGTACATCGAACAATAAATAATTAAAATAATACTGCAATTTTAGTACACATATAATAACCTAATCTATTTGTAGTGGTTCTTGCTACTACAAATCTATATTTTTATTAACTTAAAATTCGAATAGGTAAGGTTAGGCCAAGTTATATTATAGACTTATTATTCAGTTTAAAACCAACATAAGTTAATAAACCAGCAAAATAGCAACAATAACAAACTATATTTTATTACAAAGAATAATTCTTGTAGGAGTGTTGGAGTACCACTGACTTCGTAGTGGCACAGTCTAGACCTGATAAATGGCTGAACTTGAAAGGATTGCAGTGGTGAAGGAAAACACCATAATGAAACAGTTATGTTATTTTTGTTTGTTATGGTTGTAGACAGATAACAGAACCTAGTTAGTGCTTTTTGGGGTCCGAGGCTATCTAGCCTCTTGTCACTGCAACCCAAATGGATTTTTTTGTGACTACCCAACTACTCGTTTTAGTCCCAGCCAAGATTTAGGCTTCCTAAGAATCTTAAAATGGTTCTGGGTGACATTATCATTACCTCTGTGATGGTGGGGAAAGGAGTGCTGAGGTAAAGAAGCCTTTTGTAGGTTAGAGATTCACATTCACACAACCAGTGTTCCGCTGTTTCTTTGTGTCAGCCAGAAGCAGAAAAAATCTACTGCTGCCTTTCCCATATGTTTTAGATGGTAATTCATTGGACAGTAGGCTAATAATCAGCCTAAGCTCCCTTCTACTGAGTTCCAGCAATTTTATAGCCTTTGTTTAGAGTAGACTATTTGACTTGTCTTAGATCAGGATGATACTTGATCTTCTTTCCATGATATTATGGAGATATGTTTTATGCATTTCAAAGAATGGTTCGAGCCCAACAAAATCCTTGGCAAGGCAATTCATTTCTTCATTACCTAGCACCAAAAGTAAAGATACTTTGTTCTTTGTTGCCAGTTGATTAATTACTTGTAGACATTCCCAGACCAATATTGACTCAAAAGTGTATGAACTTAGAACCTTAAGAACTGCCTGACTGTCTGACATGATATAGATCTCTGCGCCTTTGACTTTTTTCATTGGATTGATCCCTCCTTCAGTTTAGGTCCACCTTCCTTCCAAACTTGTCGTTCTGGGAAAAAGGTGTTGAAGTTCTTTTCAAAATTTGTTGTCTTAATCATTAGGTCCGATACTGTTTTGGCTAACTGAGTAGTATCCAGTTTTTGCAGGTTTCCCAGCCAATATTTTTGGTATTATGATGTTAGTCCCTCACTGCCTCCGAGCAGCACTGTATGCACACCTTTTCACCTGTAAGTTCAAAGGCAGAAAATTCAGAGCCACTTCCATGGCAGTGGTTGGACAAGTATCTATAATTCATAGGCAAAACTGCCTTTGAAGCTTTTTTGTCGCAGACTTTTGTTCTGTTTTTGGTCACCATATTTCCAAAGCATAGGTATATAAGAAAAAGTAAAAATATTCACTAAAACATGTTTTGAACTTACAAAAATGGGGGTTGGTTTGTGTAGTACACAAGTACCTAATTTTATTTTAAGTCAAAGAATATCAGAGTTATGGTATACAGTATAAAACTTTCTTTTTTTTTTTTTTTTTTTTTAAATTTTATTTTTGTTGAAAGACGAAGGATAGTAAAGATGTTGAGAAATTATGTATTTAATTACCTTTGACCTAATTTGTTGTTTTTTTACCAATAACTAAAGCAACATTTTTGGAGAGGTAGCAACAAGTATGTTTTGCTTTGGTCCTTAAAGGCTACACTTGATTTAATCAAAATCATTAGATTTTGAGGAAGTTGTCTTTTGTTTTGTTTTTTTAATGACAGCTACTCCGAAAATTTGAATTATAACAAAAAAATTAAATAAAGGTGCTGTGGAGCTATGGCCAAAATATGCCCACATATAGCGAATTTGATATAGGTCCACACATTTGGGCTGTAGAGCTGTTCACAATCGACAGACATTATTCCAAAAACTGCTGTTTTTCTTTACCCGTCACATAACTTTCTCTTATAACTGTGATCAAATATGGCTTAATGCTAAGAATTTTATGGCAGACTTGAAGTAGGCTCTAGCTAAGTACTTTTGAAAGATGGTGGCCATGGTTCATTTTCACTTTTTTTAGTGACAACTACCAAAATGATATTTTTGGTGACATTAAGTTTTTATTTGGTTTTGGGGATAAGTCAGTGGAAATGTTTTTGCACCGTTTACTGCTTATAACTTTTGCACATTTCCAATTTTTTCAATCTCTTTCTACAGACCTTACAATAATTAAAGATAGTAATAATAATAATAATAAAAATAAAATATATAGGTGGTAAATAGTAAAATAATAGGTGGTTTATAATTATATAAACCACCTAAAATGTATTCAAGTACATATCAAAAATTATAATAATTAGATTATTTTGCTGTTGGAGTCTCTCAGTCATTTTCCGTTGGAGGTCCTTTAGGCTATTTGCTGTTGGAGTCTCCTAGAGATTTTTCGTTGGAGGTCCTTTAGATTATTTGCTAATTGAATGTCCTTTAGGTTATTTGCTGCTGGAGACTTAGGAATTTAGTACCTTAGTATTTAAAGGTGGAGGTCTTAATTTATTTTACAGCAATAACTAAGAAGTTTTCATTGGAAAGTAATTTCCATACACATTAAATTTAATTAGAAATACATATCATTTAAATTTGGTTACAACAGTAACAGAATTACATTGAATAGGACAAACTGACTGCAATTTAAATTTAGATTATATTCTTTACAATATTAAGCTACTTCCATGATTACAGCAATTATTAATTTTCTAATGATTTCATTGTTGAAGTGAGTGATAAATTAAAAACTGATTAACATACCTTATTTGAAGTCGATAGTAGTTCCTTATATTATATTAATTGCTTATATTATATTAATTGCTACATGTTTCGCTGCCATAGGCAGCATCATCAGGCCAGCTAATAACATAAACACATTGTTCACACACACATCACAAAAACATATAATATGTTTGACATATAATTGTCATTTAATATGTTTGACGGACTGATCTTTTGGTGCTTATAAATTTCAAACTCCTCCATGGTCATATTTCAAATATGGTCATGTTTTTCTGGATGTCAGTGTACCTACGTTGGTTATCAATAAGATGTTCTGCATATGTTGAGTGGGTTGAGTTTGTCCTTTTGCTGTTTGGTAAATGTTCCCTGAAACGTGTTTTAAAGGATCTACCAGTCTGACCAATATACTGTTTCACAGTTATCGCAATTGAGCCTATACAATCCAGAAAAACATGACCATATTGCACAGATTAAGAAAGGGACATAAAATAAACGTAATGGAGGAGTTTGAAATTTATAAGCACCAAAAGATCAATCCGTCAAACATATTAAATGACAAACTGAATTTCACCTCCAACTACATGTATGACCTGATATTCGAACATCAGAATAGGACTAATATCTGATAAGCAGTGGCGGCGATAAGATAAGTGGGCCCCCCGCAAGTTTGTTCATCGGGCCCCCCTCTCCCAATAATCATTTCTCGGATTTTTATCTTTTCGCTGGCCGGCGCCGGTGAGTCACCGCGATGCGCGACGTAGCGATAGCTGCATTACTTATCGGCCAACGGTAAACAATACACATACTTCGTATTATGACATTAAATAATAAATACTGCTCTCTAAAAAATAATGGTTATTGCAGTTTTGGATGCACGATGCACAATCTTGTCTGAAGACATTTTACCTTATTTTAGTAATTTTTTGACAATACTCATAAAAATATTGTTATGATAGGGGGAGCCCGTGTGGCAGGGCCCGTCGCGGTTCGTAAAATTTCCCGAATAACCCCAGTCAAGACTCGTGGGCCCCCAGCACCGCGGGCTCGCTATCGCCGCCACTGCTGATAAGGAATGTTCAAAGTAACAGTGTCCCATTCTAACTCACTCAGTGAACATGTGGCCAATATACTGTGAGGAACTAAAACAATTTTTAACTTTTAACGAGTGCCGGTTCTGCATGATGATTTGTGTTAGACCAAGAATTTTATATGTTTTTGTGATGTGTGTGTGAACAATGTGTTTATGTTATTAGCTGGCCTGATGATGCTGCCTATGGCAGCGAAACATGTAGCAATTAATATAATATAAGCAATTAATATAATATAAAGAACTACTATCGACTTCAAATAAGGTATGTTAATTACTTAAAGTAGTTCTAAGGCAAAACAATGAATATTAAAAACAGATATTTTCAATAAAAATAAATCGTCCAAAAACATTGCACAAACTTTCTCACTCAGCCATACCCCCAAAACTGCTTGTTACCAAAAATCTTAGTTCAGTAATTGTCAGACAAAAAAATTAAAATGAACCATGTACACTGTCTTTGACAAAATATGTGTATTATATTCACATCATTATTCGTAGTATTTGATTAAAATCGAGCTTTTACTGATGGTTAAAGTTCATTATTATTTTTTTAGAAATTTTTCCTGAATCGTAAACTTGTGGTTTCGCAAATGGATTTATGTCACTAATTTTCACATTTCAATAAAATTAGAAGAAAATCTGTGGAGTAGATTTTGAGAAATTATGTATTTTATAACAGCTTAATGACAGATTTTTCACGATAATTCACGAATGATAATTATTGAAGAAATGACGACAAATACATTTTGCTTGAGCCCTTAGAAGCAACACTTGAGTATATATGACTCGGACACCAAGAGATATTACACCCACATGGCTTTGTGTTTAGGACTATAAAATGTTATGAAAAAAATTACAGTTCTTATGAGCTTGTAATGCTCAATCTGGCTTATAGTTTATATCAATTTAGGAAAATGTGTGTGGATAGACATGTTGTGGTTAATTCGGACAACGCTACACTTCAATACATAAAATCGTTTAAAGACAATAATTCGAGACAACAAATTGCAGCTTATCTTGTGGACTTCGATTTTATTATCAAACACGTTCCGGGCATTATGAATAAATTTGCCTATTACTTGAGTTGATAGCCTATCTAATGGTTAAGTATATACAAGTAAAGGATCTTAAGCCATGTTGCACGACATAAAAATTCAAGTGGACCTTCTTTTTTTACAGGGACAGGACGAATACCTAAGGAATATTTTAAGATGCATTAGAGGACTTTAAAGGGCATCCCGAGGATTCCCAAGAATATCTAGAAAATATGAAGAACGGGATGGTATTCTATAAAGACGATGCAAAGAATCTTTTGACAATTACAAAAATACTAAGAAATGACAACCTAAAATATTTTCATGATTGACTCAATATAGATGACTATCTGTCGCCATCCTATGCATCATGCAAGGACAATGTGAATAGTTTAACGTAACACTAACCTTACCAAAAGGGCAACATTTCTCCCACATTTACTTTTACTTACACCACAGTAAATCACTCGAGAGGGAGGATACATTCTACATTATGTTTGGATGCTTGAAGCCAATTTATACGGAATGATTTAAGAGGCCTTCAAAGGACGCTGAAGGAATTTCTAAAAAATTTAGAATAAAGCCAAAAGAGATGGAAAAAATATGAAAGATGGGACATGGAATATACAAAATATGATCAAGTTTTAGTAAAAAAAACAACCAAACCGAAGCGGGTGAGTTTAAGGAGAAGTTTTCTGGCCTGTTTGAGTGAGATACTTGAGAAGATAAATGAGGTAACATACCTCAAAGCTACGTTAAATTAAGGCAAACAGGGTCATGTGGCTCATTTGAAACTAAATAGGGAAACAAGAACCACTCACACATATACATACAAGTATAAATACACAAAAAATGAACAATGATGTTGTAGGGTGTACTCAATCACACATATTTGTAATATAGGCATAAGTTAGATAAAGTGATTAATATTAATCTTCACATGTCAACAAAATATCTGTAGAGCTGTTATTAAGAATTTTCGTTTTTTAACAGTTCCACAGGTGATTGTTTTGTTTTTTATAAATAATTCAAATACAGTACATTTTGTGTGCATCCTTAGAGACTACATTTAAGTAAAATTTGTTCAAAATATTTATTGCAGATGTTACAAAAATCGTAATTTGGTTTTTGAAAAATTTATGGTAGCTACTCCCAAATATTAAATTATCGGAAAAATGAATAAAACATCTCGTGATATGAACAAAACTACTTTTTTTAGACTTAGATGGCCTCAAAATGGATATATTTATCACATAACTTTTTCTATACTATGTAGGAAAACCACAAAATTTTATTTTTGGTAGCCCAGCCCTCTTAAGAACGTTTGGGTTCCCGAACAAGAGAATCACAAACAGTATAAAATTAAGCTGTGAATGTCATATATTAAAAAATTGCAGTACACAAATTTATTAGTAGATTGATCGGAAAATATAAAAATTATAATTCACATTGAACAGTTACCAAATTATATTTACCAAAGAAATTCAAAATTATTTTGAATTTTGTAATTATAAAACAAACTCAATATTTGAACATTATACACAATTAACTATTTGTTGAATATTTACAATAATGTTGTTTACACCTATAAACTTATTACTAACATGACACTAGATGTTCATATTAATATATTTTTTAAATACAGTGAATAGTATAAACAAGTAAAAGAACTAAATAACTATAATTTTTCTTAGTTGAAAGAAATTAGATATATTTATCAGACTCATATAGATTTAGGACTCATACCATCATATTTCGGTACCTTATAAATTAAAAGAAAATATTACCAATTTAATTTACAGTCACTTTGCAACTAAAGCTAAAACATTGTCCACACAGACGAATTGAAAATCTTGTTGTCCAACCTTATGTAGAAAGTAAAACATATTGTATTCTAATAGACTCCAACATTGTGGAATATATGGTAATGAACGAACAAATGAGATAATAAACAGTGTGCAAATTTCAGACCTGTTTTACCTCTTCAATACTCATTGAAAAAGTGTGAATGACAGTACCTAACAAGCAACAAACAAAATGTCTTGAATGTTGGGGAACTGGAGAAACAGGTATAGTAGAACAGGCCTAAGAAGGCACTTCACAGATCGGGTGAAAACACTGTACTATTCTCGAAGTAAACGCTAGCAAGGAGGGCAAGTCTCAGGTAGCTGGCGATTCGGAGGCAAAGTCAATGTTTGTGGAACGGTGTTATTTTCCAACATAATCCAACTCTTCCTCTACTGCCCCGCACCGGGCACAAGTGCCATCTTAGGGCTGTTCCACTATAGACTGTTGTTTGGAATTTGACTAGAACCCAAAGACTCCAATCTTTACTGGGACTATTAAGAGCTACAGCAACATTTGTTACAAGGGCCATATTGATTCTGACCACTATTGTCAATGTTTTCACCTAAGAGAGTTACCTATTTGCCAAACTTGTCTGGAAGAGTCAGAGACTCCAGAACACATTTTGCTGGAATGTTCATATTTAAACTCTGAAAACTATGGTTTAAGTACTTAATAAGCACATATTGAGCAACAAAAATATTGAGGTCTTAGAAGGTGTCTCAACACCCTTGTTCTGTACATGCAGAATCTCAAGGAAAAATAAATAGAATTTTGATAAAAAAGTTTTTTATTTCAAAATAACTAACTGATTTATCAAACCGCCCTAGTTAAAGTATAGATGTTATGAAAGAAAAAAAAACAAACAGCAATGACTTTGTCCTTACGAATTTAAACATTAGCTCCACTTGTTTCTCTATTACCAACTTTTTGGTCATAAGCTCGTAGTGCTTAAATTTAAATAAAACCTGTATTTTCATTACTCCATTTTGTAGCCAAGTCATATCTGACCTTGGATTTTCAGTTAAATTTTAATAAAATTAACAATTACTATACAAATATAACATATAATAAAAAGACAGGTTTCCTTATTAAAATCAAAACAAAATTCAAACTTGCTCTTCACAAATTGTGAATAGCTGAAATATTTTTTTATAATTATTTTATTTATATGAAGCCAACTATAAAAAAGGCAGAACTGAAACAAGTCTTTTTTACACAACCAAATAAATAAATAAAATAGGAGAAACAGCTGTTAAATAACAATTATTGACAATATACACCTAGTTCCTTAAACAAGTCATACATTATAAAATTATCCTGTCATTATTATTTCATATTTAGTCTCGCTTGATTAATAATGTTTCCATTATGTATAGTTAGAAACGTGAATGATCACTTTTCTGGGTTGTAAATAAGGGAATGAGACAGACTCATGCCCATAGGAGTGAATTGAGCTATAAACCACCTCCTAAGTCAAAATGTTTTCCAAGAGCATAGTATTAGGAACATTTTTTAAAGTATTCTTAAGTTAAAGTTTTGACTAAAAATATAAGTTGATTTTCAAACTGAACCAAATGTTTTAATTGAATAACTATTGGGAATTTTTCAATTATGAGAAAATTTGGCATTTTATCCTAATTTTTCTGCACTTCAACAGTAACATCAATTTGATTCACAAAATATATTATAAGCTCAATATTTCTTCCACAAAATCAGACTTAAGAGAATTAAGTATAAATGGAATATGTTTATAGAATGAGGTAAAAGTATGGAATCACAGAAAAGCGGTTATGATTTAAGCTGTTGGCGAGTAAGTGTAATGATCCCAAAAGAGTATGCACTGTAATTGTTGTTAGTACCCAAAAAGTATGCACATCATTTTCTATTCTTGACATTACTCTAAACTTATTTTGTTTTGTCAATGCCCTCATATCTAGCAACAGTATTTTGAAACTAAATAGACTTCCAAAATATTTATTTATTGCAACACATCTGCTGGTAACGGTATCAGTGCCATCTGGCATTTAAAACAATTAGTTGTTTTACTGTCTTTATCAAATATGTTTACAATGTTTGGTGCTTTTTATTACTAGTTATCTGTGAGAAGAGTAGTTTACGTTGGTGCTAATTTGTGGTTGTTTAAAATTTTTATAAAAATGAGTGACTATTAGACTTTTACTTCGGAGTGAAGATATTAGGAAAGAAATAGATGAAGGTGATTAGAATGATAATGAAGGGGATGTGTTTGGTTCGGATGAAGAGGGTTTCGAAAGTGGGAACAAAAGTAGTAATGAAGATAAAATTTTAAGATTAAAAAAAAAATAATGATATTTCAGTTTCTGTTTCTGATGCTGAATTGAACAATTCTGTAAGTACACATGACATAGTTTATTCTAACAATAAAGACAATCAAACTCTCAGTAATCTAACCGCTGATGGCCAAGCTACACTCAATCCATTGTGTCCTATTTGTAAATGGGAGCACAATGATGATTTTCATCGTCATCAATTTACATTTGATGCTTCATTGTCGAATGAAATTACACATAATGAATGGAGAGGAAACAATGCATTTTATAAAATCTTTGATTATGATTTGTATATTGCCAGCGAAACAAATAAATACTATCGCGAATGTAATACATCTGAGCTAAATGAATTTTCAAAATTGAATAAGTGGGTTGATAAAAATGACGATGAGATATATTGTTTTTTAGCAACCACTTTACTTATACCACAAAAAAAAAAAAAAAAAATCAAACAGTATTGGTCTACTCCCTTATAAACGCCAATTTATTTTAAAATATTTACACAAGATAGATATTTACTCTTACGGCGGATGCTTAAATTTAACGATAATGCTAATGCTTCCGGAGGTGACAAATTATTTAAAATACGCACAATTATTGAAACTTAGAGAAATTTTTTTCTTCAGTACTAAATTCCTACCAAAATTTAGTGACTGATGAAAGTGGAAGGGCATTTATTGTGGAAGGGGAGACTGTGTTTTAGACAGTATGCACCAAAAAAAAGAAAGCGTTTCGGAATCAAAACTTTTGTCTTGTGGAGTCGCCTTACAGGGATGGTCTTAGACTTTATTGTATATATGGGGAAAGGAACAAATATTAATTTCGAGTAAAACAATGATGTAGGAGATTCTCAAAAGTTGTTAGAAGCCTTTATAAGACCATATATACACAAAAACCATATTTTGTTTTTGGAGAACTGGTATTCAAGTCCTGATGTGTTTGCCTGGCTGTATGAAAGTGACAGAGGTGCTTGTGGAACTCTAAATAGTATAACGAAAAATATCCCTTGTCTTCCTAAGATGAAAAAGAAGATGTTTTTGTTCGCCACAATGATAAAATGATAGTCGTAAGATGGTGTGACAATGCTCTCTACAGTAGATTTTCATGAAATAACTACTATCGATACATGATCAAAAAACAAATTTTTAACCAAAATGTGTTATAAATTATAATAAAAATATGCGGGCAGTTGATCGTACAGATATGATGACCTCAAGTAGGGAAAGTGTAATTTGGTATATCAAACTCTTTTTTAATTTGGTTGATGTTAGTGTACATTCTACATGTACAAACAACAATTAATGAAAAGCAATCTTCAAGTCAAAATACATATCATGGATTTTAGACTAAACCAAATTAGATAATTAAAAAAAACAATTTTGTAATTAAAATATGTTTTTATTTTATTTTGAGTTAAAATAAATAAGTTTTCACATTAATAAAAGAGAAAACATTCTTACTCCTTTGTGGTTTGTTTTTGGTCAAATACGTAGTACTCTCTTGTATCATGCATCAAAGGACGGGATGTGCCGTCCGTAAACGCCAACAGATTAAAACCTGAATTTTATCCACGCTCTAAGGGACATATTTTTATAAGTATTTCAGCCATTTTAAAATCAGTAAACTTGAATTAATACTTCCCAGAATATGTTAGTGATTTATTAGAAATAAATGAAGAATTGATCTGCACTTGCACCAAAGGTCTCCTACGTCAGGTTGAGAGAGGGTGGGTTAAAAGATGATCAAGTTCTACTGTGTTTTTGATTGTATTAGTTTCTACTTAGTTTTTAAAGGAAAGTTCACCAGCAAACATTTGTTTTGATTGCCTTACTCTTAGGGTAAATAGATTGCCTGATAAAGTTAGTTATAGGATCAATTTAAATATCATAAATAACAATTTTCCCTACAATATAATGCCATACTTTTCCCAGCTTGAATTGAAAAAATTATAAAATGAACGAGATATTTAAATTCTAATTACAACATTTTCAAAATTAAAAACCAATCTATAAAACATGACATCTACACCCATGCTATTAAAATAGGGTTCCTCACTTCTTTTATTAATAATTTACGTACTAGATTTCAAAATCACAGAATTCCGAGCTTAGATGTGGGATCATTCGAAGGCACTTCCTCAACTTCCATTACATAAAAGTGATATTGACACTAACTTAATACTAATTAAGTTGAAAACATCTTTCTAATTATATAAATTAAAAAATGAAGTATAAACTATTGAACTAATTTGTACTAAAATAATGATTTACAAATAACAAATAGTCAATATAATACACAACAAAATGTATATACAGTAAAAGGACGATGCCTTAACATTGTGAATTTTATTTTTGATAAATTTCACTTTATGAAATGACTAGTTAAAAAAAAAAAGTTAATAATATAAAATGCGCAAATTAATGTAATTAGACTGATTAATAACAAAGTCTCAGGTAAACATTAGTTGTTTATATGATGTTAGATTGTAAAGTAATAGTTGGCAAACTGTAAACTCAAAAATGGATAAAAATAAAAATTTTTCAACAATTTGGAAAATATTGTGTCGTACCGATTCTATGAAAGTTTTTATATATTAAACAATTTAAATATTCCAGCTAAAATATCATCATAATGAACAGTAAATTACAAAATGCTTTTAAAATTAAGGTATGTAAAAAATTATTTCACAAATGTATGTATATTATGTATAATTACTTAAAATAGTGTTGTATGTAAAAAAAAGAAGTTATTTTACAGGTATATTTATATTTTGTAAAATTACTTAAACTAGCGTTTTATCAGATCAAAAAAATTTGGATTCCTTGTATATAAACACATGGATGAAGGAACTGGTTTTATTGCATTTCTCATCGTTGCATTCATCAACAACAAGGACCATGTGATGTCGTGCTGAAAAAAATTAAATCATTAACATTTATTTAATTATGTATACTAATACAGGATAATTTTCTCAATCTATACAATGTTGAAAATTTTACAGTTATGTATTATATTTTTATCTAGATATTGATGTGTAAGCGAAATTAACTACTGTTCTCACAGAACACGTCAAACGACTCCTGAAGAAAATGCTAGCCTTAATTTAAACTACCTTATTCCTAAACACAATTTCACCTTGGTCTTAATCTAAAACTAGTTGGAATTTCCCGCACTTTAAATTATAGAATAAACTTTGGTCACATGGTTGCTGTTTCGGTGGGTGTGGCTTATATGATTTCTGTCACATATGTCTATTCCACCATGTTTGAAATAGGACTTTGGTTGTATTTATCGTCAATACTAAATTATTTCGAGATTTTCTTTGTATGTTCAGGTGACAACTTATACGTTAAGATATTTGTTTAATCCATAGGCCATATTTGTTTTGTCGAAGCGATAGTCGTATTCTTTATGACGCTCTGGTCCGGTTCGGCCATTGTAAATGTTTTGAAAATTCGTGTTTAATTTCGATTGATTTTGTCTATCTTAATCCTAATCTTGCTACGGGGTTATTTAATTTGAATAATATGGAAGTTTAGGCCTCTAAATTGTATATTCTAGGCTTATGTTAAAATTCGGGGAATCACGTTATTTGAAGTTATCTGGTCGGTGCTCTAGTATTTTTAGGCTCTTGTTTAATTTACATTGTGTAAACGTGGTTATGCGGATCTCCCACTAGATGTCGTGAGAATTAGCAATTTGTTTGAAATGCATTATGGCATATTTATTTCCGAAACTGTAGTTATTAAAATTATTAAAACAACTCCATTTGGGATTGTTTTAATATAAATATCATATATAATCCTGCCATTAAAAAAAGAAAAGAAAAAGGATTGGTTCTAAACCACCCCAACTAACACATTGGTCACAATCCCCAAAAAAATATCGAGTCGGGATTTACAGATTAAAAAATCATTCATTTACAGGAGGCCTATTTTTTTTAAAAGCAGCTCAATTAGGTTGGTCTTCTTGCTAAGGACATTTGCTCAGTTCTATTTTAACAAACTCTATATAACGTCACAAATTCCATCATAAAAAGTTAGCCTAAAATAAACGACACCAAAACAAAGCAAAGTTCAATGACCCACAAAGCCAACCAAGAAACCGACCCTAAAATATCAGCTGATAGGCCTAAACAATTTCGAAAGTAATACACAAGGAAAAACATCATCAATAACTAAATTAACTATGTCAAAACCAATTCACACCCCAAGAATTCACCCAAATCCATATAGAAATGGATATTATCAAATATAATTCTCAAATATAGAATAAAGCCTAGACAGAGCCTTGTAACATGAAAACCTATAACCTCACATCTAAACAAACACATTGAAACCAATTCCATAATACTATCACAAACACTACACCATAAATTAATATAAGCACTACACATATATATATATATATATAGCCTCAGTAAACAACTATTTTTTATTTTAATCATCAGAAGATAGCATATACAATATATGAAGGTAAAACGCATTCCCTATGAACGCCATGTTTTTGTTAGTACAACTAGATCAAAGAAACGACTATCACAATCGAAATTAATAAAAATAAATAATAAGTCACAATATCTGTTAGAATAGTAAAACAATCCTTAAAGTAAATTTAAGAACATAAATAGTAACCGTAAGACCCAAATGTTATATAATTAGAATTAGAACTAGGACTACTTGAGTCATAGATATAAGTACGTCATTCTGTTGGAACGGGAAATTATACAATTAACAATAAAATCAGTAAACTCATTTAAGAATCGGCAATGTAAATATGAATAAATATTATCACGAGACCAAAGGCAAAAAAGACATAAAGTAATACCAAAATTATAATTTATTCAAGTCAAGAACATCAAATTGTACAAAACGAGAGAATATTATTTGAGTAACCAAGGGAACGGAAGAACAGTGCATGCTGGGAACCGCGGCAACAATTAAATTCCAAAACCGAAGCCAAAAATTCATTCCAATCCAAGACTTCAGAGCCCAAAGATGAAAATTTCTATTCGTAATTTTAAAAGTGATGCCGTCAAGTTTTAGTATGTTAAAACAGTATAAACAGTGGTAAATTCAGTGCTAAATCACACAGAGAGTGGTATCCTCTGTAAATTTAAACATAATAAAGTCCAGAAACTCTTAATATTGAAGATAAACTTTAACAAATTTTACAATTCATAAGCATATTTCAAAAAAGAACACCGATCCTAAATCTCAATTTTTCTTAACTGTAACTTCACAAAATGCGTTAAAAACAGTTTGTTCATGTCTGGTCGAGTGCCTGCCCCAAGAAAATAATAAATATTAATTACTAATATTTATAAAAGAACTTTGTAATTCTATGATAAAGATATATGTAATGAACCCAAACCTAGAGCTAGCCTGGAATAATTTAACTTTGTAATTAAAGACAATTTAACCTTGTTGTGTTATTAAAAGAACTCAAAAGCAAATATTATTAATGTTTAACAAGAAATAATTTACTAAAAGAAAATATTTATAATTTAAATGAATAAACAAATGAATTTATATAACTGAAATTATCTGCATTATTGTCAACTTATTTAGTAGTAGTTGAAGACTAGTTGTAGATATTTCAAATAAATTTTTAATAAAGTAACTTCACTATTTTGGATTTTATAATAAAGATAAAATATTTTATAACATATAAGAAAAGTATTATGTTATAAATGGCGCCGCAACGATTAGGGCATGAACAAACTGAGAATTCAACAGAATGACTTAGGTTAAGTAAATATATTATATAAGTAAATTGAAATTAAATTTAAGACAACAATTTAGAAATAAGGATTCATTCAACTTTAATTATAAGATTGAACAAATTTAATAGCCTAGAATAAGATATGTATTAGAATTAAGATTAGCCTAATTTCAATTTAGTAATTTATCTATTTAAACTCAAAAACATATACCAAAATCAAAAATAATAATTTAAAATGGACGCTAACCAAGAAGAAAGTAGCAAATATAACTTTAGGCCTAAAATTAATCCCACCGGAAAAGCCAAGGAAGGGAAATTGAAAACCTTTAGAGAGACTATTGATGCCAATGACACTGAACTAAATGTTAGGCCTAGCCAAATAGAGGTTATGGAGCAGAGTAGTGCTAGTAGTGTCCAAGATACAGAACCAAATGTCCCTACGTTATTAGAACAAATGACGCTGTTAATTAACAATCTACAGATTAACATCGACCATAAATTTAAACAAAATCAAAATGAATTAGAGAAGCAATTAGAGAACCAATTAGAAAATAAATTTAAACAAAATCAGGAAAAACTAGAATTAAAAATGATTCAAAATGAATCCAATTTGAAGGAAAATTTTGAAATAGTCCAGAAAGAAATTACTAATTTAAAGGAATGTTTGGCAATACAGATAGCTATAGTAGAAACTCAATTTACAGATAAATTAATTGAAATGGAACAAGCTGTGACAGAGAACAACCAAAGAATAGACAACCTAGAAAGTAGATTAGATTCCACAATCAATAGTCAGAGTTTAAATGAGTCCCTAGACCTACAGAAGGCCACAATTGAGAAGCAATTGTTACAAAATAAAAATAATGTGATCCATGAGGTAAAAGCTATGATTGCTGAACTACCGAAATCAAATATCGAAAATGCCATACCATCCCATATAAACGTAACTTGTGGAGGTAATAGTCAAGAAATCAACAATTTAACTAATCCGACACTTCCTAAATTTAACGGAAGACAGAATAATCCAAATGATTATCTGGATAGATTAACAAGATACTACGAGAGGTTAACTTGTCGACAAATCAACCAGATCGGATACAACAGAGACTGTCTATTCGACATAATCGACAACAGTTTAGAGGGTAGTGCTGCTCGGTGGTGGCAATTAATAAAAGGCGATACTACAAATTTCCAGCAATTCTGCGAAGAATTCCTATCCAAGTTTTGGAATAGGGATGTTCAAAAAGGAATTAGGCAAAAACTTGAACTCGAACAATATCGTTTAGGAGGAAAACTCACTCGAAGTGAATACTTCATTGACAGGGTGTTAACAATGAAGTCGATGACTCCCCAACCACCGGAGGAAGACATCATCGCAACCCTAGTAGAACATTTTGACCACCGCATACAGGATGCGCAAAGAGTACAAAATATAAGTACAATAAAGGAATTTGCTGACCTTCTCCAAAGAGAAGATACGGAAGAGGCAAACTCGGAAATTAGGAGACGTAATAATACAAGCCCGAGAGGAACACAAAATCCCACCAACAACAGACCATTTAGACATTACCAAACAAATACTAACTACAACCAACCACAAAAACCACCCTTTAGGAATTATCAATCCCAAAACGAGTTCAGAAAGAACAGAGAACACCCTTATAAAAGTCAAAATAGCTACAGACCCAATCAGAGGCCCACCAACGGTTATGGCCAACATTATACAAACAATTATAATCAAAACCGAAATTATAACCAGAAAACCAACTACGATAGACAACCAGAACCCATAAGGACTGAATTCAAATACAGACAACCACAACAAGACCAAGAACGATATTATCAACAAAAAGGCCCATACCAAGAGCGAAGAGAGGTTAGGTATCCTACAAACGAGCAAAGAATGGTATGTCAAGCTATAGCAATGAATACTAAACCACCGACACTAGAGAAACCAATACAAGTGCCTCAGGAGGAATGTAACCAAGAGTTAAACTCCAACGCACTGGCCTAGACCAAACTTCGAATAACAACCAAGACTGTACAGGCAAAAGCGAGAGATATCTGCGAGAAAAACCTGAACACTCTAAGTCAGTGCCAACAAATTTTACAAAAATCGGAACAGAGCCACAAAAAGAAACCAAATCATACTATAATGATTACAACATCTCAAACCTTTATTACGATAGAGAATTTCTATTAAATGAAGACAATGACAATAGTCCAGATCAAACCAACTGTAAGTGTCCAGAAATAACTATAAATTTAAATGGTATATCCACAAATACGTTAGTAGATACGGGAAGCAGTATATCCTGTATTTCTGATAACTGGTTCCAGGTAAACAAGAACAATTTAGGTCATTTTGAACAGTTGCCAGTGAGTAACACATTCATCACCACTGCGTTGAACAATAAATCGAAACGAATTTCACACATTGTGCTATTAAAAGCCCAAATAAAACATATCGAGTTTGATATCCAATGTATAATTGTCCCCAACCTTATTAAAGATTGCATAATGGGAATAGACGCAATACGTATGCTAAAAATGGAAATAAATTTCAAGATTAATACAATTACTATAATGAGTAAGAATAATAGAATATTAATAATGAAGTTCGATAGCGAAAGTAATGAGTCAGCAGGATGCAAAATAATAAAATACGACGACAATGAATATAGAATAAATAACAATAATCAAACTCAAAATCATAATAATAACAACAACAGTGAAATAAACGATTTAATTAAAGACAACGATAAACTCAACAAAATAGAAAAGGACCTAATAATCAACCTAATTAAACAAAACAATATAGTATTTTCAGACAAACCTGGACGTTGCAACATGTACCAACACCATATCAGGGTAGACAATCCAGAACATTATAGAGCCCAAAGTTATCCAATACCCATAAATTTACAGGATGAAGTAGAGAGAAAATTAAATGACATGCTCGAGGACAATATAATTGAGGAATCAAACAGCCCATTTGTAAACCCTATTATAATTGTCAAGAAGAAGACTGGCGATCTCCGTATATGTCTAGACATGAGACGTATAAACGCACTAATTACCCCCGACTATGAATGTAACAGAAGCATTAATGAGCTATTAGCTAAAGCTACAAATTCCAACTGGCTGACTACATTAGATCTTACCTCTTCATACTGGCAGATTGAGCTAGAACCACAATCTAGACAGTATACAGCATTTCAATTTCGAGGCAAAGTGTATCAATATGTTGTAACCCCTTTTGGCCTATCCACTTCACAAGCTGCCCTAGTAAGAGCACTAGACCAAGTATTCAAGAACACGATAGAAAACTTTTCTTTAGTCTACATTGATGATATATGTGTTATATCACCTGATTTCAATTCACACTTACAACACTTAGAATATGTATTTAGAAAACTTGCAGATGCAAAGATGACAATAAAACTGTCTAAATCAATCTTTTGTCGAGATAGAGTTCCTTTCTTAGGGTACTATTTAACTACTACTGGTCTAGAACCAGATTCAGAAAAGATTAAATGTTTTCAAGACTTTCCATCACCCACCACTAGGAAAGAACTCAAACGGTTCCTAGGAGGTATCAACTACTACAACAAATTCGTAGACAAATATGCAAAAACTGTACAACCTTTAATGAGATTGACTTCTAAGAAAGTAAAATTTATTTGGACTTCTAATGAAGAGAAACACTTCATAGAAATTAAAAACTTATTTCTAAAAACAAATGTATTGAACCATCCTATGCCAAACCAACCCTACTACCTACAGACAGACAGTTCAGACTTTGCGATAGGAGGACATTTATTCCAAATTGACAGCCAGAACAACAAAAGGGCTATCCTATTTATATCCAAAACATTGAAGAAATGCGAGATCAGATACACCACTACAGAAAAGGAGTTGCTAGCAGTCGTCTACTGCATACAAAAAGTCAGACATTACATTTTAAACGCAAAATTAACGATCATTACTGATCATAAAGCATTGACATTTTTGAAAACATGCAAATTGTTAAATGGTAGATTAACTAGATGGATACTTGCATTACAAGATCACCAATTTGAAATTGTACATTGTAAAGGAGTGGATAACACAATAGCTGACCTACTCAGCAGAGTCAGAACAGATGAGAATCAACAGAACTCATTGACAACCACACCAGAATTAATAGTCGCAAATTTAGAAAGAGAACACAATTTAGAACTTTTAGAAAACCTTCGAAATTTAATACAATTACAACAAAACGATCCAACTCTCAAACAGATATATCTCCAAATTAAAAATTCAAACACTACAGAACATAATAGATTTAGAATAAATGACGACATACTATACCAGAAGCATCACAACAATTGGTTAATTACAATACCCCAATCACTTGTCAATACTTTAATCTCAGAATGCCATAAATTTTATCTACACTGTGGAGCAAGGAAATGCCTGCAAATTTTACAAAAGGATTTCATATTTAAAGATATGGCTAGGAAAATTAGACAATTAATAGGAACCTGCGACACCTGCCAAAAATGCAAACACAGTAACCATCCTCTCTATGGAGAGACTAGTGGAGTCAAATCTGAAGGAAAAGGAGATCTAATCGCAATCGATTTGATTGGTCCTTTACCAAAAAGTCGAGGTGGTGTCCAATATATCTTCATCATTCTGGATACATTCACAAAATTTGTCCAATTATACAATCTAAAGAGAGCCACATCACAGGCTGTAATAGACAGAATGTTCAAAGAATACATACCTACATACGGAAAACCTAAAAAAATCTTAACTGACCATGGTACTCAATTCAAAAGTAGAATTTGGATTCAAAAACTAGAAGAGAATCAAATAAGACACATACTAAATCCAGTATACCACCCCATATCAAACATGGCAGAACGTCCTATAAAAGAAGTCAAACGCTGTCTCAGGACATATTGTGCTCAAAATCACAGAAGTTGGTCAAACTACATAAGTACCATAAACAGTTTCCTAAACGAAATACAACATGAAACCACTGGTTTCACTCCCAATGAATTACAACTAAACAAATGTGATATCAGATTCTGGGAAGAGGTAATACAAAACCCTTTCAAAATGCAAATCCCCATTCAACAAAAGTTAGAATTAACAAAATCTCGAATAAAAACCACACAAGCCAAAAGAGCAGAGAAATTAAATGCAAAACATAAGATAACGATACTCAAGGAAAATGATTTAGTACTAGTAAAGTCATTTCCCCAATCCAGTATGGGATATGGTGAAACAGCAAAATTGTTCACAATATATTTTGGACCATTAAAAATATTGAAGAAAATGGGAAAAGCCATTTACTCCCTAATCGATGATAATGGAAAAACCTATGGACCATATCACATATCTCTCCTACGTCGTTACAAAATTGCCTTGCCTGTACAGACCTCCGACGAACCAACCTAATCGACATAAAGTTAAGTGCAACGATATAAACAATGTACTTCAATATAAAACAAGTGTCCCCTATAAAACATGTGTTCACCATAAACAATGTGACTATCCATTTATATATAATTCCCTATATATATGTATATTCCCCATAAACAAAGTGCTTAAATATAAAAAATGTGACTATCTATATGTATGTTCCCCATCAACAATGTGTTTTTACTACAAACAAAATGGTCCCTCATAAACAGTATTTTTCCCACAACCCACACAACTTATTCCCCCCATAAACAGTGAATTATCACAAATATTTATATGTTAAAATATATGTATATCTCCATGAATAGTGAACCCATATAAAAACAGTGAAATAAAAATGAACAGTATCACAAAATATGTATTTATGTAAAAGTGTCCCCGAAATGTGTATTCCCCATGTCCAATGGGCATTCCTTAGTATGAACTATATGTCATATGACAACTATATGTTTCCCACCCCAATGATAAAACATGTGTCCCCAACTATAAAGTGTTACCCAAATGATAAACTATGTATAACCCCATGAACCATGAATTATGATATAAAATATCAATTAATTAGGTATATGTAGCCTAATATGAGAATAAGATCCATATGATCCAATTGTTAATTTTATTCAATTTGTTAAACCAATTCAAAATCAACTGATAAAATAAGTAAGGATAACCTATAATTCCATAAGAATAAGTGTTCAATGTATGTTATGTTATGTTATATTATGTTATATATGTTATTTTACAATGTAATTTGTTAGTTATAAATTTATTTATTGTTCAGTAAACTTCACAAAAACAAATTTAAAGGGCATTTATAACGTCACAAATTCCATCATAAAAAGTTAGCCTAAAATAAACGACACCAAAACAAAGCAAAGTTCAATGACCCACAAAGCCAACCAAGAAACCGACCCTAAAATATCAGCTGATAGGCCTAAACAATTTACGAAAGTAATACACAAGGAAAAACATCATCAATAACTAAATTAACTATGTCAAAACCAATTCACACCCCAAGAATTCACCCAAATCCATATAGAAATGGATATTATCAAATATAATTCTCAAATATAGAATAAAGCCTAGACAGAGCCTTGTAACATGAAAACCTATAACCTCACATCTAAACAAACACATTGAAACCAATTCCATAATACTATCACAAACACTACACCATAAATTAATATAAGCACTACACATATATATATATATATATATATATATATATATATAGCCTCAGTAAACAACTATTTTTTATTTTAATCATCAGAAGATAGCATATACAATATATGAAGGTAAAACGCATTCCCTATGAACGCCATGTTTTTGTTAGTACAACTAGATCAAAGAAACGACTATCACAATCGAAATTAATAAAATCAAATAAAAATAAATAATAAGTCACAATATCTGTTAGAATAGTAAAACAATCCTTAAAGTAAATTTAAGAACATAAATAGTAACCGTAAGACCCAAATGTTATATAATTAGAATTAGAACTAGGACTACTTGAGTCATAGATATAAGTACGTCATTCTGTTGGAACGGGAAATTATACAATTAACAATAAAATCAGTAAACTCATTTAAGAATCGGCAATGTAAATATGAATAAATATTATCACGAGACCAAAGGCAAAAAAGACATAAAGTAATACCAAAATTATAATTTATTCAAGTCAAGAACATCAAATTGTACAAAACGAGAGAATATTATTTGAGTAACCAAGGGAACGGAAGAACAGTGCATGCTGGGAACCGCGGCAACAATTAAATTCCAAAACCGAAGCCAAAAATTCATTCCAATCCAAGACTTCAGAGCCCAAAGATGAAAATTTCTATTCGTAATTTTAAAAGTGATGCCGTCAAGTTTTAGTATGTTAAAACAGTATAAACAGTGGTAAATTCAGTGCTAAATCACACAGAGAGTGGTATCCTCTGTAAATTTAAACATAATAAAGTCCAGAAACTCTTAATATTGAAGATAAACTTTAACAAATTTTACAATTCATAAGCATATTTCAAAAAAGAACACCGATCCTAAATCTCAATTTTTCTTAACTGTAACTTCACAAAATGCGTTAAAAACAGTTTGTTCATGTCTGGTCGAGTGCCTGCCCCAAGAAAATAATAAATATTAATTACTAATATTTATAAAAGAACTTTGTAATTCTATGATAAAGATATATGTAATGAACCCAAACCTAGAGCTAGCCTGGAATAATTTAACTTTGTAATTAAAGACAATTTAACCTTGTTGTGTTATTAAAAGAACTCAAAAGCAAATATTATTAATGTTTAACAAGAAATAATTTACTAAAAGAAAATATTTATAATTTAAATGAATAAACAAATGAATTTATATAACTGAAATTATCTGCATTATTGTCAACTTATTTAGTAGTAGTTGAAGACTAGTTGTAGATATTTCAAATAAATTTTTAATAAAGTAACTTCACTATTTTGGATTTTATAATAAAGATAAAATATTTTATAACATATAAGAAAAGTATTATGTTATATCTAATATTAATATATTTTATTGATCTTTTTTCAACCTCCTTAAATTATGGAATTGCTCAGTAGGATAATTACTAAGCTGATGACTCGAAAGGTTTTTCATCATAAACATCAGTAACAATTATGGAACATTTGAACAGTCGTGATTTAACTTTTCTTAGTATATATATTAAAAGTAATATTGTATTACAAATTTAAGAGCTGTTCTTGAAGTCATAATATTGATATACATTCTGTTCATGGATGTAATACCTACAGGTGATGTGATTTCAATGGACAGGTAAGGGAGGGGCTTTTAAAAAAAAATCTATTAAATCTGGAGTAATGAATAAACTTCTTAATGAGTTTAAGGAGCCAATGGAAGTCAAAATTAAAAATCAAATAACTAAAGCAGTTAATGTACAATATAGGTAATTTTTAAAGCTTACAATTGAGTTTCAGTTCATATTTGTATTGTCCTGTCAGTATTGCAAGTAGACAGCTATACTGCAATGATAACCATAACCATTTCGAATCTGTTTTTAGTTTCTTTGTTGATAACACGCTTATCTTATTTTGGAACTCCTTTTATTTATTTAAAGTAACTGGATATACGCATCAAAAGTAAAGGTTTGAGTAGGAATAGTTAACAACCAGTTGGTTGGATCATTTGTAATGATGCAAACATGAACCCAGAGAAATATTTAGAGATGCTAGCCAACCAGATCGTGCCTACACCCCCAAATATTTTTGGACAGGAGACAGAAAACATTTGGTTGCTACAAGATGGAGTACCACCACACTATGGCCGTGATGTTTGACAATGCTTGGACAATGTTTTTTCGAGAAAATGAATAGGCAGAAACGGCGCTGTGGAATCCAGCAAGGTCTCCTGACCATAATCCACTAGACTATTTCTTTAGGTGTTACATGAAAAACTTTTTTTATGAAATTAAGCCAATTGACGTCAATGATCAACATGGTAGAATTTTACAAAAGGCTCAATCCATTTCAAGAGAATCTTTTGCGAATGCTGCAGTTTTTTACAAACGACTAGCACACTACCAAACTTTTGTATTTGGAGTTATAAGGCGAAAAATCATTTTGGTCATTATCGCCTTAAAAAAATTGGCAAAAAGATGCTTTACCTTAAAATCTAAGAAATAAAACATGAAAAACAATAACAATACAAAAACTAGATAACAAACAAAATAATATATTACAAGGCTCTAAAAATAGCCCTGTAACAAGTTAACAATTACAATCTATGATAAATTATAATTAACAACAATTAAAACAAATCTTACAGGGCTGTAAAACAAGATATATAGAATATTAACAAAAAATAATTTAATTACACAACACAAAATATTACACAGCTGTAAAGAGACTCTGCAATTATTGAAAATTTCCTTTTAAATTTTATCAAAATTTTTCAGATGATGCTGCGAGGGTAACCTTTTTGGTGAACATGGATCTGCTTTTATTATGTGTTGCCGGGTCGTCGGGTGTCGGTGTTGCGTGGTAAATTAATATATGTACACTGGGCAAATCTCAATCTAGACTAGTCATTTTTGGCGGGATCTAATTCTAAAAGTTCGTTGCACACCTCTTAACATAACACATTCAATGAGGATATGTTTAACACACCTTAACAAAATGGGCGGATTCCCCTGTTCCATCAGAAATCCATGAGTGATCATGGAATGACCAATATGAACATGGGTAACCACCTCTTCCTCTCGACAGCTGGCACATATGGATGAATTCCACGGACAGACGGTATCTTTTACATCCCTCAGCTTATTGGACTCTGTATTTGTCCACTCTTCTTCCCATTTCTTACGCATAATAATTTTAACTCTCGATACAAAGTCAGATACCATAACACAATGTGTGACTGATATCCGACTTGTAGCTTCCTTTGCCGCTTTATCAGCTTTTGTGGATCCCAAAATTTCGCAATGCCCAGGTACCCAGCAAAATGATACTCCGACGTCCCATAGCCGTAGAGTATGTATGGAATACAAGATATCTTCAACCAAAAGATTTGGAGCACAGACTACAAATATATGTTATTTGTAGTTGCTGTCTTCATCGAATAAGAGATGGTTCACCAATCACAACATGTAAGCTAGAAACTGGGCTCGAACGAAATGCTCCAAAAACAATACGCAGTGCAGAGTTGTGTATTGAATCAAGCTTCTTAAAATGGCTGATGGTCTTACGGATGAGTAGACTATTGAGCCATAATCAATCCACGATTGAAAAACAGCACGGCAAAAACGTAGCATAAAGGTCCTATCCGGCTCCCCACCGAGAACACTTAACATGTCAAGTATTTTATTGCACTGTGTTTTCAGATTAGATAGATATGGAATCTAAGAAAGTCTATGATCGAATAATTGGGCTAAAAAATTTAGCAGTTTCAGTAGTTTGAAGTTGTGTTCCGTTAAGAAATAATAAATGGCTGCTGGTTCAGTCTTTGACGACTAAAAGCAATGGATTGCGTTTTGGAAGTAGAAAATTTAAATCCTGTTAACCTTGACAGAAAGGGGTCTTTTGGCAGTTGCCATACCTCTTTGGTCCCAGTTTGATCCCTATTTATAGTGATAAGCACTAAAATCGCCCATCAAAAGAAATTGGTCAGGCAACTGTCTGATCAGGTCAACCAGTTCCACTTACTCAAACCTGTAACTAGGTGGCAGATATAAACAACAAATTGTCATTTTGTATGGAGTAGTGATTGTTAATGCTACTGCTTATAATGAAGTCCTAAGGTTCAGACGTACCACAGTTAGAGTTTTGGGCAAGTATTGGTACTCCACCCTTAATTCTGTCTGCAGTGACATAGTCATTTCTAAACACTAAAAACCTCCTCACAATAAAGGAGTGGACTTGATGGAGGTGAGTCTTTTGCAGGCAAATGAGTAAAGGGGATGTATAACGTACAAGAACCTTAAGATCTTCAATGTGACTTCTCTTGCTGTTAATGTTCCACTGTATACTCTTATGAGGTTCAACAGACACGTTAACGACATCGAAAAAGGATTTCATTTACAACAGAGAGTGACTCTGTTAGTCAGAGTCAGTCTGTATTAATAAAGTCCCATTCCGAAGTTTCCTAATGGAACGAACATTCCCTGGAGCACTAGTTACAGTTTTGTTAATAACAAAGGGTAAGATCTTAAGACAGATGTGACCCTTCAGCACTGTTACGTACACTAAGTAATCTGGGAGCAGGTCCTTCATTCCCTACGCCCAAATTTCTTCGCTTAAATTCATTACAGAAAGACTCTTCGGATGAAGCTGATAGCTGTCTCTTTTTGCTTCATGGGTTGACGGTTTTATTGGTAGAGGCCATTAAAAGTTTATCCAGCACATCGTGTTAAGTGGTTGCAGATGAGACTCTGGGAACGGGTATACCTTTGGATCACTTTCGTTCATTTTCATACCACAGAACTCTGGGACCCGAGAGTCAGTCCAGACGTGCAATTGGAGAGGGAGGATCCGACACCTCCCCCATCGTGAACACTTCCTGACCAAGGACCGAAATGGCTGGGTACTGAATAGAGACTGCGCAAACGTCTTCGGCAGAGCAAGCTCACCAGACTCAAAGGATGTCTTGCTTTGGTCTGGTAAGCACTCCCAGCGCGCTACGCCTTTGCATGGTATAAAAAAACAAAAACTAAAACCTATATATGAATGTAGTGTTTATGTATCCCCAGGGAATTGTGTAGTGTAACAGCCTCTATGAATTCTAAAATATGTATGAGTGTTGTATGTGTGTGTATATTTGGAGATGTTTTATTGTACCACCCCTGTATAGCTCGGGTTCCACAAAGGATGCTAAACCCCTTTCAATAAATGTAGATAGTCTGCACCCCCTGTGATAAAACCCTAAGTAAAGGTGAAAGATAAAAATGTGTATATGTGAACTCGGTGTATGTTTATATAGATGATAGTCTAAGTGTTGTGAGTGTTTGACTGGGGACCGCAGGGACACCAACCTCCCCTTATTAGGTGCAGCTAGTCTGCACCTCCTCCGGGGACACTAACAAAACACTGAAGGTTACTAATTCGAGCACTTATTAAATTAAAACAGGTAGGAGATACGTTAGTTAGTCATAACTAATTTTTTCATATAACTTTTGCCAGGGATGTATTAGAAAACTTGTGGAGGTGCTATTATTTTTCTACTGGATAGACCTTTCCAGTATGACACGAAATAGGGGTTACTATTTAAAAAATGAAAGTTTCTCCATTTTCAAAAGGGGGCAAACATTTTAACCGCTTAAACACCAGAAAAAATGCTTTAATAGGTATGGTAGAGTTTTTATGCTGATATAGCAATCCTATTAAATTATATAAAAGTGTATCACAACTTATTTTACACTCTGTATATACATGAAATGATAAGACAAAACAACATACCTGAAGAGACTTAAAGTTTCCACATATAATTAAAGACATTTTTGCTCTAGTCAATGCAACATTTAGTCGTTGAACATCATTAAGAAATCCAACGCCATCAGTTCTTACACATGAGAAGATAATGATATCTTTCTCTCTGCCCTGGAAGCTATCGACTGTGCCTACTTCCACTTGGGTGTTTGTCAAACCACTAGGAAAAAAAGGATTATAATTTTATCCATTAAGAGTTTTACAAGGAAGCAAATAACATATTTTATTTTATCAGGTATACAATGATAAAAGAACAAAATTCTCAAACAATCTATTGTGCAGCAAACTATAATACCAGTTATCAAACAAAATGTGTTAGAAAATTATCTATACATGTACGAACATAATATTTGGCATAACAAGAATCACATAATCATTTCGTAGTTTCTCAAGATGCATGAATGGATTGAATACACTTCGATAGGATCAATATTACTTAAGATACATTTGTTTTGTTTCACAAAAAAGTTTGGCATTGTTGGTTTGGTTATTTTTTTTTTTTTTCATCTTTTATCAATTAATTAATTTTCTTTTTTTTCTATATATAAGGTTTACAATAGGGATATTACATAATATATAATAAGGATTAAGTAGAAAACTAAGTACAGTAAGTTCTTGCTTAATGTTGCCTCGAATAACATAGTTTCGATTAACATTGTTGAGTTTTATAAACATTTGCTCGTTTGACATCTCATTGATCCACCATGTTGTTCAGTTAGATGGCGAGTGTGAAGATAAAATTCCCCCACTGCTTTCTCACACTTTTCTCATTGTCTTTTTACAGGCGAGTGTCAGTTTACAAATTGTGTTCTTCTTTCACAGAGGGGTGTCAGTTTGTGTTCAGTCAGTCAGTTTTAGGGCATGTGGTTTGTTATTATCTATTAGTTTTATTGTCAATTGTGATTAATTAACATAGTTTGTTTATTTTATTTTATAATTAAGATTAGTTGTTCGGGACTATTACTACTCATTGTCCTATTGCTGGAATATTATTACATACTGTACTGTACACCTCTGAAACCTCCTAATAAAGAATATACTGAAGAAGAAGATTGGCCACAAACTATGATTCTGTAAACACCTAATCAATATTATTCATTTATTATATTTAATAATAATAATTTGTTAATTTCAAATGAAATAAATTTAACTTTTAGATAACTCTTTTTTAACAAGTACTTTTCTGTAATATTAGTTATTTGACATGATACAGCCTCTTATAGGTCAAGTTCTTGGTCCACTAAAAAGAAAAGAAAGACAATACGTTTTGCCACTAAATTAGAGATTATAAATAAGTATGAGAATGGCGAATGTGCTGTAGATATACCATCAGTGCTTGAGCTTCTAACATTTGAACTATACAAATGAACATCAAAAAAATTAAATTAAATGTTAAGAATGCCACATTTATCTCTTTGTTTAGAATGAATCAGTCAAAAAGTTCTTTAATGAAAAATAGTTAAGAATATAGATAGAAGATCAAAATAGTCGTCATGTCCCTGTTAGTTTGGCTAAAGGAAAATAATTATTTGAAGACTTGAAAGCGAAAGAAGGAGAACTGTCAAAGGGCAAATCATTCACTGCAAGTCAAGGGTGGTTTAATTGCTTTCATAGTCTGTATAGGTAGAACAATATTAAAATTTAAGAAGCTGCAAGCTTTAATTTTGCTTCAACCATCACGTTTGAGTCAGAACTGAACAAAATTATAGACAAAGATGGATATTCTGCTCAACACATTTTGAACATTGATGAAATGGGACTTTTTTTAAGCGAATACCAGCACAGACATAGTCAACTCCTGGAATATCATCACAGGAACAAAAGTTAACTCCTGGATTTAAAGTTGCGAAAGATTGTTTGACTTTGTTGCTCAAGAATAATGTTTCTGGAGACATTAAGATGAAAACATTATTAATTTAGGACATTAAGATAAAACCAAAATCCAAGGGAGTTAACCATACACCGCCAAATATAAATTCAGTCCATTTTGCTCCTTTCTTAATACTTTTTTTTTAAATTCATAAAAAATAGTAATATTATGCAAAAACAACTTGTTATATATAATTTTTCTCAGAAAGGTACATCAAATTTATTTGTGTAATGGAAAAAATGTTAGATGTAAAAGTTTGGAGTTAGTATGTTAGGAATAAAAAAAAGTGTAATTATTACAAGTTGTGAAAAAATATTGGTAAAAACAATTTATAAAATGTTCACTAGAAAAAATAAATTTTTACATTAAAAGTGATAATAAGTAAAAAGTATTTTGAAAAATTGATAAAAAATAGTAAAAACATCCAAAACACAACTTGTAATTTGTAATATACCATTATGTAAATAAATTTGCAAAAAATTTAACTGTTATTTTAGAAGTTTTTGAAAGTCATATTTCCAGAGTCAGGTAGCTGAGAACGAGACAAATTGTCTTTACGTCAAATATTCACATACAAACTTGTATAAAACAGCTGAAAACAAATATACTGAAAATATTAAAATTCACTAAAAAAAAAAAAAAAAAACTTTAGAAACACTAACACACATATTATAACTTGTATAAACAAATTATAATAAATAAATTACTCGTAGAGACAAGTCATGCTCTACGAGTAATTGTAGTTGTAATTGTAATTGTGGTTAATTTGTAGTGTTAATTTTGACAACACTAAAAATCCCCAAGAAAAGAAATATATAGACACTCACAAAGACTTCAGAAGAGAGAACGTAGCATTAATTGCGAGAATTGTATTGCAGGAAACAGAATTTGGACAACCCAGTCCATGCCTAATCTTAGGCCTATGACATGTTGGTCTGTTCCAAATCAAAGACCTAAATTTCGTCTTTTGAACGATATACAGAACTGTTAAAATATATCACTATAAAATATTGATTCTTCTCAGTTCGTTAAAGACAATTAGAAGTAGGTCATCTTGGTAACACTTGAGAGCTACAATAATTTTGAATATGTGGTTTGAAAGAAGAAGAAAAATACTTTAAAATATTGTCAACTTGTGGCATTTGGACGAGTATTAACATTTACAAAAATTATGAACAAGGAGGTCAAATTTTCTTATATTGTGACATTCTGTCACATGGTACTCCCTAGCGGCTAAACACACCAACTTCATACAATTATTAGATTTTACGTCATATGCCATTTAGGTTATATAACTATGAAAGGTTGAAATATAAGCTTTACAATGATATTTCGATACAATATTTTTTACTATGCTATAAGTTGAATTTAAAAAATATGATTTTTAGGGTGAAATATTTGTTATGATTTCTTGATTTTTTAAATTTTTATAGATCCCAACCTATAATATAACAGTAAGAACGATTTAGAGAGCACAGACTAAAAAATGAAGAAATCTTCTATACAATACTGTTACTGTAGATTAGTTTAACAGAAATATGGACTTGTGTAAATTAGATGAAGAATGAAATAATTTTATGTTTTACTTCTACGAATGTTGCTGTTTTACAAAATACATAAACTTTACCAATTAATAAAATATTATTTATAACGTTTTATGTACTTTTGGTTGAATGAATATTAATGTTGGGAAGATTAGCTTTACATTGGTATATAAATTATTGCGGAATAATAATTTTTACTAGGGTAAATGTTGAATGGATAAAGTGATTACCGCTGCACAGGACAGGAGTTTGTGTACCACTGTGGTATGCAAACCAATTGGAGGGTTAAAAGACTATTCTGAAGAACATTTGCTTGTCATATTCAATCAACGTATAACGTTATATGCAGTTTCCAGCCTGGAAAGACTATTGTGCCAAACAAAATTTTGATTTTAAAACTCTGTTACTAGTTGATAATGCACCCAGCCATTCAGTTAGTATTGATCAAATGTGAAAGTTGTGTTTTTCCACCAAACACAATAATCATGGAAACAATGGATCAATGAATGATAACAACATTTAAACCCTATTATCTTCGGCAAACATTTCAGCAATTACTATGTCACTGATTGTGAATGAAAACCTACAATCCATGAATGGTGGCAACGCTGTACAATATTCTGAAAGCAATATATAACATTAACAGGTTCTCTGTTTGAAGTTATTTGTTAATAATGGAAGTTCAATTTTATTATTATACATTTTTCGGACATTTGCCATAATTTGTGTGATAGAAATCAAAACACGACGTTTCGGGAATAAGAATCAATTCCCGTTATCAAAAACTGAAGAAACATGAAACTAGAAACTAAGCCTATGTAAGAAGTAAAATTAAATAAGAATACCACCAACCTTAATATCTAAGCATGCATCTCGGAGCTAAAACTGAACAGTAAATGTACAGAAAAGTCTACAGTAAAAAAACAGACAGTCCATTAAATATTTTTAAAGATTAAAACAATTTTATATTTAAAAAAACATTAGAGCAAAGTTAGCATTGTTTTAACAAACTTTTGATTGATCTTTGTTTTTCATTTTCTCATTAAAGAGTCGGGTCATTTTTCTCACCGGGTTAAGACCTTTATTACAAAACTTTAATCATAGTTCTACGATGCTCCGTTCAATTGTTATGACAAAAGACTTGCCGCTTACTTTAATGGAATCGGTGCTAATGACCGGTAGCATCTGGGTGGTTAGGCGCTTGGGTTCACAACAATATGAATGTTTTGACAACACACGATTAAGGCTGTCCCGGTCTACCTGGACCCTATATCTTTAACTTTGGCTTCTACTATACAGTAGGATTAGAAAGTGGCTAGACAAAGGAGTAACTCTCACAGCGGTATAAACAAAAGTGACAAGCCTCAACCTCCCGGTATCTGGCAGGCGCACATGGCGTAAAACAATGCAGTGAATGACCTTGGAAATACCACGCTCCTGGTCACTGGCCCTGTCGAGTTTGACGGAATGTCGAGTTTGAGGGGTTCTACTGTACCACAAAACAATATAAATAATATTTCAAAAATTGCTAAAGTTTGCATATTTTGATGCGTAATATCAAAGATTTGAACTGTGCGGTTGTAAACAGAAATGACGCCATTCTTTCTCAGATGTTCACAAATCTATTTTTCTGTCAAGCAGATCGACCATAACACTGTTCTGTAGATCACATCTTTCTCTTTCAATCTGTGCTTTCCAAATCTTTCTATCAGTTATAGTTTTTATTATATAAAAATTAAACAAAATCAAGAATTTTAACTCATTTTTACACGCTAAAAATTACATTTTTTTCAATTCAACTTTTATCCTAGTAAATATTATTTTATCGAAATGAATTATATATCACTGTAAAGGCGATGTTTCAATCTTTCATAATTATGTGTCACAAAATCCTTCTCACAAAAAGTAAAAATTCAATAATTCGATAAAGTTGATGATCATTCCGCTAGACCGCCTCACTTGATGCGACAGGGTTTATATAAAAAAATCTGTACTCTGTGTTCATATGATTTTACGAAATGGTAATACTTGTCCAAATGCCACAATTTGACAATATTATATAGTATTTTTCTTTCTCTTTCGAACTACGAATTCGAAATTATCGTATGTAATATTGTTGCAAGATATATCCATTCTACGAAGTAGTAACCAAACCGAACCAGACTCATTTTTCTTTCGGTGCAGTTTACTAAATAGGAAATATCGATTACTTACATTGATATTTTATAACCGATCTTTCCACTATTTGGAAGAGGAAATTTAGATCTTTCAGTTGGTACCACTCATTACGTCTTAAGAGTTATTTTAGGTTATTATTTCTGACTTGCAAGTTATCGTTTTACTCAGGCTTGTTTGTGTACTAAAATGACATATTGTGGTAGGCGTAGTGCATGGCTTGGGATTATTTCTGTTATTGTGAACTTGTTTTGTTAAGTATGTTTATTTATTTATTATAATTTGTGTATACAAATTATAATATCTGTATTATTGTTTGTAGAATTTATTGTTTTGAGTGAATGTTATTGTCAGACTTATCTAATACTGAGGCTGTCTAGAGATAGGTTATATCTGGTCTAACCTTTTTAGCAAATTTTCATTTGTTTACATATAAAAATAATTTTGTCTAATGAAAATTTTATAAATTGATTATGTTTTTACCAAAATGTATATAAATTTATATAGGCCTATCTATAAATTCTTTGAAAAAAAAAAAAAAAATGCTGATACCGGTATATGTAAATATAGGCTTTCATTTGTAATTTTGCCTTTGGTTTTTGTAAAAAATTTTGATTTCTGAGATACTAACTAATGAAAATTTTATAAATTGATTGTTCTTTTTAGCAACTTTTATCCACAAATATATTACAAATCTCTAGTAATACTTGAAAAAATTAAAAAAAAAAAAAAAAATGTGTATGGTGTACATTACCTTTTCTGTGCAATTTTTGCCTCCTCCACCGGACGATTTTTTTATTTCTGACCTAATAACTCATAATTTTTTAAATCTAAATTTTTTTACACTACACAACTAAATTCTATGCACCTTTCTGAAGGAAATGATAATTTGTAGTTGTGTTTTGCATAATATTACTATGTTTGGTGATTTTTTCATTAGGCAAAACATTTTCCCTTTTTTCGTAAAACAATTTTTTTTTTGAAAATGTAACATATTAATTTTTTTTAAAAATATATTCACAAATATTATACAAAACTTTTGTATATCTTGAAAAAAGGTGGTAAGCTATTGATTTTGGTTGATAGAGGTTTTTCTGAAAAATGTTAATTTCATTTTTTGACACCTAACATACTTACTCCAAAACCATTTCACACACACACACACACACACACACACACACACACACATATATATATATATACACACACACACACAGATAAATTCTACGCATCTTTCTGAGAAAAATGATATCCTATAAGTTAGGTTTTGTATAAAAATAATATATTTTATTAATTTTTAAACAAACGAAGAGAATTTAACATCCGCCAGTTCAAAAGTTAAAACATATGATCTCAAATTTCTCAAAAGCAGTAAACTAACAAAACATTTACAAATTTTAATATTTTGCTTTTATATTAAAAAGATGATGATCAAAGGTAATTTTTGTATTTCACTACAATCATCATAAGTTTCATAATGGCACTAAAGCTTATAGTCTAGTCAAATTGTCATTGTTCAGAAACATTTTTCAAAGCAATATTTTTATTTTTTTTAATCGATTGATTGGGGTTGCAGATTAAGGGAAAAATAATGCGCCTCCCCAACAAGTGGTACAAGACTCTTAAAATGGGTAAATTGGCCAATTTTTGTGTTTGTTAGTTTCCCCCTCCCCATTTATTTCAGATGAAAATTAAATCAGTCTAAAAATTTCAATTAAGGATTTAAAAATGAAGAGTTTGAGCTTGGTTGAGTGTAACCTTAACCAACTTTAACCTGAGAAATCGGCTATTTTTGGTCAGTTTTCTAGATTTAAAAAAAAAAAAAAATCACTTTTTTCACACAAAAAACGTTTTTGGTTTTTTTGCGCTATAAACTCCTGAAACATCTTTTATGAGGTATCCAATCATAAAGTTAGCCATTTCATGCCAATTTAATGTCAACTTTTTTGATCCTAAGTTGTTGCTTAGACTCTAAGCTTTGATTTGAGCCCCTATAGAAGTCATTTTGACCATTTAAGCCAGAGAAATGGTAATTTTTAATTCAACTTTTGCATTTTTACATAAAATTTCACATTTTTTGATAAATGAAATGTTTTTGAGTGCTGATATACTTTAATTCACAAATATTCATAGACATACGGTATATAAAAGAGATCATAATAATATTTTTAATGATATTAGAAGACATTTGGACCAAAAAAATCGTAATTTTAAGTTCTTTTTTACCTAAAATTTTCGCATTTTTACAAACAAATTAACTTTTTCTTTCTTTTTTTTTTAATATATAATTTATGAATTTTGAATAAAGTCGAAGAATAAAGATAATTTGAAAAACCAGGAAGAGGGATTTTAAATCAATAGTTACAATATAAAATCAGTCCTTTTTATTACTTTTAGAATTTACAAATGTAATTTAATTAATTTTCTTGGTGAAAACAATGGAGTTTCACAATGAAGACTTTCTGAGTAACAACAAAAATAAGAAACTTCTGATTGAAGCTGTAAGACAAAATTATTTAAAAAAATAATACACACACATTAGTGGCAGAAGAAGACACAGATTTATTAATTGTCCTAATAATTGAAAATCAGCAAATGCAAATACTAGGATATTTATTCTAGGCAAAGATGATGACCTATTGATAATAATGAGACATTTTTCAACCTAAAATTGCAATATTAAAAAAAAGCCAAGAAAGGTATATCTTGTCCTGTGCACCTCAACAGTTTAAAATATTTGCACACGCTTTTACTGGATGTGACACCACTTCTGGCTTCTTTGGCCGAAGCAAATTAAAATGTTCTAATATTCTTAATAATAAACAACATTTACAAGAGGCTGGTAAAATTTTCAAGAAGCCAAATGCCAATCATCAACAGATTTTTGAAGCTTCTGTCATTATGGTACTAAATCTATATGCGACTGAGAAATTATTGGAATCAAATTTACATACATTTTGCTACTAATTTTACAACCAAATGAAAACAATTAATTAAATTCACTAACACCAACAGAAGGGGCTGTACAACAACATGGGTTACGAGTTTATTTTCAGTGCCAATATTGTATGGGAAAATGTTTGGATCCAACTAAATATGGCTGGAGTAGACAAGGTGAAATTTTAGACCTTTATTTTTTTTTAATTCAGTGCTAATCCCAAAAGACATTCTTAAAAAATTTAATTGTGCCTGTATAACTGCATGTGGAAAAAGAAAATTGTTTAAAGTGCAATAAAATTTACAAAAAATGTAAAAGGATTAACTGCAGTAAAAAGAAGAACAGATCACAGATGAAATTGAAAGCAGTACTGATTCAGATGCATATTGTTTGCTATTAATAGTTTGCTGTTAGAGGGACAAGGGTTAAATCTGCAAGACGATGATGACAGCGTTTCTGACAATACTCTTGATGACATTGATAAAAACATAATATTTTCACCAAGAAAACTAATAAAATTACATTTGTAAATTCTAAAATTAATAAAAAGGACTGATTTTAAATTGTAACTATAGATTTGCAATCCCTCTTCCTGGTTTTTCAAGTTATTTTAATTTGTTTGTTAAAATTGTGAAAATGTTAGGTAAAAAGGAGCTTAAAATTACGATAGTTTTGGTTCAAATGGCCTAAACGTCTTCTAAAGTCATTAAAAATGTTAGTTACTATAAGTTTTATACATTTCTATGAATATTTGCGACTTCTATAGAGACTCAAATCAAAGCTTAACCCTTAGCACGCTGAATAACAATTTAGGCTATTTACTCATAACGTGCTATTTAGGAATTTTTTTTTTTTTTGTAAATGTTTAGTTCTATTTGATTTTGGGTTCTTACAGATATATTTGGTAAAAAAAAGGTAGATTTGCTTTAAATTTTTTTTACAGATTAAAACAAGAAAAAATACCTAATTTCACATTTTTTACCGCCCTATGAAACAGATTATTTATTTATTTTTTTTTATATTTACAAATAAATCATATTATTTTTTTAAATATAAAAGTAGGCCTACTATTTAATTCAAAATAACCTGAATTTCATCAAACAAATAAATTTTACTAAAACAAGATTTTGAGAAAAATCAACATACCGTATCAAAAATATCTTTCTACTCCTCGTAATAATTACCTACATTGAGGACATCAAAAAAATTACTGATATAGACTAAATATAGTCTACATATAAACACACAAACAATATTTGCCGATAATACTGTGTCCATAGAAACTGTCTATATTTCAAAATGTATTCTGTAGTTGAAAAAGATGCATTCATTATTTCATCGATAAATTGATCAAATCCATGGTAGTCAGGGTTTGCCATTTTTATAACTAGCCTATTTTACACAAAATAAAAATGTATATTATAATCTAAAATATAAATAATACGGCCTAAACAAATCAACAATGAACAGCTATAGCAGTGATAACGCTGACAAAACATTTCACAACTGACAGTTGTAGCTTACTAGAACGAGAAATCACGGTATACACGCTGGGACAGAGCACAAAATGGCGCCTGGTTGCTATAACAACCAAATAAAGTCCAACGACAGGTGATTGAGAACAAATACCGTAATGGGAGTGTCACTTTACACCAATAGGACATTTCCCTGCACTCTATTGGACTTTAAACGAATTAAAAATACCTGCAGAAGTCAAATAGTGTTGAATCGAGATATTCCGTCATGCACGTTACCAGTCAAGTTGAGGGTTACGTGAAATCCTGTCATACGCGTTGCCACGCCGCACACGCGCAATTATTTTTAATTTGAGTTTGCCCTTAATAACTTTGCGCGTATACGTGGACAAGAAATAGGAAATACGCTAACTTTCCTAAATCTTAAAAGATTGGTTTGTAATAAATACACTTTAGATAAAAAATACTAGCTCTAGTCAGACTCCCTCTCTTGGTCGTGTCGTTTGAAGTTATTTGGTCACACACAAGAAATAATAAACCTTATCAACTATCTTATTTTAGAGCACTGATTAACTTATGGTATAGGGTATTTAATTTAGAAATAAAAAGGAATTAAAACTTGAAAACTAAACTTTTTTTAATTTCAAAAAACAAAAACAAATTAATTATCTTTCTCCAGTTATTAAAATTTCAAACAAGTATATTATAAATATTTACACATATGATATTTTTTATATTTATATTGAAACGCTTTTATACCATTGTGAGAATAGGGAATATTCCTGAATGATTTTACTTTTACACTTTCCCCTGAATTTACTGTTAATTTTAATATTATTTATTTTAAAATTTTATTATTGGATTACTTTTATATTATTTATAATTTATATAGCTTGGTTATTTGTTACTCACAAATAATTATGATTTATCGCAGCTTTCCTCCTCGGTGGTTTAGGCCTTGGAATGAAGTCCTTGATCTTCTTTCTTCCTTCCTCTCAGGATCTCTCCTCTTCTTTGATGTAGAATGATTTCTTTCTTCAATCCCTTAGGATCCTTCTTCTTTAAATTATAGCGATTTATTACGGCCCGCTTACTGTACCGGAGTTGGTGATAACCGCCAACCGACTTGCTGCTTCTGCAGATCTATACGTGGTTCTCGGGTGACTACCTATACGCAACTGAATTTAATTTTTCTTCCCTCTACCTGGTACTTTTGAAATCGAAGTCAAGAGATTTACTCTTTTCTTTTTGACAACTTCGCTTCTCTGGTGCTTTAAAGGGTCCTTCTAGCTTGTAGAATCTTCTTTTATTTATTTAATTTAATTCCCACGCCTTCATTTTAATTAATCCACTTTAGTTTCGTAGATAATTAATTATTTAACTTTCCGTGCAATAAGTAATTGTATTGGTCTCGGTGGTGGTCGCATGACGTCCTCCCTCCAAGCTCGCTCCGTACTGTTTATTTAGACATTGCCGGTTCTTACAAGATTTAATTAAATTTTGTATGCAAAACTTTCAAAATGCTCTAACTTTGTAACCCATGGTCCGATTTTGGATTTCTGCAGCTCATTGGATTCCTGACCATCTTCTGCTTTCTCCCTCCTTTGAGTGGTTGTTCTAAGGTTCCTGGTTCTCCAGTTATCGCCTTCGCTAGTTTTTCCTTAATTATGAATTTTAAATTCTTCAAAATGATCCAAATTCGAATTTTCTTGGTTCCATCTTATTCGTCTGGTTCCCAAACGTCCAAAACTGATCTTCTTTCTTCTATCTTCATATCGGGCACGGTTCTGTGGCCTTTCCTATGTCTATCTCGAATTTTGGATTTGGCAACCCCCCTTTTTGGTTTTATGCCCTTTTCTCACATGGTATATTACAAAAACATATATACTACATCTTATTTAACATATATTTATTTCTGTAGAAACTTATTTCCCCCGATTTATTCATTTATTTTAATGTGTTTATTTTTGAGCCTTTTTCTTTAAAAATATTTAATTATATTAATTTATTGTTATTTAATTATTATTAATTATTTATTCTTTATTTTATCCCCATTTTAGATTTTCGAAATTTTCTAATTTGTGAATTTTAGCATTTTTTCTGCTACGTCTTTGCTCTATAACTTTTTCATTTTCTTAATTAAAACAATTCTATTAATTACATTATTATCATCTTTTTCTCCTCTACCCATTACATTAAAAATAACCTACTATTTTTATTTTTGAAAATATATTAAAATTTTACATTGTAGCCTTTCACGGCGCATAGCAACAGACAGAGTTTTGCAATATTCGACCAAAACCTGAAAAGAATTATCCTGTCGATTTCCCTTAGAATAATTCACTCCGCTTGGCTACCATTACTTTTAACATTGGCTAAGCCTGCAATTTATAAAATAATTATTTTAAATTATTTACTTCCTTCTTACACCCAATTTTCCTTTGATATCTCTTTATAACGTGTTATTTTACTTATTACTAATTATCAATTTACATATTTAGGCCTATTGGCTTCTATATACGGCTTTTAATGTTAGGCCTAATTATTCTAGTAATTAGCCCATTTGTCTCGGGTTTTTGCCCGTGGCAACATTCCCCCCATTTAAAAACTGATTTTACTTAGGCTTTTGGTGTGGAAAATCTGTTTTTTAATGTCTCCTGATATTCTAATTTTATATTGTATACATTAACTTATTCTAACATTTATTTTATTATTTTATCACTTACTTTTGGTAAGATCACTTATCCCATTTGTATTTTCTCCTAGCTAAATACATTCATTTACATATTACATAAAAAACATATATATTTTCAAATAGGTGTCCACATCTGCTGAAACACAATTATTAATTATTATATTATGATTACTTACTAATTATTAATTATATATAAAATGTAACAAACAACCAAGTTTTACTTAAGGGAACCCCAGGGCTAAAACCTATCTTTTTACTGTTAAACTCTCACAATGGCTAAAAAATATTTCTAATTATTAGGCCTTGCTACGAGTAAACACATTGATCCCTCCTTACGGTCAGCTGGTATCGAGTTTTGTATGCAGAGTTTGTTGACCTTCCTCAACCATCTGTTGTGCTACCCCAGGTTAGTTTTCCTCTCGCTCGATTGATTTGTTTACATTGTCCGCTGCTTGTATTTAATCTGTATGATTTTATTTCTATTGAATTTCTTACTAGGCTAAGCTTTTAATTTTAAAACATCTATATTCTAACACATTTATATTATATACATATTAATTTTTTCAACTTGGATTTGAATCGTTGTTCTAATTATAATTACGGCTCCACATAAGGTTTTAAATCTTTAACATCGTATACGCCCTTCGACCTTTGGGTGACCGGATCGTATATTTCATATGATTTTCTTCCTATTACATTTCTGACTTCATATGGACCTCCGTAAATTAACATTAATTTTTCTGTTTCGTGCCGCTCTGCGCTAGCACGATTCAGTTTAACATTTAACACTTTATCGCCGACTCGAAATCTTACTTCCCTAATATTTCGGTTCTTCTTTTCGGCGCGCTGATTTCCCTTCCTTCTAATTCGTTGCAGACAATTTTCTTTCTTGATTTCCCAAGTTTCTACTTGGCGAAGTGTGGCGTCTTGAGGAAAATACTCTTGCCATATATATTGCGGTTCGACGTTATGCTGTATTTGTCTTGGAGTATAACCGGTTGTTTCGTGGGGTGTATTATTTATTAACTCCTCAGTATACTCTAAATAACCCATCCACGTCGGTTGCGCATTGTGACAATATGTTCGCAGTATTCGGCCTATTTCCTTAATCACTCTTTCTGCCAGGTTGACTTGAGGGTGTCGAACAGGAATAAGTACATGTTCTATGTTCCTTTCATTTATCCACTCATTCCACCGGTTTGACGTGAATCCTCTTGCATAATCTGTCAGGAGTTTTCGCGGTTGGCCTTCCCGTTGAAAATAATCCTGCAGTTTATCAATGGTGTTATTTGTTGTCGGCGCTCGTACTGCGTACAATTTCACATATTTCGAAAATACGTCGATAACCACTAATATGTGCTGCATGTTGTATTGTCCTTTAGGTAATGGTCCTAGATAATCTATTGCCACTAATTGTCTAATATCTTCCACGATTATAGGCTTTGAAATCCCTTGCGAATATTTATTTGTATTTTTCGCCAATTGGCAAATTTGACATTTTTTAATCACATTTAAAATATTTCTCCCTGAATTTTTTATACTAAATGTTGGACATATGATACTTTGTAATTTATTTCGGCCTAAATGCCCATAAATTCGGTGCATTTCATGTATAAATGATTCTTTTATGTTCCCTGGCACGACTATTTTCCATTTATTTCGGATTAATTTATATAAAGTATTATCATGTATCCTATAATTTACAAATTGTTGAATATTAGTTATTATATTATTTAAGAAATTATCATTCCTTTGTTCCGCTCTAAAGTTCTGCATAATTTGTTCAAATACCGGCGTTTTATTTATTTTAAGTTGGCTGATTTTAACTTGTATTGGGTTATGTTTTTTCTTAGCCCCTTCACAATCATACATCCGGCTCACTATATCGCAGGGAATGTTTTCTTTTCCCGGACAATGGATTATATTTGCATTATATTCCTGTATAGCGAGTATCCATCGTGTTAATCGGGCATTAGCGAAGTTGCAAGTTCGCAAAAACTTTAATGCTTTATTGTCCGTTACAATTGTTAGCGGTGCGCCTAGAATTAAAGGCCTGAACTTTTTCAGTCCGTGTACAATGGCTAATAATTCCTTTTCACAGATTGTATAAAACTGTTCGGCATTTTTTAAAGTCCTGCTTACAAATCCTATTACTTGCATTTGTCCCTGATTATCTAATTGATATAATTGACTTGCGATAGCGTGTTCGCTTGCGTCAGTCTGCAAGTAAGTGCCTTGGTTTTCTATTGGGTGCATAATTGTTACGGCTTCTTTAAACAATCCTTTAACATTTTCAAAAGCAATTTCCCTCTCGGTATCCCATTTCCATGGTACATCCTTTTTTAATAATTTTAACAAAGGTTTCGTTGCTTCCGCGTATTTTAAACTAAACCTTGAGTAATAGTTAACAAAACCTAGGAACGATTGTAATTTCTTTTTGTTACTTGGCCTTGGAAAATCCCGTATTGCCTGTAACTTTTCGGGATCCGTACTAACGCCTTCTTTCGAAAACACATAGCCTAGAAAGTTCACTTTCTCCTGGCAAACTATTGTTTTAGTTGGGTTGATCGTTATGTTTCCTTCTTTGAATTTTCTGAAAATGATTTCCAAGTGTTCTAGGTGTTCTTCGTACGATTCGGACATACATAACAAATCATCCACATACCCTAAAGTGAATTCATCCACTTCCTTGCCTAGCGTTCTGTCAATAGTCCTTACTAAAGCTGCTAGAGAATTTTGAAGGCCGAATGCCATAACTTTGAAATTGTATACTTTGTTGTCATACAAAAATCCAGTATATTTTTTCGACTCGTCGTCTAACGGAACTTGCCAGAAACTCGTAGTTAAATCAAACTTTGTTATGAAACGCTTATTCCGACCTTTCTGTAATATCTCCTGTATTGGCGGAGCACTCTCATAATCCGGTTCAATTATTTGATTTAATTTCCGTGCGTCTAAGCATAGTCTTATTTTTCCGTTCGGCTTAATTACCACAACCATTGGGTTTATGTAGGCCGTTCTGGATCGCTCTATTAGGTCTAATTCTAGCATCCGGTCGAGTTCTGCCTGCACTTGCTTCCTATAGTTAATTGGTATGGGGTAATTCCTATTTACATACGCCGCGTTTTCTTTCACTTTTAAGGTATGAACATATTTATTCGATCTACCCGGAATTTCGCTAAATACCTCACCGTACTTATGCATTAATTGTAAGACTCTATTTTCCTGTTCTTTATCCAAAATACTATTTTTCCCGCAGTTTTGAAAAATGTCCTCTTCAACGCCTATTTTTCCAATACAAATTCTTTTTCGGGCCTTCAATTTTACTCTGGGTTTGTTTCCAATCCTGTTGGCTCCTAACAATTTTTTTCGTAGTTTATTAGTTTTAATTATATTTTTCCTTCTGTTTAATTTTACTCCATTTTGGCTGGCTTGTATTTTATTATTTTTGAATTTATATTTCTTACTTTGGCTTGTTTTTATTAATTTATAATTTTCTAACTTTGTTAGCTCAGGCTCGCCTTGCGATTGCCCTACATTCCGGCTCTTTCGTGTTAATTTTGTGTCAACTCGTACTTTTTCCAACGTAGTTAACTGTTTAAGACTCGGTATCTTTTTCAACCTATCGCCTTCAAATTTATATTGGCGGTCCTGCGTCCTTTTCGCTAGGAACCCATTAGTTAAATTTGTATTTTGTTTAACACTCAACCCCTTCTCCCGTTTTTTCACCTCCGGTCTGTCACGTTCGGTTTTGTCTCGTTCGGTTTTGTCATAATCGGTCTGGTCTCGTCCGTTACCCTGGTTTTTACTTTTCACTCGGGTGTTAGTGAATAATGTATCAGCCCCATTACCTCGCTGGTACAGATTTGAGCCTCCGATTTGCCTAATTATTTTATTTTTCAACAAATCCCGTTCATAGTTTTTGGTGAACTTTTGTGCACTGCTCAATCTCATTTTATCTAAACCTATTAACTTTTCTCGGTTCTGCTGCCTGATTAGTTTGGTTTTACTTTCGCCTTGAACCGCTGGTTCTGTAAAATCTAATTTAATTTCCTGCCCTTTAATTTCAAAAGTTATATGTTTATATTCCATATTTATTTTTGCTTTCCATTGATTCAACAGATTGCATCCTATTATTACTGGTTTGGTTAATTTAGGCACTATAAGAAATATCCCATGGACTGTCCTATTAGCTATGGTGAATGGTAACATTATTTGTTTCGCGATTTTTTGCCTCCTTCCTTTTATCGCGGTCACGACTTCTACATTAGCCACCGTTAGTTCCAGGAATTTATGTCCTTTCGCCTTCAATTGTTTTAAATATTCCTCTTGAATGACCGACCATTGGGCACCGGTATCTATTTCTACTTCCACGGAATTATTAAATATTTTACCGTCGATCGTTGGACAATATATTTGTTCGGTTTTTATGTTTAATTCCCCCGGCTCTTCCAATAACTCTTCCCTCATGTCAAAAGAAATATTTTGCAATTTTATTTGCAACCTACTATACTTTTTTACGTTTGATGAATTTAATTTGGATTGTTGTTTGACTTCGGTTCCCGAATCCGATTCTATTTTCCGTTCCTGGCCTATTTTCCTATTTTCCGGGACCCTATAACCTAGTTTTTTGGACTTGGTTTAGGAACACTCGAATTGGTAGGATTGGGTTTTGTGGGTGTTGGGTGTTGGCTTGTGCTAGGTCTATCACCATAGGATCGTTGGTAAGGGTTCCTAGGAAGGTTAGCTGAGTCCGTGGCTCTTGCCTGTGTCCTATCAGGGTTCCCGCTCGTTTTTGTCCTTCCGTCATTCTCCATGGCTTCGAACGCCCTTAACAACTCGATCGCTTCCTCGAAACTCTCACTCGGTCTTCCTACGCTCGCCACTTGAATCCTTGAATCGAAATGCCGCAACAATCTATTTATCACGAATTTTTCGGGTATCGCGGGATCTAAAAATGTCGCCTTTTTCACCATTTTGCAAAAATACTCGACGCGTGACATCGATCCTCGATCGTTGTATCTCCCGTTTTCGATTTGGTTTCGGAGCATCTGTTGCTCTTGATATCCCCAAAAATTATCAATAAATTTAATTTTAAATTCTTCGTAGGTGGTACTCCCCCTCTTTACTATTCCCCACCAATCTAGAACTGAACCTTTAATTTGTTTTTCTATTATTTTTAATTTGTCTTCCCCCTCTAAATTCGGGTCGATTTCCGCAAAATGCTCCTCCATATCTTTAATAAACTTCATAGGGCTACCTCGCGCATTTCCCCAAAATTCAGGTAATCTAATCTGTTCTCCTGGACTTGGATGAACATACACTACTCTTTCTTCTGCGCCGCCTATCCCTCGTGACGCGCTAATGTCTTTAACTTTTTTCTCTAATACTTTCACTGATAATTCCACTTTCTTTCCTTGAATTATATTTTCTTCGATTTTCTCTTTATTCTCCCTATCCGCAATTTTTAAAATTTCTATATCCTCTCTAATTTCGGCTATTTGCACCTCGCCTCGGTCTACTCGGCCGTGGATTAACTCGATACTTTCTTTTAGCTCGTTTTTTAATCCGCCTACCGCTGCTAAGATTTCCTCGCTATTTTTTCGCTCCCGTTCTTCGCGCTCCCTCTTTTCCGCTTTGCGTTCTTGTTTCTCGGCTAATTCTTTCGCCTCGCGTTCCTGTTTTTCCGCTAACTCTTTCGCTTCGCGTTCTTGTTTTTCGGCTATCCGCTCTTGTTTCTCGGCTATCCGTTCTTGTCTTTCACTCGCCATTAGCCTCATCATTTTTTGGATATCCGACTCCTCATTCTTTTTCGGTGGGTCCGGCATTATTCCAATTTGTTTATTTTTTGTTTTCTAGTGCAATTAATTTAATTATTGGTCGGTTAATTAATTCTCTATAGTGATAACTGTCCGTACGTTTTTTCGACTATTTATAAATATTTTAAACTTTTAAAATTATTTATATCGTCGAGCCAACGCGTTCTGGGCGCCACTTGCCACGCCGCACACGCGCAATTATTTTTAATTTGAGTTTGCCCTTAATAACTTTGCGCGTATACGTGGACAAGAAATAGGAAATACGCTAACTTTCCTAAATCTTAAAAGATTGGTTTGTAATAAATACACTTTAGATAAAAAATACTAGCTCTAGTCAGACTCCCTCTCTTGGTCGTGTCGTTTGAAGTTATTTGGTCACACACAAGAAATAATAAACCTTATCAACTATCTTATTTTAGAGCACTGATTAACTTATGGTATAGGGTATTTAATTTAGAAATAAAAAGGAATTAAAACTTGAAAACTAAACTTTTTTAATTTCAAAAAACAAAAACAAATTAATTATCTTTCTCCAGTTATTAAAATTTCAAACAAGTATATTATAAATATTTACACATATGATATTTTTTATATTTATATTGAAACGCTTTTATACCATTGTGAGAATAGGGAATATTCCTGAATGATTTTACTTTTACACTTTCCCCTGAATTTACTGTTAATTTTAATATTATTTATTTTTAAATTTTATTATTGGATTACTTTTATATTATTTATAATTTATATAGCTTGGTTATTTGTTACTCACAAATAATTATGATTTATCGCAGCTTTCCTCCTCGGTGGTTTAGGCCTTGGAATGAAGTCCTTGATCTTCTTTCTTCCTTCCTCTCAGGATCTCTCCTCTTCTTTGATGTAGAATGATTTCTTTCTTCAATCCCTTAGGATCCTTCTTCTTTAAATTATAGCGATTTATTACGGCCCGCTTACTGTACCGGAGTTGGTGATAACCGCCAACCGACTTGCTGCTTCTGCAGATCTATACGTGGTTCTCGGGTGACTACCTATACGCAACTGAATTTAATTTTTCTTCCCTCTACCTGGTACTTTTGAAATCGAAGTCAAGAGATTTACTCTTTTCTTTTTGACAACTTCGCTTCTCTGGTGCTTTAAAGGGTCCTTCTAGCTTGTAGAATCTTCTTTTATTTATTTAATTTAATTCCCACGCCTTCATTTTAATTAATCCACTTTAGTTTCGTAGATAATTAATTATTTAACTTTCCGTGCAATAAGTAATTGTATTGGTCTCGGTGGTGGTCGCATGACGTCCTCCCTCCAAGCTCGCTCCGTACTGTTTATTTAGACATTGCCGGTTCTTACAAGATTTAATTAAATTTTGTATGCAAAACTTTCAAAATGCTCTAACTTTGTAACCCATGGTCCGATTTTGGATTTCTGCAGCTCATTGGATTCCTGACCATCTTCTGCTTTCTCCCTCCTTTGAGTGGTTGTTCTAAGGTTCCTGGTTCTCCAGTTATCGCCTTCGCTAGTTTTTCCTTAATTATGAATTTTAAATTCTTCAAAATGATCCAAATTCGAATTTTCTTGGTTCCATCTTATTCGTCTGGTTCCCAAACGTCCAAAACTGATCTTCTTTCTTCTATCTTCATATCGGGCACGGTTCTGTGGCCTTTCCTATGTCTATCTCGAATTTTGGATTTGGCAACCCCCCTTTTTGGTTTTATGCCCTTTTCTCACATGGTATATTACAAAAACATATATACTACATCTTATTTAACATATATTTATTTCTGTAGAAACTTATTTCCCCCGATTTATTCATTTATTTTAATGTGTTTATTTTTGAGCCTTTTTCTTTAAAAATATTTAATTATATTAATTTATTGTTATTTAATTATTATTAATTATTTATTCTTTATTTTATCCCCATTTTAGATTTTCGAAATTTTCTAATTTGTGAATTTTAGCATTTTTTCTGCTACGTCTTTGCTCTATAACTTTTTCATTTTCTTAATTAAAACAATTCTATTAATTACATTATTATCATCTTTTTCTCCTCTACCCATTACATTAAAAATAACCTACTATTTTTATTTTTGAAAATATATTAAAATTTTACATTGTAGCCTTTCACGGCGCATAGCAACAGACAGAGTTTTGCAATATTCGACCAAAACCTGAAAAGAATTATCCTGTCGATTTCCCTTAGAATAATTCACTCCGCTTGGCTACTATTACTTTTAACATTGGCTAAGCCTGCAATTTATAAAATAATTATTTTAAATTATTTACTTCCTTCTTACACCCAATTTTCCTTTGATATCTCTTTATAACGTGTTATTTTACTTATTACTAATTATCAATTTACATATTTAGGCCTATTGGCTTCTATATACGGCTTTTAATGTTAGGCCTAATTATTCTAGTAATTAGCCCATTTGTCTCGGGTTTTTGCCCGTGGCAGCGTGTCTAAGGTTAAGAGTCTAAGCAAGAACTTAGGATCAAAATATTGATAAAAACTTCGATTGAACAAAATGGTTAAAAAAAGGCTTCGATTAAATTTTGTTTTAAAAAAATATGACTAATATTCATTTATTGAAATTGACATTAAATTGTTACAAAGTCAATAAAATTATTGTAAAAGTATAACCTTTTGGTTTTTCATTTCCTGAAAGAGTAAAATATTTTATATTTGTAAATGTCAACACCCAGTACCAAATACAAAATGTAATGTAAGCCTAAAAAGAGTTATACAGTAATTAAAAATATTTACATATAGATAATTATTTCAAGAGAAAAATATATGACCTAGAATGGGAATTGAACCAAGGATCTTTGGCTTTACGTTCCAATGCTCTACCAACTGAGCTATCCTTGATCACTTCCCAGTATAGGAATATACTTTTCATTTGACTTTTTTGCTGCAATTTTTGAGTTACAACAGATCAATCACTTCGATAATGACATTGAAACTGATGTGTATACTTTGCTTACAGTTTTTACATATGTATTTAATTATTTTAATATGTTGATTTTAACGCTTATACATTTTTTTACCAAGCTAGTATTATTAATTAAATAATTAATTCAAGTATAACCTTAAAGTTTTTCATTTCCTGAAAGAGTACACCAACGTCCCAATCAGCGAGACTATTGCCATTTTGAGGGATAACCTGATTAAGAATTCTTCACTCACGAGAGTTGCAATACATGAGCTCGTTTCAATAATAAACAGTTTTAAAACAAAACTGTTTTAAATTCAACAACCAATTTTACATTCAGAAGGAGGGTTTAGCCATGAAATCCCCTTTATCTGGTATCCTTGCAGAGTTATTCTTGAACCACATCGAGAACAAATATCTCTGGTCTGAAAAGAATCAAAATAGGCCAAAAATAGTCTTCTATTACACATATGTAGACGATACTATAGTACTTTTCGATGGCAACTTCGAATAAACTTCAATTAAAAACTCTTCTTAACTTCCTAAACACAATGCATCCAAAACTCCAATTCAAATAACAAATAACAATTTAAACTTTTTAGACCTATCAATTTCAAAAATAAACAATAGTTTTAATTTCAACAACTATAGAAAACCTACCACAACAAACCAGACTATACACGCTTCTTCCCATCATCCACTTAATATAAAAATGGCAGCTTATAATATTTTCGTTCACAGGCTAATCTCAGTACCTCTAGACAAGGAGAAGTATGAACACGAAGTAAACATAATAAAACACATCGCAATATCCAATGGGTACAAGAGCTTAGATATCGACAAACTCATCAGGAAACATACAAATAAGAAACCCATTATTAAAAAGAAATAACAAACTTACATCTCAATAGAATATGGATCAGCATTGAGTCATACTCTAAAACACAGACTAGCTAAAGAAAACGTAACCATTGCTTTCAATACGTCAAATAAACTATCCTATTTTTTAAATAACCCAATAAGACATAAATAATGACAAACATGATAAGACTGGCACATACAAGATCACTTATCCCAATTTTTATATAGGACAGACGGCCCGTTCTTTCAACAAAAGATTTACGGAACACTTGCCTAAGACGACTTTATATACAAACTCTGCTTTCGGTGAACATCTTATCGACAAAAACCATAAATACACGGCTATCCAATTTAATATGGAGATATTACACTTTTGGAAAAAAGTAAGTACATAAAAAAATTGCAGTAAAAGCAAAGTCAAGTGAGAAGTATACACCTATACTGGGAAGTATCAAGGATAGCTCAGTTGATAGAGCATTGACAAATAAACCCAATGTCCAGGTTTCAATTTCTAGTCTAGGTCAGTATATTTTTCACTTGAAATAATTATTTAATTAATAATACTAGCTTGGTAAAAAAAAATCTATAAGCGTCAAAACAATAAATTAATATAATTAAATACATACTGAAACGGTTTGGGTTTTCCACAAAAATCGTTCCAAAAACTAAATTTTAGTTAAAACATAATAAATATCAAGAATACATAAATAAATGGTAATATCTATAAATAATTATTAATGTGTACAGAAAAAGTTAGTTTAATATGAAGGAAAGTAGAATTATAAAAGTTTTGCCAATTCCACCAAAATCGTTCCAAAAACAAAATTTTAGTTAAAACATAATAAATATCAAGAATACATAAATAAATGGTAATATCTATAAATAATTATTAATGTGTACAGAAAAAGGTAGTTTAATATGAAGGAAAGTAGAATTATAAAAGTTTTGTCAATTTCATTAAAAAATGAAACGTTCAAAGCAAAGGAAGTGGGATGGGGCGAGCTAACATGAGCCAACAGGTCCAGACTGGACTACTAAATAATCTGATTCAACTTGTTACAAAAATTATTCACATGCAATCTCCTATGTTAAATTTTAAATTGTTTAAATTTTGAATGTAAAAGCATATTATGATAAAGAATAACTGGTTAGCAAAGGAAATGCAAGAAAATATTTATTAAACCGAATAGTTTAATAGTTATTGCAAAAAACATGCATAGACAAAAAACTAAAATTTTGTCTAGATAATAAGTTATTTTTTTTATAATGGAAATAGGTTAAGGATATGTGACGCATAATATAATGATACCAAAATAAGTACATATATAATTAATTGGGGGGAGGGGGGTTTGACCATCGAAAAATCGACAAAGTTCAACAATGAATAACTGATAACAAAATGAAAATAAATGAAAAACGTAAAGAATTCCTTCATTTCTAAGGCAGAGGCTACTAAAACCAAAAAGAAGAATTAAGAAATTCCGAACTGATCAAAAGTTAGTTAAAGAAAAAATCACGTAAAACGAAAAAGGGCACATCTTAGAAAGTTATCCTACAACTTTAAATCAAAGTTGTATGGAAACCAGAAGTCAAGAGGAACAAAATGACATTTACAGATTTCCAGAATTCCTGTTAGAACCAGAGATATGGGAATTTTCAAGAAAGTTTACAAATTAAATTCCAGAAAACCAGACATTACAGGAATCAACCTGCAGTAACCCCTATCACACAATTGGGGAGGAGTCAAGTGTTTAGATTTTGCAAAAGCAGTGCTGGCAACCCATGTACAAATAAACTAAATAATAATTAGTTAATCAACAACTAATTAAAGTAAACGAACATTAAAATAACCAAAAAGGTTATAATAAAAACTAACTAAAGTGAAATCTTGAAGAAATAAACCAAAGTAATCAACTTTAAACGTCATAAGTCAAAGGGAATTGTTCATAGAAATGGGTACCAGTGGAACAGGGAATAAGTTTTGGAGGTCCATTTCAACAGAATTTTTCTTCGGTCTTTATCAAGCTTCTGGTAGGAGAACAACTCTCTATACAGCTCCTAGAAGGAGAACAACTCTTTATCCAGCTCCTAGAAGAAGAACATCTCTAACCAGCACCAGGAGGAGAGTCATCTACAATCATCTTTAAGTGATCAGCACAATACCGATAGTTTTATTGGAAGCGACCTGGCATAGCAAAGCAACCAACAACAATGGTATAGCAACCAACAAACAGCAACACTGTTTTGTTAATGGTATAGCAAGATACAACAAACAGCCACACTGATTCAAACTTGGACTTCATCTTTAAACTTTTCGACTACAAGATCTTCAAGCTGTAACCATTCAACTTTAACAACAGCACAACCGATTTCAACGTAACTGAGGACTGCTAGCTGACATCAACTAGACTTCAACCTTCACCAGAACAACTGTAATCAGCCTAGCCTAACAGGAGCCGAAAACAGCTATAAATATGTTTACAAGGTAACGCAGTTATGATTTTGAATAAATATTCACTTTGAAATAAAAAATAAATTAAAAAACTTTCTGGGGAAAATTATCAAATTAAAATTCTTTTTTTATTTTATATATGTACTTTTTAAAGTCAATGTGTTTTTAATTTTAAAGTAAGTTTGATTTTAATATTTAGTAAAGATATATTCATTTTAATAATAATTAGCGAAATAATAGTCACTGATATTTATGTTGAATTTTTGTAATGTTTTAAAACTAAGAAAATTTATGATTTAAAATCTTGATTAATATAAAGAATTAAAAAAGGAATTTTTAATTAAAATATAAATTTTATTTCTGGATAACATTTTGTTGTGTGGATTTTAAACTAACCCTATGTGGTTTTAGCTTAAAATTAAGTGTGTTTTTTAAAATAATTTGTGCTCTCATAAATTTCACAATTTCAAATAGATTCTGCAAAATAACTCTTTCAAATGACACTCCCTGAGAGTGAGTTTTAAAGTTAAAGTAATAAGAGAAAAAAGAGCTAGTTTTGATTAAACAATAAAAGTAATAAAGGAATTTTAAAGTAATTCCTAACATCTAAGAATAAATACTAAAGACAGTATTTTATTCTTGAGGCATTGTGGTGTTTGGCAGAATAAGGACGTTAATAAATAATTTATCAAGCAGTTCCCCAAAGGTGGGACTTGAATAAAATTAAGGGTTTATTGGAATTGTGTAGCATTAAGTTCAAATTCCCATTTACAACCTTCTGTTGTGAATAACGTCAAAAGAAATAAAGGGTTAAAGCAAACATCACACTGTTTCAATACGTAAAAGCTGTAACCCGAGTATACAGATCCGTTTCAATGTTTTATCGAAGTGATCGATCTGTTGTAACTAAAAAAGCAAAAGCAAAGTCAAGTGAGAAGTATACGCCTATACTGGGAACCGATCAAGGATAGCTCAGTTGACAGAGCATTGACAAATAAAGCCAATGTCCTGGTTTGAATTCCCAGTCTAGGTCTGTTTATTTTTCACTTGAAATAATAATTTAATTAATAATACTCGCTTGGTGAAAAAATTTAAAGCGTTCAAAATAATAAATTTACACATAATTTGAAGAAAACCGAATTATCAAAGCCATCCAAAGAATTATAACAAAGCGTAGCTAAATGTTGATTATTTAAACAGCTGATTTCAAGTTATTATTAAATTTAATCTGAGATTTTGTTTACATTGTTATTAAAAACAAATGCATTTATTTCTGCACTGTGTCAGCTGTAGTAGATATGCTCATGCAGTATTATATATTTTTTAAATATCTTGGTGTTCAATGTTCAATGTTTTATATCTCAATGTTCAATAAAAGCATGCAGTTTTAAGTTTCAGACATTCAAGATGGCTTTTTATTATTAATAATCATCCTACAACCAACACAATAAATATATCTAGTTTTAATATAGAACTACAGAATAATACATCAGCCACTATAACAAAATAAAACTGTTTAAAAATTGCATTCTTTCCTTACCTAAAAATATTTGCCAACGAAAACCTTTGTCTATTGTAAGGTGTAATAATACCAATAGAGTAGTCTTTACTTTTATCTGTGTTGCGAATAGTCCATACAATATTTTGGATTATAAGTGTTTCACCAATATTGAGTTCCCTGAAACAATTCAACAAAATAGAGTAAGAGTCTAACACAATTATTCAGACTTCAACAAATACTTTTAAATTAAGATGTCAATTTACAAATTCTAGACCCCTGTTTTATTCAGCCCAATCAATACTTATGGATTTCATAAAAATAATATAGTATATATCTCAATATTAAATAGTACTTACATTTAGTATTTGATGCATTTGAAAATCAACCTATTTATAATGAATTTTTAAAGTAACATTGAGAGATATTGAAAATTGTCTATATAGATACATTAGTTAGGGGTCAGTGAAGTTCCGAATTTGTGGATTGGATCATTTCTTGTTATACGAGTATACCCAAGCTCAGTTCGGTCAATTACCTCAGATTAACATAAATCGGATATTTTTCACTGTACTAAGAATCTTTTCTTGCTTATTAATATAGTTATTCTCAAACCTTTTCCCTCAGTTCACCTTACTATCATTTGGCTCCCTAGATGGTGGATACAAGTTTTTAACTTTCTTACATAACTTGATATGTGATAAGTCCAAAACTCAGAGTATGCTAGACTTTTTTTTATAGATATATCTTTTTGAGCCTCCTAAGTTCAAAAAAATATATTATTATTTTAATATAATGTTTGTCTAGAGTGCTCAAGAGCCTAAATGTATGAACTGATTTAAAAAAATTGGTATGTGAGTATATTTTGACCAAATCTCATATCTTTTTTAACTTCTAACATTTTGTAAATTTTTTTTGTTTCATAGCATTGTAACAAGATGAGCGATTAAAATGCGTTTTCGTAATATTATTTTTCTTTCAAAATATTAAAAAAACTATGAAGTTTATTGCAAAAAACACCGTATACGAAATTAAAGTACATTAAAGTCTGAATAAAAATGGTCTCATACCTTTGTTTGCCACAGTCAATGGTTGCCGAGATAAGAAGGGGTAAATTTAATTTAATTTCTACAATCTCTGTAATCTACAATCTATAAATATTGCTTAAAACACTTTGAAATCAGCTGAGTTTAGCTAGAAATCCAGTAATTCATCAGCTAGTACTTATGCATTATAATGACGGGTGGAGGGAGGGATAATATCTATATACACTTGAGTCCTGCTAGTCCGAACACGGGTAATCCGAACGTCCGCTTAATACAAAATTTTTGTAAATACTGTGCACTAATAAAAAAAATAAAGTTTATGTAATTAAAAGACAAAAGATAATAGGAAAGGTAAATAAAGTTGTAACGAAATGAAAACAAAGTAATAATTTGAAGAATACAAATGTTTTGTTTAACACGTTAGCTACCATATCGGAAATTAAGGTGAATGTATATGCAGCGTTTCGGCATGATCGGACCGATAAAGTCACTGACGTAATGTTTTGTTTTGTGGCTCACAGTTCGATAGTGCAGCAACCTATCGGCCAATTTTGGTATTCTCTGGATTGGGTAAAGACGTATGTTAGACGTAGTATATTGTATGCTTTAATAACCGTTACCATGGTTACTCCATATAATAATAAAATCGGTGGATATTTTCACTTTTTTGTCGGCACGATCGGTCCGATTAAAAATTTTACAAAAACATTTTGATTTAGTAAAGAATAATTCACAAAGAATACAGTTGTAAAATAAATATATGTATTTATAAAATAAATATTAGACAAATAAAATAGTGAGCGTTGCCAACATAAAGAAATGAAATAGCCCGTTTAGATTTTTTTTTTTAAACACGAAAATTGCCTTGGTCCGATCGGACCTAAACGTTATACTACGATTAATATTAAAGCCGAAAAATTGCATTTTGGTCCGATCGGTCTCGAAACTATATATGCATAAATATAAATAAAATTAGTAAATACTATTGCCTTATATTATTTAACATAGGTAGATGCAAAAATAATAATGGAAAAATAATTTGGTAATCGTGGCACTCCAGACAAGAGTATCGTATTAGGCCTTGGCAGCTAACGTGTTAATGTGAAAAGAATAAACTTACGTAACTTAGAAAATACAGTAAACAAATGAAGAATTGATAGTTCAGCTATTGAACATAAACTCCATCATCGTCTTTTGTTGAAGTTTTGACAGTCCATTTTTTGCTGCGTAGTTCTGCCATTTCCTCATGAACATCACATCTACGGGCATGGCAGTAGACTGTTGTTCCTAGTAGTGTAGGGTGAGGTCAAGCGCAGCTGCTGCCTCATTGTGCAACACTTTCTCCTCTCCCCTGCGCACCCAGGTTCATCATCGCTCCCTTCCTCCTCCTCCTCGCACTGAACTTTTTCTTGTGTCACGGCTGCGATGATTTCATCATCTGTCAAAGTCTCAGCACTATCGGCGTCTGCCGCCATACATTCATTCACGTCTGCTTCGACTGCATCCTCACAACCAGGAATATTCTGTACCAGCGGTATCAGGTTAACTGTGTCATTTTCGGTAGCGTATCTTCAAATTCTAAGGATGTCCATAGTTTTTTCCAAGACTTTCTTATCGCTCTAACCGTAACATTTTCCCAAGACTCAGCGGCCCAATAGACAACATCCTTGACGTTTGTATGCTTGATCTTTTGTACTAAAGGGATGATATCGTCTTCGATTAGAGATCTCAAAAACTGTTTTCAATACCTCAATTTAAGTGCCTGCAAAACTCCCAGGTCCATTGGCTCTAGTAAGGGTGTCACATTTGGTGGTAAGAAAGCTGCCTTTATTTTGCCACAAGAAAGCTCTTCGATATCTGGGTGAGAAGGCACATTATCGATCAAAAGATTAGAACGTGGGGGGGGGGCAGATCATTATCTTTGCTAAACTGTTTAACAGAAGGCGCAAATTGGTCATGGAACCATTATTTAAATAAATTACCTTCCATCCAGCCTTTTTTCAGGTTTCTATAAAAGACTGGAAGTGACTTCATATTGATGTGTTTGAAGGCTCGATACTTAGCACTTTTGTCTATCATCATGAGAGTTAGCTTATGGTTACCGTCAGCATTGGAACAAGCCATTAATGTTACACGGTCTTTACTCATTTCAAAACCCGGAGCTCGAGTTTCTTCTTTGGAGGCCAAGCTTTAAGTTGGAAGAGCCCTAAAATTGAGGCCAGTTTCGTCGGCGTTGTAAACTTGTTGGGGGGAATATTTCCCTTCAGCTATCAAAGTTTCAAACGTATTCAGGTAATCCTGCGCCGCAGCGTGATCAGAAGAAAGATGTTCTCCAGTGATAGTTAACTGACGTATCCCATGGCGCTTTTTCCATCGGTCAAACCAACCATTACTCGACGTAAATGGGTTTTCAACATTTAGTAGTGTGTTTAATTGTATCGTCTTTTCTTCGATATTCAAGAGTCGCTTCAGAAGACATAGTGCAATATTGTTGAAGCTTCGCACAATTTTTCTTCCAATCACATTCCAATCCAATTGTGGCTTTACCAATTTTGTCACACTTTTACCACTATCCAAAAGTTTTAAAGCTTCCAGCTTGTCTTTAAGATTCAACATGTTATGTTAACGTTTAGTAGCCATTGCACTTTGCTTTCATACTTCATAAACAAGATTCAATTAAAACTAGCTAGAGTAATTTAAATAAAACACTCGCACGACTGCACAGGTGACTGACCGCAGTACAAACAACAGCAGACTACGTCAAGGTTTTGCTATGATTTTGGCGCTTGAGCTAATAGTAGTGGGGAGGCAGACATACAGTCTCGGTTGGCAGTGTGTACAGTCCGTGTGCAGTATTGTCATGCATACAGTCCGCTTGCCTGCTCACATCACATCACAAAACTACACACAGTGGGCCAGTGTCCTGTCTGCAATGCACTGTGCATATTCTGTTACATGTGCATTTCTGTGTTGATTCTGCGTTTGAAAGAGTAAACAGTTTATTGATACTTGTTTTTGTGTATCATTCGTTCTTATTACAACACTACAGACCCATTCAGTTGCTTCGTTCTCTATTATTTAAATTATTTTGGCTATCCGAACAATTAGCTAATCTGAACAGTATTCGGTCCTACTTAGTTCGGATTAGCCTGACTCATATGTACAATCAATATGTATATAAATAGTATGTTAGTATTATAGAACGAAAACAATAAACTAGATTCAACTAATTTATAATTTAAGCATACAAAAAACCAAATTTCTAATTAAATTACATTATGTATATTAATTTATATTAGCTAGAAAATTAGGTGTTATTACTGCTCAATCATCAGTATGTACCCGAATCAATATCCTCAGGGTCCTCTTCCTCATGGAAGAGCAATTCTTTGACTCTCAAAGTTTCTAATGTATCTCCCAGTGCCAAGTACAAGCAATGAAACAGGGCCAAGTCCACATAAGCAGCAGTCTTGGATGTTGTGATCAGGCGCAAATGTCCAGCGATTTTTTTCTAACTTCATTTTAGTGGGTTTTTCTTCACAACATACCATTGCTGCACTTAAGATAAACTTTAAGTGAGTGTATTTGTGCTGCTGCAGAAGTGGAAGGAAGAACATCCAACTTGAATTGTGAGTTGTAACTTAATGGTATCATTTGGTTACATAGGGGCGAATAATGTGGGTATTGGAAGCATGTGGTCCCTTAAATTAATTAGCCATTATTGCAATTAACACTCCAGGTCTCCGATACACTAAGCCACTTATTAAGTGTTAAACAATTAATTATTATATCAAATATGCTAAACTAATGGTTACTTACGTATTAACAATTCTTAAGGGGAAACGTGGTCTGGTTTAAAGATAGTGTAACCATTGTCGGTCATAACTACCTCTGATACAATTACGGTTAAATTCGCGAGCGCTTAATTATCCATATTCCTGGGGGGTCTTTAGACACATCCAAATGGTCTTAGCCGACCATTGTTCCGGTTTATATGGACACGAAACTTAAAACAATCACCCGATTAGTCACTACGACTGTTCTCGTTCCCTGCCTGCCACACACTCCTCGCACAAAGGAGGTAATAATTCAAATTTATTACCCCTGCTGGCAAAAAGGAAAAAGAAAAACCATATGGTCTCACATTCCCCCCAGCAGAAAAAAGAGAGGGCCTACCCTATAAGGCAGGGTAAGGAAAGAGTTAGGAAATCTTTGACAAAGCTGGTATACGACAGGGTAATAATAAGCCACCAGAGCGGAAGACAACTAAAGAACCACCAATTTCGTGGGACGAATAGTGAAGGGCAGAATTTGAGATTAAATTTTGACAGATGCCAGTTCCGTTCTGAATTCACCTATTACACTCCCAGTATCTGATTTAAAGTTTATAGTGAAAGAGAAATAACAAACTCTTAATAAAGGTTTAGGGATGGAAAGGTGTAAGGGATAAGGTAATAATCTAATAATTGGTAACCGGTGAGGAAAAAGATGAAATAATAAAAAATTAAAAATTAAAATGTGATAAATAAGTTATGGGTCAGTACTGCAGCTCATTGGAAGTGACAGTTTGATTATTTTGATTTATGAAGTTTACTAGTGGGAGTGACAAGATAAAGGAATAAAGAGGGAATTTTTGTTTTTATTTTAATATTATTATTTTTTAACGCAGCTTACTGAAAATGAAGCGGGGTGGACCATTAATTGATTGTGATCGTAATTTCTTAATACATGCCTTTACTGATTGTTTCAGCGCTGTCAAACTCAAGCTGTAGATAACAAAAATTTAAGTTGAAGCACTGTGGGGGTTCAAGCTGAATTTGGTATTAGGTCTGAAGGTTATAGGAATGCGGTATTTAAAAAAATTGGTTGCAACCTGTAACCCATCACTACCACTGATTGTTATTTATAACCCTCTATTCGGTAGACGACCATTTTTGAGGTCATTCGGTGACGCATGGTTTATTCTAACGACCGGAAAACACGTATTTTGCAATACAACATTTCGCCCACTTAGAATCATCCTATCGCAATAAATAAAATACAGTTGGAAAAAGCTAATGTTCCGTAGATGCATAATCATGCAAAACCAAAAAAAAAAAAAATTTTAAAAACACCACAAAACGTTATAAATAATATTCCAAAAATTGCTGAAGTTCGCATAAATTTTATGCGTAAAATCAAAGATTTGAACTGAGCGGTTTTTTTAAAAGCGACGCCATTTTTTCCCATGTGATCACAAATTTATTTTTCTGTCAAACAGGTCGACCAAAACACTGTTTTGTAGATCACATCTTTTTGTTTCAACCTGTGGTTGTAAGCATGGGACATCTTCCAACCAAAATAAATAATAAATATTAAGTTTAAATAAAGTACAAGTAAAGTTAATGTAGTAATAATATTCAGAATAAATATTAGAGATAAATAAAAAAAGTGTAAAGTGTTCTAAAACAATGTAAAACATTGAAAGTTTAAATTTCAAACTGTGCGCGCCGATAAAGAATTAACAGACATGAATAAAGGAAATATGAAACCTGGAAAAACTTTCCATGAGTCAGCGAGCATTAGCTTTGCCAAGCAAGAGATGCAACGTCAAGCGAAAAGCAATTCGAAAGCCGAAGCCTTTTTCAGCCCATGAAAACGGAAAAATATCCCAGGATGCATTGCGAAAGCGTCTCTCTGGAACAAGGAAGAAGGAAGCGTTGCTAACTCAGTCTTTGTCAGGATCCTGCACGATATAGTCGTAATAGAAGTTGGCTGGACAGACTCGTTTTCAGTCCAAGATGGAAAATCTCCGTTAATAATGAAGTTAGAAGGACTCAAGGTTATGGACAATGGTTACTCGTGAGTAAAGTGTAAAATACTTGAGAATATAATTTCAACGATTTAATTTGGGAACATTTTAAGAACTTTGATTTTGAACAATAACTTGCACATGTATATTTTCTATATTTCACATAATTGTATGCTAATGATGTTTTTGTTTGGATAATAATGTCTTTGTTTTTGAGTAATATAATAAAGGGAAGGTTTCTTGTTTTAACTATGTCTGGCTAAGATAATTTGTGTTAACCTGTGCCACGTTGTATGAATAGCTGCTAGTACAAATGAATTTGATACCCTACCCTTCAGGTAAATAGTAATGAAGTTGTAAGAACGCAGACTTACAATTATAAATAATCTAAATTTTGTTTTAAAGTAATTGATGTTATTGAATAAATACATAAGTTAACTTCACTCCACTAACAAATGGCGCCCGATTCTACTTATCATTTCGAAAAAGCAGTTAGGATTATAGCGTGGTACAGGGTTATACACATTTCTAAAATGAAAATTAAAGTAAATTTACATAAAGAGATAATTGGAGAATATAAAAATATCATAATTGAGAATTTATAATTAATACAATTTAAGATGGAAACCGATGAAAATAACTTAGACGAATCCGGTTTAGGAGTTAGTTTTACCGAGGTAGAAAGCATGGCAGAGACAAATATATTAGAACAGGTTAAGTCGCCTAAAGATGATTAACCAATATCATTAAATGATCTGATAGGATTACTAACTAGTATGAAGGATGATATTAAATTAGATAGTGTGGCTAATATTAAACAATTAAGAGTAGAACTTAAAAACGATATGAAGTTAAATAATGTAGAAATTAATGTAAAGTCTGAAAATAATTTTAAGGAAATGAATGATAAATTTGATAATAAATTTGAAATAATGAAGGTAGATATGAATAATCAATCTGAGAAATGTGAGGCTAATTTTAAGCAATTAAAAGAAGAAATAAATTTGAATAAGGAGATAAATGATAGATTAGAAAACTTTGATAGTAAACTTGAACAAATGAAGGAAGAGAACAAATTAGTTCTAGAAACAATTAACAATAAGTTTGACTCACAAAATGCTAAACTTGAAAAAGATAAATTAGAATTTAAGAAGAATTTAATGGTAAATTTGATAATTTGTTAAAGGACAGCATAGATTTTAAAAATAATGTAGAAGAACAGCAATTAGAATTGAAACTTGAAACTAAGGCGGAAATAAATAGTTTTAAAATAGAAACTTTAGATATTGTGACTAAAACAGGTGAAGAAATTAGGACGGTAGTTGATAACTTTAAACTAGAACAGGTAGATAAACTTTTAAGTTTCGAATCTAAAATAGAATCTGATAATAAAAATAATTTTGAAACATTAGAGAACAAACTAGTTGTTAAATGTAATGAACAGGATTTAGCCATTAATAAAATAGATAGTAAATTATCAAAAGAATTACAAAATTTAAAACAGAACGGTAATTATGGCGTTAAGCCTACACTATGGCTAAATGAGAAATTCAATGATGTGTTAATTTCAGAGTTTTTTAATGAAACAAAAGGGCCTCACCCGAAAACATTTTTAGAATCACTTAAGGTTTTGGAAGATATAAGAGAAAATAATTGGGATATTATGGTGTGTTATATGAAAAAATTTTTAAAGGAAGAAGCCTACACTTGGTTTGAGGCACACAAAGATGAATGGTCAAACTACGATCAATTCAAAAATGCTTTTCTGGATAGATTCTGGTCTCAAGAAAAACAGGAAAGTTTTAGAAGCAAACTAATGTTAGGTCCAATGTATCGAGGCCCAGTCAAAGAAATACACAATTATATCATTAGATCTTTTCACAAAACACAGTATTTAGATCCACCTATGCCAATAAATTCATTTATTAAACACATAGTAAAACATGTATCAGAAGGTCTGAAATTAGTACTTCTTGCAGCTAGACCAACTGACCTTAATAATTTAGAAAAAATAGTAATGGATTGGCAGGAAAGCCAATCCATAATTAATAATGATTTTAATAGACATGCTAATGTAATAGAAAATAGGGGTCATTATATAGATTATAGAAATAGGCCAAACATGGGTAATGCACAATTACCAAATAGAAATTTTCAAAACCAAAATAGTATGAACTACCATAGTACAAATCAAAATAGACCAAGTAGCAATAATTTTAGAAGTGACAATAATAATTTTAGAGGACACAACAATAATTTTAGAGGAAACAATAGTAATTTCAGAGGTAACAATTTTAGGGGTAACAATAATGGTAATTTTAGGGGAAATAATAATAATGGACCACCACCACCAGTAAATAGGGGCTCTGAGAATAGAAATGTTAATGGAAATAGTAATAATAGGGGAAATGGAACCAGGCAGGAATAGATATGGCCGGATTACTGCCAAGAGACATAAATAGGCCTAAAAATGAAAGTAAGGTTAAGAGTTTTTCACTAATAGCAAAAAAGTCACAACATGATGAACTTATGATTTTAAATAATGAGGAATTAATTAAGGAAGATAATTATAATGACATTAACACTAGTAATGTAAAAGGGGAAATTATTGAAATTAAAATTAAAATAGGTCAAGGTGAATATAGTTGTTTAGTAGATACAGGATCTGAGATTACTGTCATTAATGAAAGTACATACTTAAACATAAATAAAACTTTAAATAATTCTATAATGGAACTTCCTGTATCAAATTTAATTGTAATGGGTGTGACTGGTACTAGAAGTAAAACAATTACGAAGCAAATTTGCATAGAAACTAAATTTGGCGATGAAATAATTCCAATTAACTTTTTAGTGGTAAATGGTTTAAACATAAATATAATATTAGGTTGTGACTTTTTAAGAAAACATGAAGTAAAAATAGACTTCAAACGAGAAATCATTTGTTTTGAAATAAATAATAAACTCTTAACAACAAAATTTTACAACAAGTTCAACGATAACAGGTTAGGTGCGTTGAGATTATGTGATACAGGTTTAATATTTAATGAGTTAGAAAACTTAAATGGTTATGTCATTCCTACACAGGAAGTACTATTCATGCATTACAATAAAATTTTCCATGAAAATGATAATAAATTTAATGATAAAGATCAGAATTGGTGTAATAATATAAATGATGTTTTAATGAACACTAACCTTACAATTGACAAGGAAAAACAACAATTAAAATCTTTACTAGATAAATATAAATCAATATTCTCAGACAAACCAGGTAAAATAAGAAACTTTAAAGCAAAATTAAATATAAACAATAAAGAGAAATTTATAAATAGGTCATATGCTATTCCACACTCCAAGAAAGATTTGGTAAATAAAGAAATAGAAAAGTTAATAGCCTTAGATATTATAGAGAACTCAGATAGTCCATACTCAAATCCTTTAGTGTGTGTAATCAAAAAAGATGGTTCAGTGAGGTTATGTCTAGATGCTAGGCAAGTAAATAAAGTAATTATAACAGACAGGGAGGCGCCTGAACATATTGATGACATTTTACAGCGATTTGAGGGGGTTAAATACATAAGCACCATCGATTTGGTATCAGGGTTTTGGCAAATAGCGTTAGAGGAAAATTCGAGAAAATATGTAGCGTTTAACTTTAATGGAAGGAATTTGCAATTTAAGAGGTTACCTTTTGGACTAAATGTTAGCACATCTATATTTAAAAAAGGCCTAACACAAGTTTTGGGTCCTGAAGTGACAGAATTTGCAGTTGTATATGTTGATGATATCTGCATAGCTTCTAAATCATTTAAAGAACATTTAATGCACCTAGATAAAATTTTTGATAGACTAAAAAGATTCAACGTTACTTTAAAATTAAACAAATCAAACTTGTGTAAAAATAAAATAAAATTTTTAGGTTATGTCATATCTGATTCAGGAATAATGCCAGATGAGGAGAAAGTAAAAGTAATACAAAATTTTCCTATTCCTAAGAACTTGAAACAATTACAAAGCTTTCTTGGACTTTGTAATTATTATAGAAAATTTAGAAATAATTATGCACAATTAACCTCAAATTTTAAACATCTGTTGGCAAGTAAAACTATAAATAATAAGAAAGCATGGGATTGGCAAGTAAATGACACACATACATTTAATGAAATTAAAGAAAAGTTTTTGGAAAATATAATATTACGTCATCCAGACTTTAATAAACCTTTTTATCTAAATACCGACGCCTCTGATGTAGCTCTTGGTGTAGTTCTATATCAAATTGATAGTTTAGGTGATCATTTAGTAATTGCATTTGCTAGTAGAAGCTTGCAGGATTTCGAAAGGAAATATACAATAACAGAAAAAGAACTAATGAGTATTATATTTGGATGTAAAAAATTTAGAAACTACATTTTAGGCAACGAAACGATAATAAGGTCAGATCATAAAGCTTTAATTTTTCTTAAAAACTGTAAACTCACGAATGGTAGACTTTTACGATGGATGTTGTACTTACAGGAATATAATATTAAGATTGAATATTGCCCTGGAAAAGAAAATGTTGTAGCTGATGTTATCTCTAGAATTAATGAAACTGAAACTTTGAATAATAATGACAAGAATGTAATTAAAATTTATAAAACAAAACTTGAAACACAAAATTTAGATAGAGATAAAAAATTAAGAAATTTATTTAAGGACATAATAATAAAGCAAAATTTAGACCCTAACTGTAAAAATATAATGGATATGATTAATTTGAATGATGAGAAAAGTGAGGAATTAAAAGAACACTATACTATTTATAAAGATATATTATTTTACAAAAAGAATGATACATTTAAATATAGGCTATATGTGCCTGAATCAATTATAAACTTAATTATTGATGACTATCATTCAAGATATGGACATATAGGAAGCAATAAATGTTATAAATTCCTAAAACAAATATTTTTTGCTCCAAAATTTGAAAAGAAAATAAAACAAAGAATTAGATCTTGTATAATATGCCAGAAAAGTAAGGTTAGGACTCAACAGCAACAGGGTTTAATGCAGTGTAATGTACCAAATGAACCTTTAGAACTTGTAGCAGTAGACCTATTCGGAGAATTGCCGACTAGCAAGGGAGGTGTCAAGTACATATTTGTAATGTCAGATGTTTTTTCAAAATATATAAAACTATATAGTATCAAGAAAGCCTCGGCTAAAATTTTAAGCGAAAAAATTATAAAAAATTACATAAAGGAAGTAGGCAAACCAAAAATGATTTTAAGTGATCATGGTAGTCAATTCACATCACAACTATTCTATGAAACGTTAGGTTGGGAAGGCATACATTTAAGAAATACATCTGTTTACCATCCACAGAGCAATCCTAGTGAAAGATGTATGAGAGAACTAGGTAGAATGTTTCGCACCTACGTACATGACAACCATAAACAATGGGCAGAGTATGTACCATTCATAGAAAAGTGTTTGAATTATTCCATACATGACTCCACAAATTGCATTCCTTATGAAATAATGTTTAAGAAAAAATGTCCTAACTTCTATGAAAACTTAATCACATACCCAGAAAATGTAAAAATAGATTTTGATGAGAAAATAATAATTGCTAAAAATAATTTAAAAAATAAAGCTGAGGCTAGGGCCAAATTACATGACAAAAATGTTAAACCAATTAAATATGAAATTAATGATTTAGTCTTGGTAAAGAACCACTACTTGTCCTCTTGTTTAAAAAGTGAAATTAAAAAATTCTTTCTATTATATAGGGGACCATATAAAGTGTTAGACATTAAAAAAGAAAATGCATATGTGTTAGGCGAGGTAGATTCGGGTGACAAGGTTGGCACATATAACGTATTTGAATTAAAGAAATTTTATCCATCAATGAACAGTTAGGTAGTGTAGGGTGAACCAAAGGGAACTTCGGAAAACAGTGTCACAGGGGTTCATTAACCTAAGGTCATTGTGGGGTTCTTACTGAACCAAGTAGGTATTGAATATTCAAACTCATTTTGACCAAAGGGAGGTGAATTCTGTAGTGACATAAGTGTTTATTAGTATGATCAGAAGGACATAGAAATGGTAGTAAATGGTTCAGGTGGTTAAATATTAGATATTGATGGATAGAATTAAAGCAAAATTTTAAAATTTCAACTAAAATTAATTAAAATAATAATAAATGGTAATATGTTTAAATGTAAAACACAATTAAAATTAAAATAATAATAAGCTTAAAACCCGTTTAGGCCAGTTTTAGAAATTAATATTTGTAAAGAAACAAATATGAAACTTGAATAAATAAAATTTAATTTGAAGATAGGCTTAAAACTCATTTAGGCCAGTGTTGGAAATTGATATTTGTACACAAACAAATACGAAACTTAAATAAGTATAATATAAATTAACGTTAGAGCCTTAAAACCCGTTTAGGCCAAACTTAGAATTAGTATTTGAGGAAAGAACAAATACGAAAATTTAAATAAGTGAAACATGATTTATAAAGTATGTACTTTAGAAAATCAATAAATTTTAGAATTTCGATATCTATATTTTAACTTAACTCATAAATTTTCAATAACAAATAAACCTTTTAGCGATAGAATCAGAAGAAACTTTAAATTGATGATTAGATGATATATAACTTCAGAATAAAAATTTTTAAATTAAACCGAGTTGAAAAGTGGATAGAAGCCAAGACTACTCCAAATAAAAATAAGATTTTTATAATAATAAAACATAATTTACATCTGACATATAATAAGATATGATTAATAAAAAATAAACTTAATGGTGATGAATGATGAAGAATGATTGTGAGTATGAGCACTAAAAATGCTAAAAAACTTAGTTTTAAGAAAAAACATCCATTACAACAAACTATGAGGACTTGTCCGATTAATTACTACTCGTAATGGATGTAGAAAATGATGGTATGTTGCCTTGTGCACATAGGAGATGTTAATGGACAATTTGGATGGAAAACCTTCCATTCAAATTACTAATTACCAGGGCGTAGCTGTAACGATCATAGTTCGACGAAGCTCCAAAAAACTCTATGTACCAATACGGTGATTTTTGTTTGTTGGTATCAAAGAACCTTCGCTAAATTAAGTAGGAGTTTTTTTGTTTGTTGGTGTCAAATAACCTTCATGTATCACTGCGGTGACATTTGTTTGTTGGTAACAAATAACCATCACGTAATTTTAAGTGAAAAAACAATAACGACAGAATAGACTAGGTCCATACATTTCAGACGGTTAGGTTGGGTTGATAATTTTTTTATATACATTAGATAAATAATAAGTAATAAATAAATGATAATGATTAGGATACTTAATTTGATTTTTGATAATAATAATGTAGATAAAGTTCAGCAGAAGAACTTAGGTGAACAATGGTAAAGTCATAGATAGAACTTTAAACACTTTATAATAATAATACAGGATTTACAAATGGCTAAAAAATAATAATAAATAATTCAGTGGTGATTATATTTTAAATAAGACGAGATGTTTTTGATGAAACTTTGATGAATATTAATAAATAGATGATGTAGAGTTTTAAGGAAAGTGAATAATAAATAATTTTTTGAGGAGATGCTGAGATGATGTTAATGAAATTTTTAGTAAGGAGGATGATTTCAGGAAGATAATAAATAGTTGGGATTGTGACTTAGTATTTGGTAATAGGAAATGTTAATAAATAATAATATGTAGTTGTTTTAATAAATCAGTAAGAGTAATGAGGTTTTTGAGGGGGTCAAGTAATGAGGTTCGACGATAAATAATAGACTAGGGGTTCCAATGTGACGCTAGATCTTTAAATGATGTTCTACGAGTTTTTCTACGATTTTGCTGCGATGATATATTTGATTAGGGGTTCCAAAATGGACGCTAATCCTTGATGGTAATTTTTAGAGATTCCAAAGGGAATACTCTCATTCTACGAGGTTGATGATTTTTTTATAAGACAAGAGAGTCTTATTGGTGAACTGATTTATTAAAATTTTTTTTTCTTTAAAATGAAAGTAGGAAATGTACCAAATAACTGTTAGAGATGAAGTTGGGATAGATTCCTGAAATCCTAGGTAAATAATAATAATAAGATAATTTGATTAAAAGATCAACATGATAGGGAGATATGAATTCTCAATTATGAATTTGAGGGATGGGTTTTTTGTTTGGAAAAGAAATCTTCTTTTTAGCCATAAAATAAATATGTTTGTATGTTTTGAAAAATTTTTATAATGTGATATGTTTCATAAATTTGTTAACATGTAATAATAATGAATGTAGATGATTTTGATTTTAAAAGATGTAATAATAATAAAGATAGATGATTTTGATTTTGAAGATGCAATGTTTGTGATGAATAAAGATGACTTAATAATTATGAAAGAGTAAATCATAAAAATTGTGATTTGAAGTAATAATAATTGATTTTGTCAATGAACAAGTATAATGATGTATTTTGAAATGATGCTGATATGTGATGTTGAGTTTATGATATGAAAATTTTGAAAAATTTGTTTGTCTATGATTTGATGATTATTTCTGTTGTTCACATGTATTATGTTATACAATTTTCTGCTGTTGTAAAATAATAAAAATTAACAATGATGCTACGTTATGCACATTTGATTATGTTTTGACATATGATGTCTAATTGTTGTGCTTTTAAATATCATTTGCATTATGATATGATTTGAAAATTATCTACTTGTTCACATTTTATATGTTTTAATATTGTCTGTTATGACTAGTTTACACATTGAAAATGATTTTATGCTGTATACCTTGTAATATGATGTGTTACTTGATTCATTTAAAAAATTCATATTGGTTATGTCATGAATAATATACTTTGTATCACTTTCTGTAATCGAGCAGTATATTTTATGTAGTAAATTGCTAAAAAATTACTCTGTGATGAGCATTCTGTAATTGATTTTGTTTGACTTTTGATTTCTGTATTTTGAAGTATCATGAACAATATTATGTTTTGTTAAAAACATGTTGAGAAATGATTTCTGTTTATGTTGAATGTACCATTTTTAGAATTTATGATGTTTTTGGAAAATAATTGATGATGTTTTTGAAAAATCTGTAATAATGCAGAAAATTTATTATGTTTTTGAAATTTTAATAAGGTTTACCAAAATTGATGATGTTAAAACTTTTTGATATTTTTGTTTTTAAAATTGTTGAATAATAAATTAAAATTTTTTCAAAATTGTTATTAGAACTAATCTTGTTCTCCGTAAAAGGTGGCAAGGGGTTGGAATGTCCCAGCTTCCATGTTTTTTTTTCTTCGAGATTCTTATTTCTGCGTAATGAGAATCTCGAAGGAGGGGGTTTCTGTAAGCATGGGACATCTTCCAACCAAAATAAATAATAAATATTAAGTTTAAATAAAGTACAAGTAAAGTTAATGTAGTAATAATATTCAGAATAAATATTAGAGATAAATAAAAAAAGTGTAAAGTGTTCTAAAACAATGTAAAACATTGAAAGTTTAAATTTCAAACTGTGCGCGCCGATAAAGAATTAACAGACATGAATAAAGGAAATATGAAACCTGGAAAAACTTTCCATGAGTCAGCGAGCATTAGCTTTGCCAAGCAAGAGATGCAACGTCAAGCGAAAAGCAATTCGAAAGCCGAAGCCTTTTTCAGCCCATGAAAACGGAAAAATATCCCAGGATGCATTGCGAAAGCGTCTCTCTGGAACAAGGAAGAAGGAAGCGTTGCTAACTCAGTCTTTGTCAGGATCCTGCACGATATAGTCGTAATAGAAGTTGGCTGGACAGACTCGTTTTCAGTCCAAGATGGAAAATCTCCGTTAATAATGAAGTTAGAAGGACTCAAGGTTATGGACAATGGTTACTCGTGAGTAAAGTGTAAAATACTTGAGAATATAATTTCAACGATTTAATTTGGGAACATTTTAAGAACTTTGATTTTGAACAATAACTTGCACATGTATATTTTCTATATTTCACATAATTGTATGCTAATGATGTTTTTGTTTGGATAATAATGTCTTTGTTTTTGAGTAATATAATAAAGGGAAGGTTTCTTGTTTTAACTATGTCTGGCTAAGATAATTTGTGTTAACCTGTGCCACGTTGTATGAATAGCTGCTAGTACAAATGAATTTGATACCCTACCCTTCAGGTAAATAGTAATGAAGTTGTAAGAACGCAGACTTACAATTATAAATAATCTAAATTTTGTTTTAAAGTAATTGATGTTATTGAATAAATACATAAGTTAACTTCACTCCACTTACATGGTTTACAAATTGTTCTATGTGTCATAGATCGCAAGATATTTCTACTTGACCATAGTAGAAACCTAACGGAACAAATTTCACTTGGCATTCGGAGCAGTTTACTAAATAAGATAATCGATTATTCAATCGATATTTTGTAACCGATCTTTACAGAATCTTGTAGAGGAGATTTCATTCTACAAGTTGGTATTACTTGATATATCGTAGAGTTACTATGAAGTTTTTGTTTTGAACTCGGAATGTAGCTAAAGTTTGTGACATAAATTGACATGGAAAGGCGTTGCGCTTTTGTTTTGGGATTATATATTTCTGTTTGTGAATACAAATTGTATATAAATTGTGTATACAAGTTACAATATATGTGTTTTTATTTCTAAAGTTAATTTTTTTGAGTGAAGTTCTAGTTTTTGAATGATTTATATTTGGGATAACCTAGAGGTAAGTTGTAACCTAGGCCTAAAAGCGAATTTTCTTATATGGAATGTTTTATTTGATTATACAAGTGTATATGTGTTATTCTTTGTAAAGTTTATTGTTTTAGTGAAATCTAGTGATTTTGTCTTATGCCTAGCTTTAGATTGTTGCTAGTTAGGATTAAATTGTCGAGGTTTCAAACCTAACCTCACTTAGTCGATTACAACTTTTTAGGGGAAAACGTTATTTTTATTTTGAAAATTTTAGAATTTGATTTTTTTTTACCAATAGTTATTCACATTTATACTAGAAAACATTTGTAATATTTGAAAAAATGTAAAACAAAATTTTCTATGCTCAATTGGACTTTAAAGTGAAATTTAGCCTTCGATTTTTTTTTTTTTTTTTTTTTTTTTTTTTGTTCTTTGCCATACTGACTCCAAAATTATTTTTCAAACTTTTTTTTCATTACACTACTAAATTCTATGAACCTTTCTGAATATAATGATATATAGAAGTTGGTTTTCCATAAATATTACAATTTTTGGTGAATTTTTGAAAATAAGCCTAACAAAACCCCTTTTTTCGTAAAATAATTTTTTAAATTTAGAAAATGAAAAAATAAATTTTTTCCCCCCTAAATATATTCACAAATATTATACAAAAGTTTTGTATATCTTGGAAAAAGGTGGTAAGCTATCGATTTTGGATGATACAGGTTTTTCTGAAATCTAACATACTTACTCCAAAACCGTTAAAAAAAAAATAAATAAATAAAAATATTACATAGATGAATTCTATGCATATTTCTGAGAATAATGATGTTTTATAAGTAAGGTTTTGTATAAAAATAATATTTTTTATGAATTTTTTAAGAAAACAAAACTTTTGCAAAACCTTTAACATTTGCCTGATCCAGGGTTAAAGCTAAGGGGAAAGAAAATTTTGATTATTGAGTAATTTGAAATATTATGAATATTGAACGGAGCGAGTGAAGAAAGATAGAGGAGAGGTAAAAGGGAAAAAACACTGGGACAATTTAAGAAGAAGGTTAAAAAAAAAAGTAAAGTTGGAACAGCAAATGGGGTAACAAGGGAAAAACGAAAAAAAAAAAAAAAATCTTAATTCTATATTTAATGATAAATATAGTATAAAACTTAAAAACGTCCATAACCAAATTGCAGGTGGTACTGAATGTTCATATTGGCGCTGAAGTCAAGGAAAAGAACAACAGTTACCTGCTACTTTTAAGCAAATCCTAAAATACAATAAAATAGGTGAACAAATATAATATACAAGCAATTGGTACTAATTATATATATATATATATATATATATATATATATATATATATATATATATTTATATATACTAAATTGTGTGTGAAATAGTATTTACTATATATACCGATAACACAAATAATCTTGTGGTATTTGTTTCCCCAGCATCGTGCCAAAGGGCGTTACATCTGGAGAGAATGTATATCCACGTGCCTTGGGCTATGGAACAAGATCACAAGGGGAGGAAGTAATATGTGGTGAGTGTTATAATTAATGATTGTCATATTGGATTGATAATGACTTTGGGAATTATAATTATATTAACTAGAACTAAACATACATACTAATTTGAATAACATTATTTATAAATGTAATTACAACTTTTAAAAGAAATACCTAGACTAGATAAACCGAGATTGGTATGTGATGAAAAAGGACTGAAATGGTGTGAACATTTGATGAGTAAATTAATTTGGGGGTGGGGGTTAAGTTATTTGTCTATAGTACGAAGTAAGTTGTCTTTTGTTTAAAAAAAAAATCTCGAAATAGCTAGTCCTTTTAATCGGCCAGGAAGTGTGATTAACCTCCGTTGGGACTGGCACTACAAAATAAAAATTGGTGACAATAAAACAAAACGTGAAATTAATATTTTATATACCTATTAAAAAAAAAGAATGCCCTTCCTCCTGAGATGTCCTTACACGACCAGCGGAATTGTTCACTCTTTTCAGCAAAGGAATAAGTATAGTAACCTTGACTGGTCGTCCTTCCGCAGCGCCATGTGATATAGGCATGCCCTATTCAAAGACACAACTTAGCCTAATCCTGGCCCATATGAAAGGGTTGGAACAGCCAAGGTTAAGTGATGGTTATTGATGATAATAAAGAAATGAGATTCATAATGGAAAATTATAATGTAGGAGAAAAAGAAAATTGAAACTTATAACAAACTAATATCACCTGAATCAGTGACCCTGGGTGGTGTCAGAACAATGGATAACATATTTAGAGGTGCTGAATTTGGGGAGTTGTAATTTTTTAATTGTAGGTCAACCTGAGGTCAGTCTGTAGAATCACACCGAAATCGCTCTTGCGGTTGATTCTTGTGGTTCTTGGATTACGGACTAGGATCACCTGGGATAAGTCAATGGTTGGAAGGAGATTGTTTGGGAGAGAAGAATCTTTTTTAAGTTGAGAGATATGGCTAGTCCTTATAAATGTGCATGAGACGAGATCGACCAGCTCTAGTGACCAGTAAGTTGAAGGCGCTGATAATTACGGGTCTTGACCATAAGGGTAGCAACCGGTCGTTGACTTTAGAGGTGGTGTGACTGAGTCTGTGCTCCCTGCACATAACTCAGCCTCCTACTTTAAAGGGGTTGGAGTGGCGTTCGCCGTTGTATTGACTTGTGAAGAAAAGAGAGAAGGAAAAAAATATTATTGTCATTTTTAAATGTGTTAAATTTTACGGTAATTCGTGTAATGGTTGGTGGGTAATTCTTTTATTGATGGTTCGATTTGTAAGTATCGTTTATAAAGTAGTAATTTGGTGAAAAATTTTAAAAAAATATATTCAGGACGATGAACAGATGAAAAGTTAAGTTACGTTAATATAGATCAGTCTTATTGGGTCGACGGACGGATAGAAGTTTAGTTTATTGTCAACAATAATGGTTTGTATAGGTTGTTTATATATTTTGTAGTTATAAAATATCATTTGTGCCGATAATAATGCATCCCACTTTCTCGGAAAAATGTGACTATAATTAGTTTTTATGAAAGTTTTAATTCGAGGTATAGTTGCCCCGGAAAATTTGATCGGGACTATAACTTCCATAATAAGTTTTATGAAATTGGGCCAACCCGGTAACATGACTATCGCCAATCAAAATCGTATTGGGTGTACCGGAAGGTGAATCAGATAAACAATGATTAGACATTTATTTTTGAAATTAATACTTGAGGCTAGTAAATAAAATAATGATATAATTAAGATTTGGTACTGAAACTGAAAGGGTAGGGTAATTCCAATGGATAAGGTTAATTTATAAATGCTAAATGGGAGGGGAAATATGAATAAATAACTAAATAAGGCTATTTTAAATGTTGAATCTGAAATTTACAAAATAATGATAGCAATATGAATAAGTATATTGTTATTAAATTATAAATTACTTACCATTTTTTGGCAGAAATAACTTAAAGACCCAATACAAACCCTGAATCTTGGCTTTCTGATGTAAGAACTTGTTGATAAATTATATCTGAAATAGTTAGTCTTAAAAATAGTGTCGGTATGCTGCCACAAGGCGTAATAATTTTTAGAGGCAAGTCAATTTAATGAAAAAGGAAAAACCGTAATTTTGAGTCGCGAATTATGACCACGTTTAATTTTGAAAAATTAAAGAAATTTACGATTATTATTGATTAGTTATATTATAAGAGCTTAATGATTTAGTCCAGGGGGAACACGATATAGAATTTTGAAGAAGAAAAAAGGCTAACGTACACAGTGACGCAATGGAAATAAGGTAAATACAGTAAATTGACTTCCGGTAAATATTTCCTGAAGTTACCTGCATTTGGAATGAACAGCATGAACTGAATGTTTTGAAATTGTTTGTAATTAAAATGTGATTCTTATACCCTGGACTATACTTTTTTTTAATGTTAGCTACAAAACTAACAAAGATTGATGGATTTTGTTGGTTGTGTAATATGTTTGGGTGACATTGGAGAACAAGTTTTTGTGATGTTATTACTCCTTCCAGTCGCTATGCGCCTGTGCTAGTCTAACTTAGAATCAGAGGATCTTGTTAGAAATTTACTTCGCGCAGAAATTTTATAATCGTTATGTTGAGTTGTTCGTAGAAAAATTTCCTGGTGCTCCTATTCCAAGAAAATCAATTTTGCAACATTTTTGTGACACAGGAATTGATAATGACAGGTAAAGAAATCGCCAGTTTTCAGTCAGTATGCCAGAGTTTACAGAGCGTGTTTAACAGACTTTTCTGCATTTGCCCAGTAAATCACTTGCGGTTATTTCAACAGATGAAAGCATCTTATTTAACCCGTCAAAGAGCCACTAAATGTTTGAAGCTGCAGCCATATCGAGTTCGGGTAGTCCAGGAATTACATCCTTTGTGATGTGCTATTGTGATTGGTTTAAGAGATTTATTTGTAACAATAAAAATAATCAACGTAACAATAGTTTTTTTAGTGATGAGGCCTGGTTTTATTTAAATGGATACAATAACAGCCAGAACACTCGTATCTGAGCTGCCACTAATCCTTATGCCTTGCAAGAAGTTCCACTTCATCCAGCGATAATTGGAGTTTGGTGTGTCATGTCCAGAAAGAGAATTTTGGACCGATTTTCTTTGACAACAGGATTAATTTAATTGTTTATACAAAAATCATACAACAAGTTGTAGCTATGTGTCAAGTTGATAAACATTATTGTTATTTTAACAAGTCAATGTGACCTGTCACACATCTAATGAAAAAAATAATGATGTTTTGTGAGTTCTTTGAAAATCGATTAATGATAAAAAATCTGTAACCACCACTGTCGCTGGATCTGTCTCAACCTGATTTTTATTTTCTGTGAAGCTATCTAAGGACTCGGTATACTTAATATTCTGTAATAATCCTAAAATACTGCAAGATTTACAAAACAAAATGACCGACACTGTAAGGGACATCCCCATCCAATGTACTGAATCGAGAATATGCTAACATATGTTATTGAGTAGATTTGAGTCAGTTATAAAATGGGAAGAAAATATAAGCATCTTTGGCAAAGGAATTAGTCAATAATTTTAGGGTTGTTGTGTGAAACTCATGACTGATATTATATGAACTGAAGCTTTTAAGCTTCACAGATGAATGTGTGTTTAGCTGCAGAGTACCCATACCTCACAGCAATAAGTGATTTTAGATCTTGTGTACGGCAAGATCCATTCTCAAAATTACTGGGTTAGCTCCTCATTCTTGATTGCCTCCAACTTGAGTAGGTAAAACATTCTCGAACACTGAAACAACATGTTTAATGTGGTCCTTCCATCTCAGCTTTCTGTTCTCTGTTAACTTCTAATAGGTTAGGCATATCATTAAGAGATGCGACATCCTATATCTTCAAGTAAGGTTCAAAATTTATATGTGTGTTACGTCTGGTGAAAATTTCGACAAATTCAACAGAAACCAGTTTGGGTTCAGATCTCAATTCATTCTATATTTGACCAAGCACATATTCAAAGGATTTAATAAGAACCTCCATATGCTCCAATGTAATAATACCCCAATGCTCAAAACTGAGATTAAGAGAGAATATAGTACAATTTTTAAACAACTCTCTAGGGTTTAATCAGGGTTCTGTCAAAGGCCAAATGTTAACAAATGGATAGGTACCGAACGAAATTCTACATGGTTCTGTTATTAGTCTAACATTTTTCAATATAGCTCTCTACATTATCTCAGAGCATAAAATAAAATTTACAGTGGAAAATGAAAATATAGTTATAACACAACATATTATTGTCCTTCTTGTGATATCAGTTTGTGTATTTCTGAGTCTTTTGAAATTTATCACAAATTTTAACCTAAAATTAATTTTGTCATGTTTTCATATATTTAGGAAATAGTATTAATAGATTATTGAACTTTGTTTTAATAGATTTTGATCATTACATTGCATTTAAAATCTGTGGATATTATAAACTTACAGTATTAAAAAAAAAGTAATAAAAATAAGAAAGAGGCTTGATTATAAAATACATATTTCAAATAGGTTTAAGAGTTTTTTTTTCCATGTAGTTTATAGAGCCAGTGCAGTAAATTTAAAAAAAGAAAAACGTAAATACCCTTAGTCTACAGGCAAAAATAGCATCTCAAAAAATTTCTGAACACTTACCCTTCTTTGTCTTGCTGATGATCATGGGTTAGTATAACATACGGCAAAAAAGGACTCCTACGCAAAGGTTCCACACTTTCATCTGTTTTTAAAAATTTGTTGTAAAAGTAATCAGAAGGCCACTGCGCAATGGCTGGGTGCATTCGATACTGCCTCTCTAGGAAATGTAGCAACATATTTTTACTTTCCCAAGTATGTTCCTTTCGATACCACCACATCCGATGTCTAGTGAACAATGATTTATTCAGTCCATAATCTTTTGCCACCTAAAAACAAAACAAATATAAATCATATGTAGAGAAAAAAAAGAAAATATCCAAGGTTTATTACATGTCAATATGTAATCACTGACTTAATATAGGATGGCTGAAAAGTTAAGTTAAAGCCCTTAGTAATTTTAACTTCCATACATTTTTTTCCCTTTTTAAACTTGCTACGAGATAAGCTTAAGACCTGCCAACTAAGACCTGCCAACTAAGACCTGCCATACTTTCTTGTATAGAGGAAGGAATATAAAAAAACATTTTGTGATCAATAAAAAACATTCAATGTTAAGTTTTTTATAGAAATACTTGAGCCTCTATATCGTCTGTGCAATATGATACAGCCCAAATAGCTGTTTGAACTGAATTTGATTTAATTTGACTTGAGGGCATACTTTGAAGTTAACAAAACATTTTTCTAAACTCAATTTCGGAACAAAAGTGTTAATTTTTAAACTGGTATATGACAAAAATAAAACTTTATAATTTTATTAGCTCTACAATATTTACCATTTTTCAAATTTAGCCTCTTTAAGAACCCAAACAAAACATGTTAGTCATCATCTCTCAAAATATTCATTTTTTTAGTTATTGATGAAAAAATGAGAATAAACTATGAATATAGTCTTAGGGTACAAACAGAATAGAGCCTAGATGGTCGCATATTACATACCATGGTAGTTTACACACTTTATGAATGTCTTTATGAGTATGAATACAGTAGAGCCTAGTAGATAACCTAGATTCAAGATGGATATAGGTAGACTAGCAGGAATTAGGAAGAATAGTTACTTCGACTACTTACATGGCTCTAGTGGGCATCTAGGACTCAGTGCATTGTCTGAAATTTATTCAGAGCTATGGATATTGAAAAATCAATTATCACAAATATTTTTTGACACAAAGTCATCAAACCAAATATAATATTCACAACTATTTATCTAAAAATATCTTTATTGTACTTATACTTAATATAAAAAAAGTTTTTTATTACTGATATTTTTGTTCGTATATTTCTACTAGAAAATAAGCAGGATACGCTTATCAACTTTTTGAAAATGTATAAACAAATATTTTAATAGTTACTTATATATTTAACTAAAAACTAAGCTTCCTATGTACGTGCTGTAAAATATTTCTAAGTGTAAATCTTATTCAATAGACATAGTTTTTTAATGACACCGATCAAGGTTCAAATTTGTTCCTTTCAAAATATGGCTAAACTATAATTTTTATTTACTTGCGATTTAACAAACAGGTCTGCAACATTAATCGTCACATTTTACCATAATTTAAACAAAATCAGGAGAGCAATTTTATGAAATTATGGACTTTTTTTTTTTTTTTAATGATAACTTCCAAATCGTTACATTGAAACATTCCAAAACATTTGAGGATATTGAAACCATATCAATTTGTTTGGGTCATTTAAGAGAAACACTATAACAAAACTGATCAAATAGTTGGAACTGATTTTGAGAAAAACATTTAAAAAAAATTTTTATATCACATATGCCTAAATTAAAACTCTTGAGATATGACCAAAATATGGCTACATACCACATTTATTTGGTCTAAATTGGTCCACTATTTTAGGTCATATAGAAGATCACAGGCACCAGACAGATTTAAAAAAAAAGCACTTTTTTATGAGAAGTTCATAACAAATACATCCACGAAAAACTCAGCATCAATTTCTATGATCTATCATATAACAGTCTCTAAGCTTATGTGACCAGAAACTCCATATATGTAAAAAAGTAAATAATATAAAACAATCACTCAAACCAGCTTCATAGTGAAGGTGCATGCTTCCTGCTAAGCTACTAATCAGGCTTTGCTACTACCCCAGTTCTAATGAGTAGGTACCCTTATAAAGGTGAATTTTTCAAAATCGGTTTCGTTAATACTTGGATGAAATGTAAAGTATACCGAACATCAACTAGATGAAAATTAGAGTTCACATTAATTTTTTTTAAATAAATCCTATTATTTTGAATTAATTTTTCATAACAGTTATACATAAGAAAAAAACTTAATTTATATGAATATTAAAATACTACAGTAATATCTACTGTGTAATATTAGGGTCACAGTAGAGACATAAAATAATCTAGTGCTTAACATATTTTTGATTTAAAATGTTTAACAAAAAATACTTAATTTGAATTTCAAATCAAATAAAAACTTTTTAAAATCGAACATTAAAAATTTTAACTGAACTGAATTTATACAAATGAAATTCAAAATTTTAAACAAAACATATTGAAAATAATGATTTGAATATACCTCTAACCACAATCACTAGGAACAATAAATAAAACACAATTATTGTACTAATTGTACTTTACTTTAGTTTATTCCTCTAAATGCCCTAATGTGCATTTCAATAAGATGGTTATCATCATCAAGAGGGTCTTGCTTCTAAACCTAAAACTACAATAACAAGAATTTAAACTAAAATCTCTCTCGCCAAGCCTCTATCTTACAGGTTAACTGATCTGTGGAGTTAGGGTTATATTCAAACCATTATTGTGAATTCACAACAGTGCTAAAAAAAATTGTATATCAAAACATATTGGGTTTAGTTTGGATTTTTAATTTTGTCTCGAGACACATCTCGCTTTATACGGAACCATTTAACAAATAAATAAACATTTAAATATATATAAATTAAATTAACATTTTACATAAATAAATGTTGAGCTGTAAGATAATGTTAGATAGAATAAAACTCGAACACAAGTTCTCATAAAAAATTATGTTTACTTAATCAGACACGTTTCAACTACAAAGTCGCCATCCTCTGTGATATATGAGCTACAATAACTAAACTGTAACTAGCCTAGCACTGTGCCAAACCTCATATTAATTCAAAACTAAAGGGGTGTTAACGGTTTCGTTTAGTACAAAATGTTTTGTCACAAAAATTTCAAAATCAAAATAATTAATAATGTAGAATAATGAAATATCTATAATAGTTATGCCTAGTGTAAGGTAAATACGAGCAGAGCTGTGACGTAGACAAAAACAAGCAAGATTTGACAGGTTGACTCCTATTCAAGACTGTTAATCCAAACTAACACAGTTTTCAAAATTACATAAAATAAAATATTTTTAGATATTTGGATAAAGAAAGTAAACCTAAGAAGAATTTATAAATAAAGAAATTTCATAAATTGAAAAATGTAAAATTTACAAATGAAAACGTTTCATGCATATATTTAAATTTCATACAAAACTTTTTCAAAAACTAATTCCAAGGAAATAAAGATTATAAGTAAGAGTCATTATCAATCAAAAAAATAAAGAAATACATATTTAATTTGGATAGGAAAAATTCACTAAAATTAGTTTTTCAAAACTTAAACTATATATAGACTCTAGAGTGAGAAAAGATATAATTGGAACATTTGAACAAAATCCAATAAACTGTTTTCGAGAAATAACTAAAATGAGTTAGAATCTTCCAATTCAAATTATGAACACAATATGTAAGATAGGAAAGATTATTTGATATGTTTAGCTTATACCGGGTGTTCAAAAAGTCTGGAAACCCCTTAATATTTATTTTATTAATAAACGCAGAACAATGAAACTCTAGGATTACGTCCTCACTGTACTCACAGACTTTTTGCTCATTTTAACTGTCTTTTTTCGCATTGGGGGGACGTCCTGTGGAGGAAGTCTAAAAAATCTTAAATGTAAGCATAGGTCGAATTATACCTCATTTTAAAGGTCTTTGTTAGAGGAACACATTGCCGCAATCCCGACTGAAAAAGGACCATTCGTTTGGAAATGGCAGCCTCTTAAAGTTTGTTTGATTTTTATGCTAATTCAATGGCAAATTTTTAGTAAGCTTTAATTTAGATTACAATGCCACTTAGTAAGACAGAACAAATAACCATTCTGATGATGAGGGGTTATGGGGATAGAACTCGTTCATATGAGGAGGTAAGCCGCTTGTTCAATGAAACTTGCCCCAATTGACCACCTATTCAAAAATCAACAGTGTTGAAGACCGTACAGCGCGGTTCTGTAACAGATCGGTTAAGATCCGGACGGCCAAAATTGGCAACCAATGCGATCAATCAGCTACACAAGGACACCACTTCGAGCACCTTCTGTAATACCTTCCAAGGTTTGTTTATTTTTTTTTATAATTATTGTCTTGCAAAGTAAGTAATTTAAACATAAACAACTGTCATACTGTCTGTTCAATTTTATTAATAATGATAATTGTCCCCAATTACATCTGTGCACTTCTAACGTTTTTAAACAATTAAATCGACCATTACTGATATTTCCTATCCCTCCATACTCCAGCTGTGAAATTCTCAAAGCTAAAACACTAACATAACCAACACGGTTGAGTATTCACTTCTGCCTCTTAATCTTCGCAACGTAAAGTTAACAATTTTAAAAGGCTGCCATTTCCATTTACTTCCTCCACAGGACGTCCACCCAAAGTGAAAAAAGACAGTTAAAATGAGCAAAAAGTCGGTAACTACAGTGAGGACGTAATCCTAGAGTTTCATTGCTCTGCGTTTATTAATAAAATTAATATTAAGGGGTTTCCAGACTTTTTGAACACCCGGTATATAAAAAAAAAACAAAATAAAAGGTAAAGTGGAGAGGTTTTTACTCAGAAAAGAAAAGGTAATAAAACGAGACCTTGAACTACTCGCAACTCGGCAACCAACAGGAATCTCAACAGATTCTTTCGTTCCTAATACAGAGCTATAATAAATCAAAAGAAAAACTCAAAAGGATCAAAAGTTGATTATAAAAATAATTCGAAAACTTCAAAGTAGAATAACTCATAGAACATTCATTCGAATTTCCAGAAGAACCTGTAAATGGGTAGAAGAGCACTATGTTTACAGAATTAGAAAATTCCTACAGGAACAAAAGTTAATGAAAAAACCAAAATTGTTAAGTTTATAAATTGAATCGAACATATTCATGATTTTACAGGAAATATTGTACGTCTACGCACACAGCTGGTGTCCCAGCGATACCAAAACACAGATCGCAGAAGAGAAATATTGAATAGATTACAGTACAATTAAAGAGCAATTAGAAGGCAAATTGATAACTAAATAATAATAATAATAAATTCTACAATACATAATATGAGTCAAAATAGACGAAACAACAAGAAATAACAGTGGAAAACACTAAAAGACAGAACAAAGGTAGGATATTTATGAGGGACTGTTCCTACTTTATCAAAACATAGTTTACTTGGTTAGGTAAACTGCCAAGGTAAATGGCTCTTAACAATTTCTTCGACCTAGATAGACGCTTTTGAAGAGCTAAATTACCACAAAAGATTTATTCAACTTAGAAAATTTTCAACAAATAAGTAAATTCTACAACTTTGTACAATGACATAGCATTTGATTAAATCCAGGACAGGTTAAATGGAGATAGAATCAGGCTATAACAACTGACATCGATATAAATAAATAACTAAAAGTAAATCATCAAATACACTGATTTCAGACTAATATGACATAGAGCCACAATCAATAATAATAATATAACTTCAATTCATCTAATCAACTTCAAAATTTCAATATTCAAGATTAGCAAAGCAGTACTACGGGAAGAAACACTGGACGACCAGCTCACTAGAACTACTCAACCGATTTTCATCAAACTTCAGGAAACCACATCAGGACTACACTTCTAGCAGTTTGAAATACAAAAGAACTTGTTGCATCCATTATGTATTCAAGGTATTCCTACTTATTTTGATTGTATATCTGCTTCTACGCCAAATATATAAAATAAAAAATTCAAATTTGGGAAAATTAAATAGAAGTAAAATCAATTTATTTTTATATATTTTATATTGATTCTTTGGTCAAGCTTAAATAATATAAAAGTGTAAAAGGTTTTAATATAATTAATATATATATATATATATATATATATATATATATCTTGATTTAATTTTGTTTTCTAATAAATAGCCAATTACTATTTAAAATTTTCTTTTTATGTAACTTTTATTGAAGATTATTTATTTGGAACTTTACAAGACATAAACGAAAAATTTAAATTCTTTGCTTTGTGTTTTAATATGATTACAATCATGTAAATTAATTAAAAATTTTGATATTTCAATTGTGTGTGCTCTAAATAATAAATAAATAATAGATATAGATTTTGCAAAGAACTCTTTCAAATGACACTCCTTAAGAGAGAGTCTTTTAACATAGAAAAGAATCAAAAACAAGAGCTAGTTAAAATTTATTTTTTGAAATTTTAGATGAATTAAGTTTCAAAAAGTAAATAAGAATCCAATCCTAAAGAGAATGGATTGAATTCTTGCTTCGGGGTTAAAAGTTCATTTTTATTAATACGTAAGAAGAAAGAAGTTACTTGTTGCTTATGACTCCAGAAAGTTGGGGTTTATTATTTTATTTTCACTATACTCTGTATGTGAGAGAGAGAAAATAGCAGCATGGCCTAAACGTACTTTCTAATATTAAGGTGTTAACAAGTACCTCATATCATTCTAAATAACTTAAGAGTTAACATCTAATGCAATATTCTTAACTAATCTTATATCTAACAATACATTAGATATTACATTAATATAGAACTTTGCATAGACCCTAATTTATTGTTTACAGTTATATTACGGTATTTGTTAATATAAAAAGTTGTTCATGCATTTATTGTATATGCCACAATGTTTAGATTTATCAGCCCTATTATCTTTTGGTGTTTTTGTTTGTCAAGAAGGAAACTCCCATCACCACCACCACCATGTGGCTTCTTATAACTATCAATGTAAAATCAACATTTACAAATCAACATTTCAACAACTAATCTAAATAACATTGTAAAGCTAATGATATGTATTTACAAATTCTTATAACCAAAAGTTCCTAAATCGTAATAAAAATAATTTAATAAATCGCCAAAGTTACTGCATTTAGTTGCTAGAAAAACGGTAGTTTGTCGCAGCAGAAGACAAAATTTACGTCATGTTAATAATTTTGTCACAAGTCCACTTTTCTCACAATTTATGTTTTTTGCCATACCGACTTTTGTTATAAATTAATATAATAGGAAACTTACCCTCACCAATAGTCAAGAGTAGCGTTATTTAAACGACGGCCGTTTCGGCTATTCTGCCATTATCAAGTTTTCAGGAGGAGTCACTCCGTTGTCATGAACACTTAACCATGTATAGTTTCACATGCATCTAAAATAAATACATACATTAACGTCACACATTAAAACGATCGCATATTCGGTATGCCCACTGTCTAGCGCTGTACTGGTCTGTTCACCGATAGCATAATCTTGATATTGGTTAAAGTTTTGGAGGGGGGGATCTATTTCGATTATTGTCTGTCCGTCTCCGATATTACCGTGTCAAACAATACGTTGGAACCAAAACTTAATTTCTCATTAAGTATCAGGTTAGGTGTGGTTATGAACATCTTGTAAATTTCGTACTGTTCTAACGCATTTAGTAATTTTCCTTTTTCACATCGATGTAGTATTTTTAAGTCATCATTGATCGTAGAATAGTTGTGGTTATTATTGATGAGGTGCTCTGTATACTTAGATTCTACTTTTTTGGGACGTTGTATTAATCTAGCTGTCGGTATATGTTCTTTATACCTCATCTTGAAAGATCGCCCAGTCTGTCCTATATATTGCATGTGGCAATCGGCACAAGATAACTTGTATACTCCGGTGGTGTCAAATTTGTCTGTACTATTTGCATGCGTGTTTATAACTCTTTATAGGCTATGACCTGTCTTTAGGCTATATCACTACCATTTGGATACACCAATAGAAAGCTCGAATCTTCGTCTTTTGAATATATATAGGACAAACTTTTTACTCATATTGTACCAGTAAACTTTACACTTTCTGAAAATAAATCTTCTATATTTTGTTCAACTTTTTGAAAGTTACAGCATCATAGTGAGTTTGTCGATTTTATAATAATTACAGTACTACCTCGTTTATCCGGACCTCATTCAACCGGATGTCCGGATCGATCCGGAACAAAAATAAAAAAATAATCAAGGATAAAATAAAGCTTAAAGTTTCAAAATATTTTAATAATTACTGTATTTTGAATATTTTGAAACTTTAAGCTCTTGCTTTATTTTATCCTTGAATATGGAGTTTCAACAAGAAATATCTGCTATTACATTAATGTTGATAAAAACGTGATTTCCTCAACACTACAGTGTCGCCTCGAGGTATTAGGGCGGGTTGTTGATGCACTGGGAAGAGAAAGTGGAGGAGCAATGACCTCTGCGTCACCATGCCCCTACCCCGATGCGGCATGACAGTATGAAATAAATACAAACCAGGTGCATGTTTACAACGCATCATAAACCATCATGTCATGTTTACAACTTTATTGTTGTCGGGTTGCTAAGACTCAAGGGTGTAAATCAGTAAATGTGAACATTTTGTCACATCTTAAAGCGGTGCCGCCAGCTTTGGGAACCCCCGTTCTTTTTTTTTGGCAGTTAGCGTTTGTGCGTGGAAATGGCGACGAAACGAAAACGTAATGTGCTTACAATGGCCCAAAAGTTAGATGCATTGAATCGTATAGACAGGGCCGCATTGAAACGTCACACCAAATTAAAACAGAGGAAGATAAATGACTTTTTTTTGTAAATAACAACTAAACCCTGTGTAAATTAAAAGCATGTGTAAATATTTCAGGTGTGTAAATAAAATGTTTTTCGTCATTTACAGTACATTGTGTAATTTCGTGTATTGTGTAAATTGAATGACTGTGTAAATATTGTGTTTTTTCATGACTTATAAATGGTAAGTTATCATTTTATATTTTGTTTTATTTATCTTTCTATAATTTCGGATTATCCGGATTTTTGATTAACCGGATCACTTCCGGTCCCAATTAGTCTGGATAAACGAGGTTGTACTGTACTTGTTTTATCTTCTGTTTATACAATTCATAAATGATAAATGTTAGATATTGTTTCAAGCAATTGCTATTCGAGTGAAAGTTATTATTTTCGGTATTTTTTGTTATAGGCCTAGTCTAGAAGTGCAAAGAGTACTTCTACTATTATATTTTACATAGCATATTTATATTATTTATAACTATATCAATACTACATATAATTTTTTTGCTAATATATTACATAAACATGTAATCTCTTCACAACTACCTTATGCAACTATTCCATATATTTATGGAGTCTAAAACATTTTTTCTGCTTATTTATAAAAGTTTGTGTCATTTTTTTGGTTCAAATTTAGTTGACATATTGTTCAAATTTAGTTGACATATTGTTCAATTTTAGTTGACGTAATTGAGAATTTTTTGCATTTTGACTACGTAACTCTAAAATATATTACGTTATAAAATTTATGAATTCATAGTTCAATATTTTGAACCTTTTTCTAAGTTAAGTTAAAAAAAGTGTTTTGAATAAAGGAATTATTTTTGGTGAATTTTTTTAATTAGGGCTAATTTTTATTCACAACCATATCACAAAAGTTTTTTGTCTTGAAAAAAATAATAAATAAAATTTTTATTGTATATGCGCTTTTGTGATGTTTTGCTTTTGATTATTGCAGATTTTTTGATTCCTAACATACTAACTCCAAAATTATTACTTCCAAATTTTTTTTTCACTACACAGTTGAATTTTATATACAGTACTTCTATGAGAAAAATATATATAATTAGTTGAATTTTAAATATTATTACTATTTTTGGTAGTATATTTCTGAATAAGCCTAACTTTCGACCTACATTTAACTTTTTTCATTAAAAAAAAAAATTGTTCAAAAGGTAAATTTTCAAAAATGAAATATTTTTTACCAAGTTCTACTCACAAATAAATTCTAAAACTTGTGTATATCTTGAAAAAAAAATGGTTATTCGGTTGTCATGGGCAATTTTCACTTTTTTTGATTCTTGACATACTAACTCCAAACTGTTACTTCTATATTATTTCATAAATCAATTCTATGAACCTTTCTAAGAAAACTAATATATAGCAAGTTGGTTTTTGGATAATATTTTGATTTTTTATGATTTTTTTTTAAATAAATAAAAATGAGCAAAAATGGAATGTTGTTAATTAACACTGCCAGTCGTATGGTTAAGATTCAGTGGAAGTGAAATAAAATTGGCATATTGACACTAGCGCTAGCACATCCCCAGGGTGCGAAAACGCTAAGCTTAGTTGACATTAGGCTAGGGTACTACGCATTTTAAACAAACCTCTCTGTGTCTCTTATACATTGCCATTCTTTCTCAGATTTGCTGATTGTTTTATATTTTCAATTCACTACGAATTCAATGCCTTAGACCTTCAACTCATAGGATCATATAAAGATAATAATGTTTACCTTCTTATAAAACGAGGATATATTTATATATAATTTTTGAAAAAAACAGAGCCAACGTTTGTAAATTGAATTTTGAGTTCCGTTTTTCCAATGATTTCTTTAAAACCCTAGAAGTGGCACCAACCCACCGAGCGGGTCGATTTGTAATTTAGACGTAGTTTATCGACCGGAAAACACGTATTTTGCAATTCAACATTACGCCCACTTAGAATCGTCCTATCGCAATAAATATAATACCGTTGGAAAGCTAATGTTCCGTAGATGCATAATCATGCAAAAAAACCACAAAACGTTATAAATAATATTCCAAAAATCTGTGAAGTTCGCATATTTTTGATACATAACGTCGAAGATTTCAACTGTGAGGTTTTTACTAAAACCGACGCCATTTTTCCCCATATGATTACAAATCTATTTTTCTGTCAAATAAGTTTACCAAAACATTGTTCTATAGATTACATGTTTCTCTTTCTAACCGTAGATTACAAATTTTTCTGCGTCTCACAGATCCAGAGATATATCTACTTGACGATAGTAGAAACCTGACGGCACGAAATTCAATTGGCATTCGGTGCACTTAACGAAATGACATAATCCATTTTTCTTTCGATATTTTGTAGTTGTTCTTAATAGTATTTGTAGAGAAGATTTGGTAATTATATAGCAGAGCTGCCTCACTTCAAAATCAATTTTTATGGGTTTTATTCGTCAAATAAATGTTGGAAAAATATTTTATTATCGAAAAAAAGTGTCGGAAAGATGATTACATAATACAATAATACAATTACACAAGTAGTTTTTCGTGAAAAAATTAACTCTGTGTTATCTGTCATACTCATGACATTCACTTCAATAAACGTACGGAAGGTTTGGCCAGGTGGTTATATATATAGCAACCTGGCCAAACCTTTCGTGACATATAATAATACAGCCCTACATATACGTACACTGAAGCACATACGCAGACAATTGAACGTCAATGGAGAGAGGTGCGAGGAAATGTGCCGCGATATGGAAATTCAAAACATTATTTCCCTGGCCATATAGCCGAATTTATGTTTAAGAGAAAGTACAATGAGTATAATAATCGTTTTCATCATTTATGGCGAATTACGAGTGAAATACATTTAAATTCAATAAATTCCTCATCTACTGAATTTGCAGCAGAATTTGACTCTGATTAAGATTTTCTTGTGTAATCTTGTGAAATTATGTTATGTAATCATCTTTCCGACACTTTTTTTCGATAGTAAAATATTTTTCCAACATTTATTTGACGAATAAAACCTTTAAAAATTGATTTTGAAGTGAGGCAGCTCTGCTATATAATTACCGAAGATTTCATTCTACAAGTTGGTAGTACTAGATATAGGCAATAGATACTTAGAAGTTTTTGTTTTGATCTCGCAACATATGCAATTGTGTGACGTAAATTAAATATAAAAGGCGTGGTACATATTGTTTTGGGGTTAGATATTTGTTATTTTGAAGGTTTGTGTATACAAGTTACAATATAAGTGTTTTTATTTCTAAAGTTTATGTTTTTGAGTGAATTTCTAGTTTGTGAATGGTTTATATTTGGGATAACCTAGAGGAATATTGTAAATCTAGGCTATAAGCAAATTTTCTTATATTGAGTGTTTTATTTGATTATACAAGTATATATGTGTGTTATTCTTTGTAAAGTTTATTGTTTTAGTGAAATATAGTGATTTTGTCTTAGGCCTAGCTTTAGAAAGTCACTAATTACGCCTAAATTGTCGAGGTGTCAAACCTAACCTCACTTGTCAGAGTATCACTTTTTAGGGGAAATCGTTATTTTTATTTTGAAAATGTAACAAATTATTATTTTTTCCCCCTAAATATATTCACAAATATATTACAAATCTCTAGTAATCGTTGAAAAATTACAAAAAAATCTCTTTGTATGGTGTAGATTACCATTTCTGTGAAATTATTCTCTCCGTTACTATCAGATTTTTTGGTATTTGACCAAAAAACTCCAAATGTTTTAATCTAACATTTTTTTTTCACTACACACCTAAATTCTATGCACCTTTCTGAATATAATGATTTATAGAAGTTCTGTATAAAATATTTTTACTATTTTTAGTGAATTTTTGAAAAAAAAGATCAAATTCCCTTTTCTCGTAAAATAATTTTTTAAATTTTGAAAATGTAACAAATTTATTTATTTTTATTTCTAAATATATTCACAAATATTACACAAAACTTTTGTATATCTTAGAAAAAGGTGGTAAATTATTGATTTTGGATGATACAGGTTTTTCTGAAAAATGTTAACTTCATTTTTTGACATGTAACATACTTACTCCAAAACCGTTTCAAAAAAAAAAATTTTTTATTACATAGATGAATTCTATACACCTTTCTGAGAAAAATGATGTCTTATAAGTTAGGTTTTGTATAAAAATAATATTTTTTATTAATTTTTAAACAAACGAAGAATTGTCAAGAAAATTAACCATGCCGCCTCTTGGGTTAAAATTAATTTCTCATATGTATGTTATAAGGCTAGTTTCATATTTGACATTAAAATAATATCAGCACCATTAAAAATATTTAAAAAATTAAAAACAGTTTAAAATTTTAACATTTTGTGACTGTCTATTTTTTATAAAATAGAATTTCGTGTGTATTTTAAGACTCTTGCTTCTAATTTACTAACATATTGGTGTTGGAATAATACCCACTCCTTACAAACCAAAATAATGGTCATAAACTTTATATTTTTGTTTATCAGTCTAGTTTAAATCAAAATGGGTTTTCATGCTAATCTTATGACTCATGATTCAAATTTACTAATATATTTCATGTTGGAATAGTAATCACTATTTAAAAACGAAAAATAACATCCATAATTTCAATATTTTTATTTATAAACCAATTGTTATCAAAGAGAGTTTAAATGTTTGACATTCATTTCAAGTTTACAAATATTGGCCCCCTTTAGAAATTAAATGGTGTCAACAATTTTTTTTCTTAATCGATTATAAATTTCAAATTAAATTTCTCTTTGTTTTTTAGGACCCTGATTTACATAATCATCACTTTCTAAAATATTTCTATAGTTTTTTAAGTACAAATTATATTTTACAGAAAGACAATAAATAACAGGATAATCTTAAATATTTTTGTTTTTCTTGTGTGATTTGAAGAATGGTGATTACGAATTTACTATGGTTTTTGAAATAGCCTAGAATATTAAATGTTGGTATTTCAGAATAAAATGTTTGCAATATGGCACCAACAGAACTTCCTCCCTATACTTCATGAAGTCTTTTCTCACTGGTCACAACTAAACTACGGTATAAGTTGGCAGACAAGCGATGCACGAAAAAGCTGTGTAGTGTTGTTATATGGAGCGCTTTGTTACAGTTTGTTAACACAAATTAACGCAAATTTCTCCATAATAAAGTTTATATCCCGCTCCCTTTATAAACTAGGGTGGGCAGGAAATTTTAAAAAAAAAAAAAATTTAGTAACACTAATAACGCGAAAAACTTACCTCTAGGATAGAAAAGTAATAGCCAAAAAAACTTAAATTACAGCTCAAAAACACTAATGCATAATAAATCAAATATAATGATATCATTTAAGGTAGTGGAAAGCATTTAAAATATGTATTTTAATATGTTTTAACCCTCCAACTGTTAAAGGCCCAAAACCGTACCCATTCTCCGGACAAGTTGGCTATAAAACACATATTTTGCAATTCAACATTTCGCCCACTTAGAATCGTCCTATTGCAATAAAAAAAATAGTGTTGGAAAGCTAATTATCCGTAGATACATAATCATGCAAAAAAAATACCACAAAAGTTATAAATAATATTCCAAAAATTGCTGAATTTCACGTATTTTTTATGTGTAACGTCAAATATTTGCGGTAACAATTTGTAAACAAAACTAACGTCATGTTTGTCTAATATTCTTAATTTGACATTTCTGTCAAATTGATCAAACATAACACTGTTCCATAGAACGTTTCTTTCTCATCCAATCTGTGGTTTTCATTTGTTTCTAGGTGAAATAGTTTTTATTATATAAAAATTAAACAAAATCAAGAATTTTAACTCCTTTTTACACGCTAAAAATTACATTTTTTGCAATTCAACTTTTATCCTAGTAGATATTATATTATCGAAATGTATTCTATACCATTGAAAATGTAATTTTTTAATCTTTCATAACCAAGTTTAGAAAATTTTATATAGCGTGTAGTAGAGAAATAAGACTAGACTGAAGTTTACCTTGTTAGCGCTAGATTGCGACAGTTTCTCGCGGCGAGTTTTATATAGAAAATATCACCTATATGTTCATATATTTTTTCGAAATGGTAAAACTTGTCCAAATGTTACAAGTTGACAATATTATATAGTATTTTTCTTCCTCTTTCGAACTATGAAGACGAAATCATCCTAATTTATATAGTTTACGAGTTATATCCATTCTAGGAAATGATCCTCTGAACTTTCAGACCGGTTTGCGATATTCAGTGTCTAGACAGTCTTGAAGAATCCGATCTTTATTTTTATACAATCTTGTCGTTTTTGATATAACTGTAAAGAGGAGGTTTCAATGTTTAACCTTGTATTTGAAACACATCTGTACAAGGAAAAATACAAAGGCTGTAGTACTTTATAAAACGTAGAATAACCTCAAATTTGTTACTTCGATCTCGCAAGATTTTTGCCGATGTGGAAATTTCAATGTGCAATAGCTTTGTGTTTTTATAGTGAATATAAGTTTCACTAAGTGATTTTTTTATTATAATTTGTTTATACAACTTAAAATAAATGTGTCAATGTTTGTAGAGTGTAGTTATGAGTGATAATTCATATTTTCGGCCTAGTCTAGCCAAATCTTGTACTAGTCAGACCTAGTTCTAGATATGCTATTGGAACTTTTAGTTTCAAGAAACCATTTATTTATTATAATATGTATATACATAATATATAAATGTATATACAACTTATAATAAATGTGTCAATGTTTGTAGAGTGTATTTATTAGTGATATTTCATATTTTTGGTTTTTTTTTCACAGCCCTAACCTCAACGTCTAGGCTATTGTGAAGGTAGATTTTTATCATAAATGACCCATGTCTAATGAAAATTTTCAAAATTGATTTTTCTTTTTAGCAACTTTTATCCACAAATATGTCACAAATATGTAGTAACTGTTGAAAATATTTAAAAAAAAATTTTGTAGGATTTACATTACCATTTCTGTGAAATTCTTGCCTGCGTTACTTTCGGATTTTTTGGTATTTCACATATAAACTCCAAATGTTTTACATCTAACTTTTTTTCCACTAGACAGCTAAATTATATGCACCTTTCTAAATATAATAATATATAGAATTTGTGTTTTCCATACATATTACTATTTTTGGTAAATTTTTGAAAAGAAAAGAATAAAGTTACCTTTTTTTTAAAAAAATGATAATTTTTTTTTGAAAATTTAACAAATGTTTTTTTTTCCCTTCTAAATATGTTCACAAATATATTACAAACCTGTTTTTATAGTTGAAAAAATTCCAAAAAAATTTTTATTATGGTGTACATTACCATTTCTGTGAAATTCTTGCCTATGCTACTTTCCGATTTTTGGTTATTTTACATAAAAACTACAAATGTTTTACATCTAACTTTTTTTTTCACTACACACCTAAAATCTATGCACCTTTCTGAATATAATGACTTATAGAAGTTCTGTATAAAATATATTTTACTATTTTTAATGTTTTTTTGAAAAAATAAAGAGAAAATTCAGTTTTTACGTAAAATATTTTTTTAAATTTTAAAAATATAACAATTTTTTTTTCCCCTAAATATATTCACAAATAGTACACAAAACTTTTGTATATCTTAGAAAAAGGTGGTAAGCTTTTGATTTTGGATGAATCAGCTTTTTCTTGAAAAATGATAACGTCGTTTTTGACATGTAACATACTTACTCCAAAACTGTTACAAAAAAAATAATTTTTTTTTACATAGATGGATTCTATGCATCTTTCTGAGAAAAATGATGTCTTATAAGTTAGGTTTTGTGTAAAATTAATATTTCTTATTAATTTTTTAAGAAAATAAAACCTTTAACATTGAACAGTTGAAAGGTTAAGGAGCACACAAGGAGAAGGCCCCAGGCCGCACTGACCCATATATCGTTCAGCTCATTACTGTACTGCGTCACTCCCTCCTCAACTACCCCGCTACAACACTACCACTCCCCAACCTGTCCTTGCTCTGCAATTTTGTAAACTCCATGAATTGATGTCTTAATTTCTGTCAGCGATTAATCATACGTGTCTCCATACATCTATGAGTTACGTGAAATGCTTGTTTGATGTTTTTACTGTGAGAAGAAGTTAGTAAGTGATTAGTCACTGAAATTCACTGTGCCATGTCTAGGAAAATTAAACGGAGCAAGTTTGATTGCCCGTTATTCGGCCACCTAAAAAGGACTTGCCTGTGAGAAAATTTCCTACTTACCAAGACATTCTTAAGTATTGTTTCTTAGAGAAGTACAAATTATCGTTTATTTCAAGCATTTCTGTTAGTTTTTCTGAGGTATCAATTATTGCGGCCCCAAAAGTTAAACTTTTGTTTGATAAAGCTTCCATACCAACAGCAACAACTTACAGAATTTTCCAGCTTACAAATTCATACTATGAAAGTTAACGTAGTCTAATGAAGTCCTTCAAGCAAGATAAAGGGAAGGAAAAGTTTAAACAAAGGTTTGACAACTTCAGCTAAAAATCATTGTTACTGTTTGATGTTTCTGCTTGTAAGTGCAAAATAACACTAGACTGCAATTAGAAAATAGTCCCTGAGGTTTGTGAGGGCTCTGTATCTACTGAATGTACCTTTATGTTATTGCTTGGCCTATTTTTTGTGTGCTCATGCATTGCATCCACTTTTTGAGGTGTTGCTTCATTCCCCTCAACGGTTTGCATTGACATATTATTGTTTCTTTAATTATTAATATATTCTAATCTACTAATAATATGATAATATTAATAAATAATGTGAATAACGACATTATGAGGTGTGGTGAGTGTCATTTGTGTTTTGTATATATGTAATAAGTGTATTATACAATTCATCGTTACTTAGCCTAGTTAAGTTATACATATCATTTTGATATTCTGTTATTTTTTTTTTCACTGTTGCTAAAATGTGTGTGATGTTATTGATATATCCTCACACGGAGTCCACCGTTGTCACCAGATCCATGGGGTCGTCTCAAAGTATCTGTTGGATGTTGTTGTTTAGGTGGTTGTTCACTACGTCTTCATTGGTTGGTGGTTAAGGGGGATAGTGGGTTAACCCTAAAGGCGGCGCATGTTAATTTTCTTCGTTTGTTTAAAAATTAATAAAAAATATTATTTTTATACAAAACCAAACTTATAAGACATCATTTTTCTCAGAAAGATGCATACAATTCATCTACGTAATAAAAAAAAAAAAAAATTTGAAACGGTTTTGGAGTATGTTAGATGTCAAAAATGAAGTTAACATTTTTCAGAAAAACCTGTATCATCCAAAATCAAAAACTTACCACCTTTTTCTAAGATATACAAAAGTTTTGTGTAATATTTGTGAATATAATTAGGAAAAAAAAATTTGTTACATTTTCAAAATTTAAATAAATATTTGACAAAAAAGGTAAAATGATCTTTTTTTTCTTTTTCAAAAATTTACCAAAAATAGTAATATATATTTTATACACAACTTCTATATATCATTATATTCAGAAAGGTGTATAGAATTTAGGTGTGTAGTGAAAAAAAATGTTAGATGTAAAACATTGAGTTTTTTTGTCAAATACCAAAAAATCGGAAAGTAACGGAGAGAAGATTTTCACAGAAATGGTAATGTACACCATACAAATAGATTTTTAGGAATTTTTTCAACGATTACTAGAGATTTGTAATATATTTGTGAATATATTTAGAGGAAAAAAAATAAAAATTTGTTACATTTTCAAAATAAATATAATGTTTTCCCCTAAAAAGGTAACCTTAACAAGTGAGGTTAGGTTTGAAACATCGACAATTTAGGCGTAAATAGTAACTTTCTAAAGCTAGGCCTAAGACAAAATCACTAGATTTCACTAAAACAATAAACTTTACAAAGAATAACAGCAATAACACACATATTCACTTTTAAACACAATTAAACACATTAAATTCACAAATTAAACACTCAATATAAGAAAATTTGCATATAGGCCTATGTTTACAACATACCTCTCTAAGTTATCCCATAAACCATTCACAAACTAGAAATTCACTCAAAAACATAAACTTTAGAAATAAAAACACATATATTGTAACTTGTATACACAATTTATATACAATTTGTATACACAAACCTTCAAAATAACAGAAATATGTAATCCCAAAACAAAGCGCCACGCCCTTTCCGTGCCACACACTTGCCTAAAAATGGCTATGTTCGGACTTGAATATAGGAGACAGAGAATAACAGTACCCTATATCAAGTGCTACCAACTTGTAGAATGAAATCTCCTCTACAATATACAGTACTATAAAGTTCGATTACAAAAAATCGATTCAGTAATCGATAATCTTATTTAGTAAACGGCACCGATTTAGTAAACTGCCAAGTGAATTTCGTTCCGTTAGGTTACTGCTTTCGTCAAGTAGAAATATCTTTCGATCTATGAGTCACAGAACAATTTATAAACTACGGTTAGAAAGAGAAATATGTGATTTATACAACAGTTGTTTTGGTGGACTTATTTGACAGAAAAATAGATTTGTAATCATATGGGGGAAAATGGCGTCGCTTTTACTAAAAACCGCACAGTTCAAATCTTTCATTTTACGCATAAAAACTATGCGAACTTCAGCAATTTTTGGAATATTATTTATAACGGTTTTTGGTTTTTTTTGCATGATTATGCATCTACGGAACATTAGCTTTCCAACGGTATTTTATTTATTGCGATAGGACGATTCTAAGTGGGTGAAATGTTGAATTGCAAAATACGTGCAAAATATGTTGAATTGAAACGACGGATGGGTCGTATCGGGTCAGTTGACGTGTGGAGGATTAAGGTGTACAGGAGTTGGTTATGGGCTTGAAATATACTCCTGTTGTTATGGTTGCTGGTGTGTTCGCTTTGGATATGAGTATGACCGTTGCCATTATTATTAGATGTCCTTGTGGGATTTTTTCCCCCCCTGTAATAAACTTATTGAACGTTACTTTAGTGAGCAAATAAATCTTATGCACCTACATGTAGGTGAGTTTTGTTGATTTTGTGTATTCCACTTTCACGCATTTAAACTCTAATGAATTAACATGTAAATTAAAATTAATGTTATTTGTCTTCAGTTCATCCATTTTTGCATTGTTTTTACAAATTTCATTATTACAACTATTCATTTTCCACTTTTTATTTATTTATTTTTTAATTATTTTTTTACCCTTATAACTATTCTTATAACACTTGCTTAAGAATAATAATTAGGATTAAATGTGCCCCCCCCCCCTTTGTGTATTACACACCACCTTGGTGGTCGTTCTGACCTTGTGTTTATCATATTTTTTTATCCTTCCTACATGAATGATATCGTTTTGTAATTGTCCATATTTCTATTTCGTTGATTATGGTGGTACTTTCCGTATCACCTTGTGGTCCTAGGTAGTCTTTTTGTAATTTTTGTTTTGTGCATTTTTGATTAATATCCAGTCCCCTGCCTTATATTCTACTTTCCTATGTTTATTATTATATCTCTTAAATTGGTCGTTTTGTGTCTCATTTAAGATCCTGAGTATGTCTTGGCGTACTTTATGTATGTGTTTTAAGGCGGTGAGTACATCGTGATCTGAATTTTTTGGAAATATTGTTAGATCAATAGGTTCATTTGGTTCAAATCCGTGTAATAAATAAAATGGTGAGTAGAAGTATGAACTGCCAAATTGTATTCGAATGTTACTAATTTCGTGTATTTGTCCCAATCTGTTTGGTTTTCGTTGACATAACATATTTAAGATGGAGTTGTAGCTTTCCGTGATTCCTTGTGTTTGGGTATGCCGAAGTTTTATTCCTAGCACTTGATATAATTGTTTTAGTGATTCCGCTACAAAGTGTGATCCTCGATCTGATTGTATATATGTGGGCATGCCGTAATGAGGTAAAATACGTCTAAAATAAATTTTGCTGTGCAGTGGTTTTGACTTGAGTGAACCGAAGCTTTGAAATTTGATTTTCCTCCAAATCAAGAATGTCTTTCCAAAATTATCCTTTAACGTTCTATTCCACACACACACACACACACACACACACACACACACACACACACATACACACACACACAGCAGATCAGATCGACAGCCTCATGTTTACATCCAGGAGCAAACCACGCTTCTAGTAAGTCTGAAAACAGAAATTGTCGTAAATAAAAATCGTTATTGTTCCAGTACTCGAGGTTAAGTACGATTACGAAAAGAAGGGTCAGCCTTAGAAGAAGACGGCACTACATCCAAATTCAGCTTGCCGAAGTGAATTTAATACGAACTCCAGCAAATATTAAGTTCAATACTTTGTCGTTATCGCAGTCAAGAATAATTTTAGAAGAATTAACGGGACCAGGAGAAGAAAAGAAGAACTTCTGAAGATTCACTGGAGGAAGACATCACTGGGCGTATTCTTCAGGGACCACAATCATCCAAAACCTGAGGGAGAAAAGACCAGCACTACTCAATTTAAAAAGGTACCGCATAAATCAAGAATTTCAATATAAAAAAATCTTTCAAAACTTAAAACATTTTAAATTCAAAATTTTAAAAAAATCGGGAATAAGTAACATAATAAAAGGAAATAAGCGAAAAGAAATAATTAATTAAATTAAAGTCATTGTCATTATTGAAAAACTTCAAATCTATTTAAAGAAAACAGATTGGTCAAATATATGAGTAGAATTTCAAAATTTCATAATTATTAAAATAGGATTTATATTGTTTAGAATTTAAGTATTATAGGATAAGTATAAGTAAGTGTGTATAAGATTATTTATGGAAATAACATTTAAATCTCATATGTTAGAATAAGTCAACTCGTACAAGTTGTAATGATTTTAAATATTAAAGTCAAGTAGTATTCGACATTCCAGTTTAAAATTTGTTTCAAAATTAATAAATCTGTTTTTCGTTCAAAGTTGTTCTATATTCTTTAAATATCCTTTGTTAAGTGAATTCCAAAATTTGAAAAAAAAATTAAGTGCTCTAAAATAAAATTTAAAAGTAAAGTAAAGTAAAATTTTGATTTGATGAGATAACAAGAGCTCCAAAAGGCACACCATTGAGATAGAGTCGAAAGAACATAAGTAAAGGTAAGATAGATATAGATAATTAAAATGATTTTGTGTACGATAATTTAAGAAATTGATAGGGGAGTTAGGGTATAGGCCACGAAGAGACAAATCCACTACCTTACTCGCTTATTAAATTCTTACGTTCGTTCGGGGTAAGTTAGCGCCCAGGAAAGGGGCTTTTCCGCGTAAAATAAAACTTCATACTTAACACCCGTCAGGCGGAAGTGGCACCCAAGAACGTGGGGCTTTTTCATCGAAAATAAAATTATAGACTTAAGCCCGTCCGGCATAACACACACACACACACACTTGATATCTTATTTGCTCACCTTGTTCTTTGCAGGAAGTGCCCAGCTTAATGTTGTCCAGTAATGATCGTCCCCGACAATGAACTTTCCTGCTCCTTCACGGGCAGCGGCTTCACAAAAAAAGACCCTTGCTGTAGGAGTCACCTCCCTTTATGTTATTGTTTGGCCTATTTGTTGTGTGCTCATGCTTGTCTAAACATTGCATCACTTTTTGAGGTGTTGCTTCATTTCCCTCAACGGTTTGCACTGCCTTATTAATGTTTTTATAATTACAGCAGAGCCCCGCAAACTCAGCGTAATGTGGACCGGAAGTGTGCCGAGTTTGTGAAATACCGGATTATCGGGAATAAGGGCAAAAAATAAATTGTAATTGAAACACCAAAGCGGCGGCGATATCAAACGACTTTGTCGATAGCGGTATCTCATTGTTGGCGGCGTAAAAACACCACGGCATTGGCACCTGTCGGTATAGCAGACATACACCTGCAAAAACGTTTGATGGGCCGCTTTTTTTCCACGAATCAATTTACATTATACATTATGGAAAATATAACATTTCTTTTCAGTTTTCTTAGACTGGTTATGATCTTCGCACAGTATATACAGTAAATAAAAATGAGCGAGTTACGAAAACGGAAGCGTGTGTTGGTTTCGTTTGAGAGGCGGTTAAATGTGTTAAAAAGACTTGAGAGAGGGCAATCTGTAAAAAAGCTTTGTGACGAGTTTAACGTGGGAAAAGTACCATCAATGATTCGAGCAATCGAAGTTAATGCCCGTTTTGGGATCTGCCGAACTTTTACGAACATCACTGTTTTTAGCAGTATATTTTTCCCCGTCGGAGGCGCCGAGTAATCCGGACTGTCGGGTTATCAAGTTCCGAGTTTGCGAGACTCTACTGTATTACTATATTCTAATCTTCTAATAATAAATAAGATAATATTAATAAATAATGTGAATGTGTTATTCCTGACACCAACCACAAAAAAAGTTTACATAAACCTATATGAAAATGTATTAATTATGAAAAATTTAAAATTTATTCCTTTGAATATAGTATTAGTGACATACGAACTTCTTATTTTTTCCATCACTTCTTGAAGATCAAGTTAAAGGGTGGACACTTTGACTCAAAAATTCAAATGCATATCAGATTATTTGCAGATAGTAATGTTGAAATTGTTTGTTTTATCAGGAAAATATTCTCTCAATGTTGTTTCTAAGGTTCCCAAATATTTGTATCTTTGTTTCACTTGTCCTAGTTTTTTTCTAAAGAAGATTCTTATAGAGTCGGAAAGTTTGTAAAGAGTCTACACGTTTTGACCACATTTGAAAGTTTTTGATAATGGCATTCTTCTTGTCCTCTATATGCAAAATGTCCTTGTGAACTCGAATTAAGAACATTCAGATGAACAAATATACATCCACTAAATAAGCAACCATACATAAACATGAAAAATCAGAGAGCAAATCTGAAAATGTTTAGTCCAAAAGAGTCAGACGGACCTCAACTCTATAAAAAAAATCGTTGAAGAACCATTCCTCAAGAAAACCAACAGATTTTATTGTGAAGAAGTTGAGCATGATCGGTTACCATCTCCTTGCATAATACCTCAAAAGCCTGGATTTCAGCTGTCTTTATGTGACTGATTATTTTATCTACTTCTCCAAAAATTTTCTCCATTAATTATTTAGCCACCAAAGCCTCATGATGCAACAGTAATTCCACTTAATATGTGGAGCAACAGCCCTTACTCTTCCCGAAACCCTGTTTTGTAACTCGATATGGACGTGACACCAGTTGTTTTACTAACACATTTTTCCTATTGATACCATGTTTAATAATAAAAAAACTGGTTGATTGTATAGAACAAAAAATGCTCATATGAAGTGAAAAAAACCCAGCATATTAGATTTCCCCCCGATATATCTGTACTTTTACCTAACTGAAGAGTGAATATATCACTCATACAAAGTCTAACAAATAAAGTATCCTCTATATATTCAGATACATCCGAAATATTCTTTTGAATTGTGTTATTTGAAAAAAGTACAGAACTAACTAGCTTAGCTGTTAAGTCACCTAAAAAACTTGCAGCGAACTAAACCTTAATATATTGGTTTATGGTGGAGGTGGATCTTTAAGAGCATTAGGATCGGAGAAGGAATCTGACTATAGGCTGGGGGGGGATTAACCTGACACATACCTTCGACTACTTAATACTATAGCACAGTCAGCCAGCTCCATGAGCGATTTAAACTATGTTATTAATATTAATTAATTAAACTAAGAATAATATTAAGTGGATGACTCTATTTAAAACTAGTGGTCTAGGGAAATGTGTTTAGTCAAAATGGCCTTTAACGACTCATCACACATTTAACTTAATTCAGAATTTTGGGACACATCGCCGAAAACTCTGGGCCGTCTGACCCTTCCCAAAAAGGGACTAATCACCTTATAAATTGGGGGTGAGTGATCTATTGGGAGTACCTGAAATATCATAATCAAGTAGATTAGAAGAGAGAAAAACCCTTGGTTGATTATATCCAGTCTCTCGTAGTCGGTTCACCACTCTCCCTTCTACTCCAAAGCATTGCCGGTTCTCTGTGCACATTGCTTGAGTGAGTGGGTGAAGACTCATTACATCACATCCGCTACTCTTTGATCGCACAGCTTTAAGGTTAGGTTTATCACTTCAATCACTCGAAGTTTCTACAACTAATTCTTCCTCTCCAACTTCCCTTATTGTTCTTTTAAAAGAATCACTTTTAAACCAATGGTCCATATTTAAAACAACCGCAAAGAAATAATAAGACATAACAAATCAAAATGAATAAATTTGCAATCCCTGATGACTAGCAGTGAAATATGATGAGTGATGGGACGCCTCGACTTGACGGGTCGGTCCGAGAATAAAAGAGGGTCGCTGTAAGTATTGGGCAGATGAGTCAAGGGTAAGGAAACCTTCTGATAATTCTGACACACGAGATTTTTTTTTTTTAATGTTACAGTTTAGGCCTGAATTATTAAATAAAGTGTAAAACAATAACCCTTTTCCTTTGAATAAATACATTTTTTTCCCCATGTCATTTAATTTTAATTTTAATTTTAACTTTATATTTTGTTAAATTTGGTCTTTGTTGCGAACTCCTGGGAACCTTTTGGGAAACACAATCCAAGACTTTCCTTCTTTCAGACAATAAACAAACACAAGTTGAATATGGGAGGGTGCCAACCGGTACTATAACACAAGAATGCCACATTAGTACTTACTATTATTAATGATAACATGATCAGAACACTAAAACTGAGACAGTTAATAGCTAGACACCCATGTTGTTAGTTTTTTAATGATTTATAATTATGTAATTGTAAAACAAATTTTTTAGGGATTTCACAATATAAAATGTCAGAATTAGCAGGAATGATTTTCCAATTAATTTTGTTTCAAATAATTTGACAAAAAAAAAGAAAAGAAAACTTATAAATGTAGAATAAAATATTACTGTTTTTTCAAGCACAGCTTAAAAATTCCAATAGAATTCCTGCTTTTTTTCATGTACACAAGAAACTCCCTTACAATTCCTAGTTGCTAGACAGCCTGTCACACTACGAAAATGTAATCAATACACACATATATACTTTTCAATGAAGATTTTTTATTTGTACTTTCAAAACGATAGAATTAATAGTATAACATTTTTAATATTTTAAAATTAATAATCTGGGCTATGAAAACCTTAGATTACTTAGCTGCGTTAGCTGTGCAAAGGGGAAATGGCTGTGCGAAAAAATTCTATTTCTGCTTTGGAGTCTACATAGGAGTCAGAAAACATCGACAGGCCAGGAAATTATCACCGGATCATTAATCCTTTCGTTTTTCAATCTAGATCGAAAGAATACAACATTAACAAACAATAAATTATTGAAAGTCTTACATATTATAAATCTCTGCATATATCTCATACAGTAGTAATGTAATTGTGGGGAGTATTGTTTTTAGAAAGGCTATGATTATCGATAGTTAAAATAAAACCCCGCAAAAACAGTGCGAAGATCAGTTCAAGACCCTTTGTAGCAATAAGAAGATAAATAATATGGAAATACAACAAACAAGTTGAGGGTCAATTAGTATAATATTTATCTGTGTTAATATTAACCTAGATGAATTGGACTGTTGAAATGGTTTTTAACCTTTCTTGTCTGCACTCATTCTCTGTCATACTTACCAACACCTGACTACGCTTCTTTAAAACATCTTTCTTAACAAATTATGTAATCGAACCGATTTTAAAATTTGGAATATGATTGTGACAATGGAATAGAGAGCATATTAATCTTTAAAATGTAACAATTGAGTATTAATCCTCATAATTTAAAGCACGGAATAATTCTTGTTTATATGATTACAAGACAATAGACACTTATTGACAACAAAACCACAAGGTACACTTTAATTATTTGATATGTTATATATTCATATTCTATATAAAATATTGTACCACAATTCACGCTCTGTAATTTAATGTTTTCATGAAAAATTTGATTTAACTTCAGACTTTTAAAAAAAAAATTCTTCTTTTTTTTACCAGACCCGAAATGATTTTCAGTGAACCCAACAGATAAATCACTAGGTACTCTTGGAGACTCTGAATGATTTGTTTCTAAAGAAATATAAAAACTCAAAGAATATAAAAAGGGACTTATATAAGACAACTCCTTTGAGGGACGTAGCAGTACCTACATAAATATCTTTTAAGAATGGAGTTCATCCAAAACATGTCAAAATTAAAAAAACAATGCTAAGAATATAAACAAATCAATTATCCACTATTTTATTAATGTTAAATTAAACTTACAGTGTCTATTACTGTTGCTTGTAACTGCTTCGGATCTCCAACTAGAACCACATTATTGACTCTTAGCAATAGAGGTATAAGAATATCTGGTTCCGTTGCTTGTGTAGCTTCATCAATGATACAACATGTGAATCTTTTACTTGAAACAAAAAACATAAGTTAACCATGTACTCAGCTTCCATTGCTACTCTATACCTATACTAAGGCTCTACTTTAGGTGGTCTGCAAGAGGAAACTGCAGACTACCTGATTTTCGAATACGATTGTCTTAACCAGGAAATGACCAAAACCCATGGATTTTCACAAAAAAACCAGACAATACTTCAAGACAAGCTTGCCAGGAAGAAGTCCATGGGTGTCTAGGGGCATCAAACTATTTATTTCCTATATGGGAATATAAGCCCTTGTGACTGCTCAAAAGGATTAAGACCAACCTATTCAAGAAGATGAGAAATTAGATTTATTGCAGAGACAAAATAGATTTTAATAAAAATTTGTAATCGCTGAGAAATGCAATTTTTTCCCTGCATTTATTACGGATTGTAGAAAAGTCTCCCATATCTTGTTGAATTTTCAGATTTATAAAACCATCATAAAAGGGACACTTAAAATTTACGTGGAATAACCTTTTTTTTAAAAATGTTTTAGAAAACAAAATCTGTTTTGAAAGTTAATGCTAAAATAATTGTTTAAAACCTTCTGCAAATTGGAATCGCTATATTTAATATAGTTAAATTGCCCTATTTAAAAAACTAAAAGATCATGTTTTTTACTTAAAATTATAAACAATAATGAATAAATAAATTTCTATATACCCAATAGAAAGTAAATTTTGGATAAATAGAAATGTAGAACAAAAATTTCAAATCCATTATCTTTTATAATTTTGAACAAGTTAAAAAAAAGATGCTATTCTGTTATAAAAGAGTATGCTCAAAATTATTATAAAATAACGCTGATATTTTATGGGTTCATTTTTATCTCAATAACTGAATGTAACAACAAAACAATTTTTTATATACTAACATTTAAAAATTAATAACTTATTAATGAAGAAGAGGATACAAAGACACTAAACATCGTATACTTTCAGATAACCGAACCACTTTAAAAGCATTAGAATCATTCACCTTAGAATCCAAACTAGTCCAGGACTGCTAGGTGAATGATATGGCTAGGGTGTACAATGTCATTCTATAGTGGATGCCTGGTCATACAAGTACAGATGAAAATGAGCCTGTCTATACCTTGCTTTATGGTCCTCACATGTAGAACATGTTACGAATGTTAGTCGGGAAACCTTCCATAAGGGTCACCAGAGTGTTATAGGCAAGCAAGAATGCTTGTTGTTAATAAATCATATTAAATTGGGTATTTATTTTTGAAAGCTGAAGAAAATTATAGTTCCACAGATCCATAACACAGTACATTTAAGTATGATCTATTGCAAAAAGTTAGAACTAATTCAATAATTCAGACCCAAAAACAACACACTAAACTAGTAAGTCAAAATTCAGCCCTACGTTCGTCCACTGGAACTGTCCTGTAAGCCAGCGCCAATAAATTAACCAATTTTTTTTCTTATCACAATACTTTCTCTCAATGAATATAGTATAAAAGTATAAATAGAATGAAATCAAAGGATAATCTATTCAACTACCTAAGACTTCATAAACTCACCTGTACGTCTCGTAATCTTGAGATCCACTGTTTGTTAGCACATACAAAATTTGTGTGTAAATGTTTCCCCATAACTTTATTAAACATATAATATAACATAAACAAAGTTATCTTCTAGACAAGGGACAAACTATATTATAAATACCTTGATACTCCTCTCAGTCCTATTTTTTATCCTTTTATTTAGTGGTGATGATCGTTTCGACTATTATTTTAAATATTGTTCTACTGTTTTCCTAACATGTAATATGTGTTAAAATATAAAATCACATAAATATTCACAATAGAGCGGCATAGCTCTGTTGGTTTAGATAAGGTTATCTCGTCAGTTGATTGTATTACATTTCTTCGTATATTAACTACTTTACTATTTTCATTAGTCTGATGGACATAAAGATGTTAAAACAAAATATATATACTAACATATACATAAACATTAAAAACGAATACAGTTCTACAAATGTGTGCTCTCGATCATATTCAGTTTATTAGTTGATAAGAACTGTTCTATTTACTTCCTTGGATGATGTGGTTCAATTTTAATATTGTAATTTGACTGGAAGATGATTTCTTATTTAATAAGAATAGAAATATAATAAACACACAAGGATTCACAAAACACCTTACATAGACATAAAGTATCCATTACTATCTCTTAAAATTTGAATTTTGTAATTCCAAAAACTAGATTTTTAAGATTAAGAGACATTAAAACGAATATTTTAGAAAAAAAAAATTGTCATAGCTTTTTTACTCATCACATAACTTTCTTTAAACTATGTATATGTGTAATACAAAAAATATATTTCAACATACTTATCTATAACCGTATTGAATGCTTTCTCCATCTGCGTATTATAGCAAGAAGCTAATGTAGATGCTACAATATTAGCACATTCTAGTAATTTAGTTTCAGCATCTGCATGCATTTTTTTGATGGTATTATGGTCTATCTTCTTATTTTCCTGAGTACAGACAAATAAACAGCCAAGTCTTTGTAAGTTTATAAAACTAATACTTTATTTATCTGCAAACATAACAACCATAAGTAGATAATAAGCACAAAACAAATTTGGTATTATTTTAACCTCAGATAAGGATGAAAATACAGAACGAGAAAATTAAAACAGGCCCCAGTTTAACATTTATGATTGTATAGTGTTCCACAAATCATAAATCAGCACTACTGGTGGTTGTTTTTTGTTACCATTTCGTTCTATTCTTGTCAGTTGAATATTATTACTGATTCAGTAGGCTATGGTACATTTAGTGTTGTATTTGTATTATCCCAAATACTGTCTTAATCTTTGCAATGTTAATGTCCAAACAGGATTCTTCAACAAAACACAGGAAATATTTTTAATGCAAGAACTACAGCAAAGAATAGTATTCAAGGTTTGGTTAAAAACCCAAAACATTTAATTACTGTAAATGGCTTCTCATAAAATCACTGATGGCAAGTTAAACCCAATGCTGTATTAGATGGATGATTCCATCTTTCTGACATGTTATTCACAAAATACCTGGTATTGGTTCATAGAAAACCTTCACAAGCTAGATGAAAAACACTTCATAATAAGAAAATCTGTTTTTCAATTGAAATAGTATTTAATTATAATTCTAGCTAGTATAAAAAACATATAAGCATTAAATAAAAAATTTCAATCAATAAATAAATACATACGTAGGGGCTGCGAGTTGAGTAGATATTAATTTCAATGTTGTTTGTGTAACAAGGTAATTAAAATGATTGTTCGAAAATTGCAGCAAAAAGCAATGTCAAGTGAGAAGTGTACAACCTATACTGGGAAGTGACTAGGATAGCTCAGTTGGTAGAGCATTGGCGCGTAAAGCCAAAGGTCCTGAGTTCGATTCTCAGTCTAGGACGTATATTTTTCACTTGAAATATTATATAATATTATTGTATTATGAGGCCAATAACTTTAACATCACTGTAAATACATAGTTCATCATAGAATTCTAGAAAAATTCTACCCTCAATTTATTGATGATGGTTATTTCAAGTCCTGCTTCATTATGTCACCAATTTTGAACTTTACTGGTAACTTTTACAGAAGAAAAAATGGTCAAGAAATACTTGTGGCATTCATACCCCCCCCCCCCCCAGATATGTTTTATATGTGGAGATTATTGAGGATACAGTATATGAAACAAGTCACCAAAGTTTTAAACGAACAAACATGAATAATCACAGTGGTGAAAAATGTTTTGGGATTTTCATTTTGGTGAATATTCAAAGTATTATTGAACCCATTGACTCTACCTTTCGCAAAAGTCAATGTAGTACCATGCGAGTGGCTGCTTGGGGTAGGTCCTCTTCAGCGGACTGGTTTTTAGTTGTTCATCTTGTATATTAAAGGGCTGTTGTAGTATATTTGGCATAGGAACTATGAAATAAAATTGTCAACTTTAAATGAGTGTGTTACCCTTATTTTCCACACATTATTAGAAAATTTGAACACAAATTAAAATTTTAATTAATAATAAATTATCAAATTTATATATAATACACAGCATATATATATTTTTATTATTCATTCCAGTGTATTTTATAATATATATATCATTTATTATTAATTGAAATTTATATTTGTGTTGGTAATTTAAGTGCCTGGTTATATAAATAAGCCTATAAGCCACTTAAATTACTAACACAAACATAAATTTCAATTACTAATAAATTAGTGTTTATATATAAATGCCTGAAAAATTAGTGTAATTTCTTTTATATAAAATTGACATCATTTTGAGATTGCTCAGGCAAATATATATTCTAATATGTAAGCGGTTATATTATAGAACAAGTGATTAGACTAACACCACAATCATCAATAAATATTAAAAGATAAATAAATTGTAATTTTATGCAATAAATAAAAATTATCACATGAGCCATGTTTTTAAATAGTCACACCTAGTATTGAAATTTAAATAATTAAAAGTTTTCATTGAATGTTTTGTACTATTGAGTAAACTTAAATACTCATAATTGAGTTCCCTGGATCAATGTTTAAATTAATAATGCTAATAACTACCTGCCTCAACTGTCTTGTGATCAAATAGTTTTTTGTGTATTTGTTAAAAATTAATGTTTTTCTGACAACCTCGTATGTCTGAATAGTTCTTACTACTCGCCACCTGAAGATGAAAGCCAATCGCATTAGAGAATTAATTATAGTAGTGGATCACAAGACGAATTTAGTACATTGTGTTTGTATTTTTTAGTGTATTGTGTTTGTGTTATACTAAGTGGCAAAAAAGTCCAGGGACGGTTAAATATTTTAAAAAATAATAAAGATAGAGCTACAGAACTTGGAATAAAGTTACTGGGCATAAAAATCTATTTTAACACATATTCAGTGATCCGCTACCTCCTCAGGGGGACGGCCCGCTAGGAATCAGAAAAAAAATCTTAAATGTAAGCATAGGTCTTATAGGTAAATGTATTGCATCGATCAAGGTAGCTGCAATACGACGATATTCCTTTCACCCCTAATTGTGGCTGGTAACTGATTGATCAAGAACGTTATGCCAGTGCCACCAGGAGGTTCAAGAAAGAACAACTATCCAGAATCAGAAGCAATGCTGTCTATGATTTCATGGTAGTTTCTCCTCTGCTATTGATTTAATTTTGAAACATTCATAGCAACTCCTTCAGATAGTTGAATGGTATAAAGACCACCTGCTTTCGAAAAGGTGGTCTCTCTAAACTGTTGTAGTGTTTTACCCGACATGGATATGACAATATCTTCAAGTAGAATGAGGCATTAATTGTAAATGTCAACAACCACTTGAACATCTCTTCACTCTCTCTCCATTTACCTTCTACTGTTACGTCTTCTGCAAGATTGTCTCTGTGTTTCCCCCATAATTTTATTGGATCTCCAACTTGGTAGAAAACCAGCATGATTCCAAATAGCTCACGGATGTTGTGAGGAGTGTCAGAGCTGGATGGTTCTTCCAGATTGGCAGTCGAATGAGTATCATCCTCCAGCAAGCTGAGTGCTCTGCATGCTGCATGGATTGTTGAACTAAACCTGTTATAGTTTTTGGAGCAGTAAATGATATAGAACGACAAATCTCTCACAAGAGAAAGTGTAGGTAGTAGCACTTGGCATTGCCAGGATGAACAATATACACTCTGCCTAAAAATCTGATCTTTCATCACCCCAGATAACCTGACACTGGCTTCCCTTCTTTCCTCCTGTAGAACTTGTTTCCTTTCCATACCTAATAAATCGGAGCTTCACAATATAAAAGGGTCCTTGTGAAGTCATCAACTTTGCACTGCTTGAAAAAGGAGAAAAGTGATGTTTTTGGAGGGTTATTGATCTTCTCAATGATATTATCCTCACTAAAATAAACTCTCTGGCTATTTTTGAGATGTAAGGCAAAGTGCATAACAGGAGAAAACCTTTCGTGAATAGGTAAGCAGAGAATACGCCAGGATGCCTCAGAGCTGCTGATGTATCATCACATGCTGTATCTAGTTACCTTGTTCTTATCTTCAATGGTAAACGCTGCCTATGGTCAGACACTTTGTTGACTTACTTTGCAACACAATAGTTGGAGATTGGACTGGTTCGTGGATCTTTTAGTTAAACCGGCATTTTGGCCACTCTCACACAGTCAATAAACCAATCATACATTACGGACAACTCTCAGCTGGCTAGCCATTTTATGATGTAATCATCACAACTTGCAGATGTATTTGATTTATTTTACAGAATTGCAATACTCAACATTAATATGGGCCGAAAAGTTTCGAGACAGGATGGGGTTATATGACAACACCAAACGATTGTCAAGGTCGACTCCACTGATGGTAGCAGTGAATCCATTGTTTGCTGGGGGCCGCCTGCGATACTGAATATAGCCATCCTGTCCGGTTTGAGATTTCTTCAAAAGGGGCAGGGCGTTTCTTGGTGCAGGCTCCAAACATCTTCAAGGGTGAGTTCCTGTTGAGGGGTCCACATGGGCTGTGAATCATGGTCATGTATTACAATCTTATGGGGAGCTGGGTTTAAGTCATGATCTAGAATATCTGCGCTTATAACTTTGTCAATGGTCTCAGGTCTTATCTTTTCTTCTAACCACAGGAGAATATGAAAATGGAGGGGGTCCATGTTTCTGCCATTTCATAGAGTACTGTGGCACCTCGTAATGCCAGTTTCAATCTTTAGTGAGTAGCTTTATCAATAAACATAGAACATACAAACAATATAAACAAATATCTACAACTAAACTACAGCTCCAAGTACTCTTCCGCCGAGTAAAATGCTTTTTGTGCCAGGTAACTTATAAGACGCTTTTTAAACTGCACAATGCAACTTATGTTTCAAGAAACCTGGCAATCCCTTATATAACTTCAGACCAGAGTAATGAACACCATTCTCAAACAAGCTATGCCTATGTATTGGAAATTGGAGAAGTTTTTTCCTCATAGAGTATTTGTGCCTTTGCCCACTGTCATCAGTATAGTTTTCCTTGAAAAATAACGAAACATTAAAAATATAAATACTAGGCACAGTTAAAAAGCTTAATTTCTTGAACAACAGATTATAGGATTATCTTGTTTAGATTTTAAATTACAAATTATTCGGAGAATTTTTTTGTAAACAGAAAATTTTAAGACTACAGAATTACCCCAGAAGACTACACCATATCTGAGGTGAGAGTTCCAGTATGCAAAATACGAGGGGCGTTCAATAAGTAAAGAGACAAATAGGAGGCGTAATGTTAAAGTGTTTTATTATTTATAGGTAAAGTTTTCTATTTTTCAACACAATCCCCCCCCCCCCCCCTACATTTATACACTTTTCTCATCGTCGTACCAGCTTTTTTATGCCTTCAGCGAAAAATCTTTACTTTGGTGTCGAAGCCCGATTTACACGCTGTTTTCACATCTTCATTGTTTTCAAATCTCTTACATAAAACTAAAAATTCTTTCATAGGTCCAAACAAGTGAAAATCTGATGGAGCCAAATCAGGATTTTAAGAAGAGTGGGGTAGGACTTCCCAGTTCAACCTTTCAATAGTTTTCAGTGTTTCATAAGCTTTGTGCTGGCGAGCATTCTCTTAGAGAAAAAACACTCCCTTACTCTGCAAACCCGTCTCTTATTCAGAATTGCTGGCTTCACTTTTGCTTCCAGTTCTTCCCTGTAGTACTGTCCATTAACAGTGCACTCAGTTTCCAGGTAGTCACAGAAAATTGGACCTTTAAAGTCCCAAAAAATGGTAAGCATGACTTTTCCAGCTTTTGGTTGGATTTTGAAGTTTTTCCTTACAGGAGAAGACGTATGTTTCCATTCCATGCTTTGGCGCTTGGACTCGGGCTCAAAGTGATGTATCCATATTTCATCACAGGTGACATTTGCAAAAAAACTTCTCCTTCTTTCTGATAATGTCTTTTCAGTTCCTGGCAGATTTGAAGCCTGACATTTTTGTGGTTGTCTGCCAACAGTTTTGAAACCCAACGTGCACATGTTTTGCGGTATTTCAACTTGTCATGAATGATTGAGTGTATGACAATTTTCAGCTATTTGAGCCACTGTAATTCTTCGGTCTTCCTGAATAAGAGTTTCGATTCGGTTTTCCATCAAAACATTAGAAACCTTAATCGGTCAGCCTGAATGTTGCATATCATTCACATTTGTTCGCCCAAGTTTGTACCAATCTATCCACTTATAAAAGTTTATACAACTTTTCCCATATTGTCTTTTCATTCTTGAATGAATTTCAGATGGTTTTGTTCCTTCAGAAAACAAAAATATATTAACAGCTAGTTGATCTTCCAAAGTGAAATCTTCAAGAGAACTTGCCATTTTCAAAACATTACAAAAATAAACAAATGTTCAATAATGACAAAACAGCTGTAATAGAATGTTGGGAGTATTGCCAACTCACATTATTGATAGTTATAAAATTTACCAGGTGATTGTTTTTGAACCTGGAAAGGTTTGTCTCTTTACTTATTGAACGCCCTTCGTATATACACTTAACAATGGAAAAGCTGAAAACAAGTGAAATGGCACGCGGTGCAAAATAAGCTGAATTGAGTGTATTTGTAGATGACAAATATGTGATTTCCAATTTATTCTTTCATCAATTCTACTCCCAGAATTGTTGAAGAATCAGTACTTGTAATAGTTTTGAATAATCAATAGATTTTTTTTTTTTTGTTAAATGTTTAGGACTGAAATGAATTAGTTGAGTTTTAGTTGTATTTAATTTTAAACCGTTTACCGAAAACCAATTTTCCGCCATTTTTAGTGTTGATCCCACGGATTCTTCTAAATCTATAAGGCAGATCATTTATTTAGATTAAAAATAGCAAGGACTCAATATCAAATCCTGAGGAACTCCTTTATATTTCCAAGATGAGTAATAAGATGTGCATAAATCAGTATACAACATTCTTTGTTTTCTATTCGTTAGGTAAGACTGCAAAAAATCACTCACTGGACCTCGAACGCCATAGTAATTAAGTTTACCAAGCAAGATTGTATTGTCAACACAGTTAAAAGCTTTTGAGAGGTCACACATCAAAGATCCAACATCTTACAAATCTTACAATATTTATTGTAATAACCAGTGATTCGGTACTGATTCTTGTAGGCACATGAAAATCAGGGAAAATATGATAAGATTTTAAAATACGAAGAATGTCATCTTTCTCTTTTAGAATGTCAATATTAAAGTCTCCTGTAAGTAAGTTAACCTGTGTGTAAGTGACCGATTTAATTCAAATTTTTCTTTACAAGAATGTTAAGAATTTCATCAATTTTTGATAGGAATGTTTTTATTTCACTATTTGGAGCCCTGTAGACACAAGATTACAATCAAGCAGTCAACATTTAACTCAACTCCTGAGAATTCACAAGTTGAGTCGACAGATTGAACATTTAGAGTTTTATAGGTTTAGCAGTAACTATGTACCTTACAAGAATAGCGACCCCATCTCCTGGCACAAGAAGCAAGAGCTCAAATAGTAACCATCAACCGTGTTCAGTATATTTTGATTAAATAATTTAGTCCAAGTTTCTGACAAACAGATTGCCATTGGTTTTACATAGAAATTCTCTAAAAATATTGAAAATTCACATAGTTTATTCAACACACTGTATATTATGGGGAAGGACAAACCTGACCCCAGCTACACTACATCAGACCCGTAAGACACCCCCCCCCCCCATCTCACTGGGGCCCGATCCACTCTCCGACTCGTTTACAGGTACTCTTTTTGGACAATTTTGTAACTAAAAAATTATTTTCAACTTTGACTGAACTTTTAGGATTTGATATACAGGTACCCACAAAAGAGTCCTCCAAGAGACCTTCAGAATTTTCAGTATTTTTTACCAACTCTTGGAGTGTCTTTAGAGTTGCTCCCGTGTCAGAGTGTGATGCGAAGCCTCACAGATGAACTTTTAAAGCCACTTTATATCTAGGTATTATAGATGTGAACTTCTATTTACCAAACTTTTTTAGGTGGAGTCCTTACATTCCTCATGTATCCTAGCGGTGCTCTCCAGTGAAAAAGGACATCAACAAAACCATCTTTCGTAACTCTGGTAACTGTCCGTCAGTTGTTATCATGGCGCTCTTCAAGTGCACGTATTCTTTACTTCTTAGTTTTTTCTGGTTGTTACGAAACCAATCTCAATTTTTGCATACATATCAACTAGATATTAATTGAGAAGGAAAGTTGCAGAATCTGTTGTCTCTACTGTGGAAAATAATGTTACTGCTCTCAAAATCCTGGCCAACAAGTGAACTCCCACCTCTCATGTCGTGGGTAGGTGAGCAGAGATTTTTTTAATTCAAGCTGAGTCTTGGGTAAATCAAGTCAAGTTTGAGCTTTAATCGAGTTCGAGGTTTTTGGACCTTTTAACAAGCTCAAAATTTTATCAAGCCATTTAACGAGCTCAAGTTTTTAAAGCTTCCGATTAAATAATAATCAGTAAAATGTCAATCTTTTGTTTTGGACATTAAGGCCAATACTTAGAAACCAGTATAGTGGGAAAGGTGAAATAGCTGTATTTGATGGGAAATAGACACTATCGATCGAATCAAAGGATACAAACTTCCTTAGGTATGAAATTATATTACAAACCTATTTCATTCACGTACTTTCTAACAATTGCATATTTTATTACAGAATATTAATTAAGGATTTGTAGATAAAGATAGTTCGGGTCTGGGAAAGAAAAAACTTCTGGTTTCATATATAAGAGTACCTAATAAAATTCACAAATATGTTAACTTACCAAGTGCAAATTTCGGTTAACTTTGTTTTGCAAAATTGAAATATTTAATAACATAATTAACAAAGTCTTAATACAATGACTAGTGTTAAGCCTAGTAGAAATGAGGTGGGAGAACTAGATTGCCTTGATTAACTAGTTTGTATTAATTTGTTATCAGGTCTATGCACCTGAACAGACAAAACTTCCTATTTATACACATTTTACAGTCTCCTGTAGTAGGAGAAAGTACAGTTTATATCTGACTTTAATAATAGTACAATTATTTCTGAGGTAGTTAAAGTTAAAATAAGTTTAAACGTACAATAAATAAAAATGATAGGGAAATATGAATTCTCAATTATAAATTTGAGGGATGGGTTTTGTATTTTTTGATTGGGGAAGAAAACTTTTTTTATTAGCCAGACTTTTAAAAAATAATGATTGTATGTATTAAAATTTTAAAAAATATGTGAATTTTTTTTCAATAGATTGTTTAACATGCTGTAATAAAAACAAAAGAAATAGATTTTAAATTTTAAAATGTAACAACAACAACAAATGTAAATGATTTTGATTTTTAAATAATGTAACAAGGATGATAAAAAATGACCTTGTGATAATGAAAAAGTAAATTACAAAAAGTTGTAATATGAAAAGAATGATAATTGATTTTATTAATGAACAAATATTATGATGTATTTTGAGCTGATGCTAATTTGTGATGACATGAAAATTTAACAAATTTTTATTTGTATATGAATTGATGATTTTATCTGTTGTTCACATATAATATATTTTAATATTTTTCTGTTATGACCATGTTACAATTTGTAAAAGACAATTTATGATATGTCTTGTAATGATTTGATAGTTGACATTTGACTTCTTCATTTTTGATGTGTTTTGAACAAATATGTTGTATTAAAACTTTGTAAAAGACAATTTGTGATATATGTCCTGTAATATGATATGATAGTTGACATTTGACTTCTTCATTTTGATGTGTTTTGAACAGAGATATTGTATTAAAACTTTATAAAAAACAATTTTGTGAGATATGTTTCGTAATATGCTTTGATATTTGTCATCTGAGTTCTTCATTTTTGATGTGTTTTAAACAAAATATGTTGTATTGAAACTTTGCAAAAAACCATTTTGTGATATATGTTTTGTAATATGATTTGATATTTGACACTTGATTTCTTCATTTGGAGGTATTTTGAACATTATTATTTTGTAATTGAAACCATATAAAAGTCATTCATGTGATGATTATGTTAATTTTGTAAAATTTGTAACACTCTAAAATTTATGATATTGTTTGTAAAAAATTTGTAACATTAAAAAATTTATGATGTTATTTTTGTAAAATTTGTAACACTCTAAAATTTATATTGTTTTTGAAAATTTGTAATACTAAAAAATTTATGATGTTATTTTTGTAAAATTTGTAACACTATAAAATTCATGATATTGTTTGTGAGAAATTTGTAACACTAAAAAAATTATATTGTTTTTGAAAATTTGTAATACTAAAAAATTTATGATGTTATTTTTGTAAAATTTGTAACACTCTAAAATTCATGATATTGTTTGTGAAAAATTTGTAATACTAAAAAATTTATGATGTTATTTTTGTAAAATTTATAACACTCTAAAATTTATATTGTTTTTGAAAATTTGTAATACTAAAAAATTTATGATGTTATTTTTGTAAAATTTTGTAACACTCTAAAATTCATGATATTGTTTGTGAAAAATCTGTAACACTCTAAAATTCATTATATTGTTTTTGAAAATTTGTAATACTAAAAAATTTATGTTATTTTTGTAAAATTTGTAACACTAAAAAATTTATTATGTTATAGTTTTTGATATTTTGCATTTTTAAAATTGTTAAATTATATTAAAAATTTTTTTTTCTCGACATTGTTATTAGAAATACTCTTGTTCTCCGTAAGAGGTGGCAAGGGGTTGGAATGTCCCAGCTTCCATGTTCTTTTTCTTCGAGATTCTTATTACTGCGTAATGCGAATCTCGAAGGAGGGGGTTTCTGTAAGCATGGGACATCTCCAACCAAATTAAAAAATAAATTAATCATAATTTAAGATTTTAGAAATTAGATAAATAATAGTAATAATTAGGAATCTCACATAAAAATCAAAACAATTAATAATAAACATAAAAAACATTATAATCAAAAAACTTTTAAAAAACAAATTATTAAAATCAATAAATTGAATGAAGCGCTATATATCAATACAATGTAACACCCTCTAGGGTAAAATTGACATACCAACGGGTTGCTTCACAACTCAAAACGAATGGTGCAATTTCAAACGGAAAACGAATGAATTCTAGGAAATTGCCCAATGCTCGCCTTGCTTAACAGTGGGCGTGCCGTTCGGAACACAACCGAACGAGTTCTCTTCCAGCTTGGCTTTCTTCGAGAGTAGACGTGCCTTCTGAACGCTCTGTGTTCCTTAGAGATGGAGCGATTCAAGGCATAAGTTGTTAATAACTTAATACACTAAATGTTGTTTTTCTAAAAAGGGTTGTTAATATTGAACAGTTTTTTGGACACGATGAGTGAGTAAAATTTAACCTAATTATGTAAATTTTAAGAAATCAGGTGTTTAAATATGGACAGAGATACAGACTTTACAAATGTAAGTTTTACATGTGTTTTTGAAGAGATATATTTTTTTTGTTATCATGATGTTTGTATGTCTAGTATAATATGTTAGTTAACAAATGTTTATTTCAATTTATAAATCAAAAGATTCTAAATATAAAAGAAGTTTTCTATAATTGAATATGAGTGAGTAAAAAATTATTGAGTATATCCTGGCATCCACGTGTCACGGAAACTAGCCTGGTAAGTACAGATTGGAGCCTGAACTCTGAATCCTTTTATTTAAAATTTATAATTGATGCAATAATTAATAAATTCATAAAATAAATATTTAACATTTGATAATTTTAAAGAAATCAACTAATAAACTCTTACAAAGATGGCGCCCGAATCACGTGCTCCAATCTCGAAATTACAGGCTTGTTGAAGTGTAGCGTGGTGTTTGGGTATACTCAAACATTCAAAATTATAAACAAAAAATATTTGAAATTAAAACAAATTTAGAATTGAGATTTTTTGTTACAAAATAATTAAGATGGAAACGGATTCAGAAAAGTTGGACGAATCCGGTTTAGGAGCTAGCTTCACCGAGGTTGAAAACATGGTAGAGGTAAAATCAATAGAAGAAGTTAAATTGCCTAGCGAAGAAAAGTTAGTGTCTCTTAATGACTTAATGTTGTTATTCGAAAAAATTAAATTAGATAGCGATAGTAAATTTGAAAAATCCGAAAATAATTTTAAAGAAATGAAGGTAGATAGTGATAATAAGTTTAGACAATTAAGGGAAGAAATTAAAGATGATATGAAAATAAATAAATTAGATAGCGATAGTAAATTTGAAAAATCCGAAAATAATTTTAAAGAAATGAAGGTAGATAGTGATAATAAGTTTAGACAATTAAGGGAAGATATGAATGAACAATCTCAAAAAAGTGAAACCAATTTTAAAAATTTTGATAGCAAACTTGAACAAATGAAGGAAGAGAACAAATTAGTTTTAGAAACAATTAACAATAAGTTTGACATACAAAATGCTAAACTCGAAAAAGATAAAATGGAATTTAGAAAAGAAATTAATGTTAAATTTGATAATCTGTTAAAGGACAGCATAGACTTTAAAAATAATGTAGAAGAACAAAATTTAAATTTGAAATTAGAAACTAAGACAGAAATAAATAATTTTAAAACTGAAACACTAAATACTATAGCCAAGTCTGATGAAGAAATTAGGGCTGTAATTGATAATTTTAAATTAGGACAGGTAGATAAACAATCAACCTTTGAATCTAAAATAGGAAATGATATTAAAACTAATTTTGAAACCTTAGAAAACAGACTAGCGATTAAATGTAGTGAACAGGATATTGCAATAGGCGATATAGGCTGTAAATTATCAAAAGAAATTCAATTATTAAAGCAAAACGGTAATTATGGCATTAAGCCAGCACTATGGCTGAATGAGAAATTTAATGATGTGTTAATCACAGAGTTTTTTAATGAAACAAAAGGGCCTCACCCTAAGACATTTTTAGAGTCACTTAAAGTTTTGGAAGATGTAAGAGAAAATAATTGGGACATTATGGTTTGTTTTATGAAAAAGTTTTTAAAAGAAGAAGCCTACACTTGGTTTGAGGCACATAAAAATGAATGGGCGAACTATAATCAATTCAAAAACGCTTTTCTGGATAGATTCTGGTCCCAAGAAAGAAATAATTTAAAATTGTCAAACAGGAAATGAAACGTTTTGATTTTTGATCTAGATTTCAATTTTTGAATTCAATTTGATTTTTAATTCAATGTAGATCTAATGAGTTGAATAACAGATTCTCAAATCAACATTGACTGTGGACAGACTTCTTATAATCATGCAACACTAGCTCAAAAATTAGTATAATAGTATATTTCGTTGTTTTAATTCATTTAAATTTTATGAAACATTATATTATTACAATAAACGGAAAATTATTTGCCGCTGATTACAGGGAATCGATAATATGTCAAACGTAGATTTACTTGTCATTGTGAACTGCTGTGTGTGTGTGTGTGCACGTGTTGAGGCGGTTTGGAATTGGCCAAAACGCTCAAGGCAGAATAAAAATTGTAAAGCTGATTCGTTAGCAACGTAGTAGGTAAAGCCAGCAGTTAGCGATGTTGATGCGTCACTAACGGGAATAAACTTGTCCGTGATACAAAAATGTTTCAAATTTAAAAAATAAAGTACCGAGAAAGATTGTAAAAGTAATAATAAAAATATTTAGTAAGGGGGGAAATTTTCATAAATTAATAATTAACAAAGTTACGGGGAAAACAACTTAGACAAAAAATACTAAAATATAAAATAAATGAAATTAACAAATGGTAAATTAAATATAAATAAGTAAGGGGGAAATAAAGGGGAAACATGAAATAAAAATAATAACTCCAACGATATTTTAATAAAAAAAATAAAAAAAAAAGAAAAAAAAAAAACCTTAGGCACTTATAAAAATACCAATTTATCGAAAAATTAGATAAACATTATAAATAGAATGTATTTATAATTAAGAAATGTTTAAATTAGTGTGTTGTACAGAATGAACAAACCAAATTTATAAAATCAGTAGATGGGGGTTTTAATAACATGTTTTCATGGGAAAACGATGTAAACAACTTTAAATCAAGATTTCTCGCGAAATAAACATAGCAGAGAAAAATTGATCATAGTTACATTCGTTCCTACCAAGAACAAAAAATAAAAAAGTGTTAAAAAACCAAAAACCAAATCAGGGAAAAAACTAAATTTTGAAATTGTTAAAATTACGTAAAAGCTAAATAACTCGAGAAAAAAATGGACTACAACCACGAAACAAAAACCTAAAGGATCCCAAGAACATTAAGAACCAAGATCTAAAAAGAAATCGAGAATCGGAAGAGCGAAGCAGAAGTTAGAGAGAAAAGAAGAAAAAAGTACAGAATTTCAACCAAAATCATGTTTTAACAAGAGGAGGGATCGCTGAGCGAAACTCGACCGTAACCAATGACAAAGAAGTGGAGACAACCGATAAAAGATAAAAATTTGTGAAGAAATAAAGTAAAAAGGAAGAAATAAAAGGATTAGAATGAAATAAAAGAATAAATATAATAAATAAATAATCTGTAAATATTTTGGGAAATGAAAAAACCCAAAATAAAGCATAAACTTGCCGAAAACGTATAAAAACGTGAAGGGATAGTTTATGAGGGAAACCAAGTTAAGTTGGTACTCAAAATTCCCAAGTCAGAGGAGCTCTGAAATATTCAAGGTAACTTGGATACTCTTTTTTCAACCAGCCTACGAGGAAGACGTGCTTCAGGAGTCAGCACCAGCAGAAAATCTACTCATTGAACTTACAACATTAGACTACAGGCATCGGGAGATCATCTCAACACATCAGAATCTTCAGCATCGTATATGATCTTCGTTAGTGTTCAAGGTACCAATACTTTGATTTATTGGAAACTTTAGGGAATTAATAATAATAAACGTAAATTCATTTTAATTAAATATTCAATAAAAATTATAGGGGAAGTGTATTTTTTAAGTAAATTCAATTTTAAATGATTTGTTCTGGTCATTCTGAGTATAAAATTTAATATGTTATAGAGTGTCTATATAAAATTTAATGTGTTGTAATATATGTGTATAAAATTCATTGTGTCTTATGGTAGAGATTTTGTAGTATAAAGAAAAATATAAATTTACCAAACAAAAGAAAGACCTTCAGTCATAATATAAAAAGTAATAAATATTGATAATTGATTTGAAAAATCTTTAATTGCTTTTCATTATTGTAGAGATTCCTATAGTTGTATGCCATTTTAAATATATATCTGTGAAATAAAGTGTGTGCTCTAAAGAGAAATTTACAAAAATTAATTATTTGTACATTTTTCTAAATGGAATAAAATTTGGAAACCAAACTCTCCCACACGGCACGACCTCTAGGAAGAGTCGTATACACAAGTTTAAAAAAAGGTAAAATCGACTGAGCAATCAATAAATTCATTAATAAATAAAACGAAATAAAGTCGAAAAGACTTATTTCTTGACAATTTACGATAAAAGTAAAATTGTCTTGCATACGATACGTTGTCGCAAGCGGGGAAAAAGCCGGAAGCAAAATTTGAGTAAATTCCCGAACGATACGTGTTAAATTGAGAGTCTACGTTAATCTTGCAAGGTGTATCGTTGCAAGTGGCGCCCAAATACGCGGAGCACGAAAAACTAGAATATTTTTTTTAAAAAAGGAAATTCTTGTTTTTAGTGATCCATACGAACGAGAGTTCCAAATTTTGTTCCATAAATATATGTGTGTAAGTTCTAAGTTGTGAGTTCAATAAAGGTGGTTATAAACAAGTTAATAATCATAAAAATTAATAATAAACAAATTAGTCGCGTAAAGAAAAATTAAATAAAAATGCCGCCAACTAGAGATCCTAAAGCTCAAGAAGAACCAAAACAGGAAGCTTCAGGAATAGACAAGAAAATGGAACAAATATTTAATTACATGAAAAGTATGGAAAATAGAGTAGCGCTAGACAAAGAAGAAAGACAGAAAGAGAAACTTGCAGAAGAAGAGAAGAGGCAGAAAGAAAAACTGGAAGAAGAAGAGAAGAGAAAGAAAGAAAAACTGGAAGAAGAAGAGAAGAGAAAGAAAGAAAGAATAGAAGAAAGGAAGGAAAGAAAAGAAGAATTAGAAAATTTAGTAGTAAACATTACTAATACCATAGAAAGGAGCATAGGAGAAAACACATTAAGAATAATAGAATGCGAAAAACAGATGAATGAAAATGCCAGGGACTTAGACGAGTTAAGAGGAAAAATAGATGAAGAAGTGTCAAATAGGACATTAGAAATAAATAGCGTAAGAAGAGAAGTTGGAAGTAAAATAGAAAGTTCAGTAAAAGTTTTAGAAACAAAATTAAAAGAAGTAGCTAGAAATAGAGAAAGTGGAGACAAAGAAGCAAGGGTAATTTATATAGATAAGGCACAGGGAGAAAATAGACAATTGGAATTCTGGGGTAATGCTAGGGAAATTCCAATGAGATTTATTAAGGAAGTAGAAAAACATTTTGATGAGATTAGTACGCTAATGGATGGAGCCGAAAAATTAAGAATAATAGAAAGATTATTAAAAGGTGCAGCGATGGAATGGTGGAGAGTGGTAAAAAGAGGAACGGAAGGGTATGAAGGATTTAAAGAAAAATTTTTAGACAATTATTGGTGTTACCAAACCCAACAGATAATAAGGAATCAAATAGAAAACGGAAGATTTTCTAATAAAGGGGCTTTAACAAAAGTGGAATATTTCTGCAAACAGATAAATAAGGCACAATTCTTAATTCCTGAAATCCCAGAATCATTTTTAATCTTCAAATTAATGAGACATTTCGATCCGAAGGTACAATTGGCAAGCCTAGGGAAATCAAGTGAAAGTTTTGAAGAGGCGATAACGTTCCTAAGAACTTTGGAAAGTATAGAGGGAACGAGAGGGGAAACAATGTACGCGGGAAGACAGGAAGAGCGATTTACACGATACAGGCAAGTTGATCAACAAAATCAATATCGGGAGAGACCTGCAAATTACCCATCCTCACGTCCTAACCTTAAACCAAAACTTGATTTCCAAAAACCGGGTCCATCTAATCAACTTCCTAAATTTCCAAAAAACTAGGTAGTGAGATCCCAATAGGAAAAATAAAAAATAAAATGATTAAGCAAACGAAAAATGATAGGAATTTTGGGATCGCGGATAAAAATAGAAATGCAATAATAAACAAAAATGAAGAATTAAAAACTAAAAATAAAGAAATAATAATAAATAAAACAGAAATTAAAGTAACTAAAATGAATTGCGAAATAAAGAAGGATTTAATGGAAGAAAGGGAGATAGATTTAGAATTACAAGAATCTATACCTGAATGCCCAAAGATCACTACAGGAATTCTTAATAAAATGGTAGAAGCAGAAATTGACACCGGCGCGCAAATGTCGTTCGTACAGGAGAGATTTTTCGACGAAATAAATGTTGACAATAAAGAAGTGTTGGTATTACCAGTAAATGGTGTAGAGGTGGTGACAGCATTAAAAAACCAAAGACAGAGGGTTACAAAACAGGCTGTGCTCCCCATACAATTAAAGCAAAAATGCATAGAAGGAATATTTCTGGTAGTACCAAACTTAAAGTCAAAATTAATAATAGGGTGTAACTTTTTGTGTCAATATAAAGCAAGAATTAATATGGATAGAAAATTCATACAACTTCAAGTCGACGACCATTTTATTGTAGAAGATTTTTGTAGCGAGACGAAGGAAAATAGGAAAGACGAGGATAACGTAGCAAAATTAAAATTAAAAGGATTGAGTACAAAAGGAAACAGCGAAGAAAATCTCAGCAAAGAAAGGACATGTTTAATGGACAATCGGAGCGACGCTGAAATGGGAGGCTCAAACTCTGTATTGCGAGGAAAAGGGGCAATAAAGTTATCTACAAAAAAGCATGTAGAAGTAAAAATAAATGCAAAGGATGTGACCAGACCGAATGTGACCAAAACCGGAGGAGAAAAGGAGTATAGAGACAAGATAGCACGGGGGATTAGGAGAGCAAGAGGAGCCAAAAATGGTGAAATCAGCGAAAATAAAATAAATATGCTGCAAACAGCAATCAACTCAAAAGTAATAAATAATAAGGTAAAAAATAAAATTGTTAAAGAAGAAAGTACAGGAGTTAAGGAAATAGTAAAAATTGCGGAAATATGGGGAAAAGTTAAACAAAATGGACGTGACGAAAACCTGGAAAGACGAATGGACAGAAGAAAGAAAATGGTGAAAGTTAAAATGAAAACAGGACTAAATTACGAAAAAGGTGAAGAAGGGAAGCCTAAAATAAAATTAAAAGAAAATAAAATTTTGAAATTATGTGAAGTAAATGTCAACATTGAACACGAAAATTTATGCTTGGAAAATAATATTTTAACACAAGAACAAGAGAACCAAATTAGGCAACTAATGAGGGAATATAACCAGGTGTTTAGTGAAGAACCAGGAAGGTCAAATAAATATATACATGAATTAAAAATTACGGACAATAATACTTATGTTAACAGAAATTATCCAATACCTATCAATTACAGGAAACAAGAGAGCTGATAAAATTAATGCAAGAATTAAAGAAACTAAATTCAGAATTGGAGACAAAGTTTTAATAATTAACTTGAACCGGCCTAGTTTATTAATAAACCAAACTGACAAATTAATGTTAGTCTACAGTGGTCCATATCAAGTCACTCGTGTAATGGGCAGAAGAACATACGAAGTTAAAAATATTCAAACAAATAAAATCAAGGGTCGATATGATATTAAAGACATGAAACCATATTATGAATAAAAATATGTCACATAACAAAAAGAGCTAAAATTAACTAGGTCAAAGAAATCAGCTGCTAGCGCTTAACAAAGGAATCGTTAGGACAACGGATGCTCGAAGCCTAAATAAACAACCGCATACTGAACGAGGCTAATCAACCGCTCCATTCATCAAATCGATACAAAAACTGCGTAAAAAATTGAAGGATGTTTATTTTGACGGGTTGATGAATGAATGCGAAATTTAAAGTATGTTAAAAATTAATATCATTTTATAGCCAGCTTTTTGTACTATTATGTGTTAGGAATGACCATAACAAATGATTATTGGGGATAGTTAGAAAATTAATAAGATTTTTGTTTATATCCAATAAATCAGGGTAAGGTACAAGATGTCAAAAAAGTTTAGTGCAGAAGTTGTAATAAAAATGTGTATACTAGTTAGTGTGTTGCAGGACAGTGAAAAATCTGAGAAGCAAACAAGTAAAAGCCATGGACCATCTTGAGATGGAAAAATTTAAAATGAAAATTTATTCATGTCTTATGTATTTGTTATATTCAGGTCTTATGTAGTTGTTATATTCTATGTTTTATGTATTTGTGTTATTCATGTTTTATATAATTGTTTTGTATTCTATATTGTGTGTTTATGTGTTATAAGGAAAATTAATTGTGTGATATAAAAGTATATTTGATGTTTTAAGAATTTAATAGTTAATATAGGTATTTTGTGTTATATATGTGTTTAAAAATTTTCAAATGAAAATTTAAATTATATAATAAAATGTGGATTTAATGAAAATTGTTTAAATTAAGTAAAAGATGTCATAAGGGGATTTAATATCAAAAAAGGCTGATGTTAAAACATAAGCAATTTTCTAATTTTGCACGGGGGATATTGAGGCGGTTTGGAATTGGCCAAAACGCTCAAGGCAGAATAAAAATTGTAAAGCTGATTCGTTAGCAACGTAGTAGGTAAAGCCAGCAGTTAGCGATGTTGATGCGTCACTAACGGGAATAAACTTGTCCGTGAAACAAAAATGTTTCAAATTTAAAAAATAAAGTACCGAGAAAGATTGTAAAAGTAATAATAAAAATATTTAGTAAGGGGGGAAATTTTCATAAATTAATAATTAACAAAGTTACGGGGAAAACAACTTAGACAAAAAATACTAAAATATAAAATAAATGAAATTAACAAATGGTAAATTAAATATAAATAAGTAAGGGGGAAATAAAGGGGAAACATGAAATAAAAATAATAACTCCAACGATATTTTAATAAAAAAAATAAAAAAAAAAGAAAAAAAAAAAACCTTAGGCACTTATAAAAATACCAATTTATCGAAAAATTAGATAAACATTATAAATAGAATGTATTTATAATTAAGAAATGTTTAAATTAGTGTGTTGTACAGAATGAACAAACCAAATTTATAAAATCAGTAGATGGGGGTTTTAATAACATGTTTTCATGGGAAAACGATGTAAACAACTTTAAATCAAGATTTCTCGCGAAATAAACATAGCAGAGAAAAATTGATCATAGTTACATTCGTTCCTACCAAGAACAAAAAATAAAAAAGTGTTAAAAAACCAAAAACCAAATCAGGGAAAAAACTAAATTTTGAAATTGTTAAAATTACGTAAAAGCTAAATAACTCGAGAAAAAAATGGACTACAACCACGAAACAAAAACCTAAAGGATCCCAAGAACATTAAGAACCAAGATCTAAAAAGAAATCGAGAATCGGAAGAGCGAAGCAGAAGTTAGAGAGAAAAGAAGAAAAAAGTACAGAATTTCAACCAAAATCATGTTTTAACAAGAGGAGGGATCGCTGAGCGAAACTCGACCGTAACCAATGACAAAGAAGTGGAGACAACCGATAAAAGATAAAAATTTGTGAAGAAATAAAGTAAAAAGGAAGAAATAAAAGGATTAGAATGAAATAAAAGAATAAATATAATAAATAAATAATCTGTAAATATTTTGGGAAATGAAAAAACCCAAAATAAAGCATAAACTTGCCGAAAACGTATAAAAACGTGAAGGGATAGTTTATGAGGGAAACCAAGTTAAGTTGGTACTCAAAATTCCCAAGTCAGAGGAGCTCTGAAATATTCAAGGTAACTTGGATACTCTTTTTTCAACCAGCCTACGAGGAAGACGTGCTTCAGGAGTCAGCACCAGCAGAAAATCTACTCATTGAACTTACAACATTAGACTACAGGCATCGGGAGATCATCTCAACACATCAGAATCTTCAGCATCGTATATGATCTTCGTTAGTGTTCAAGGTACCAATACTTTGATTTATTGGAAACTTTAGGGAATTAATAATAATAAACGTAAATTCATTTTAATTAAATATTCAATAAAAATTATAGGGGAAGTGTATTTTTTAAGTAAATTCAATTTTAAATGATTTGTTCTGGTCATTCTGAGTATAAAATTTAATATGTTATAGAGTGTCTATATAAAATTTAATGTGTTGTAATATATGTGTATAAAATTCATTGTGTCTTATGGTAGAGATTTTGTAGTATAAAGAAAAATATAAATTTACCAAACAAAAGAAAGACCTTCAGTCATAATATAAAAAGTAATAAATATTGATAATTGATTTGAAAAATCTTTAATTGCTTTTCATTATTGTAGAGATTCCTATAGTTGTATGCCATTTTAAATATATATCTGTGAAATAAAGTGTGTGCTCTAAAGAGAAATTTACAAAAATTAATTATTTGTACATTTTTCTAAATGGAATAAAATTTGGAAACCAAACTCTCCCACACGGCACGACCTCTAGGAAGAGTCGTATACACAAGTTTAAAAAAAGGTAAAATCGACTGAGCAATCAATAAATTCATTAATAAATAAAACGAAATAAAGTCGAAAAGACTTATTTCTTGACAATTTACGATAAAAGTAAAATTGTCTTGCATACGATACGTTGTCGCAAGCGGGGAAAAAGCCGGAAGCAAAATTTGAGTAAATTCCCGAACGATACGTGTTAAATTGAGAGTCTACGTTAATCTTGCAAGGTGTATCGTTGCAGTGTGTTCTCCATAAGGCTTCTTATCAGTGTAATCAACACTTGAAAGTCCTTCTGACCCTTAGGAACAGAATTAACAGCAGCCTTAAAGTTCAGAATATAACATGTTGTGTTCATACAACAACAGTTGGCTAACCATTATGAACGGGTGTACTTCTCATTTTCATGATCACCAACAAAGAAATGATGGCTGCTGATGAGGCTCTCTATCCTGTGGTATACGTGGCCATGAAATTTTTTAATATTGTCCTCCTTCACCTCTCTCTCTCAACAAAATACGTTATTTGGAAACAATCCATTGTACTTCCAGGCAGCAAAAAGAAAGTGGGCTGCCTTGGATGTTAGCAGGTGAGGAGGCTGTGTAGGAGTTCAGGATGGCAAGAAAGCTGGATTTTACCGCCATTGCTGCACATTCCGGGAGTCTCATCCTTCCACTTTTAGGGCTCGGCACCAGGTACAAGGTGACAGAAATCTGAGGTCCTTAACAACCTTGTCCTTGAAAAAATTAATCTGAGATTCTTAATTAAAACCAGTCAGATTTATTAGTCCAAGGGAATAATCTGATTTGTGATCTCTTTTAGATTTGTGGGAGTTTTTAAATGTGTAGTTTTTTATAGCTTCTCTATTTACCTCCGAATTAGTATTTCTGTATTTTTCAACAGCTTTTTTATTTATTTCGGAATTTGTTTTTCTATATTTGTCGACAGTTTTTGTATTGACTTTGGGACAGGTATTTTGGTATTTTTTATAGCTATTCTGTTGACTTCAGGATGACGTTGGTTATACTTTTTGCAGCTAATCTGTTTACTTCAGGGTTGTGTTTGAAGCAGCTTCTTTTACTGGATTTTCTTAATCATATCTGTAAATCTTTTCCTAAGATTTTTTGCTCTTTTTCCTTTAACTACTACCGGTGGTGATGGAACAGATTCGTCTAAACTGTGTAGGTTAATGTACAGAATGAGTTGAGGCTGGGACACAAAGCAGTACAAATTTTGTTTCACATTCCATTTGTTCGGTGGTGGTTGCGGTACATTATTCGGGTTAGTTAATTGAACATTATCGGGATTTGTTGCTTAGGACAATGTAATTAAAACATTAAAATACTCTTGAAATTTCTTATGAACAGGATTTTCTTTTGTTTCCTTATAGTGACTTTCTAAAGGTAGAAAAAGAATGCCACCTTGGAACACTTGAAATTCATAAGGGAATATCTCTCCCTCCGCCTTGAACTCGCATGTAGTTCCATAGGTGTAATACTTAGACATTTCGGTGAGATACCAACGTTTAATACCGGAAAAAGCTTTATACCATATCTGAATGAAGGGTTTGAACCTATGCCAGTTGTTGGACATGAAACACTCAATGTTAACATGAATTTGAGCAACCATTGAGACGTCGTCGTGCACGAAGTAGGATAGGGAATGAACAATTATAATGAAATAAAGCTTTTCTCTAGAACAAAATGAAATGGTGGTAAAACTTACTTAAATTAAAAGAAAAACTGTAAGGGTGTTGTAAGATTTAGTAAAAAATATCACATACGTGACGTTCGAACTAAATGGGGTATAGTTTCCAAGATTAATTACACATTAAATAGAGTTTGATTGTTAAAATGAGGAAAGAATGAAAAATCAAACTAAAATATAAAACTGTAGTAACAGGCCGTTTTTCAAATTTGTAGGATAAATAGTTCTATAGATTTTGTGATGAGTGAGTGAGTGAGTAGTATTTGGCTTTTACATATATGTAGATTTAAGATTATAGTGGTACATACTTGTTTCAACAGTCTTGTGATCCATTACCATAATAAATTTTCTACTACGTTTGACGGCAAGTACTAAGAGCCAATCTCTCACACAAAGTTGTCAAAACATTAAAATACAACAAAATACGTAAAAAACATGAATACAAAACACTAAAAACAGATTTTGATCCTATAATAAAGTAGCATGATCTAGCACGATTAATTTCATCTTCAGTCAGTGATCTTCGAAAACAAAATCTTTCACACATTGTCTTCAGAAAAACATTAAAATACATCGTATACACAAACGCAATATACTAAAAATCGGCTTGTGATCCACTACTATAATAAAATGGCTACTTCTGCCTTCAAATTACCTCTCAAACCGAATCATTCTGAGTCTGCTCTTTGTAATATCTCTAAACAGAGTAGAATGGCTCAGGTGCTTTGAGAGACCAAATTTATTGTGTGGTATGAGTGTACCGTGGATCAGGTGTTTTGAGATACAAAGTAATAGTATGGAATGAGTATACCATGGGTCACAAGGGAAGTATTGAGGCTCTGAACAGGACACTCCAGGGCATTAAGAGCTGCAACCGTTTTATAAGTGGAGTTACGGTGCTATTGGCTACTTCAGACAGACCTTGCCTGTTGTGCCACGGGGCACACATGCCGATGAAGTCAAAATCTGTCTCAAGTTATCCCTTTTATGGCCTAATTTAAAGGTCCTGTCCTTGAGGGTTAATATATGTGACCACCTCCATTGCTATTTGAGGGTAGGGAGCTTTCTAACTTATCGCTTGATGATACTGGTGATAGTAAACTTTTGGAAGAGGAAGGAAAAATAAATATTTTTGGTAACCTTTGCGACGTTGTGAGAGATCTGACCAGTTTGAATGACAGATTATACCACAACATTCATCAGGCTGGGAAAGATTGGTCTTCATAGCTGAGAGAAAGAGGTATCTTCATTCCAACAAACAAGAAAGAATCAACAAAATTCTATTGGAGAAGCTGACGACTGAGCATATGAAATATGAGTTTGTGACTCTGTGTTGCAAGTAGAGGATGCTGTACATTACCCTTGAAACATCAGGAGCACCACCTGACGTCCTCTACTTCAAGGGTGGTGCTCAATCATGCTAATGTGAAATATAACCCCCCCCCCGAAACTGTGTAGTAGTTTACCAAACTTCAGATGAAAACTCAACATAAACATATAAACATGTCATCAAAGCTACGATTTTCACAGACGTCGGTCTACTGAAACCATCAACATCTCTCAAATTTTCTTAATCTATCACACTACTATTTTCAGTTCAAACATCTGCAATTTCCCGTTAAGATGTGCTATGACATGATTATCAATAAGACATAGACAGAGTTTGAGAGTGACTGGTGTGGATCTGAAGAGGAACTGTATCTCCCATGGACAGTTCTACGAGCCATACTCCATAGTCAGTTTACCTGACAGCCTGGTCATTCTTCAACTAGAGAGCAAAACCAGAAGTGTTGTTTTCAAGGAGGAAGAGTACTGAATCTGAGGGAGGAACTGAAAGTCTACTGCACAAGTTTACTATGCAGACCAAAAAGCCAGGGGGGGTGTTGGTGGTGTGACACAGCCAAGGAGCCCATTATTAATAATAAATGAAAAGGGATAATAAATTATATTTTTTAATGATAAAGAATGCACAACAATTGAGTGGGCAGATTTTGTTGAATCAGCACGAGATCATCAAGGGGTGGGGAAAAGATCCAGGTGGATTGGCTTGAGTAAGTCAGTCCGTGCTGGGAGCTAAAAAAGGTTGGACACACTTTCGAGGTGTTCAGAATTTAAACTAATATCATGTCTTTTTGGGAAGAGGAATGTATAAATAAGTAAATAAATGGATAAGTATGTAGTTTAAATGATTTCACGAATTAATATCATAATTTCGAACCACTGTGTTGCGTGTGAGTTAATTATCGCCTAAGACTGTATCCTGTCATGCTGTTGAGATTTTGGCTAACATTGACGCAGTCGTTAGCCAGTAGTGAACTTCAATGTTTAGCAGGGGATTTCCGCTACCAAAAAGCGGCCAACGGCCACTTTATGATCAAGGGCTTAAGACCATCTATTTTATTGTTGTTATACTTACAATGAAGAGCTGTCTCCTCTAACTAAAACTTAACTTTAGCTCTCTAACTAAATAATACAACATAATTTTTAACAAGACATTATTTTAATATTCTTCACCTTACTGGAGAGCTTTTAAATAATAATATATTTGTTGTACTTACGTCTACTCATCCAAAATTGTTTCAATGCATTACGGCCGTTTCGACTATTTATTCAGCCATGGTCACATGCGTTATTTTCAGTACTATACATAGCATATATACATATATATATATATATATATATATATATATATATAAACTAAACAAGTGTTTTTAAAAGAAATTAAAAGTGTGTAAATGTATTAGTAATAAATGTGTGTCAAATACGTACTAATGTTTTAAATGATTTTATAACAATGTTGACGAGGTATATATATATATATATATATATATATATATATATATATATAGTACCGAAAATAATGCATGTGACCATGGCTGAATAAATAGTCGAAACGGCCGTAATGCATTGAAACAATTTTGGATGAGCAGACGTAAGTACAAGAAATATATTATTAGAGATTATTTATCAAGCTTAAATAGCTGAAATAGTTTCTCTTAGTTTCAAAGTACCGGTATTTAAGCGTTATAAATAACAAATTTCAATTTTCTAATTTCACATTCACTAATAATCACTGTAGCAAAGCAAGGGTATCCATTCAGTTAGTAACTTCATATTTTAAAACTAAATACAAGGTAATTGAGTATAAACTAGGTAAATAAGCTTACAATTTGATTGATAAATTCATTTTTTCTTCGAACTGCTTCTGTCAGTTTCTTCTCAATAATTTCTTCTTTAATGCGTTTCTCTTCTGGTGAGTACACATTTCTGCTTTCTTTTATAGAGTCCAGAGATAAAGACAGTGAGTTTATTTTTGCTGTCAAGTTGTCGATCTGTAACATATAATAACATTATGACCAGAGTAGATATGATAAATGGTTCACAAACTTTCTCATTTGATACTTGGTATTGGCTAAAATTCTAAACCATGATTGCAATCATTATACTCAAGTTCACACAGTGACACTTCTTGCAACGGGGAACTTCTCCTTCACAAACAATAATAATAATAAACCCCATCTTTCTGAAGCCACTTGTAACATAGAGTTCTCTCTTCTTACGTATGAATGAAAATGAACTTTTAACCCAGAAGCAAAAATTCAATCCTTTCTCTTTAGAACTAGATAAATTTTAAATTTGTAAATAGTAATTAGCTATTTATTAGAAAACAAAATTAAATCAAGATATATATTGTATTAAAACATTTTACATTTTAAAATTATTTAAACTTGACCAAAGAATAAGAAGAAAGATAAAATATATAAAAACATGTAAACATGGGACATCCTCCAACCAATAATAAATATAAGGATGTTGATTATGTATTTAAATAAGAAACTGACATTTAAAATTAAAGATTACTCAAAAAGACAATGAACTATGAATAAGATTTGAATTCAAAATGCGCTTGTTGGTTGAATAAATGATACCCCACTAGGACTGAATCATCACGTGACATATACCCCAAGATGCTTTGGAGTTGGCATTACCTGCTCTGAAGAAAAAAGCTTGGCTTCACAAAAGATTCTATAGGTGTACAAATCTGAAAATATCCTGCGCAGAACCAATTCTCAGGAGTTGCCTCGCGCACACAGAGGGGAAGTGGCGGGGAGTACACTCGCACAGTGGTGGGGATCAGTCACTGTACGACTTTCGTGCTTTTCAGTGCCACTGTCCTTGTCTGTGCTCTCGCATCGCGGATACAAATGATGGCTTCAACGACAAAGTCTTCGTGTTCCTCAGGTAGACCTTTACGTGGTCAAGCTCGTGAAGTTGTGTACAACGTGTACAAACATTTAATCACAATTATGTATTTGTATATATGAATATTGAACACATGTTATGTTCATATGTTTTTCATGAGTATAATTTTAAATTATATGTAGCTAAAATGAACAATAAAACACAAGTAATCACAATAACAATAAATAATAAAGTCTAAACGGAATAAACCCCCAGAGCATACATAAAAAATCTAAATCAACAGGATAGTTTTCTAATTGAATCCAGGCAGTGAGAGCTCAACATATGTAGGCAAGATGTCCCCTCCACCAACACATCTCTCAGCCAGTCCCTCCCTACCAGAGTGGACCAAGCAGGCAAGTGGCTCTTTTCTAATTTGTACACCTATAATGAGAGGAGTCAGAGGAGTAAGACGCGAGTACTGTGTCAAGTATGAAACGTTTTAAGTAGTTGTTGCATATAAAAAGAAAGTGTTGTGAAGTGACTTAAAAGCAATGCTTTGCGTAGTAAAAGTGTGTTACAAAGTGTAACACGCGAGTAAAGACGAACAAATATTCATATCTAAAAAATAAATGAGTAATCTAAATTAAAACTTTTTAAGATGAACAATAATTGAGGACTTTGCATTTACACAAATTTGGGTCAATGTTAGATTAAATTATAAATTTGTGTTGATTAATTTCAATTATAAAAAACAGCAATTCATTATGTTTGTAACGTATAAATTTATGGGAATTAAAAAGTAAGGTTTCCATCATCTAAACATGATGATCTAAACATCTGGCTAACTTCATTGTGTGTAGACCACTGTCCCGTGTCACATAAAAGCAGCCTGTAAGTACAGATCAGACACAGAACCTTGTCCTTTTTCACATAATAGTAGAGTCACTCTTGAAATAAAATTATTTGATACAAAAGTAGTTGTAGAAAAAAAGTTAGATTCACATGCTTGCAAGATGGCGTCCAACTAAAAATGGACGCCTAACTTATAAAATTAAGTTGTTTTTTGTTTTCTTCAAAATTGCCCCTAGTGTTTTCATAAATTAAATTAAATTCAAGTTGTAAGTAGCTGGAGCAACTTACAAACAAATTGATTTTACTTTTATTTAATTTTCCCCCATTTGAATTTGTTATTTTATGTATTCCGCATAGAAGAAGATATTCAATCAAAATAAGTAGGAATACCTTGAATACATATATTATAGTTGACTTCGACTTCTGGGAATTCAGTAAAATCACTGCGACAAGTTGTTTTGTATTTGAAACTACTAGAAGAGTAGTTCTGATGTGGTTTTCCGAAGTTTGATGATAATCGGTTGAGTACTTCTAGTGAGCTGCTCGTCCACTGTTTCTTCCCATAGTACTGCTTTGCTGATCTTGAATGTTGAAATTTTAAAGTCCTTGAAAGTTTATAGTTGATTAGATGAATTGAAGTTCTATTATTACTAATGATTTATAGTAATATATACGGATCTGTGTCGTATTAGTTTGAAATCAGTGTATTCGATGATTTACTTTTAGTTATTCATTTAAATCAATGTCAGTTATTGCAGACTGATTCTATACCCATTTGACCTGTCCTGAATTTAATTAAATACTATGTCATAGTATGAAGTTATAGAATTTACTTTGTTGTAAATTTTTTTTTTAAGTCAAATAAAATCTTTTGTAGTAATTTAGCTCTTCAAAAAAGCCTATCTAGGTCGAAGAAATTGTTAAGAGTAGTTTACTTTGGCATTTTAACTAACGAAGTAAACTATGTTTTGATAAAGTGGGAATATTCCTTCATAAATGTCTCAGCTTTCCCCCCCTTCTGTCTTTTAGTGATTTCCACTGTTATTCAGGTTGTTTCGTCTATTTTAACTCTTATTATGTACTGTAGAATTTATTTTAGTTATTTTGTTATCAATTTGCCTTTTAATTGCTCTTTAATTGTACTTGTAATCTATTTAATATATCTCTCCTGTGATCTGTGTTTTGGTATAGCTGAGACACACATCGACATACTGTAAAATAGTAGCTGCGTATAGTTTCCTATAAAATCATGAAAATGTTTGATTCATTTTATAAACTTGACAATTTTGGTTTTTTCGCTGTAACTTTTGTTGTTGTACAAATTTTCTAAGTCTGTAAACGTAGTCATTTTCCACCCATTTACAGGTTCTTCTGGAAACTCAAATGAATGTTCAAAATCGTAATTTTCCGAGTTTTACTTTGAAGTTTTCAAATTATTTCTTTAATCAACTTTTGATCCTTTTGGTTTTGTAATTACCAAAATAAGATCTTCTGATAGCTCTGTAATTGAAGCGAAAGAATCTGTTGAGTTTTTCATCATTTTCCTGTTGGTTGTCAAGTTACGCGTAGTTCAAGGTCTCATTTTATTAAATTTTCTTTTCTGAGTAAAAATCCCCCAATTTTAACTTTTATTATTACATTTAAAGTAAAATAAAATTATTATTATTATTATTATTACATTCTTAAGCTAAACATATCAAATAATCATTCCAATCTTATATATTTTGTTAATAATTTGAATTGGAAGATTTTAACATCTTTTAGTTATTTCTCAAAAACGATTTATTGGATTTTGTTCAAATGTTCCACTTATGTTCTTTTCTCACTCTAGAATCTATATCTAGTTTCAAAACTAATTTTAGTTTTTTCTGAAAACTGACTTTTTCTAAATTTACTGCATTTTTCCTATCCAAATTATTTATTTATTTATATTTTTTTATTGATAGTGACTCTATTACTTATAATCTTTATATCCTTGGAATTAGTTTTTTGAATTTACATTTTATTTAAAATTAAAATTTTTTCAAATGTTTTCCCTTGTAACTTTTACATTTTAAAATTTATTAAATTCCTTTATTTACAAATTGTTCTTAGATTTACTTTCTTTATCCAAATATCTAAAAATATTTTATTTTATGTGATTGTGAAAATTGTATTACTTTGGATTTACAAGACTGAAGAAGTACATACGTTCCTGTACAAGTTAGCTTGCTCGTGCCAATGTCACAGCTCGTTACATCGTGATCTTTTCACCTTATGCTAGGCATATATATTATACATGTATCATTATTCTACATTATTAATTATTTTGATTTTGAAATTTTTGTGATTTAAAACATTTCTTACTAAATGAAACCGCTTTATTATGAGTAATTAAAGAAAAACATGAATATACTTCTTAACCACTTTTATTGCTAGTTGAAGTACACACCCCCACATGTGCATGATGTTATCCTTCTTCTTTTCTTTTTTTCAATTGAGCAATGTATCCCTTTTACAGATAAACCACGGGGGCTTATTATGCTTCTAAATGGTAATAAATGATTTTATGCGTAAAGACATATCAGAAGACCTGTAAGTTTTTATGTCAAAAACCTCCTGACAACGTTACTTTGAGGGATTGTCTGTCCGTTCTTTACTCAAAGATTTAAGGTCTCAGTCCTTTCCTGATCAAGAGATTCACATTACAAGATAATGTGCTCTGGAGTTCCTCTTACAGGTTACGTTTCCTGCACAGAGACTCCCTACACATATAGGGTGAAAATACTCACCCTATACATATGTTTTCTCAGGTGGAAGGATCTTGTAACAAACCCTACCACCTTTCTTATATTATCCTGCCTAACAAGAGAAAGTCAGATGTAATTTGCTTAGAGTCCCAAATACTGATGACAAATATAGACAACATCTTGAATGTCATTGATGACGCCTTGTTAGCCATCATTTGTACATTCATTCACATTTCACATGTCCAGGAACCCAGAAAGGCGTAACAATGTTGAACCCACTAACAGTGATGTGATTCTGAAACAATCCCAGACTAACTCTGACCTGAACTTGTTAGAAACCAAAACTTTAAAAGTTGCCTAACTGTATGTATCCTACACATGTATCCTTGTATCTGAATCCTAAGTTTTCTCAAACCCATTACATTAAAACTATAATGTCTGACTAAAACACTGTTAGGTAAATTTCCATCAGCAAGATCCGTCTTGTCCAGGTCCTGTTCCATCCTTTATCTGTGAACCACTCAGGCTTATCATGCAAAAAGGCTTTCTTTCATCTAGTCATACCTTGTGATATTTGTTTATAGTTTACATACTTTATTTGTTTTAATAGGAAAAGTTTAGGTTGGATATTTTTTGAACACACTTCGTATTTTATGTGTGGTAGATATTTTATTTCTGACAAGTGTCTGAATATGTTAAATTCAAAAAGTATCTTTCTAAAAATATTAATATTTGTTCAAACCATTGATTTTATTAGCATATTCTACTTACTTCTACTTTGTGATAATCAACATCTTCTAACATTTCAATGCTTTTTTTCACATCCCGTTCCCTCAAGGTGTCTAAGGTTAAACATTGAACAGATGCATGCGTAGATTCTATACGTCCATTACGGAGTAAACGAAATTTCTTACGACCTGTCACACAAACAATATAGAACAATTACAACACAAAATTTTTAAAATATATAACTTTCATACAATTGAATACAACATTTCTATCTCACTATTGAGATGGTAGTACAAAAAAAAATTAAAGTGAATTTTAAAGCTGGCCATGTGGTAAAAGTGGTGGGGAGAACATTATTTTTTATGTTTTACTCTGATAGCTAACTCCAGTCAAAGTATTTATTTTTATGGTTAAAATTAGTTTATAAATATCCAGGAAAATAGAAGAAATTAAAATCTATCAGAGGAAATCGCTTCATAATAAGAGTTAGATAGTTTTTGTTTTGTTTTTGTTTTTTGTTTTTTTTTTAAATCTATGCTTGAATATTTATTATTGTTGTAAACAATAACATTGTTTATGTTTTGGTTAGATATCGAAGAATGAAAATACAGTACAACCTCGTTTATCCGGACTCGGTTAATCCGAAATTATAGAAAGATAAATAAAACAAAATATAAAATGATAATTTACCATTTATAAGTCATGAAAAAACACAATATTTACACAGTCATTCAATTTACACAATACACGAAATTACACAATGTACTGTAAATGACGAAAAACATTTTATTTACATACCTGAAATATTTACACATGCTTTTAATTTACACAGGGTTTAGTTGTTATTTACAAAAAAGTCATTTATCTTCCTCTGTTTTAATTTGGTGTGACGTTTCAATGCAGCCCTGTCTATAGATTCAATGCGTCTAACTTTTGGGCCATTGTAAGCACATTACGTTTTCATTTCGTATATAAATAAATAGCAGTAACAACGCCCACCTCTAAATACTATGCCGATTCTCATTCACGTCCTCGATACTCCCGACTGGGGATGTGATGTGCCAACTGCCAAAAAAAAGAACAGGGGTTCCCAAAGCTGGCGGCACCGCTTTAAGATGTGACAAAATGTTCACATTTACTGATTTACACCCTTGAGTCTTAGCAACCCGACAACAATAAAGTTGTAAAAATGACATGATGGTTTATGATGCGTTGTAAACATGCACCTGGTTTGTATTTATTTCACAGTTGTACATTTTCTTTAAGGACCGTTGCAGGCATCGTCATTGTATTACACTTTCTAAAATATCAGGCATTCTTTTTTTTTCCCCCCGGTTTTTTAAAAAATTCCCCGACTTTTCCAGAAAATTCAAATTCCCTGACTTTTCCCAGTTTTCCCGGTCGCTAGACACCCTGATAATACTATTAACCGTATCCGATCAAAAATGTAAAGAAACTAAACACGGCACAGCACGATATGGTAATGATGTATTCCGGTCGCTAGCATGTGATAGACTACCCGCCGGCATAGACAATAGACAAGGTCACTGTCATGCCGCATCGGGGTAGGGGGATGGTGACACAGAGGTCATTGCTCCTCCACTTTCTCTTCCCAGTGCATCAACAACCCGCCCTAATACCTTGAGGCGACACTGTAGTGTTGAGGAAATCACGTTTTTATCAACATTAATTTAATAGCAGATATTTCTTGTTGTAACTCCATATTCAAGGATAAAATAAAGCAAAAGCTTAAAGTTTCAAAATATTATAAATATTATTTAAAATATTAATAATTTATTCATAATACAGTAATTATTAAAATATTTTGAAACTTTAAGCTTTAGCTTTATTTTATCCTTGATTAAATTTTTTTATTTTTTGTTCCGGATCGATCCGGATAATCCGGACATCCGGTTGAATGAGGTTCGGATAAACGAGGTAGTACTGTAAGACCTTCATTCTTTTACCTCTTAATTTTCTGATTACCTCTCGCTTGTTTCTGAACTTCTATAATGACTATACTGGGTGATTCAAATAAGGTTCAGAACACTTTCTGAGATGATTCCAATAGCAAAAATAATGAAAAAAATCATATAAACATAGGTCCGGAAATGCTTTGTTTTTTAAGTTATCTGCCTTTTTTTTTTTTTTTTACAAAATACTAACATTTTTTAAAGTTAAAACGATATTGAGCTCAAACTTTGTACACCTATTTGTTGTGTATCCGTTTATCACTGTACTATAAACCAGAACGTTCTTTTGAATATTTTCAAAATGGCGGCCATTTAAAATTTTTAATGTCAACTATCTCAAATAACGCTGACTTTAAAAAAAAAATACTGGAGACCAAAAAATTTACTTTGTTAATGATAAACATAACGATTTTTTAAAATTTTGTCTTTAGCTCAATGGATAATAGACAAATTGACAAAAAACGAAAAATGTATTTCTTGGTTGTTGTCAACAATACCCAGAATTACTCCATAATTAGGTAAATTATGATTTACTAAGTAGGTAACGCAAAACACATGTTAAAATACATTTATATCATTAGTGAATGTTCTTTGTTATAGCCTTAAATTGTTTCAATCAGTGCAGTTACTATATGTTTATTTTATAATTAGCGACATAGTTACTATATGTTTATTTTATAATTAGCGACATATCAATTTGTGTAATACGACATCTACAGCTTTGTTATTTACAACTGAGGAATATACGCAGACATGTATTAACTTATCTGTGTGCGAAGAAAATGCAATGGCCGCTTCTATAGAATATAAAAACCATTTTTCTAACCCAGAATTCCAACCCATAAAACTATGTGTGAAATATTTCGCACTTTAAATGGGTACTCTTCCGAGCATAAGTACTCACCACGAACGTTGTGCTCACCATGAAGTGGATATGGAGGAAAGCATTATATAGTGGCTACTCAACGCAGTCGGGGTGTTAGTACACGACACCTATCACAGCGATTCGGAGTTTCCAAGTCTATGGTGTGGATGATTCTTCGTAGCAACGACATGTTTCCTTACCATCATCAAAAAGTGCAAAATCTTCAACCAAGAGTCCTTCCTCTTTATTTGGAATATTGGAATTGGTTGATATGAACCACTGAATGCTCAGATTAATTTTATTTACTTATGAAGCTCAATTTACTCGTGATGGCATCAATAATCTTCGCAACCAACATGCTTGGGCAGAAGTTAATCAACACAACACAATCGAATCTAATTTTCAATACAGATTTGCATAAATGTATGGTGTGGTCTAATTTACAATCAACTAATAAGACCGTTCATTTTCACATGGCATTTAAATTCAAATATTAATTTGGAATTTCTGAGGGAACAATTGCCACTGCTATTACAAGATGTTCCATTAGCAACAAGGTACTGCATATACTTTTAGCACAAGTTACGCCTCGCCACTTTTCACGTGTCGTATCAGCATAATTAAACAAGCAACTTTCTGAGCGATGGAATGGCTGCGGCGGACTTCACTCCTGGCCATTGAAGTAGATTTACACCAGATTTACAGATTTTTGCGTGTGGGAATGGCTTAAAAGTATTGTGTACAAGAAAAAAGTTAATACAAGAGAAGAATTATACAAGTATTACATATGCCGCCACCCAAAACAAGGATAGCCGTGCAGGGTTGAGGAGAGCAACGCTAAAAATTCAAAGGTAAGCTATAAATTTTTTTAAAGTAGAAGGACATATTTTCGAACATTTACTGCAAACCTTATTAAATGTACCAATGATTGTTATTTATTTTATAGGTATATCAATTGAATGTATAATTTTTTTTTTTTTTTTTTTTTTTTTTTTTTTTTTTTTTTTGATAAAAAAATATTTTGTTTCTGGAATAATTCAGGGTATTGTTGACAATTACCAAGAAATACATTTTTCGTTTTTTGTCAATATCTCTGTTATCCTTTGAGCTACAGACAAAATATAAAAACTGTTATGTTTATCATTAGCAAAGTAAATTTTTTGGTCTCCAGTATTTTTTTTTAAAGTTAGCGGTATTTGAGATAGTTGACATTAAAAATTTTAAATGGCCGGTATTTTGAAAATATTCAAAAGAACCTTCTGGTTTATAGTACAGTGATAAATGGATACACAACAAATAGGTGTACAAGGTATGAGCTCAATATCGTTTTAACTTTAAAAAATGTTAGTATTTTGTAAAAAAAATAAAAAATTGTGGATAACTCGAAAACAAAGCATTTCAAGACCTATGTTTATATAAACTTTTTCATTATTTTTGCTCATGGAATCAGCTTAGAAAGTGCTCGGAACCTCATGCGAATCACCCAGTATAGTCATTATAGAAGTTCAGAAACAAGCGAGAGCTAATCAATAAATTGCTAACAAAATGTGAAAAATTCAGGAAGGAGTAAATTTAAGATTTTATTAGGTCTAAAACTTATAAAAATAATTTATATTTTCCAAGATTGTGTGGAAAAAACAAGTACAAACTTTTTTTTTTAATCTAGAAAAAATTGTACAAGTAGTTTAACTCTAGTTAAAAAATTTATTCTGTTTTTAAATGTTTTAAAACACTCTTATTTCCCGGCCAGTATGTGGTTTGTCCCTGAAAAATAAAAATTGTGATTTTAGGTATATCCAAAATGTTAAATATATATAATATAACTTTATATAAAAGAAAACTAAAATTTCCAATCACCAAAAGAAGAAAATTATATAACTTTAAAAAGAGAGGTGGGGGAGAAAAAACTTTCGGATTTCCCATCTACCATTTTTGGAATTTTTCTAGCAGATATACCTCGGAAAATACACATTTTTTTCTACAAAAATGTCAAGCGAGAAAAAAAAATTACGTGTCATTTGTTTTCACTCTATGACGTGAATTTCATCTCGACATTATTAACCCTTAAAGTGCATTTAGGTATGTTTAAGGGTTGATGAATGACGCATGGTTTCGTTTATCGATCCAAAAACACATTTTTTGCAATTCATCATTTTGCCCACTTAGAATCATCCTACCGCGATAAATAAAATACTGTTGGAAAGCTAATGTTCAATAGATGCATAATCATGAAAAAAATAGCATAAAACGGTACAAATAATATCTAATTCATTGGTAAAATTTATGTATTTTGCTGTAAAAGAGCAAAGAAAAAACTGAGCAATTGTGAAACACAAATTACATAATTCTTTCTCTAATTTTCACAACTCCATATTTCTTTTTTTTTTTTATTCTCTCTTTTTGCCAAAAACTTGCTGGGCACTGATTTATTTCTGTGGCTCCTAGTTGCTAGTTTTTTGCAAGTGACATACAGGTTTTTTATTACATAATTACGATAGGAATGAAATTATATTAATCACAAACATAAATGTATATACTGTACTATAAAATAATATGAAAAAGAGGTCCATGTAGTTTTATAAAAGTTTTGATGTTAATATTGTAAAAGAGGGAAACTTCTAAAGGAAGATTTAAAAACAAAAATAAATACGTTTAAGGATTCAAAGGATCAAGGATGGGTGGTAAGGGAGCAAATTCTTCTTGTCTGAGACCCAACAGGCTAACACCTATCCCGAAAAGGTTTGGGTCTTGGTTGAAGAAGCTCAAGGTGAATGGTACATAAATATGTGTACTTGCTATTTCTGATATGTGTTCTTGAATGCGTAAATTATATAATTCTTTTTATTTCTGCGAGGAATCTATTTATTCTATGTAGAATATCGTGATTATTTAATTTTATTAACACTGCTAGTTTTATGATGTCAAAGGGAGGTTTGTAATTTACTGCTTTTATCATGTTTTAAAGATTGGTTCTTAAATGCTCATTTGCAGGACACTTTAAAATCAGGGGTTGTAGTGTTTCTATTTCTCCCATAGCACACGAGGAGTAAAAAAGACATTTAACATATGTATATTTTTATTTATGATGGCATGGCCAAAACGAATCCTAAGTATATTAATTAATTCATATCTATTGAATTTTGATTTGAAAAACCATGGTTTTGGGGGGATTTCCGGATTAATGAAAAAACAAACACAATATTTAGTAAATTCTACAATTTTATTGAGTCTTGCCAACCATGGTTTCGCCAACAACAGCATTTACAAGGCAGTTTAACACAGACTGTTTCCGGATTTATTAATTTGTACCAATTGGCTTTATTGATTTGTGTAATACATTTCCGAAATCTTTGTAGTATTGAAATTTGATTGCAGACGTCAAATCATGCATTGATAAAATTAGATCTGAAATAGGGTTGGTACTAACATGTGCTGCATCAAAAGCCAAAGTATTGACAAGTTCATTTTGCTTTATTCATACACGGCTTGGAACCCATTGCAGGAAAAATTCTTTATTTTGTTTAGAAATTTCTTTTAAAATGTTTACTATTAAACCTTCTGCCCAAAAAGAGTATCTTGAGTTGTCAATTAAGCTGAATAGAAGATTTGGAGTCAGTGCATGTTACAAAATGATAGAAATTAGAATTATTTGCATATTCAATGGCCTTATAGATACTCTATCAGTCAGCTGTGAAACTTGTGACTTGATAGTTTAAAAGGAACTGTTTATTTACATTTAGATGAGGACAATGAAAAGCTGCTCCTGTGCCTAGTTTACTTTGGATCCATCAGTGAAGATTTGTATTTTGTTGTTATGTTCAGTATTTATAACCTTTAAAAATTCTTGCTAAAGAAATATAAGATTTGTCGAAGATTTTATAGATATTACAAAGGTTATCATTGCAGTGAAGCTTTAGATTTGTTAAAGCTAAGGGCATAGACAAGTAACAACTGAGTTAACTACTGAGTTTTGTCTTTTTCTAATGACATTAAAGTTTAACAGTTTATTAAGTCAAGACTGATACTACGATTGTAAACTGTAATGGCTAATGGAGACTGTTTTTTCTGCCAATATCTGTTGTGACTGATAAACATGTTTAATTCCAGTAATTTCAGATAAACCTGATGTGAAGTGTCATTGGTGATTTTGTGAATTAGTTTATGTGTTAATAATAAACGTCTTGAACTTAGTGAATGAATGCAAGATTCTGCCTATAATGGTATAATAGTAGTTTTGTATGCTCCCATTGAGATTCTAAGAGCTTGATTTTGAATGCAATCTAATGTATTGGTTGTTGAGCTGTATAAGAAACAACAAGAGTCTAATTAAAGTCTTATTAATGATTTGTAGATTTCAAACAGAAATCGCCCCTTTCTTTCGCAAGCGAGAGATTTTAGGATATCAATGTCCTTTTGACATTTAGTTGTTAAATGTTTTATGTGTTCACTGAATGTAAGTTTTTTATTGAAAATCATGCCTAATATTTTGTGGCTATCCACAATAGGAATGAGGTCAATTTAGGGTAGAATTTATAGCATTCGACTCAATGTGTCTTTGCCCTAGTAAAAACAAACATTTTGTTATTTTGAGTTTAAGGTTACGCTTAAAATAGCAAAATTAATATAATTTTTATTTTTATTTATGGCGTTTAAAGATTGTTGAAGTAGACTTCTAGCGACACCAGGATTTTTATGTGAATTATAGATGCGGGTCATCTGCATATTGAAGACAGGTTATGTTGGGACGAATGTTTTTGTGAATATCTATAGAGTACAAATATGAATAAAACAGGACTTGCGGAAGGCCAATTGATGTATATCTAGATGAGGTCTGCTTCACTCCAACAAAAGATATTTTTCTGTTGCATAAAGAGTTGTGACAATATTTGATGAATTTTGACGGGATGCCAAATCTAAACATTTTTGTTAAAAGGATCAGTACATATACGTTGTCATAGAAACTTGTTATATCAAGAGAGACTGATAAAGTTGTTTCATTCAAGGTCAGTGCTAACTGTAAATCCGTTATAAAGTGTAAGAGATAGTGGAGGTGCCTTTTCTTTTCCTATATGGATATTGACAAGGAAGAAAATATTTTCTCTTTCTAGAAACCATTGTAGTCGATTCTTAATCATGATGTTAAAAATTTTAACAAAACAAGGAATAAGATAAATTTGTCTATAAGAATCGGTTAATTTTTTTCCTTATTTTATTTTAAAATTCCTATTATTTTGAAATGTTTCCATTCGTAAGAAAGTTCTTTCCCATTCCATATATCATTGTAAATCCTGAATAACTTTGTTCGAATAAGTGTAGGTAAATTTGTATTAGAGTATAATCTATATAACCAGGCCAGGGGCTGTGCCTTTGTTTTTTGAGTCTATAACTATATTTAATTCGGTAAGAGTAAAATTGCATTCTAAAGCATGGTATTTAGCATTAGAGAAATAAGGTGGGTTGACCTCTTGATATATGTACAAAGTCGTCCGGGCTTACGTTTTTAGGAAGTTGTAAAAAAGTTCTGTGTCATTTTGCAAATAGTTTTTGAGGGTTTTATAGGTTTTCGCATTAAAACTTTTTTTTATAATGCCCCATGCTTGAGCACTTCATTTTTTTGAAATTTTTGACCATATTGATTGCCAGCTAGATATTTTGGCTTGAGTAATGATTTTTTGGCTGTTTTATATTTAATAAAATTTTGAACAGTCATATTTGTTTAAAATGTTTTTAAAGAGAGTCTTCTTAAGCCTTGGATCAATCTTCATTCCACCAGCTCTTTGGCTTACATCTGGGATTCCAATTTTGGTTATTTGGCAGATTTACATAGGATTTAGCTTTGCTTAGGATTATAAAAGGCCTGGGATGGTTGATTATTTAGAGGTATTATATATTGAATTCCATGAAAATTGTCCATGGGATCATTACCAACCTCCCAATGTGTTAATAATGAATGAAGTGTTGGTGTTGCAAAAGACCAATTTATGAAGGCTGGAGTTTGATATAGACCAGGAAGGGTTATGGAAGTTTTATTGTTTAATAAAATCTATTCTGATAGGCGAAAAAAATATGTTTACCTCTAGTCGGATCTGCTTAAACTCAAAATTGTATATACTGTAGAGTTTATTGAATCGGTATTGTTCAGCCATGTTCCTTGAATTGCTATATGTATTTTTTCTTAATTTAGTACGTTTTGTAGCTCAGACCATTTAGATTTGATGGACTGGGCATTCCACTATATAATTTGATATTTTTTGGATTTGACATACTGTAAAATTGTATAGAGGTATAAGATTTTAACATTTACTTTTTCTATTTATTAGAAAAAGTTATGTTTTTATGAATCATTTTTACAGGATTTTGGGCTATTGATTAACATTTGTAACTTTTCACTTTCCATTAATTTTGAAAAACCCTTGTTTTGTAAATTGGGTCATTTTTCTATTAATGCCTCCTAAATTTGTTTTGGGTTAAATTCTACAGTTTTAGTTTTACTCATATTTCTTAATTTAATTCTTGCTTCATTTAGAAGAGTTTTTAAATAGTCATTTTCTGATTCAGATCTGCTTGGTTGTTGTGCCCAGCTAGATGATGCTTTTTGGTTAGGGTGAGATTTTAATTGAGTTATTTCTTAAATAAGGGATATTGTTTATTTTGAAATTGAGGTTTTTTATTTGAATTTTGTTTAAAAGGTATAGATTTATAGTGGCTTTACGATTGGACGTCAGTAATTTCTTCTAAGTCCAAGAGATCTTATCTATTTGGTGAAGTTATGACTCCAGAGGATATTGACCTATAATTAGGTGGTGGTAATTATAAGTTGGTGGTAATTTAGGGAAATATGATCGGTTTTCTGTATCAATCGGTTTACTGTTTAGTATTTCAGAAAAGGATTTAACATATTCACTGTTTTTGATGTTTATTATTTTTATAAGAAATAGGAAAATATTTACTAGCTGTAAAATAATCCATTTTTCTTTGTCATTAAATTTTATATATATATATTTTTGTCATAAATGTCCTGGACGTTCTTTACTTGTGCTCCTATAATCTCCAAGACAGGGTATGCAAAAGGTAGGATTTTCCATAAGTTCCACAAAATTTTTTATTTTTACAGGTTGAGTTTGTAGGGTGTCCATATGCATAACATGAAAAACATTGAATAATTGGAATTGAGTAACTGTTTACGGGCAAAATTACATAATGTAATTTAATGTTTTCCGGTAATTTAATACCTGCAAATGTTAACTTAAGAAAATGGACTTAGTGCTTCATTAATAATGTCTTCAGTTTCAATATCTGGTTCAACAAAAACTACCCCTACATTTTCCACCCTGAAAGTAGGTATAAAAACTTTGTATTTCCTCAGATGGGCTGAGACAAGGAGTGCATTTGCAGATTAAGCAGCATTACATACAAAAAACAGAAATATTTTTATCTTTGCGTGTGATTTTTGTTATTTGGGTGATGTGCATATATTATCTTTCCTATTTTGAATTGGTTCATCTTTTTATACTTTCCGGACATACAATTACCTCAAAGGGGCCTTTACTGTGTTCATCATATTCTCTTCTTTTGTATTTTTGTATTCCTATCATTTGGTTTATTACTATTTTATGTTTTAATGTTTGGGTCAAATAAATCTTTTACAGAGTTTTCATTTAATTTTCTTTAATGACTTATTTGAATCATTTATACCTACAGGAGGTAGTATACTGGCTATTGGCGCTTGTGTTTCCATATCAGTTTTCATGTTGGAGCACGGTTAAACCTGATTTAAATCAGGCCTAGCCTACAAAGAAAATGTTTTATTTAACTTTGATTTTATTTAACAACTAATTGACAAAAAATATGTAAAATTTGTTAGTATATTCAGAAACAAGTTGTTAGTATTTCTACTACATATTATTTCCTTATTAAACAAAAGGATTTGATATAAAAGCTAAGTAACGTGTGAAGACAAGATTCTACGAGACAGTCACTTGTACGTAAAACCAAAAAATTTTAAATCCATATTTCTGTCAATCTACCATAACACTGTTTTATAGATCAAATCATCCGGTTTCAATCTGTGCTTTCAAAATCTTTCTAACTTTTATATTTTTTAATATATAAAAATGAAACAAAATCAACAATTTTAACTTTTTAAATTTAAATTCTAAAAATCACACTTTTTTCAATTCAACTTTGAGCCTAGTAAATATTATTTTATCGAAATGTGTAATATATCATTGTAAAGGTACCAATTTTTCATAATCATGTATCCTAAAATTTTTCTAACGAAAGAAAAATTTTAAGAATTCGATAAAGTTTTATATTTCCCCATGAGAGTAATGCATCAAATTGAACACCGTTATATAAGAAAAGGTGATCATATAATTTTTCTAAATGGTAATTCTTGTCCAAACACCACAAGCTGAACATATCTTACAGTACTTTTCTTTCTCTTTCGAACTACGTATTCGAAATTATCGCAAGTTTTATAGTTTACGAGATATATACATTCTGCGAAGTGCTCCAAAAATGTACTCCTCTGGTTTGGTCTTGGGAGTCCCTAGACAACATTGAAGATCTTAATTATTATATAATATTTCCATTTTTTCCACTACTACGAAGAAGAAATTTAGATCTACAAGTTGGTACAAATATCTAGTTCATAGGTGTGATATTTATTAAGCAGTGAATATTATGAGTTGTCCTTTCTAATCCAACTCAATCTGCCCTACTTGCAAATTTTTGCCATTTTGTGTGTATGTTAGCGTGGGTTGCTCAATGTATTTCTATTACTATGTAGAGATATTTAGAGTGATTTATTTGTTTAATTTGTCTACACAACTTATAATACAGTAAAACATGGATAATTCAAACGTCTTTAATTTGGAAGTGCTGTTCATTCGAAGTTTTGGGTTGGTCCCTTGAAATTTCTTTGATACCAATATAAACAAATTACCAATAATTCGAAGTCAACTTCTTTAATTCGAAGTTTGTATCATCACTAAAAATAAAATCTTGTACTGTAAAAGGGATTACCTTGTAGACAGTTGAGAATTATACTGTACACTGAATAGGACACTGTCTAAGGATAAACACCTAGCTTCTATTTTTTGGACAAGTTATCTAATTTCAGACGTGCTATCACCTTCCGAGAATTCTCTAGGTAGTCTGTCGATCAATGTTCTACTCAGTCTCGGTCTGTTGTTACAGTTTTGTGCTTCTGCTTGTCACACTCATTTGTGTTTTGAAAGTGATGGTTTGTGTGAGTGATCACAATGTCTTTTAGTAAATCATACGTTCAGTACAAGACATTAACATTTTGTGTTATTTAAGGCAATTGCATAAGTTTCGGCGGTACATTGAAAGACAAACCACTTTGTCCAACTTTAATTTAGTGTATACCTATACGGTATCTGTATAAACTTATGTATATTAGTACTTTGTATAATAAAATAGCTTCATTAACTTTTGATTTATGTAAATAAAGCTTATATAATAACATATACATATTAATTATTATTCCAAACATTTTGGATAATTCAAATTTTTCCACTGGTCCCTTCAGCTTCGAATTATCCAAGTTCTACTGTATGTGTGTTAGTGTTTCTAGAGTGTATTTTTTGAGTGAATTTTAATATTTTCAGTCTATTTATTATTACATAACAGGTGTCAGGGAATAAATAATACTCTCAAAACTAAACAAAACAAAATAAATAAATAAATTTCAGCTACAATTAACTTAAAACCAGAGGCAGATATTATTTCAACAGGATGTTCGGAGCTGATGTAAAACTAAAAGGCCAGCGGTATTGAGTTTCATCAAAGCATGATTTTGCACAGTCAGAATATTTCGCCGTGAGAATGAAAAATACACATATTTACATAAAATTAATACATACAAAGAGGAATTTGAATGATACACAAGCAATCAGAACAAATCAAGTCAAATTATTTCCAATAAAAAATAACTATGTTAAACACGTGGAAAAAGGAGAGGGGAACACGCGAGGAAAATTAGAGGTGAGTCTGGCAAGGAACACGCTCAATATAACTTTAACTAGTAATAAGTGATAGTTTCACGTCATATAAAATGTAAAATAAAAATAATTAATTTAATACAAAATTCTATTGTGATGTTATTTATTCTAAATTTATTTATTTATCACAGATAAATAGGAGTTATAACAAATATAAACAAGTGAGCAATCAAAATAAGTGAAGTGTTTAATGTGATGTCTTAAGTAAAGAAAATTAAAATAAAAGGTCAAGTTAAGTGTCTAGTATGAGAAAAAGGAGTGTCGGAAAATGTAAGTAGTTTCTAATGTAAACACTTGTAAGACAGATCTCGAGGGTTACAAAACAACTTATAGCAGATATCGTAAATAGATTTAACAAATTTTATTATTTAAATTGAACTAATATAGAATGTTAGCATAAGTAATTTTGTTTAAGTTAAGTATCATGAATGAATGATTTTAGTTTATTATGTCGTACATGTAAAATTAAAGTAGTACATTACGGCGAATGTCAGCCCTCGTTATTAGATATGACCAGACGTGTAAGCATGGGACAACTCCAACTAAGTAATTAATAAAACAATTAACATTAATAATAAATAAAATAGTAACAGAGATAATAAGCATTATATAATAATAATAAAAATAAGTAATTGTAAAGTGTTCCTAAACAATATTCAACTGAACAATCTCCTAATGATCGATAATAAAAAAACATTACAAGTTAAAATATAATTTTGAACTGTGCGCGCCGATAAACCATATGACGTTACAGAAGTCCTTTCCAGTAGGAAGTGAAACCCTGGAAAAACTTCCCATGAGCCTGAGCGTTAGCTTTGCCTAGCGTCTGGAGGAAACGTGGCTTAAGCAATCTTTGTCAGGAGTCCGATTGGGACAGTCACGTTTAGGATGGCTGTATAGACTCAACCAACACAAAAAATGGTGGACTTTAAGTAAAAGTAATTTCGAAGGAGGCGAGTATAAAATGGACTAACTTTGTGAGTAGAGTGGAAATTTGATTTAAAATCATTAGGAGATGAGAACTAATGTTAAAGAATTGTGAAAGACGTTTAGAAAGAACTTATTAATTTGTGCATTGTCAAAACTGATTTTTTGTTTTAAATAATTTGTCTGTAGATTCATCCATAATATGTTTTCTTTTCTCTATTTAAATAAAAAGGAGATTTCTTGTTATACATAAAATGTCTGGCTAGATTATTGTGTTGACCATGTACCGTGTTATATGAGTAGCTACTAAGTACGATTGAGAATGTGACCCTGCCCTTCAGGTAAATTAGTATTGTAATCTTAAGAATAAATTTGTAAGAACGCAGACTTGCAAATAGACAAATAGTTGATTTTTATTTAAAGTTTGTTGTAAAAGTAGAAAAAATAACTTCACTCCCCTTACACATGACGCCCGAACAAAGGGTTAGCTCATAAAGATTAGATTTCATTAAATTAAATTCTTAAAATAACGTCACTCCCCTTACAGACGTTTCAACCACTTAAGGTTCCGGAAAGAGGGTTTGGAAAAACGTGCTAGGACTTACCCAGTAAATATATTGAATCGTTAATTAACGCTTAGTCTCAAACCCAACTAATCACTATGTTCACAGCCAGCTTATGATGAGATATAATTTAATAACCAAACTAACTAATTAATTATTATAATTGATTAACTTATCGGTTACGGACAGGCGTGATGGAAGAATTATGTTAACCCTTTTAGGTCATAATAATTCTGCTCAATTTAGTCGGATGACCTACGAATGACTGCGTAACACCCGGGGGTCGATCAGACCCCGCAATTAGCGGTTTAGGCAGTCATTTAGGTTTATTACTAAAACGTTAAAAAAAACGCGTAATTGACGTCCGGTCCTTCTGCGCACTAGAGATTGACTGTGTCTCGTCTTGACTACGATGCGTGCGCATCGCATATCTTATACCGTGATCTTAATACGGTGATCTCCGAATACCTGTTGGAATCACCACAACATGGAATAGTTTATAGAGAAGTTGTAATTGATACATTGGTCTTAAACTCTCAATGATATAATTAAGAGATTGTTCTAGTAACCTGGTGTATTATTTCTAACCTGGTTTCTTTTGGAGTCATCCCTCATGCTAAGTAAAGATTGACCCAAAAGGGTCTGGTAGAGCCCTCAAATTAAGAGCAGTAAATTTATTTCAAGGGTATTAAATCCTGTAAAATAAAAAAATATCTCACGAGTTCTTATGAATGAACTAGACTGAGCAAAGACTCGTTGGGTTAAGAGAAATTTCAGATCATGAAAGGTGCGTACTCCTAAATAGGGCACTGGTCAGATCCCAAATATTTCAAAAATTATCATAAAAAAACCTTACAGTAAAAAATCTTACACAGACCATATTTACAGTACAAAACATTTTTTGTAGGTTAGTACAAAATACTAATTTATTTATTTATTATTATTATTATTTTTGCCAACTTTTATCCACAGCTATATTACAAATCTCTTATATATTTTGAGAAGAAAAAAAATTGTTATTTGGAAAATATACACTTTTATTTGTAATTTTGGGTTCGGTTTCTGCAAGAGTTTTTGATTCCTGACATACTAACTCAAAATTTTGTATATATAATTTTTTCTTTATTACACATGCACCTTTCTGAGAAAAATGATATAAAGAAGTAGTGTTTCCAATAATATTAGTATTATTAGTGATTTTTTTCTTAATAGGCCTATATTTTGAGCAAATTTCCACTCGTAAATAAACGTAAAAATTTATTTTGGCTAATGAAAATTTTATAAATTGATTTTTTTGTTTTTACAAACCCCTTGTAATACTTGAAACAAAATTTTTTTAAAATTATACTTTAGGAAATATACACTATTATATGGATTTTTTTGTCAGAATTTTTGATTCCTGATGCCCTAACTTCCAAATTATATATATATATATATATATATATATATATATATATATTTTTTTTTTTTTTTTTTTTTTTTTTTTTTTTTTTATTACACAGGTAAATTCAATGCACCTTTCTGAGAAATAATGTCCCATAAGTTGGGTTTTACATTATTACTATTTTGGTAATTATTTCAAATTAAGCCTTACTTTTAGCTCATTTTGTAAAAAAATAAAAAATTTTATCAACATTTTTTCACAATTATATTACAAAACTTTTGTATATCTTGAAAAATGAGCTAAAAAATGTATTTCGGTTTATATAGGTTTTTCTGTAAAATGTTAATTTCAATTTTTGATTCCTAACATATTTACTCCAAAACCGTTACATATACAATTTTTTTTTCATTACACAGATAAATTTTTAGTACCTTTCTGAGAAAAATTATGTCTTATAAGTTGGGTTTTACATAATATTATTTTTTTTTTTTTTTTATGAATTTTTAAATAAAAAAGAACTTTTAACATGCACCAGTTTTAAGGTTAAGAAACGATTCCTTCAGTTAGGTTTTTATTTCATTCATTCCAAGAGATTTCGAACATTATTTCCTAATTTGAGTGGAATAACTATAATGGTATTTTAAAACGAAAACCTTTAATTTGATACTAGATTCAAAATTTAAAAAAAAAAAAAATCTTTTAAAAGTTTAACATCTTGCAGTTTTTCCATTTTAGAATCTGCATATATTTGTCATTTTTCTTATGGCAGAAATTTACAAATTTCAGATTTGGCTATTATATTTCGCTTATATAATTATGAATAAAAAAATTTCATAGGTATTAATAATATAAATTTTAAGATATGATAAAACAATTACTGAAATATCAATACAGAGTCAAACAACTATAAAAACACATTTTTAACTTCAAGAAAACTTAAAATGTATAAGGACTGTTTGACTAGTCAAGGACTTTCAAATGAAGGATTTTCTTTCTTATCAAAATCAGATATATTTTCCAACATAGCTCTTCTAGCTCCATACACTTTGTTCAACTTCTTTCAACTGTCCAAAAATATATAATTTCTGAAATTATGCAAAGTAGACCTCCTGAAAAAAATCATACGTAAATCTTTTTCCACCACGCCATTTGTTCATGTTTGCAAAGAGAAAGTTTGAAAGAGGCCAAATCTGGAGATAAAGGTGGATGAGGGAGAAGTTTAGAGATCAATTCGTCAATTATCTTGGTAAAACAGAACGTTTTTCTTCATCATGTTACATCACTTTTTCATCATTTCACCACATTAAACTGCCCTGTGATAGTTGATGAATTCCAGAAAATTGTGGGCATGAGTTTTGGAACGAGCCAATGAAACGATTTTTATGTTTTTTGAAGCACATCCATCAGAAGAAATCCACTGTTTATTTCTTAGTGTAGTAATGCGTCCATGCTCTTCTTCTTTTGGGAGATCTGATCCTTCATCAGGTCCTCTGAGGCCATATTTCCTGCATAGTAGGTCCCCGGTGAATATGCCCATCCTGTGCATGTGTTTCCTCAGATGGCCATACCCTGTAATATTAACTCTCTCACCCACCTTAATTATTTTACACCTGCCCAATGAAAGAAGGTCAAATGCAACTAGCTTATAGAGGGACAAGTAGTGAAAGTTTACTCATCCTTAATCCAGAGATACTCCTCCACCTCCTCAAATGCTCTTTCTGAGCCCAAGTGCTGATATCCTGTACAGCCAGTCTCTGGGATATGCCTTATAACAGCTAAGATCGTATGAATTTTTCCACTGGTGCTTTCTCAGTGAATAATCAAATTTATTCCTCAAATCTGAGAAACCCCCAATTCCAATATAAAATATCTTCATACTTTAAGTATATATAATGTCCTAAGAGATAGAATAGATAGCCGTCGGAATAATGCCATAACTGAAAGCCTTCTTTTTTTTCTTTTTCATTATCATTCTAATAAACTTTTTCTGTGAAACCAATAGTGAATTTAAAAAGTTTGATATATACCCCACAAACACAAATTCCGTACTCAGGCCTGCAGGCTGTGGAAACTCCTTTCATGGAAGGAAACGCAAATAGATTTTAATTTGGATTTTAAGGAATTAAAATGGGGTTTTCACTTAGACGGTCATCTAAGACACACCTAAATATTTACATGACTGTACTTATTTTATTGCAACAAATGAATAGTAAAAATTATCTTGCATAACTCACTTTATGCATTGTGTTATAGCTTTTTCAGAAACATGTCATTAGCTGTAATTTCTGACTAAAACATGTTGGGTACATTCTCAACAGCAGGACAAGTTCATGCCCAGGTCTGCCTTCTAGGATCCCAGCTCCTGTTCCACCCATTGTTTTTAACTGTCTGTAAAATTTACTTGAACATGTCCCAACACAGCTTTGAATTGATCATGTGATTCCGTTTTTTGGTCAATTGTGAACCCATCTTGCTGATAACATTCTCACACCCAAATATTCATACAGGATATTAAAAACATCTTCATCTGAGATGTTTACCATCTTAAAACTATCTCGGCATAACTTAGTAGAGCTTTATCAACAAAGGACATTATTTTTTACATTGTAACAAAGAAACACAATGTTTCATATTTTCTATTAGATCTATATGAAACTTTGTGTGTATACTAAATAAATTGCCAAAAATTAAAGTAAAAATGAAAATTGTGATACAAGTCCCATTTTTTATCAAAGTCACTGACATCTCAACCATCTCTTATTTCCACAAAAATCTTAATGTCAATACACTAAAGCATTAAAGCTAACAATACTTTATACATAAATGATGTAAATTACCCGATAGTTTGGTTCTGATTTCCATGAGTCTTAAAACCAACTCGTCAATAGCAGCGTTCGATGGAGCACAAAGAAGTATTCTCGGTTGCTCTTTTGACTTTTGGTACAGATTCATCCATAATTGCATTACAAGGCTGATTATGACTTGGGATTTTCCAGTACCTAAAAAACAATACATACCAGTAAAATATTTCATAAAAACTAAACAACATACTACGCATGTAACTAATAAAGCTGAAATGAAATAATAAATCCAAAAAAAGTTTTTTTAGCTGCTCTTTTACCAATATGAACATTAATTAATACTAAAGTTGTGTAATTATTATAAATTAATTACCTTATTTTCTCCATCTAAAGCTAATCAAAATTCACTATTGATAAAAGACCAGCGTACACCTCCTATTTTTAAATATATACTTTTTTAAGATCTATATCTTAAAACCTTAAACCTTATTCCTCAAACCTTAAAAAGGAAAACAAATTAATGAGCCATTAATTTTTTTAGCATACTTTTAAACCTAATAATTTTAAAATTTTTTTAAATCGATTTTAATGTAACAGCAGGTATTTTTTGTTGAAACTCCATACTCAAGGATTAAATAAAGCAATAAAACTAAAGTTTCAAAATTATTTTAATAATATAAATGAGCTACAATTATATTTCTCTATTGTATTTCAGTTTCCTATTACTTGTGTATGTATAAATAGTTGTCAATACCTGTTAATTATCAGTTGCCCGATGATGCTGTAAGGCGAAACAATTGTAGCTCATTTATATTAAAATAATTTTGAAACTTTAGCTTTATTGCTTTATTTAATCTTTTATTATTTTTTTCATAGAATTGTTTTTAACTGTGAAATTTTCACATGCAATCATTAAAATTTATGATTTTTAAGGTAAGGTTTGAGGTTAAAGAATTGTGATTTTTTTTTTTTGAGGTGGAGATTTACTGATTGATTATGGGTTATATACAGGTTTAAGAGGAGGAAAAAAATAGCAAGAACCTATTTCAAAATGCAGTCATTTGACCCTGCCCAACTGTTTCAATAATAAATCAAAATAACTTATCATAATAAATAAATTCTAAAACCTAGGTTATTTGCAAAATTTGATACAACTATGACTACTGGCATAATTTTGGTTTTAGGGCTAAATTCTATAATTTCAACAACTTTTGAGTGACCTCAAAAGACGGAATATTTTTTTTAAATACCAAGAATAAAATCATCTTATAGTCATTTTATATGGAATCGTGTAATTAAAAAAAAATTTGCAAATTTTGACTTACACCCTTAGGGAAAAATATCTGTTATTATGACATTATGACATTGCTATTAGCCATTTTGTCTGCATTTGATAGACAACTATTGTGGGGTGAGTCCAGTCCGTGAGAATATCTTGTTCTTGGTAATCAGAAGATGCCGGACATTTACTTGTTCACCCACTACAAAAACACTTGAGGTTCAAGGGAATGTTAGGTGGGAGTAGAAATGTTGTGTTCGGGTTATGATTGCCTAGAGAGATAACAAACAGACACAATCAGAGGAAAAGATGTTGATGGGACAACCAACAGACATCAGGGTGATCTAACTGTGCTGAAGGGACAACCAACAGACCACTAGTGGAATCTAACTGTGCTGGAGGGACAACCAACAGACCACTAGTGGAATCTAACTGTGCTGGAGGGACAACCAACAAACCCCAGGTTGGGGGTTGGAACTTATAGCTGAAGGGATAACCAACAGACCACTAGTGGAATCTAACTGTGCTGGAGGACAACCAACAGACCACAGGTAGAGAATTGAAACTTATAGCTGAAGGGATAACCAACAGACCACTAGTGGAATCTAACTGTGCTGGAGGGACAACCAACAGACCACAGGTAGAGAATTGAAACTTATAGCTGAAGGGACAACCAACAGACCACTAGTGGAATCTAACTGTGCTGGAGGGACAACCAACAGACCACTAGTGGAATCTAACTGTGCTGGAGGGACAACCAACAAACCCCAGGTTGGGGGTTGGAACTTATAGCTGAAGGGATAACCAACAGACCACTAGTGGAATCTAACTGTGCTGGAGGACAACCAACAGACCACAGGTAGAGAATTGAAACTTATAGCTGAAGGGATAACCAACAGACCACTAGTGGAATCTAACTGTGCTGGAGGGACAACCAACAGACCACAGGTAGAGAATTGAAACTTATAGCTGAAGGGACAACCAACAGACCACTAGTGGAATCTAACTGTGCTGGAGGGACAACCAACAGACCACTAGTGGAATCTAACTGTGCTGGAGGGACAACCAACAAACCCCAGGTTGGGGGTTGGAACTTATAGCTGAAGGGATAACCAACAGACCACTAGTGGAATCTAACTGTGCTGGAGGACAACCAACAGACCACAGGTAGAGAATTGAAACTTATAGCTGAAGGGATAACCAACAGACCACTAGTGGAATCTAACTGTGCTGGAGGGACAACCAACAGACCACTAGTGGAATCTAACTGTGCTGGAGGGACAACCAACAGACCACTAGTGGAATCTAACTGTGCTGGAGGGACAACCAACAGACCACTAGTGGAATCTAACTGTGCTGGAGGGACAACCAACAGACCACTAGTGGAATCTAACTGTGCTGGAGGGACAACCAACAGACCACTAGTGGAATCTAACTGTGCTGGAGGACAACCAACAGACCACAGGTAGAGAATTGAAACTTATAGCTGAAGGGATAACCAACAGACCACTAGTGGAATCTAACTGTGCTGGAGGGACAACCAACAGACCACTAGTGGAATCTAACTGTGCTGGAGGGACAACCAACAGACCACTAGTGGAATCTAACTGTGCTGGAGGGACAACCAACAGACCACTAGTGGAATCTAACTGTGCTGGAGGGACAACCAACAGACCACTAGTGGAATCTAACTGTGCTGGAGGACAACCAACAGACCACAGGTAGAGAATTGAAACTTATAGCTGAAGGGATAACCAACAGACCACTAGTGGAATCTAACTGTGCTGGAGGGACAACCAACAGACCACTAGTGGAATCTAACTGTGCTGGAGGGACAACCAACAGACCACTAGTGGAATCTAACTGTGCTGGAGGGACAACCAACAGACCACTAGTGGAATCTAACTGTGCTGGAGGGACAACCAACAGACCACTAGTGGAATCTAACTGTGCTGGAGGACAACCAACAGACCACAGGTAGAGAATTGAAACTTATAGCTGAAGGGATAACCAACAGACCACTAGTGGAATCTAACTGTGCTGGAGGGACAACCAACAGACCACTAGTGGAATCTAACTGTGCTGGAGGGACAACCAACAGACCACTAGTGGAATCTAACTGTGCTGGAGGGACAACCAACAGACCACTAGTGGAATCTAACTGTGCTGGAGGGACAACCAACAGACCACTAGTGGAATCTAACTGTGCTGGAGGGACAACCAACAAACCCCAGGTAGGGGGTTGGAACTTATAGCTGAAGGGACAACCAACAGACCACAGGTAGAGAATTGAAACTTATAGCTGAAGGGATAACCAACAGACCACTAGTGGAATCTAACTGTGCTGGAGGGACAACCAACAGACCACTAGTGGAATCTAACTGTGCTGGAGGACAACCAACAGACCACAGGTAGAGAATTGAAACTTATAGCTGAAGGGATAACCAACAGACCACTAGTGGAATCTAACTGTGCTGAAGGGTCAACCAACAGACCCCAGGTTGGGGGTTGGAACTTATAGCTGAAGGGACAACCAACAAACCCCAGGTTGGGGGTTGGAACTTATAGCTGAAGGGACAACCAACAGAACACTAGTGGAATCTAACTGTGCTGGAGGACAACCAACAGACCACAGGTAGAGAATTGAAACTTATAGCTGAAGGGATAACCAACAGACCACTAGTGGAATCTAACTGTGCTGAAGGGTCAACCAACAGACCCCAGGTTGGGGGTTGGAACTTATAGCTGAAGGGACAACCAACAAACCCCAGGTTGGGGGTTGGAACTTATAGCTGAAGGGACAACCAACAAACCCCAGGTTGGGGGTTGGAACTTATAGCTGAAGGGACAACCAACAGACCACAGGTAGAGAATTGAAACTTATAGCTGAAGGGATAACCAACAGACCACTAGTGGAATCTAACTGTGCTGGAGGACAACCAACAGACCACTAGTGGAATCTAACTGTGCTGGAGGGACAACCAACAAACCCCAGGTTGGGGGTTGGAACTTATAGCTGAAGGGACAACCAACAGACCACAGGTAGAGAATTGAAACTTATAGCTGAAGGGATAACCAACAGACCACTAGTGGAATCTAACTGTGCTGAAGGGTCAACCAACAGACCACTAGTGGAATCTAACTGTGCTGGAGGACAACCAACAAACCATAGGTAGGGGGTTGGAACTTATAGCTGAAGGGACAACCAACAGACCACTAGTGGAATCTAACTGTGCTGGAGGGACAACCAACAAACCCCAGGTTGGGGGTTGGAACTTATAGCTGAAGGGACAACCAACAGACCACAGGTAGAGAATTGAAACTTATAGCTGAAGGGATAACCAACAGACCACTAGTGGAATCTAACTGTGCTGGAGGACAACCAACAGACCACTAGTGGAATCTAACTGTGCTGGAGGGACAACCAACAAGCCCCAGGTTGGGGGTTGGAACTTATAGCTGAAGGGACAACCAACAGACCACAGGTAGAGAATTGAAACTTATAGCTGAAGGGATAACCAACAGACCACTAGTGGAATCTAACTGTGCTGAAGGGTCAACCAACAGACCACTAGTGGAATCTAACTGTGCTGGAGGACAACCAACAAACCATAGGTAGGGGGTTGGAACTTATAGCTGAAGGGACAACCAACAGACCACTAGTGGAATCTAACTGTGCTGGAGGACAACCAACAGACCACAGGTAGGGGATTGGAACTTATAGCTGAAGGGACAACCAACAGACCACTAGTGGAATCTAACTGTGCTGGAGGGACAACCAACAGACCACTAGTGGAATCTAACTGTGCTGGAGGGACAACCAACAAACCATAGGTAGGGGGTTGGAACTTATAGCTGAAGGGACAACCAACAGAACACTAGTGGAATCTAACTGTGCTGGAGGACAACCAACAGACCATAGGTAGAGAATTGAAACTTATAGCTGAAGGGATAACCAACAGACCACTAGTGGAATCTAACTGTGCTGGAGGGACAACCAACAGACCACAGGTAGAGGATTGAAACTTATAGCTGAAGGGATAACCAACAGACCACTAGTGGAATCTAACTGTGCTGGAGGACAACCTACAGGCCACAGGTAGAGGATTGGAACTTATAGCTGAAAGGATAACCAACAGACCACTAGTGGAATCTAACTGTGCTGGAGGACAACCAACAGACCACAGGTAGGGGGTTGAACCTTATAGCTGAAGGGACAACCAACAGACCACTAGTGGAATCTAACTGTGCTGGAGGGACAACCAACAGACCACAGGTAGAGGATTGGAACTTATAGCTGAAAGGATAACCAACAGACCACTAGTGGAATCTAACTGTGCTGGAGGACAACCAACAGACCACAGGTAGGGGGTTGAACCTTATAGCTGAAGGGACAACCAACAGACCACTAGTGGAATCTAACTGTGCTGAAGGACAACCTACAGACCACAGGTAGGGGGTTGAACCTTATAGCTGAAGGGACAACCAACAGACCACTAGTGGAATCTAACTGTGCTGGAGGACAACCAACAGACCACAGGTAGGGGATTGGAACTTATAGCTGAAGGGATAACCAACAGACCACTAGTGGAATCTAACTGTGCTGGAGGACAACCTACAGGCCACAGGTAGAGGATTGGAACTTATAGCTGAAAGGATAACCAACAGACCACTAGTGGAATCTAACTGTGCTGGAGGACAACCAACAGACCACAGGTAGGGGGTTGAACCTTATAGCTGAAGGGACAACCAACAGACCACTAGTGGAATCTAACTGTGCTGAAGGACAACCTACAGACCACAGGTAGGGGGTTGAACCTTACAGCTGAAGGGACAACCAACAGACCACTAGTGGAATCTAACTGTGCTGGAGGACAACCAACAGACCACAGGTAGGGGATTGGAACTTATAGCTGAAGGGACAACCAACAGTACACTAGTGGAATCTAACTGTGCTGGAGGGACAACCAACAGACCACAGGTAGAGGATTGAAACTTATAGCTGAAGGGATAACCAACAGACCACTAGTAGAATCTAACTGTGCTGGAGGACAACCAACAGACCACAGGTAGGGGGTTGAACCTTATAGCTGAAGGGATAACCAACAGACCACTAGTGGAATCTAACTGTGCTGGAGGGACAACCAACACACCATAGGTAGAGAATTGAAACTTATAGCTGAAGGGATAACCAACAGACCACTAGTGGAATCTAACTGTGCTGGAGGGACAACCAACAGACCACAGGTAGAGGATTGGAACTTATAGCTGAAGGGATAACCAACAGACCACTAGTGGAATCTAACTGTGCTGGAGGGACAACCAACAGACCACAGGTAGGGGGGGTGAACCTTATAGCTGAAGGGATAACCAACAGACCACTAGTGGAATCTAACTGTGCTGGAGGACAACCAACAGACCACAGGTAGGGGGTTGAACCTTATAGCTGAAGGGACAACCAATAGACCACAGGTAGGGGGTTGAACCTTATAGCTGAAGGGACAACCAACAGACCACTAGTGGAATCTAACTGTGCTGAAGGGACAACCAACAGACCACAGGTAGGGGATTGGAACTTATAGCTGATGGGATAACCAACAGACCACTAGTGGAATCTAACTGTGCTGAAGGGACAACCAACAAACCACAGGTAGGGGGTTGGAACTTATAGCTGAAGGGACAACCAACAGACCACAGTTTTGAGTTTTAGGCTTTTTTGTATTCTTCAAGTTTGAGCATTTTTAAAATTTACAAAATCCAGTGATAAATGCCCCTACCATACGTTTCCTTATTGAATTGCTCAATAATAAGCTTGGAAACAAAATCTGATGCTGTTCCGTATTGTAGGTAGGGTAACATGGTACTTTATTTTAAAGTCTTATTTCAAAACATTTTGGTACACCCTGTACATACGGTTAAAGATAATTAACTTTTTTGTGCCAAAATGTTCAGGGTAATTAGACCTTTAAATTGATGTATCACACAACCCATGTTTACATTTGAAAATTCCTGAAAAAACACCCCTACCCCCAAATTGGGCCCTTTTGGGGCATTTTTCAAAATTGAAAATAATTTTATTGGATTCTGTGTGGCCAAATTAGGGGGAAATGAGAAAGAAAGTGTTAAAATAAGTTAGTAAGACAGCTATAAATACTGCACGGGTGGTCTGCCTCACCCTGTATACGTTTTAATTTGATTGAATTTATGTTTGTGTATGAATAATTTAATTTCCTGTGTGTTTTTATTTCAACGTTGTTTTAAGTATATTTTGAAAGATTAATAATAATAGTTTTTTGTAATTATTCTGTTTTCAATTATACATGATTCATATTGTTTTGATATTATTTTGATTGGTAGTGTATACTATAAAGATTTTAAAATTATTTAATTATTTTTTTAACTGTAGTCAATTGAGCAATCGTATTCAAACGCTACTCAATTCAAATCAACACTTGCAGCATTTTTTTTTGCACGTCGATTATTATGTTGTTCATATCTGATAAGCTCGATGACTTCTCATGGCCCACCTAGCCGTTTGACATGCTGCCTCTCTTTGTACTTCTGTTTGTAAAGCACGAAGTGGGGCCATTCTAATGTGGTGCTCTTCTTGTGATACTTTAGTTCATTTTGAGTGGATCGATTCGAAATATTCCGATGTATAATTGCATTACGACTGCGTTGTGAAAGGTTATATCTTCTGGGTCGAGCCATTGTTACTAAAACTGTAAAATTAATGTTGATGCTCACATAATTATAAATAACAATAACAATGACAAATGAAGTTATATTCATGGAAATATCAGTTGTATTTTTGATAGTTCGATAGAAAATGATAGTGTAATTTTTTAAATGCCATGTTTGGACAAATACACTGTTTACAAAAACAGCTGTTTTATCGAAACATTATCTTTTTATTAATTAAAAGCAGAAAATGATAAACACATGTTCCCATAAGGAATAACATGTAAACTTGAAAAGCCAAAGGGGCAGAACCCTTCACATTTCCCAAGGTAAAAAGTATCCTAGTGTTAATCCAGATAATAAACTACCTATGTGCAAATTTCACTTAAATCAGTTCAGCCGTTCTTGAGTTATAAAATTTGTAACTAACACCACTTTGTTTTATATATTGATATATATATATATATATATATATATATATATATATACAATATATATATATCTTACAACGGACACAACCCGTTGTAGGTCCTGGATTTTGAATTTGTAATTAATTTTATAAATTTGAATAGTCCGGACTTGCCGTGGGCTAAAGCCGCATGTAGGTCACGAAAATCATGTTGACGCGGGAGGGTAGTTATCTGGCTAAGTTAAACTCTTGGACCCTGCCTGTTCGAAAAGGAATAAGGACTTGTAAAAAATACTTAAAAATTAATACGGGAAGCCAAAATCCAGAAATTAAATAAAAACAAATATCTTCAGGAAATGCATTACGCTAACCGCGGGTGTATTTACTGCAAGATTAGATAATATAAAGTCACAAAGTTACGTAAAATACAGACAAATAAAGTATGGGGAGAAATTCAAAATTCCTCTAAATTGAAAAAGAAAAGGTTTTTCAGGCTTTTCATAAGAAGGCCTAAAATAAAGATAAAATAAGTTTTTGCGAAATTTCGTTAAATAAAAAAGTTAATGTTAATCCACTCAGTTCAAATGATAAAAAAGTATATAAAAAAGAAAGTTTTTTAAATTCTAACCAAAACAAATTTTAGTAATAATAAACAAAATGTATAATTAAAAAGAAAAACTTGAAATTTTATTAAAGGGAAAAGGTGACAGAATTCGCACCTTTACAGCAAGATAAAAAGTTAAACTTAAATTTTTATTAACTCAAAACGCTAAATAGTATGCTGATAACGTAGTTATGTAAAAATAACCCAGTATTTAAAATATGTTTCGGGAGTAAAGGAAAGCCCAAGTTTGTAGAAAATCGTTTAACTCCCTAACCCTACAGCAAGACAACCAGAAGCAGAAAAAAAGAGAAAATCCGGCTAGTTAACACAAACCAAAAGGACATAAAGAAGTGAAAACGAAAAACAAAAAACAAAGACTTTTCCGGGAGAAATTGCCGCGGAAAAACGGGCGCGGGTCGTGTACGCGAACCAAGAATCGTACGAACATCACTCGAGTTCGTGTGTAAAGAAGACAACGAGCTGAATTCAAAAAAGTCACTCTCAATAAAATAGGGAAAACCCTGAAGGAGTTACAAAGGAAAAGGATTTTCAATGGCCAAAACTGCACGAAGAGAGATAAGAGTTGTACGGTAGAAGGGGCTGGCTGAAGATGAGTCTATATAAACGATTGCTCGGGGAAACTCGAGAGTCTTGATATTTCTTCGATGTAAGTGAACACATCGAGTCTTGATATTTCTTCGATGTAAGTGAACACAGCGAGTCTTGATATTTCTTCGATGTAAGTGAACACATCGAGTCTTGATATTTCTGCGATGTAAGTGAACACATCGAGCCTTGATATTTCTGCGATGTAAGTGAACACATCGAGCCTTGATCTCGTTTTTTATAAAATACCATAGTATGCAAAAAGCTAAGTATTTTCTTAGTTAACCTAATAATTTGTATAACAAGTGTGAACATACGTCATTGCGATATTAATTTGGAATGCAGCAATAGACACAACTATAATCTACAAGAACGTCAGTGGCAACTTAGTCATTACAAAGTTGGCCTAACTTGGATTATTCTGGAGAAGTAACATAACCTACATAGCAGCTGATACATGGAGTGATTCGTATAGCTTCCGGATAGGACTCTAGGACATCACCAGGCGACCACTTGGACATGCAACTTTAACGTCGAGAGAATAGCCGAACCGGGACTTCAGACACGACATCACCACAACCATCTTTAAAAATTCATCCAACATTCTTCCAGACAACCCTACAGGGATCAACCTTCATCAATGAGACAACTTAACCAGCACGCAGAGCATCTGTAGCCTGCCATCGCTAAACAACTTCATATCAAACGTCGCGACGCCTGGACAGTTGTGAAAAGGTCGGTAGAAACGTAAATACGTTAGTCCCTGATTAAATTTGCCTGAAATAAATTCAAATAAATTTATTTTAAAATACTGGGTTACTTAGGATGTTAGATTAGATAAAATATTTGTATTATTAATTAAAAATTAAATTCATTAAATCGTAAATTCGAATTAAATCTTTTATTAAAATATTAATTAAATAAAATTGGGTATAAAATATTAGAATAAATTATAGTTAGGTAAATAATTGGTTCTGCCTTGTAGTTTAAGAAATTATAATTAAATTGAAAGGAAAGTTATTATTTTGTATTTGTTGGAGAAAGTAAAATCCAAAAAGTTTTATTTTATGTTTGAAATAAAAAAAAAAAAAAAAATTTATTAAAATTTTATTTGCTTTATAAAAAATTTATTATTTACAAAAAACACCTAGTATTCAAATATCCCAATAGTTTATGAGTTATAGATTAAGAATTGATACAGTGAAATTTCATAAAATATTTGCAAGCACAAATAAACAATTTACAAGGTTAGTTTCAGTGTACTCACTACTCAGAGGTTTACAAAAAGTAAAATCATTCACTTGTGTTCTAACTGAGCTAAAATCAAATATAAAGTACTGGAAGTATAACGTAGAAGTTTTTTTTTTTAGTCAGGATATTCAGAAAACTGAATATTCGACACATAGTTATTTCACCTAGGCCAAACAAAGCGAGATTGCCTATAAAACTTCCAGTAGGTGGAAATAACTTATTCTCAAACGAAAAACCGTTGAATAAATCGGCGTCCCAAAAAAAAGTGGGGTCCGAAAACATCATTCAACTTAACCAAGAAAAGGTTTACCGTTGGAATATATATATATATATATATATATATATATATATATATATATGGATTTAGTTTACCTCGCAGGTAAACTCAGTAATTTAATAATTTAAAATTGCATGTCTTGTGATCCAGTTAGCTGAATCGAGACTCCAAATTCTTCTTTTTTCTTTATTTTCTAAGATCAAATAATTGACTGTACATTTAGGTGAGCACACCGTTTATTGTATTAGATTAAGAGATTAAATTCAATTTATTTTATCAAGAATGTAATATTAATTTAGTTTCTATTTAGCAGTAATTTTTTAGTCATTTACAGTTATTCTGTTATAACCATGTTGCAAATGCCTGGTGGTGAATAAATAATTATTTTAAAAAATCATCAATCTGTAACATTTCACATTTTTTTATCTCAAATTTGTGTTAGTACTTGATTCAATATATGAAGTGAGCTATATACGATGTAAGACTTACATCATATCTCGTTATACGATTATATATAAAGATTCCGTATTGACGGACCGACAGTGTTCCGAAATTGATTAATGTTATGAAACCGTGTGTAAATGAGTTGTATGAATGGAATTTGTTAAATAATTGAATAATAAATGTATAGTTTTAAGATATAATTATAAACATTGTTTATACAGAAATCATTAGATAATTCCAAGTAAATTCAGTGCAGTGTTGTACGTTGATATATTTTTCATATTAGTTCTAATTGGTCTATTAATTCCACCAATACCAATATTTTGAGACTGGAAGGGGTTAGTCTAGTTTTTGGGAACGATACAGCTCTACTACCACAAGCGAGAGAAGTAATTTTTGACTTTTTCTTTATCAACAGAGAACTTCTCATTAGGCTGAAACCCTTAGACTTCATTTCGCTTTGTTTCAAGAGAGCAATGCCTCGATCAAAAAGCTAATTCAAATAATATACTTTGTTATCTTGAATTGTAATAAAGTCAGTGATTGCGTTTTGATATAGACGCTTATGTTAATGGTTATTTGTTACATAATATTAATTAAAATTAACCTGACTCAAAAAGCCAAAACAATTATAAAAAATATTTAAATTGAAGAATTTGAAAACAAACTTTTTTGCTACTATCTGTTTTGTTGTGATGAACATTATGTTTCTATAATTTATTTAAAAAAATATAAAAAACATTTATTTTAAACTGTTAAAAACATTAAAGACCCTGAATATTTTTTAAATAATAATTGTACTGTATGTATTTGATGTGTGTAAAATTTCAGGAAGGGATCTTTGTCAATTGCCTTGTTTAGTATAAAATTTTTATATATTTAATATTTCATGTAATTTTAGGAAAGGGCCATGATCAATTGTCTTGTCTAGTATAAAAAATATATATTGTCATATATGATTTTTAGGTTATAGATTGATTATATCCATAATTAAATGTGGCTAATATACTACAAAAAAAAAACTTTGGTTTGTTTCATGACTTTGAGTACATTTTCCTAGACACCACAATCCCGAAATTTAAATTAAGTGTCTGTGCTCTCTCACAGAATGACGCCCGACAAATCTTTAAAATCAGTAAATTCAAATAAACAACTAAAATTAAACACATTTACAAGCAGGTAAGAGTAATTATTACAAGCCACAGCAAGTTGTTAATAGATTACAATACAAAAATTGAAAATTTTTAGACAAAATTAAAACAATAAATGCTTTATATTCTTAAATGTTAGGTTTTTACATGTTGTCGTTCTGTTTAAAAATTTAATTTAATGCTAGTTTGAATTTGCATTAAATATTGTTTGTTTTGCTAAAATTTCTGAATAAGCCTAGTTACAAAATTTAAATAAAACAACTAAAACTGTTTATCTTATTCTAAAGATAGTATAAAAAACTTCATACATTTTAAGTTTTAATCCAAAACAATATAATTATATACGTGGGTCATTTTTTAAGTAAGAACCGTTTTTAAGTGGAGTAACAGCAATTTTATTTATGAACATAAATTGTATCAAAAACTTAAGTATGAACATATTTTTACTTCTCTACATAGTCACCAATAATATCTAAGCATTTGTTAAGTCGTGACACTAGCTTTTGGATCCCCTTATCATAAAACTTTGCCGCCTGAGCATTTAACCAGTTAGTAACAGTTTCTTTCAAAACATCATCATTTTCAAATCACTTTCCACTAAGATATTCTTTGAGTTTAGGAAACACATGAAAGTCTGATGGTGCCAGGTCAGGGCTGTAGGGGGGATGGTCCAGTAATTCCCATCGAAAGTTGGCCAGTTGTGTCTTGGTCATTGCTGCAGCATGAGGCCGAGTGTTATCGTGAAGCAGCACGATGCCACTAGACTTCTAGAAGTCCCCACCGGCAGTTTTGAATAAGCTTGGTTAGTGTTTCGCAATATCTTTCAGCATTTATGGTCATTCTTCTTGGCAGAAAATCAATCAGAAGAACGCCTTTCTGATCCCAAAAGACCGTGGCCATGATTTTCCGAGGTGAAGCTTCTTGTTTGAATTTTCGTGGTTTCGTCAGTGAATTTGAGTGATGCCATTCACTGGATTGACGTTTAGTCTCTGGAGTGTAGTATGCTACCCATGTTTATCACCGGTAACAATATGATTCAAGAACTCATCACCACTGTTATCGTAGCGTTCCAAAAATGACAAAGAATGTGCCAAACGCTTCTTTTTGTGTTCTTCTGTCAACATTTTTGGCACCCATCTCGCACAAATTTTTTTGTAATGCAGTTTGTCGGAAACAATGTGATATAAACAACTGATCTTGAAACTTATGGAAATTTCTCATGAAGCTTGTCAATCGTAAAGCGCCGGTTTTGGCAAATTTCCTCATCAACTTTTTTTGTCAAGTCTTCATCAATGACAGTTGGACACCTATATCGTTCTTCATCATGAACATTTGTTCTTCCTTCATTGAAAAGCCACCACCATTTACACCCATTACTGTCATTCATTATACCTTCACCATAAACTTCAACAAGCTGCTGGTGAATTTCGGCAGGATGAACTTGTTTTGCGTTTAAAAACCGAATAACAGAGCACACTTCACAATTGGCGGGTTTATTGGTGACAAACAAAGCAGTGTTACGATAGAACCAACAGTGGCAGAGACATGAAATCAACTGACTGCATAGTTGGGGACTGGGCAAGAGTGGCTAACCTTGAGCGAACGTTACGTGACAGCCTCCTCGGTTGCTATGCACAAACAGTTCTTACTTTAAAAAATGACCTCTCGTATATTGGGAATTGATTACGATGTACTTATTTACAAAAGGTTTGAACCTCTCTTCCAGTATGAAGGAAAGGGAATGAAAGAATTAATAATTTGCTAATTATTAATGTTTGTTTGATTTATTTTTTTTTTTCAATAGAAAATGATTTTGCCTATTCTGTAACTTAGGCCCATTCCAATATTTTTACCAACAAATAAAATGAACAATACTTCAGAAATTGTTTGGGAATCTCGGTAGTTTAAAAAAAATGTCTGTACTCACATCTAAACTGTGTAACTTTATTGTGAGGAGACCCCTAAATTAAAAATGTGCAAAGATTATTTAGAAAACATAACAATGCTATAAAAGATACACATTCCCATGTATGTGACTTTATTTTATAAATTTGGTAAAGTAGATTAAATAACTCTTATTACCTGGAGGACCATGAATTAAATGAATTCTCTCTTTATCAGAATCTTCCAAACATAATTTTGCTGTTGTTAAAACAGCTCTCCTCTGTGCTTCATTTAATACAGGTGCCTTTAATCAAAGAACAATTCTTTTAATGTAATATAACTTAAATATTTAAATAAATAATTAGCATGCATACTGATAGCCTATACTGACATGTTAAGACATGAATTTTTGATGGTATTATCTATGTCCACCCTTTAGTCAAAGTTGATGTTATATTTAGGGGAGCAACTTCATTTCTTTTCTAGTCAAATATAATAAAATATAAAACACTCTTGATCTTTCCAATTTTATTGCTTAAACCTGTTCTTAGAGACATTTAAAAGTTACACACAAAGTTTTCCCTATTAGGAGGTGAGCAATAGTATCTTTACTTAGTTATATTTATTTGTAACCTCTTTGTATTAACATATGTTTAAATGAATTGTTGAAATGAAATAGGTACATACTCGTATATGGTTTATAAATAAATACATCACTCAAGTTAGTTACAATAAAGAGACTAGTTTTGTTTAATATATTTACTAATTATCAATGCTATATGATATTACAAAATAGTTAGCTTTTATTATTATACATTCAATAAAAGGCCACAAGTTTTGGCGTCTGAGTTTAAAGATTTAAACAAATATATAATATTACAACATAGCCTAACTGATGAAAGTAAGCTCAGCCTACACTATTTAAAATTAGTTAAAAACAAATCAATTTATCAACTTAATAAAGTATTTATTCAAATATTTATCAAGAATTTTATATTTTGTTCAATCTCAAATAATTTAAATATTTATACACATAAAAAAAATTTTAAACTGTAACTATTTATTCAATCTAAATATGGATCCAGAACAGTTTACAAAATTTTTAGAAATTCAACAAGAAATGCACAAACTATGATTGAGAAGTTAGTAAGTTCACTTTCTGATAAATCAAAGCAATATACAAATGAAAACACTGTTTCTGAACTTAGTCATAACATTTGGCCTACATTCCAAATTTTGACAACTTTGATCATAAAAGGAATCTTTTTCAAATTACAAACGTTTTGATAACTATGTACAAATGAAAAACACAGAAACAAATAAAAAATATTGTGCCAGACTATTATTAAATTCAATAGGATCAACTAATTTTAACATCATTATGTCTCTTTCCGCATCTTAAAAAACCAGAAAAATTACAATATGGTATGTTAAAGTTATAGAAAAACATCTTGCACCAAAGAAAAATGTTCTAGTATCTCAACATCAATTTCTATCGACTTATCAAACAGATCAATAATCAATTTCTGACTTTGTAACTAATCTAAAAATGTTACTCCTTTTTCCGCATTTCTTGTACATAGCGCTTGTCTTGATGACCCCCATCTCTCATGATACAACTGTATGTAGCCTTGTCTTCTAAAACTTCTACTTGTTCTTTAGGAAAAACTGGATGTATGTCTGCTTTATACAAAGAACCGTTGACATTTCTTGTTTTTTGAATTTTTTCAAGTATTACTAGAGATGTTTAATATATTTGTGGATAAAAGTTGCTAAGAAGAAAAATCAATTTATAAAATTTTCATTAGTTAGTATCTTAGAAATCAAAAATTCTTACAAAAATCAAAAGCAAAATGAAAAATGAAACCTCTTATTTACATATATCCGCATATTTGCAAAGAATTTATAGATAGACCTATATAAATTTATATACATTTTGGTAAAAACATAATGAATTTATAATATTTTCATTAGACAAAATTATTTTTATATGTAAACACATGGAAATTTGCTAAAAAGGATAGACCAGATATAACATAACCTTATCTCAGACAGCATCAGTATTAGATGTCTGACAATAACATTCATTCAAAACAATAAATTCTACAATATAATTTGTATACACAAATTATAATAAATAAATAAACATACCTAACAAAATAAATTCACAATAACAGAAATAATCTCAAGCCACGTACAACGCCTACTATAATATGTCATTTTAGTACACATACAAGCCTGAGTAAAACGGTAACTTGCAAGTCAGAAATAATAACCTAAAATAATTCTAGGACGTAATGAGTGGTACCAACTAAAATATCTAAACTTCATCTTCCAAATAGTGTAAGGATCGGTTACAAAATATCAACATAAGTAATCGATATATTCTATTTAGTAAACTGCACCGAAAGAAAAATGAGCCTGGTTTGGTTTGGTTATCTACTTCGTAGAATGGATTTATCTCGTGAACTATATAACTTTCGATAATTTCGAATTCGTAGTTCGAAAGAGAAAGAAAAATACTATATAATATTGTCAACTTGTGGCATTTGGACAAGTATTACCATTACATAAAATCATATGACACACAGAATACACATTTTTCTATATAAACGCCGTAGCGTAAAGTGAGGCGATGTAGCGGAATAGTCGTCAACTTTATCGAATTCTTGAATTTTTACTTTTAGTGACAAGGATTTTGGGACACATGATTATGAAAGATTGAAACATCACTTTTACAGTGATATGTAATTCATTTCGATAAAATGATATTTACTAGGATAAAAGTTGAATTGAAAAAAATGTAATTTTTAGCATGTAAAAATGAGTTAAAATTCTTGATTTTGTTAAATTTTTATATAATATTATATTATATATATAAATTAATATATAATATAATAAAACCCCTACCACAAGTTTGGTACAATAACACACACACACAAATAAAATAAAATATTTATTTGCCTTATGTTATTATAGTTCCATGATGTACATTTCTTTAACAAAGTTACCATCATTGGAGGGATCTGAAATAATACTAACAATATATGAAATCTTAAAAACTAAAAAGCCATATTCTCCCCTCCACCCTACTTCCGGTGGTTCGGCCTATCAACCTAGGACCACGTCAATGACCTAGGTGAAAGCGGCTAACGGTACACATTCCTGTCCTTGGGAAACCCGTAGGTTGAATATGGTAATGGCGACAACAATTTTTACAGATAACAATATCTTAAAACTCTTTAAAATATAAACATAACATGTGCATAATAACAACAAAAATGTAGTGAACCAAAAAGCATGATATGACTTAGTGATATTAATAATGCATAAACCAAAAACAAACAAAACTTTATAGATTTACAGATAACAATATATCTTAAAACTACTTCAATACAAAACATAGAATCTGCATTAAAACAAAAAACTACAATAAGAACAAAAAGTAACATCTACATTAAAACAAAAACTATATTGAATCAAAAAACCTAACATGACAAAGATTTACCTAGGTTTTAACAAAGAGAATAAACTTGAATTAGGAATAGGACCCTTATCTGAGTTAATAAGTCGTTATCAGTTTTAGCAATGAAAATGCTTTCATAGCTATTAAGCAACTTATGTGACATCACGCTCTTAACCATTTTTACATTTTGTACAAATTGTATTATTTTTAAATATGAAAAATGGGAAATTTTAAAATTAGGGGGGAGAATTGTGGTATATAGTTTAAAATAATGTAACTATACTTAAGATAGTAAATATTTGTAAAGTAAAATGACTGTACTAACTATTGCTTGAATACAATTATTGGTTGTCTATTGCGATTCCGATATACCAAAGTCCTGTTTGCCAAGGCTCCCTCGTGGGCTTTCCGAGTTCTCCTGTTCTGTACTCGCAATGGACACCACGTTAACTACAACTGTGTTTGTGTTTCATTTAAGTTACCTCTCTACATTAGTTATAGTTTCCATATCCATCTTGGTTAATTACTAAGGCGATACACTATAGTTTGATGATGATCTACTTCAAATAAGTTTATTTTGGGATTTCTAATCCACACTCGTCGTGCTAATATAGCTGGATATTGCTCTGGTACAATGTAAATTTCCCCTTTAAACGAATTTGATCGATGACTTGCATTCACTTCGATTTTACCATCAGATGTGAAGATATTGTTCTTATAATAATATAAAAATTATATTTGTTGGTTGAATTGTAATATCGAGATTTAACTTTTTGAAAACATCTTGAGGTAGAAATATGTAACCTGATCCTGAATCCACTTTGAATCGAACTGTTTTACATTCAATATCTATGTATGCATGAAATCGTTTGATTCCTTTTGATAAATATTACGGTTCTGTCTGAAAAAATTCTACAATGTTATGGACACCATAATCTTGGTTATTTGTATTTTGAATATTGATATGATTGGTTGATTGTTTATTTAATCCTGAATTCCCATCACCTTACCAACATATCCTTGTTTTGAACATTTTAACCTGGTTTTGTCTGTACGACACTCTTTTGATGAATTGTTTTGCTTACCGCAGTGTTAACATCCCATTCAAAAGACTGAAATTAATGTTTTTAGTTTTGAAGTATCAGACATATACTGTTGAGATTGAGAATTGTTTGATTTTGTATTATAACTGTTTGAATTAGACCTATATGAAACCTTGTTCACCCCTGGTATTGATTGTGTTTGAAAAAATATATGAATAAATAACCTTGAATCAAGTTTAGAAGTTTCTAAAACAATTGCTTTTGATAAGTTATCTTTGATTTTGATATGTCAGATTGTAAGAGTTGTTCACAGATAAAATTATCTTTGATTCCTCGTATAAATTGAGCTCTAAGAAAAATATCAGCTAATGATGTTTTTGTTATAGTATGTAGTCTAAAATACTGTTAACATATTTTTTTAAATATATATTGTTTAAGCAATGTTTTAATCTGAACTCTTCAAGTTGTTAAGTTGTTTGAATTATAAAAGATTTGGAAGTCTTGTAATTAAAGTTTAGTTATATTTATTACAAACAAATAGTTTTTCCTTTTTACTTATAATGTGTTTGAAAGATCATTAATTCAGTTACAATAACTTTACATACACACCGAGAAATAAATGTGTATTCACAATTCCATATACACATTTTTAGATTAGTTACAAAGTCAGATATTGATTGTTGATCTGTTTGATAAGTCGATAGAAATTGATGGCAAACATCTACAACTCAAAAAGGCAAACTTAGGAGAAAGTGCTTCGTCTGAAAGTGGACAACCCTCAGACATACACAAAAAGGAGAAAAATGCTCTGAAAATACACACATTCTGAAAATATGACAACCCTCTCTGGTTCCCGGAATGCTTCTAAGCTACCCACACTTTACAACACTTTTGACTAGATTAGTCATTATTTTTATTTTTTAAAGTATGTATCATTGATTTTCTTGTCATGTAATAACCTAAATGATAAAACTTTGTTTAGACTTAGCAACAAGTCAATATTTGATAGGTCTACTATAGGCCCGCTGCTAGTAAATAAGGCCAATATGCTACCTCGATTTATAAATTGGACTCAAAATATTTCAACAGTACAGTATTACCTATCTTCATTTAGATTATTATAAAATATAAATAGAATTTTCTAAATGATTTACCTTAATTTGTCTGTCTGCAATCTTGTTTTTTTTTTTTTTTTTTTTTTACAAATGATTACTAGTTTCGACAGAGTACCGTCATCATCAGATCTTTATTAAAGTTTTTTAAGAATGTATATATAAGTAAAATAATTTCCATTCAATACGAATGATGACAAAAACAAACAAGTTATAAAATGATAGAAAATGAATACACATCACAAATGTGTTAGTCTTTGACATCATTCGTATTAAACGGAAATTAATTTTACTTGTATATTCATTCAATAAAAAAATTTAGTGATGATCTGATGATGACAGTACTCTGTGAAAACGAGTAATCATTTGAGGGAGGGGGAAGAAGAAGAAGAAGATTGCAGACAGACAAATTAAGGTAATCATTTATTTAATCCAATCTTGCTTCTATTCTACAATAAGAAATTTCTAACTTGAATTAGAAAATGTTACTTTTCTAATAATAAAAGGAAACTTTTTTACTTATTTATTGTTAATACTTCATATTTTACTGAAAAAAGTTAAAAAAATGTTACCATAAAAAAATCACTTTTCTTAAAATTTGAGTTTCTTCTTTCAAGTTAACCCTTTTAGGACCATCTGACGATATTTCGTCAATTTTAAAATATGCACAAAAGACCATCTGACAAAATATCGTCAAATTATTTCAATACGTAAAAGACCATTTGACGATATTTCGTCATTTGCGAAAAAATTAATTTCAACGTAATTAAATAGGTAAAAGTAATAAAATTGTTATTTTTGAAGACTAAATAATGTCATTTATAATAAATGTAATAATCATTATTAACTCATAATATGAATAAATATTTTAAAATAGACAAACAAACTGTGTTTATTTTCTGCGCGTATCTGTGCGATCAGCTGTATAGGTTAGGTTAGGTTTTAATTTTTTCTATATTTTTGTTGTTTCTGTACTTATCTTTATGAAATTTTCAGGATTAATATAGAACATAATAAAAATGATAAAAATCAAGTTTCCCACAGTAAAATTTTTGTTTGTTTTTAAAATAGGAAAATTTGAATTTAAAATTTAAATATGAAATTAAAAATTTTTTCCCAATTTTGGTGTTTTAAAATAAAAATATATATTATTTCAGCTAAAATGTTCATTTATTAAAAAGTCCATTTATTTATCTTCAATTCAAAAATTTTTTTTTTAATTCCATTTATAAATAAATATTTTGTGACTTTTTAAAAAAAACTTGCCAAATAAGTCTATTCTTATAGTGTGCAGTTTTTAAAACCTGTTGCCGAAATTCAGATTACACTTTTTACACACCCCCTGAAAAATGGTTGGTCCTAAAAGGGTTACAATAATAATAATAATAATAATAACAATAATAATAAAAGGCATTATTAGTAGGGCAAAGTTAGGACCATCAGGTCTTCTCTTCCACTAAACCCTAGAACCGTCACTCGACCTATTCTTAGGTCGAGTGTAGACGCATGGTTTAATTCACTGACTCTAAAAGACGTATTTTGCAATTCAACATTACACCCACTTAGAATCGTCCAATCGCAATAAATAAAATACCATTGGAAAGCTAATATTCCGTAGATGCATAATCATGCAAAAAAAAAAATACCACATAACGTTATAAATAATATTCCAAAAATTGGCAAAGTTCGCATATTTTTGATGCGTAAAATCGTAAATTTCAACTCTGCGGTTTTTAGTAAAAGCGACACCATTTTTCCCCATATGGTTACAAATCTATTTTTCTGTCAAATAAGTCGACCAAAACACTGTTCTATAGATCACATGGTTCTCTTTCTAACCGTAGATTACAAATTTTTTTGCGTCTCACAGATCCAAAGATATTTCTACTTGACGGAAGTAGAAACCTGACAGCACGAAATTCACTTGGCATTCGGCGCAGTTTACTAAATGACATAATCGATTTTTCCTTTCGATATTTATAGTATGTTGTAGAGGACATTTCATTCTACAAGTTGGTACCATTTGACATTCTTTATGAATATTTTCTGTAGCCTCTTTTCAAGACGATGCCATGAAATAAAATACACGCAAAAGGGCGTGGCATTTGTGTAATAATTTTCTTATTTCTGTTATTTTGAAGGTTTGTGTATACAAATTGTATATAAATTGTGTAGGCCTATACAAGTTACAATATATGTGTTTTTATTTCTAAAGTTTATGTTTTTGAGTGAATTTCTAGTTTGTGAACGGTTTATATTTGGGATAACTTAAGAGGTATTTTGTAAATTTAGGTTATAAGCAAATTTTCTTATATTGAGTGTTTTATTTGATTATACAAGTGAATCTGTGTGTTATTCTTTGTAAAGCATATTGTTTTAGTGAAATCTAATGATTTTGTCTTAGGCCTAGCTTTAGAAAGTTACTAATTACGCCTAAATTGTCGAGGTGTCAAACCTAACCTCACTCGTCAGAGTATCACTTTTTAGGGGAAATCGTTATTTTTATTTTGAAAATGTAACAAATTATTATTTTTTCCCCCTAAATATATTCACAAATATATTACAAATCTCTAGTAATCGTTGAAAAAATTCTGAAAAATCCATTAGTATGATGTACATAACGATTTCTGTGAAATTATTCTCTTTTTACTCTCCGATTTTTTGGTATTTGACCAAAAAACTCCAAATGTGATACATCTAAGATTTTTTTTTCACTACACACCTATATTCTATGCACCTTTCTGAATATAATGATATATAGAACTTTTGTATAAAATATATATTACTATTTTTGGTAAATTTTTGAAAAAAAAAAACAGAACCATTTTAACTTTTTTCGTAAAAAATGGTTTTCTATTTTGAAAATGTAACAATTTTTTTCCCCCTAAATATATTCACAAATATATTACAAATCTCTAGTAATTAATTGTTGAAAAAATTCCAAGAAATCTACAGTATTTGAATGGTGTACATTACCATTTCTGTGAAATTATTCTCTCCGTAACTCTCAGATTTTTTGGTATTTGACTAAAAAACTCCAAATTTTTTTCACTACACACCTACATGCTATGCACCTTTCTGAATATAATGATATATAGAACTTTTGTATAAAATATATTACTATTTTTGGTAAATTTTTGAAAAACAAATGACTAATTTACAATTTTCTATATACAGTAATATTTTTTTAAATTTTGAAACTGTAACATTTTTTTTTTTTTTTTATCTAAATATATTGACAAATATTACACAAAACTTTTGTATATCTTAGAAAAAGGTGGTAAGCTTTTGATTTTGGATGATACAGGTTTTTCCTGAAAAATGATAACTTCGTTTTTGACATGTAACATAGGTACTTACTCCAAAACAGTTTTAAAAAAAAATTGTATTATATAGATGAATTCTATGCATCTTTCTGAGAAAAATGATGTTTTATAAGTTAGGTTTTGTATAAAAATAATATATTTTATTAATTTTTAAACAAACGAAGAATTTAAAAACAAATTAACATTGCCGGTTCTAGGGTTAACCCCAATAAAGGAACATTTTCACAAATTTGAGTTGCAAAGATAAAACTTGGAGCCAAGTTCTGTTTATTTTTTGAGTTACAGAGGTGTCCGAATTATCGAGGTTCAACATTTTAGAATTTCTATTTTTAGATTAGTTAATAATTAATATTAATTAACAGAAATATATATATATATATAACTTACATTTTCATATGACACCAGTTCAGGTAAATCCATTGGATCATTTTGGGTAAATCTGTTAAAGTTCGGATTTAGGATTTGAGGAAGTAATGGTGATTCTTGCAGTTTGTCTAATGCTCTAAAGACACGTAAATCAGCCCTTATGCTCTTCAAAATCTAGATAAAATTCAATGAAATTGTATTATTCAGATATAACTACGATTAATTGTACCATCAATAAATGTTAGTGAGCTAAGTGACATCTTTATTTATTATATTTTTATAATATCTAAACAATGACATTAAATGATAATTAGATTTATTTTAAAATTTGGTCCTCATTTTTTTATAACGTGTAGAATTGTTAAGTCAGATTTAGTTCATTTGAGTTATATTCTTCTGTCATGCCTCCAAACTTCATTGTCCATTTGCTGTATTGTCCAAACTTCTGCTAAAGCAATTATGATGAACTCCATTTTCAAAAACTATGTATATATATGATGTACTGCTTTGTACCTCAGAGGAGTTGTATTAGCCATGTAAACTCTCCTCTCCTGTAATTAGTTGTATTCTATGTTATTGGTTAGTTTACACAGTTCACACTTTCAGTTAAATTTTACTTGAAAATGTTAATTACTTAAAACATTAATCTAACTGATTATTCATATGCTCATTTAAATTTATCCTTATTTTAGTTTGAATATTTCAAATTTTCCAATAAATTTAACCATCTACTTACTCTTGCTACAACAATGAAAAATCTTTCATTTTTTTTAGGATCTGCTCTTCTTACTTTGAGGCTTGGCAGTCACTACTACTAACCACCAAATTTTGTTTGATTTTTGTGTGGTGGTCAGTAAGGCAAACCAAATTGGTATATTATTTCCTATACAGCTGTTATAATCACAGCCAACAGTACAGCTGACTACCTTATTAGTTACTAGTGCTAGCAACAGATGGCATGACCAGCTTATTTCTATATAATTATAAGTTGTAACACATGTTTTTAACAAATTTTGCCCATGTGATTTATGCTGTTGCATTGTGAAAACTTAAGTGGTGTTAAAGTTTGGCAATTTTACAGAACTCTTGAAAACAGTGAATTATATTTTAAAGTTTTTAGTGTGAAAATGTGGTTAAAACATAAAGTAAATTTCTTTTTGCATTCTAACGTTCATTTATTTGGTTATATTTAGGTGATTTACTGTACTAACCACTACACAAAATCAAAACATAACCTAAAAACATATGATTTTTTTAATATATATTTAAACTTACGAATATTTAAATATATACCAAAGTGATCAAGTTCCTTACATAGGCAATTAATATATTTACATACTGTAATACAATTAATAGCCCAATAAGAACTTTAAATTTATGTATCAAATTTACTTAGTATAGCCTACCTCTATTTTATTAGTTTATTGTTGCAGTATTTTTTAAATGTCAATAAGAATGCTTAACGAAGAAATAGCAGACATATTTGAACAGATACCGAGTGATTCTGATTGTGGCCTATCTGATAATTCAGATGATGATCCAACATTTATACCCTCTAAGAAAAAAAAAACATTGTAATGATATTATTAGAAGTTTGTTTCATGAACTGGACTCAGATTCTTGTAGTAATGATGAAGACACTAGTTTTTTTAGTTATAAACCACTCTCGCCAGTTACTATGTGCAATAATATTGAAACTAATTCATCTACAATCTCAGTCTCAGATATGGTATTGAGGAGACAGAAGGTATATTCTCGTAAGTCTAAGACTGAAATAAGTGAAAACGGATCAACCAATATTTTGTCAAGTGCAAGTTGTGACATGGAATTAAAATGTTTAGGCCCAAGTACAAGTAGATTCTCCAATTCTAGCCGCGAAACAGACTTGGAAAATTCATATTTGCATTTAACACCCAATTCAGATTCAGTTTTATCGACTGTAATTGATAATAATTTTAGTACTAGTATCGTGTCAGAATAATTTGATTTAGGCGAAAAAATAAAACCGTTTTAAAATGGGATCGTGTTACCACGATTTACAGTTCCTGATTTCATATCTGAAAGTGGTGTTCAAAACATTGTAAAAGAAATGCCTAACAAATCTCCGGTAAACCTATTTAAATTATTTTTTCCATGAAAGACTGATTGAGCATATTGCCTTTCAAACTAATTTATATTGTACTCAGGGAAAGAAAGATAATGTAATTACTCCTACTACTCCTGATGAAATTTACTTGTTGCTTGAAATAAATATGTTTATGGCAATGAAAAAATTACCAAGCTATAGAGACTATTGGTCAAGTGCACCCGATTTCCATGATGAATATATTTCTCCACTCATGCCTGTCAACCGCTTTAGCTGGCTTTTAGGAAACATTCATTTTAACGACAACAACATTGAACCAAATCGCAGAGATCCCAATAGAGACAAACTTTACAAGCTACGGCCAATTATTGATGATCTTCAAGAATCCTATCAAAAATATTATAAACCAAAACAAAAACTGGTTGTTGATGAATCCATGGTTAAATTTAAAGGAAGGAATTCAATGAAACAATATATGAGAGATAAACCAATACGAAGAGGCTTCAAAATATGGATGTTATGTGACGAAACTGGGTACAATTTAAAATTTGAAATTTATACAGGCAAAACAAAAGATCATGTTGCAAAAGGGATTGGAGCAAGAGTTGTTATTTCATTTTGTTGTGATTTCTTTTATAAAAACCATTTTCTTTTTATCAACAACTATTTCAACTTTCCTCATCTGCTTATATACTTGAAGGAGCGCAAGTTATACACATGCGGTACTGTAAACCCCAACAGGAAGAACTTACCTGAATTTGAAGAATGACAAAACTATGCAACGTGGTGACTATGACTGGAAACTCTGTAAAGAAGGACTTGTTGTATTTAAGTGGAAAGACAAAAAATGTGTTAATCTACTTTCCAATCATAACAACCCAACAGATACACTAACTGTTAAACGAAGAGAGAAAGATGAAACAATAACAGAAATTCCGTGCCCAGTTATACTAAAAGATTACAATGCCAACATGAACTTTGTGGACAACTTTGATCGCTTAAAAGGTGACTATGCTCTTGACAGGAAGTCACATAAGTGGTTTTTGAGGATATTTTTCCATTTTATTGATTCATCAACTACAAATGCTTTCATTATTCACAAGCTACTTACACCCAAATCAGAACGACTGAATAACAAGAACTTTCATCGCAATGTTTATGAAGGTCTCTTAGCTAAGAGACGTGTGGAACTATCAGTATGTAAATCTCTGGTGGAGAAATCCCCTGTTCAAGTCAAAACTCATAAGCCTCATGTTGACGTGTCAATTCGACTACAGTCAACTTGCCACATGTCTGAACGTTACATACCATGAAACGTTGTGCAATGTGTAGTACAAAGTCTAAACCAGTGCGATCTGTATGGAGCTGCTCTACATGCAAAGTTGCTTTATGTCTTGGGAAGGATAAACTATGTTACACATTATTTCATCAGGGACAATAAAAGTTATTGGTTAAAAATAATTATTCATATCTGTGTAAAATATTCTAAACTGTTATTATCTATGTTTCATTAATTGTTATTATACTCTTAACCCTTTAGGGACCGTGCGGACGATCTATCGTCCGCACGTAATTATGCGAAAAAGACCGAGCGGACAATCTATCGTCCGCTTTTGTTTTTATTATTTTAACGTGTTTACAATAATAATAATCAAGAAATTAATTGGTATAAATATATATTTTAAATAATGTTTTTATAAACACCCTAAAGCAGCTAGTCTATTCTAATATTATTACAAGTTAACTTTATATAAAATGACGAAATCAAGGCTGCATTGCAACGTAGTCAAACAGATATGCTGTTTGTTTACATTCTTAGTTGAGACAGTCGTGTTAGCTTTTGAAGTTGTGATTCATCTTGTATTTTTGTGTTGTACTATTTTAAGTTAATTTTATCTGTTAATTAGTTAATTAGTGTAGTTTTATTGTTTATTGTGTATGAGTGACAATTGTGACAATGAGTGACGATGAATTGGCTAGGACAAGTGAAATAGACCGTGAACTTGCATTGACAGACTCTGAAGATGATATAAATAAATTACCGGATTTTTTCAACAGTGACGATTCTGACTTGGACAAAACATACTATCCTGACGATCAATCAACATCAGCATTACTATTTCCAGAAAATTTGAGTAGTGACAGTTCAGATGAAAGTGAAGTTAGTTTTCAGGTTAGGCCTAATACACAAAAAAAAAAATCCATGACTAGGCCTATTGCTAGAAGGCAGGTTCTAAGTGATAGTGAAAACAGTAATAATGAAGATGCAGATGACAGTGATTGGGAAAATGTAAATGAGGCATGTCCACCCAATTTTGTGCATAAATTTGATTTTCATGAAACACCAGGTCCGATACACATCCCTTCTTCAGTCATAACACCATTGGATTTTCTTTAATATTTTTCACAGAAGCTTTAATCAATCTTTTGGTCACAGAAACTAACAGATATGCAACTCAAATTATTTCTAAAATTACTATGTCACCTCATAGCCGCTTGCGATCATGGATACCAGTAACAAGTTCTGAAATGATGGCTTTTATTGTAGTGATTTTTAACATGGGACTAAACAATAAACCAACTATAAAATCTTACTGGACTGTAAATGATTCTCAATCCATCCCATGGTTTAGAAAAATGTTTTCACGTACAAGATTTGAAAATATTCTTTCCTTCTTTCACATAGTCGACAACAGCAAATTGCCTAATAGTAATGAACCTGGGTATGATCCTTGTCAAAAATTCCAGCCTGTAATTAATCATTGTAATCAATTATTTAAATATTACTATAAAGCCAACCAACAAAATATCCATTGATGAAAGCTTGGTAGGGACAAAGAGTCAAACAAGCCTATTGCAATATTTACCTAATAAACACCATCATCGTTGGGGAATTAAGTTTTGGGTTTTGTGTGATGTCGTATCAAAATATTGTTTGCAACTATTTTGCTATAAAGGAGCTAAATCAACAGAAGACCGGGATAGTTTAAAACAATTTGGTCTAGCCTACACTGTTGTTAAAAAACTTCTATTGGCTTGTAATTATTTAAAAAAAAGGGTATCATGTATTCATTGATAACTTTTTCACTAGCATTCCTTTAACGGAATGGCTTTACTCGCAAGAAACATTTGTAACAGGAACTATTCGAAGAAATAAGAATGGACTTCCAGATGACATTAAAAAGAAGTTCAAAGAAGGTGAAAAAATGTATAAAAAAAAAGGAACTTGGTGCTTATGGCCTACCGAGAGAAAAAAACTCAGAAAAACCCTGTTATGCTACTTTTATCGAAAACTAAAGTTAAAAATGTACAAGTTATAAAAAAAAGACGAGGTATGATAATAAGTAAAGAAAAGCCATCTGTAATTTCTGATTACAACAACTACATGGGTGGAGTAGATGCATTCGATATGATGCTTTATTCTTATCTTGATGAGCGAAGGACAGTAAAATACTGGAAAAAAGTTACTTTCAACCTTTTTCATAGGATGCTGCTGAATTCCTACATTTTGTATCAATCTATGTGTATTCAAAAAAATATCAAGCCTTTAGACAGATTTCAATTTATGGTCTCAATAGTACAAACAGTTGGGGATTCTTGGATAACAGAACAACAAAGAAATACATGCATAAGTAATCATATTCGAAAACTAGAAAAACTACCAGAAAAAAAAGAAAAAACTTGCTGGATTTGCTCAGAGAAAGGAGGACACTCACAAAAAGAAAGGAAAAGAAAAAGATCAAGAACAATTTGTTCCAGGTGCAAAGAAGGATGCCACTCTCAGTGTTTTTCTAAACATAAGTACTCTTAAAATTTTAAATCATTTATAGGTTGTAGGCTATCACGGTTTTTTGTCCCTAAAATGTTCATTTTTCATTATAATTGTTTTAAAATTGGCATTTTTATAGTTCAATGTATAATAAATAAAAAAATTAGGTTTACCACATATAAATTATTTTCAGTTTTTGAGATATTCTATGTCACACATTAAAATCTAAAATAAAAAAAAATAAAAATTTATAAAATATAAAAATTATCTTTTCATTTGCTTTTAAATAAATATTTTGTGTTTTAGTCAATTAGAGCAATTAAATACTAAGAAAATGACACCAAAATTATTTTAATATCTTGTTTCTAAATGATTCTACGATTTTTTTTCTAAACGTCTACAAAAACGCTATTTTAGGCATGGTCTTTTTTACATAGTATAAATTAGAACCAATATGGCAGAAAACATAATGCTCCTAAAATTCCTAAAAATAAGTCTGGTCCTTAAAGGGTTAAACAAGTCATATTATGTATTATTTCATTTAACACTATTTAAATTTATATTGTTCTCAAGGTGGTTATCGTTACTAACTACCATCTTAATGTTATATATTGTGTGGTGGTTAGTAAGACTGACCACCTTTGCGACCAATATTTCAGCTACGCTAGTGAATTTTTTTTCTTTTATTTTAGTCTGTGACATTATTTTTATTTACTATAATACCAAAAATAATGAATTTTTGCATAGTTAAAACAAAAACGTTCTCTGTGCAGCATGGGGGTCACAAAATGTTGGAAAGCTTGTGCCTCAAAGAGTTCAGATAGAATGTGATGAATCCTCTATTTCATAAAATCTAATGTGTTGCCAAAATCGTGTATCAAATTTATTTCCCATTTGATCTATGTATGTTGTGTTACAAAATTTCATAAGATCTATTTTGTTGTACTGTTATTTTCTTCAATTGCTTAATATATACTTAAGTGTTTCATTTGTATTCATTGCCACTTCATATTATATTTCTTTAAAAATTATTTAATTTGATGTCTTATTTGCTGTGAAAGTAAATTTATCCCATCCACTTCTCCATTTCTCTACGATTTTGTGTGTGCTATCAATATCAATTATTTTCAATTGTTCGCATCAACTTTCTTATATCTTTTCTATAACTATAGTTTTCCTCTATTTGATATATATAGTATTCAGTTCATTTTTATATGCTATTTTAGTTAAAGGCAAACTCAAGTAACCTAATAATATATATTGGAAAACAGTTGGTTTTCCAATAATATATATTGGATGGTTAGAATTCAGTTTAATAAGATTATCAGTGTAAGTTTCTTTTCTACAAATTCTAATAATTTAGAGTTCTTTTATATATTTAAACCAAGAATTTACATTATTGGCTTCTCCCTTTTCGATTGTGAATTAAAAATGTTCATATACTCGTATTCTGCTAATATTTTCAAAATGTATTTATTTACCATGTTATCTTTTATTAAAATTACCGAATCATCTAAATATCCGATATATTCTAAATCTGTTATATTTCTTGAATATATCGGCGATAAATTTAACTTCTAAATGTTGAATAAACATTTCACTTAGTATTGTCGATTGTTGATTTCCTATACTCTGAATCTATCTTTAGATGAACAAGTAGAGCCTAGAAAATTTGGATTCCATCTCGATTTTAAATGTGTTCAGATTTTCGAAATATACTTTAAACTGCTATAATTTTATGTCAGAAACAGTTTTTATTATTTTAAGGTATGAAGTATTGAAATTAGTGCTTAAAAAATAAAAAAAAGAACAGCATTAAACTTTAAAGTGAACTCTTGCTTGCATGCACAATATGCTTTTATTGATATAGGCCTACTGTATTAAAATAACCTAATCTGTAAAACAGCACTAGGAAGTGTATGGAGCTACAGTATATTCACCACGGCTGATTGAAAGGTTATTTTTTATATAATTCCATATTCTCTGTGACTGGAGTGAACCCAACCCCCTCTTCCTTCAGCATGCCCTCATATGACTCATCCTTTGTTTTGTTTACACGTCAAAACAAATCCCTAGATCAACATCTTTTTGTGCAATTACAAACCTTTTAATTTCAATCAAAAGTGAGTAAATAACGCTAATAAAAACCCACATTTTATTACAGTAAGTAATTAAAAGTTATTTAATAAATTTTACAAGAAAATGAACGACCAAAACTAACTCTTACAGAACAAAATAAAGTAGAAATCCTTTCTATTAAAAGTACATAATTATATTAAATTCTAAATTTAAAAAAAAACTAAAAATCCCCACCACATTTAATTTTAAACATTAAAATAAAAACTTATTGAAAACATGGTAAAACTACTTGTTACTTTTTAAATGATCAGGATTGAAAAAATCCATGATCGACTTTTGAACAAGTTAGCACTTTTTTTTGGCACCCATATCTCTAAGCCTTTTCGAAAAAACTAGCTGGGTAGGCATACTCTCAGGCTGTTTGTCAAGCCATGACATAGCTGTTTCTAGTGCTTTAAAAGTAACGTTGTATGAAGGTCATTCTTCCATAATGACATCCTCAACATCACTTTCTTCACACTCCGGCATTTCTTCACTTTCAAAGATCAGCTATATCTTCAGTTAAAATATAGAGACGTTGATCATTGGCATCATAGTTCATATATTGATTTCCTTAATAAAATTGATAACACTGTCTTCGTTTCGTTCTGCTAACTATAGACAACGGAGAAGCTCTGTTTCCAGTATAATCTTTTAAATTTTTCAATGACTATCTGGTCCATAGATTGGAGAAATGTGGTCACATTTGGCGGAAGAAATTGTATAAAAAAATATCAATACTGTTTAACAATTCAAAAGATGGGTGTGATTGGGCGTTATCAATAATGAGGAGCACTTTCACAGTTTTATTTTGTTCTTTGCAACATTTTTTCACACTTTGTATAATCTCATTTTCAAACCAGTTCTTCAAAATATCAGGCGACATCGATACATTTTTTTGCAACCTACAAATTACAGGAAGGTTTGTTACATTTTTGAAGCAACGTGGACTTTTATTTTTTCCTTTAACTAACAGTTCCAGTGCATGAGAACCACTCACATTAGCACAAATCAAAGCAGTAACTCTGTTTTGCTTACTTTAAAGCCTGAGGCAGAGTTTTCACAGTAGGAAGCAAGAGATTTTTTAGGAAGACAACTCAAATTTATTCCTGTTTCGTCAGCATTACATCGTCTCTATTGAAAACATTTTTCGCTACCTTATTAAAAAACATTTAAAATCAAAAAACATGGTCCGAAGATAACTTTTCTCCTTTAATTTATAATTCTCAGATCCCATGTCATTTTTAAAAATAATGTATCCACCCTGAACTAGCTTTAAAATTGGCAAGTCTATTATGGATTTATTGAATTGCAGTGCCTTTTCACACAGTATAGGGCCTGAAATGGGTTCACCCAACCTTTTTCTTTGTGTAAACCATATATAAATGGCATCTTCCAAAGCTGAGTTATTGGCCGTCCGGAATGTTTTTTGTTTGTGACCAATCTTCAGAATCTAATTTTTCAGCGTATTTTTCCAGTTGATCTTTTTGTTCTTAATGCACTTATGGTTGATGTTCCCATATTGTAAATTTTATAAAAAATGCCCACTGAGATTATATCTTTTCAAAATTTCTAACTTCATTTCTATTGTCAAAAACACACATTTTCACTTTACACTAGCATTACTAACAGATGTACTAGCCATTCCAAACAATACTACAGTAACTGTTAACTAAAATTAATATTTATGATACTGTGTATTGAAATTAACAACAAGCAATCTTACACTGCACAATAACTTGACTAAACAGTAAACACAATACAGTGTACTGAGATGTGACTGACTAAGCATGTGACAGGTGCAGGGTGCAGACAAACCCCCACTCCGCTACTCTTAGATTGGGGTAAGTGTGGAGAGGGGTAGTGTGACTCTTCCTATTCCTAGCCTCAATTCTACGCCACTGCATTTCGTTGTTACGGTACTAAACTTTGTTTTCTTTCTTTTTTTGTGTGTATGTGGATCTATCTGGATTTTTGAGGTCCAAATTTCGAGGCTCACTGTATATAAGATGTTATTAAATTTAAATTGATTCTATTGCAATATAAATTATAAAGCAATAACTTATCCCTTTGTTTAATTCTTCATTAATTCCTGTTTCTCATTTGGATATTCATTGCTAAGAATACCAGAAGAATGTATTCAAATCAATTATGTACGTTCTAACACAAAATAGAAATATAGTTATCATAATAAGATTTACTTAAGATTGGATAAATTTTTGATGAAAAAAAACTGGCTAAAAATGAAAAATCTATTGCATTGAACAGGATATGAATGATTCACATTTACTCACCCGAATTCTGCCAAGGCGTTTATGATCTAAAATAGAAATTGGTCCTCGGACAAGTAAAACCATATCAAGGAGGGTTTTTGCATCCGGGTATTTTGACACTGTAAGCAAAATACAAAATTACCATATGATGGACTTATCAGTGAGAGTACATTATTATGTAATAATATATTTGGAAAGATAGTTAGAAAAAGTATTATATTCTATAAAAAAAACAGTTAAATTATTTATTTTTAGAACCATTGAGAATAAATAAACAATGAAAAAATATTACACTAACTTTCTCATACACCCGTACAAAAAAACCAAAACCTTGCCAATCAAAAATATTCTCACCATCTCTCCTGAAAATCAAAGACATTACCGACTAACAAATAAACCATAAATATTATCCCAAAAAGTTGAATATTAGAAAATAAGACAATGTGATTTCAGCCAAATTTTCATAATAAGTGAAGATGTGAAGTTAAAATATATACCAAACTGCAATTGAAAGAAAATTACAGTTTGTAAGTAAATTGAAAAATAAAATCAATGGTCTTGGTTCAATTTGATATTTTCCTATTTATTTTTGAACCGGGTGATCCATGATTAATTTTTACCTTTTGACTGATAACATCTTAAGTTGGTAATTCTAGAAAGATAATGAGGAAGTGATATGTTTAATCTTAAGATTTTAGCAAAATCAATCAAAATCATTCCAAAACTGAGAAAAACTAAACCTTGAAATATGGCCAAAACATGACCACATTTGAAAATTAATCCATCCAATTGGGCTATACAGCATACTATATGTACATTATTTAAAATAACTTTTATGGGAAACTCAAAATGAGGATTTTCATCAAAAACTCAACACTGATTTTTTTTTTTACAAATTATTATTACCAGCCTTATTATTATTTTTATTATGAGTGTTTTAACTCTTAATTTAACTATTTAAATAAAACCCGGTCTCATAAATAAAACGTGTTAAGTTGATTAGTCCTACTGTTATAAATAAATCTTTTAACTGATCCCAATAGGTTATGCGCTTTTCTCCATCCAACAGACGGAATTCTTGGACTAATCTGGCTACAGCATCAGACATTTAGTTATTCTTTGACACGTTCAAAATAATAAGATGTTTTAATTTGTTGGAACAACTGTCAAAATGATTTATCAGATCGCACCAGAATCTGTAAAACATGCTCTGTAAACTACAGTATTAAGACGGGTGGCTGACGGTTTCTAAAAATATCATTAATAGTCGTGAAAACATTTTAAAAAACTCATACACTGTTGATTTCCATAGAGTAGGAGCATCAGGGAATTTGTCTACAAATAATCCAAAGCAAAAAGTATTTGCGATCTTTTGATTCTTTGTGAGAGAGAATGACGTTATCACTACAACTTGTTCCACATACATACGACAAGCAATAAAACTCAGAAATGTTTATAGTTTTGCAGTAAACATTTAGAAATTACAAGTTCGGTATATATGAATCCCACTTTACATAGAAAATAAAATATATTTTATTAAACATAAATACATTGAAATTTCCTTTAATGAACACTTCTTAATAAACAGACATTTTTTTTATTCCCCGACCGGGATCATGCTTTTTCTGGTCTTCGTAGTGTATCTAAATAACGGACTTTCCTAAAAACGAACACAGACACGAAATTGATGGCCAATGAGTCAGAAAAAAAACTTCCAATAACGGACAGCGGAGCATAAAACATAACCCCTTTCTAGGAAATTATAGATGCCTTGAAATACACATTGCAATGTTTGTTTCGTAATTACAAATTTGAATTCCTGAAAACTAGGTTTGCTTTCTTTGTGTCTTTTATACAGCATTCATCAGTGTCCTTTAAGAATTCAATGTGTAGTATAGTTGTGTATTGTGATGTTTCTCAAACAAAAACGTTTAATCTTAATTAAACGGGAAAAATTGAGGTTATACATACACACACACACACACACACACACACACACATATATATATATATATATATATATATATATATATATATATATATATGTAAAAGAAAAACCAAGTGAGTGATTTAGCTGCATGATTTCAAGGTAGAAAGACCCAAATCAGTCTTTATTTTTTAAAAAATAAAGGAAAAATTCTTAAATAGTAGTCGGAAAACAAAAATTGATTAGGTAAATGAGTGTTTATTCAGTACTGTAGTACGAAATTATTAATAAATAAATAATATTATTTGATTTACAAATTTCTGTTTCATTGTGTATTTTTGTGAGATTAAAACCTTTATGCCCGTGGTACTATAAAAACATTGATAATGCAGTAGACAGTTGTGAAATAATGTTTAATGTACTTCCCTTTTATCAACCGTATATGCATTAAAGTAATGTACTTCAATATACAGTAGGTTAACTGCTAACTGTAACAGTGACAAAAAGTGATAACATAAATACAATACATGTACTATACATATAAACTAATGTAGTATGGTATTTTGTTAATGAACATTTTATTAGGTTCAGTATTTAAATTTTCTGAAAGTGTTTAATATTGTTACAAGATACTATTCTGGTGGTTTCCTATACGTTATTAGGAATGCTTATATAACTGCATCTTTCCCAATAGCGGACATTTATTGTGGTATGAGCAGTGTCTGTTATTTGGAAGTTTCACTGTAATAATTTATGACAGTTACCTGTCCATTGAGACCGTCCCCACTTCTTTTGACCAGCTGGAAGCTCCGGCTGGCTGGAGACCGCGTACACTTTAGCCGAATCTTGTCAGGATGGGCGAAGGAGTCAGGTTAGGATGCTAATAAGTGAACGTTTTTTGTGCGTTGAGCAAGAGGAAAATGTACTGCCCCTTTTTTTTCCAAGAGAGAACCATCAACGGGATAGTGTACCTTGATATGTTGCAACAATTTTTGATACCACAGATCGATGAGGATGACCAAGAACGAAATGTTTACTTCATGCAAGATGGCGCACCACCACACTATCTGACTGACGTCTGGGATTTTCTCAATAACCACTTACCAGGTCAATGGATTGGCCGTGCTGCGCCATTTGCCTGCCCCCCCCCCCTTTGTTCCCCAGACCGCTAGACTTTTTCTTCTGGGGTATCATAAAAAGATATGGTGTACGTACCTCCTTTGCCGGCCACTCTACCTGAACTTAGAGCAAGAATTTACGCTACCGCTGAGCAAGTTACACCTGAAATGCTAGTGCGAGTCTGGGAAGAAATCGACTACCGATGGGATGTCTGCAGGATAACCAACGGAAGACACATAGAACATCTTTAGTTTAAAGTAAAAAAGATTTGAAGTGTTTTCCTTTAAAATAACACCAAAACAGCTCTGTACCTTGTTTCATTAAATTTATATGAATTTTCAAAGTTGTAAAGTCCTTTTTGAAACACCCTGTAATTGATATTGTTTTAAAGCTAACAGTTTGATCTTCAAAGATAAGTAATTTAGTGTTGTTTTCTTTATAATAAATAAAACCATTTTAGTTTTAATATTTTCAAAAGGGGATCAAGCTGGTTGGTCCTCGTTCTTATCCCTGGATAACTATATTGCAAAACTACAAGACAGTGAATTGAACGCCAGAGTGCAGGTGCGGGAATATATGATAAAACAACCACAGGAAATATATGTGTAGCTTTGGGAAAATACGCAACTGTATTCAAGCTGAAGTCATGGAAATACTGGAATGCTCACAACTGTGCTTAGCTAATGGATATACTAATAAGAACATCATTATCAGGTCGGACAATCAGGTTGCTATAATGTCTTTAAGGTCATACAAACACAACTCATCACTAGTGTGGGGTTGTCACCGAACCTTAACCAAGCTTTCGACCCAAAACCAGATAAAACTTAGTTGGATACCAGGTCACAGAGGATACGAAGGACACAAAAAGGCAGAAAAACTGCCAAAAAATGGACCAAGAGATCCTTCATTGGCCCAAAACCTGTATGCGGAATAACTAAAGCTGTGGCAAAAGATAGTCTAAAACAATGGCTACAGTCAGAAATTGAGGAACATAGGACAAAATATTCCACAGGAAAACTATATGGATTACTGATCCAACCAGATCTGAAACTCTCTAAATTCGTCACTTCACAAAGAAAAAGAAATGTGAGGGAAATCTTACGGTTTGTATCATCCCACGGTGCTTTCAAGAAGCATCTTAACACCATGGGATTATTCCAAGGAAACTTGAAATGTAGACTATGTAATCAGCTCATAAAAACTGCAGACATATACTTCGAAAATGTGAAACATTAGGATGTAGAAGACAACTGATCTTCGGCCTAGATGCGACCTTTGAAGCAACAAGCAACCTAGCTAAGAAAATAATGACCCTAACCAATGAAATAGACATAATCAAGTTAGGAAAATTTAAGAAGTACACAAAAAGTCTTTTAGGCTAAAGTATCTAGGGGGTAAATCCCACTTCTATTTATGATAATAATAATAATAATAATTTTTAAAAAATACTGACTTATAATGTAACTGTGGAAAGTCTTATATTTTTAGAAAGCCTATAATTATCGCCAGTTACAATAAAAACCTCCAAAAATTGTGGGATGATCAGTCACAGAACTACGAGCTTTAGATTATACTCTGCCCTTATATTACTAATAGTTTCCGTCTTTAAAGTTAAATAAACAATGAAGACCTTTGGAAGGATAGAACTCAAAATCAGTACAGTAGTGTATTTCATCGTTTAATTCATTTTAATTTTACGGGACATTATATTATTACAATAAACGGAAAATTATTTGCCGCTGATTACAGGGAAGTGATAATATGTTAAACGTAGATATTCCTTCTCATTGTGAACTCCAGTGTGTATGCATATGGGAATGAATCGAACTTAGGCCTAGAACTGATTGGTGTGCTTGCGCAGTTTTAATTTTACAACTCGAACAAGTTATCTAGATAAAAAATACAGTGTCTCTCTAGTTTCCGTGAACTTGAGATTAGCAGCGAATGTTTGGTTGAATAGCCAGGCATTTTATATTATAAATAATTATAATAGGGAACAATTGAATTAAGTTTAGTTTACTTAAAAATTATAGTTGTGATTGTATTTTCGTTATTTGAGATTTTATTTACAAAACTATTAAAACGGGAATGTTTTCTGCTGGACTTATATTTTTGAACGGTTGATCTGGGAAAACCATCGTTCAGGGAAGGTTGAATCCGGTAAAAACGCATTGTTTAAAAGGGGTTTCCAATCTCGACAGCAGAATCTGAACCATAAATGAGTGAATGATGAATTACAAACCGTTTGGATTGACACCACCATATTTGTTACTTACATCGATTTATGCATGACAAGCTGTGGTAAGTAGGTAAACTGGCTTCCTAGTTGTTTTCTCCTTGTATTTCAGGACAAATATTTTACCTCTCCTGTAACACATGGATTGACCCTCAGCTAATTCAGCTTGGACAACTTTTCTAGGTAACTTTTTACTGATTTAGTTGATCGTTCCTGTCAAAAAGGTGTTGTTTTATAACAAAAAGGACCAAAGATGTATCTTAGTGTAGTAGGTACCAGTAAACAGGTAATAACCTTTTCCCAAACAATCTGCTTTTGTCATCAGTTCCTTCACTACGTTTTGGGTGAAGGGGTCGGTATCATTGGCCAAGAAGTTTTTACCACTGTGCAGAGAAGCATGTAGAACATAGGAAGTTTTCGAGTCGCAAATCTCAACTTCTTTATCCCCAACGACCATGTCTCTTATTTGGCATGTATTGTGAATAAAAGAACAACGGTTATTCATGTAGTTTGTTCTCAGCCCTGTAAGAAATACTGGGGAAAAATAGTCTACAATTTTATTAACATGGCCATCTTCAATGCTTTGATTCTGTACAAGGTAGAGAATCCAGACCTGCATCCAGGAATCCAGAGGTAGAAGTAGGCATGAGTTCATGGTTAATTTAGTTGAAAGACTATGTAATAAAACTGATTTAGACGCTCCTCCTGCTTCTGGTCTGTTGAATGTACTACAACAAAAATTCGTTGTATGGGATTATATTTTGGTCAAAAAAAAGAAAAATCGGAATTTAATCCTAATACAAGGTTTGGCTGAATTGTAACCAACTTTGCTGCTCAGGGCAAGTCGGTGAAACTAAACTATGGCTAGGTCTAAAGTCATCTTTTGCCTACTCGTTTTGACAGTAAAATCGTATGTCGGTAGATTTAGAATAAGAAATTCATATTTGATGAATTATGAAAATATGAAATAATAATGTTAAAGGATGTGCAATTGTAGTACAAGTTGTACTCAATACAGATCTATTACGGTTATTTCATATAAACTAACATGCGCTACAGAAAATTTAAATGAAGAATTAGAAAATTTTCAATATTAATTAAATTCTAAAAACCTTGGTATTTCTGTAATAAATAAAGAATTATAAGAATAAAAGATTCTTGTAAATTGTTGAAAAAATTAATATTAAAAAAGTTAGATGAAATGGTATAATTTAAATGTTGAATAAAACTTAAATAAACATCAATTTTGAAAATGTGTTGTATAAGTTTAGGTAGAAGATTAAGTTTAACCTCTTGGTGCCCACGCCCGTATATATGCGAGCAGACGACTGCCCTGCCAGCAGCCCACGCCCGCATATATGCGAGTTGGCGTCAGCTGTTTTATATCTCGTTTTTTTTGCGTGTTAGCGGTTATACTGCTATGACGTATTTGGTATTGAACTGTTCAGCAGAATGCAGGGATATGAGAGGTAATTTTTGTTTTAGTGCCTCTTAGTCTGCATCACTGCAATATCCGGTTCACTTTCGTTATTTCACCAGCTGTCACTGTATAGCTGTGGTAGCTTCTTTTGTTGTTGTTGTGTCTTGATAAACAAATAAAATGTCTAATTTGCGTGAACGTGAAATATCGGAGTATTTATCTCGTGATGATTTTAGTGATTTTTTAGACAGTGATAATACGTAGTGTAGTGACGTGTTCAAATCGTGTAGTTGAAAATGTTCCTGGACCTTCAGGCGATGCACCGACGCATTCTAACCTATATGACAATTCAATTCCCGGCCCAAGTGTTGTAAATAGTGAAATATATAATTGTAATAAATATAAGAGTACTGAAAATCATGTACCAAAAACATATATAGCTTGTATATTTTTTCTTTTTTAATTTAATGTAAAAGCTACAATAAACAGCGTGAAAATCTGCATTTTTTACTTTTACGTTTGTTTACATTTTTACATATAACTTATAATATTTTTTATGATATATGTCTATATATATATATATATATATATATATATATATACATACATTTTTGTGTAGGGAATTAAATTTCCTACAAAATGTATGTAACGATTTTACAATAAAAAAAATATTATAGTTTTACTATAACTTTACTTTTGAAATTTCAATATAAAACTTGAAAAAATAAAAATAAAGTAAAAAATAATAATAATTTGGCCTAGATAATGTAACTTTTTATACCATTTTCATATTCCCCTGTTCTTTCTGAACAAAAAAAATATTACATTGATAGGTTTGCTTCATATTTAGATTTTATATGAATTTTCATAATAATGTCTGCAAATTTGCGAAAAATACCCGGGCTGGAGCTTGTATTATACTGATCATAAGTCGGGCATCAAAAGGTTAATAGGGAATTAAAGTAAAAAATCAAAATTTGAATAAAATAGAAAGGCTATAGTTTTCACACCCTTGTGTGAAAACGAATAAAGATAAAATTTCAAAATTAATAAAACATATTTAAAATCCTATATGATCAAGAATATGTAAGTCCCAGGGTTATCAGTAAATAATAAACCTCCAAAAAAGATAGTGTGAAGTTGAGTGCGAAATTACGTAAGACAGGAAGGTCCGACAGTATTATTCGTTACGACCAGTGTATTTATTTCAGAAACCCAACAAAATGGTGAAGTTTGAAAACTGTAAATTAAAAGGTGTGAAAAAAAAATTGAAAATTACATCGATAGTTGTGTAAGGAATTGTGGGAGAACGGGCGGACCGATAAACATCACGCGAAGTTCTCGTGAAAGCCGACGTGAAGGACTACAAAATGCCGACCAAGAAAAAGTGAAAAATATCTCAGGAAAACCGTTAGACGAGTTTAAAGAAAAGACAATAGAGATTTCTGTAGTAGCAAGTTTTGAGCTGCAGAGTTTCAAACTCCAGGACTTCGTGTCATAAAAGTAGGAGTCATCGTACCAGACAGCTACAGTAACGAAAATAATTAATTAAATTAAAATAATTCAAACACAGGATTAAAGGACTTGAACAATTGTTAATATATCTCATAAATAAATATCATAAGCACTAGAAATAAAAATAATGCAAAAGTAACATCATAAATAGGAAAATAAGGAACTATCGTATTATTCCTATGAAGGGAAAAAATTGGTAATAGAATACGATAGTTTCAAGCTATAAATATAGCTACACAGCCTCTTAGAAGGAACTCTCAAAATAAAATTTTACAAGAAGGTAAGGGGATAGTATGCCCGACACAACAGTGAATTTAAGTAATTAAGAAAAATATTAATTAAACTTAATAATTAAAAATTTGTTTGGAAAATGTTACAGTCAGTAATAAAAGAAAAGTATTTAAATGAAAAAAAAAAATCAAGTTTTAGAAATTGAAATGTTGAATTAGTGAGTCATCAGTGATTTCAGTAAAAAGTGTGAAAATTCAACATCCAGTGTTTAACCCTATAGTTGCTACTCGACCCAATTTCGAGTCGAGTGATGATGCATGGTTTAGTCTAACGACCGGAAAACACGTATTTTGCAATTCAACATTTCGCCCACTTAGAATCGTCCTATCGCAATAAATAAAATACCGTTGGAAAGCTAATGTTCCGTAGATGCATAATCATGCAAAAAAAAAAAACTACAAAACGTTATAAATAATATTCCAAAAATTGCTGAAGTTCGCATATTTTTGATACGTAATGTCAAAGATTTGAACTGTGCCGTTGTAAGTAAAAACGACGCCATTTTTTCTCATATGTTCACAAATCTATTTTTCTGTCAAACAGGTCGACCAAAACACTGTTCTGTAGATCACATCTTTCTCTTTCTAACCGTGGTTTACAAATTGTTCTATGTGTCATAGATCGCGAGATATTTCTGTCTAACCAAAGAAGTACCAAACGGAACGAATTTCACTTGGCATTCGGTACATTTTACTAAATAAGATAACCGATTATTCAATCGATATTTTGTGACCGATCTTTACAGTATGTTGTAGAGAAGATTTCATTCTACAAGTTGGTATTACTTGATATAATCTACAGTTACTTTCAGTTTCTTGTTTTTAACTCGGAATATAGCCAAGTTTTTGACAATCGTGAGCACATGGAAAGGCATGGCACTTATTGTTTAGGGATTATATATTTCTGTTATTCTGAAGGTTTGTGTATACCAATTGTATATAAATTGTGTATACAAGTTACAATATATGTGTTTTTATTTCTAAAGTTTATTTTTTTGAGTGAAGTTCTAGTTTTTGAATGGTTTATATTTGGGCTAACCTAGAAAAGTTACAAGTCTAGGCATAAAAGCAAATTTTCTTATATGGAGTGTTTTACTTGATTATACAAGTGTATATATGTGTTATTCTTTGTAAAGTTTATTGTTTTAGTAAAATATAGTGATTCACTATCTTATGCCTAGCTTTAGATAGTTACTAGTTAGGCCTAAGTTGTCGAGGTTACAAACCTAACCTAACTTATGTCGATTTCCACTTATACGGAAAAACATTATTTTAATTTTGAAAATTTTAGAATTTGATTTTTTTTTTTTACCAATTATTATTCACATTTATACTAGAAAACGTTTGTAATACTTGAAAAAAATGTAAAACAAAATTTTCTATGCTCAATTGGACTTTGAAGTGAAATTATAGCCTTTGATTTTTGTGTTTTTTTTTTTTGTTCTTTGCCATACTGACTCCAAAATTATTTTTTAAACTTTTTTTTTATTACACTACTAAATTCTATGAACCTTTCTGAATATAATGATATATAGAAGTTGTGTTTTCCATAAATATTGCTATTTTTGGTAATTTTTAAAAAATAAATTTAACAAATTCCCTTTATTCGTAAACCTATTTTTGTTGATTTTTTTTTTTTTGAAAATGTAAACCTATTTTTGTTGATTTTTTTTTTTTTTTGAAAATGTAACAAATTAATTTTTTTCTTTCTAAATATATTCACAAATATATTACAAATCTCTAGCAATACTTGAAAAAATTTTAAAAAATTAAAAAATTGTATGGTATAAATAGGTTTTTCTGTGAAATTTTTGCCTATGTTACTTTCCGATTTTTTGCTATTTTACATAGTAACTCTAAATTTTATACGTCTAACTTTTTTTTCACTACACAGCTAAATTCCATGCACCTTTCTGAATATAACGAAATATAGAAGTTGTGCTTTCCATAAATATAACTATTATTGGTGAATTTTTGAAAATAAGTGTCACAAATTCCCTTTTTTCGTAATTTTTATTTTTTTTATTTTGAAAATGTAACAATTTTTTTTCCTTCTAAATATATTCACAAATTATACAAAACTTTTGTATATCTTGAAAAATGGTGGTAAGCTATTGATTTTGGATGATACAGGTTTTTCTGAAAAATGTTAACATCATTTTTTGACATCTAACATACTTACTCCAAAACCGTTTAAAAAAAAAAAAAAATTTATTACATGAATTCTATGCATCTTTCAGAGAAAAATGATGTCATAAGTTAGGTTTGTATAAAAATAATGACATCATTTATGACGTCATCTAACTTATGACATCATTTTTCTCTGATAAATTATGAATTTTTCTCATTCTAAATATGGTAATAGTTGCAAAAAGGACAAAGATAAATTATTAAATGACCAGACACAATTCCAGGCAAACATGATATTTGAATTAATAGATAAGATTTCTCCCCCACCTCATTGATGACTGCCTACTTTGAACATATATTTTACAGTAAGAGATTTAATAGAATTGATGTCAGTCACAACTGTGACTCGAAAAAACTTAACAAGTGATTCAAATGCTTGACCAAGTGTCGTAATGTGTTTTTATTACAGTTTTATTTTATTTGTACATTAAATGTGATATTAATATGTTAATAAGAGTAAATACGAGAAAAGTGTTTTTGCAATATTAGTTCTGATGATGCCTGAAATGAATAGGTGAAATAGCTGTAAACAGTGAAAACGTCTAAAAATGAATTGCTAAGGAAAGTATAAATAAGATTGTATTATATATACAATAGCAATCGGATATGGCTACAAATACAATAATAGATTGCTAATATGGTCACACCAGATATATCATAACCTTCCTCTATATATCGATAGGCCTATATAAATTTAAAGACATTTTGCATATATTTTGGTAAAAACATAATCAATTTATAAAATGTTCATTAGACAAAATGATTTGTATTAGTAAACACAATGTGTTTTGCTGCAAATTTGCTATGAAGGAAGACCAATTTACAACATAACCTCTATCTCTAGATAGCCTCAATATTTTTTATGTCTGAAAATAACATTTACTCAGAACAATAAATTCTACAAACAATAATACTGATATTGTAATTTGTATACACAATTTATAATAAATTAAAAAAACAAACCTTCAAAATAATATAAATATAATCGCAAGTCCACAGTTGGAAAGTTCAGGTTGAAAGAGAAAGAAAAATACTATACAATATTGTCAACTTGTGGCATTTGGACAAGTATTACCATTTCGTAAAATCATATAAACACAGAGTACAGATTTTTCTATATAAACCCCGTCGTGTCAAGTGAGGTAATCTAGCGGAATGATCGTTAACTTTATCGTATTATTGAATTTTTATGAAAGATTATGATTATGATATGAATCATGATTATGAAAGATTGAAACATCACCTTTAAAGTGATATATAATTCATTTCGATAAAATAATATTTACTAGGATAAAAGTTGAATTGAAAAAATGTAATTTTTTGGCGTGTAAAAATGGGTTAAAATTCTTGATTTTATTTCATTTTTATATAATAAAAACTATAAGAGATAGAAAGATTTGGAAAGCACAGATCGAAAGAGAAAGATGTGATCTACAGAACAGTGTTATGGTCGATCTGTTTGACAGAAATATCGAATTGGGAATATTAGACAAAATAGACGTCAGTTTTGATTACAACTTGTTAGCGCAAATCTTTGACGTTACGGATCAAAAATATGCAAACTTTTCTGGAATATTATTTATAATGTTTTGTGGTATTTTTTATATATTTTTTGCATGATTATGCATCTACCGAACATTAGCTTTTCAACGGTATTTTATTTATTGTGATAGAACGATTATAAGTGGGTGAAATGTTAAATTGCTAAATATGTGTTTTACGGTCGATGAACGACCGACAGATGGGTCGTTGTGGGTCATTCAACGTGACAAGAATTAAAATAAATAAAAAATAAATAAAATTAGAAAAATAATAAGTTTTGTCAGAGGAATATTTTAGTGTTTTTATAATTATATAATTGGAGTTATTTTGTTTTCATAAGAAATTTGATTTTTGTTTCTTTTATTTGAAATAAAATAAATGGGTGTTAATTTATAAATATCAAAAACGAAGACTTGTATTGTATAATTACCCACACAGCCTTGTTTCATGTTTACAGGATATATTATTATTTAAAAGGTAAGATATATTGTATTTAATAAAAGTATTCTCAAGAACACGCTCCCAAGGGATTAAAAAGATAGATAAAAGTATTTGTGTTCTCTCTGAGCAAAAGGGTTAAAATAAATATAGTTACTGGAAGTATTATACAAAAAAGGGGGTATCGGCAGTTTAGGGTGACTCAAACTGTTGAAGGAGGTATACAATCCAGGCCAGATAAATTAATGAAGCCTAAACTTCCAGTGGATTGGATAACTCATTTCTTTTCTCGTGGAAACAGATCCTGAAAGAAAAAATTTCAGGATTTGAGACTAGTGCGTATTTTAAAAGAGATAGGGGAAGCGTACAGTTTAACTCACAGAAAAGTGTTGAGTTTTTTCGTTGTAGTACAATGATGTACTCCACCACCATCTACATCCACAGTGATTACCTCAACACCTATATCCTCTCACAGGCTAACAAAAATGCCAAAAGACAGTAAAAAAAATTCTATTGTCTGTAATGAGGATAAACGTATTAAGTTAAAACCTCGTTACTGGTGCCCACCATTTCTGGAAGTCAGGGCGAGGAAGGAGTAATAGGCCTAGCCTTCCCATTCAGTAATGAAGGTTCGTCGCCCTCTCCACTACACAGGAGCACCACTATAAACTATCTGGATGCCATACAAAACATAAGTACACAAAATTTATTTTATTTTACCTTATATTTGGTTTGGTTTGGTTAGGTAAGCTTATGGCGTTTTTAAAAGGCGATAATGACCAAATTGGTTATTCGCCTTAGAACTCCAAAAAAAATATGGAATTTTATATTATTATATTATAGATTTGGTTTTATATTATCATTTACATGTTACATGTAAGTATTTGTATTTTGTATTTTGCAACTAATTGTCAGATTTGCTTTTATACGATTTACATAAGATTTGTTATGTCAACATTTTCCACTAACGGATTGGAAATGTTTTATAAACATTTGTACAGATATCTTTTCACAACTTGAGTCTACAACTTCTGTATATATGTCAATAGTCTAAAATAAGTTTTCAGCTATTTTAGTGAATATGAATGTGAATATTTTTCTTGAAATATTGATGACGTAAAGACAATTTTTTTCGTTCTCGGCTACCTGACTGAAATATATATGACTTTCGAAAATTTCTAAAATAAGAATTCAATTGTTTGCACATTTATTTACATAATGGTATATTACAAGTTGTGTTTGGACGCTATTACTATTTTTTATGATTTTTCAATCACCTCAAACTTTTTAGTGAAAATTTATTTTGACTAATGAAAACTTTATAAATTGATTTTTGTTTTTACTAACTTTTATCCACAACTATATTACAAATCTCTTGTATATCTTGGAATAAAAATTTAATTTGTTCTTTAGGAAATATACACTTTTATATGGAATTTTGGCTTCGGTTTTTGTAAGAATTTTTTATTCCTGAAGCCCTAACTCCAAATTTTTCAAAAGGCCAGTTATTAGATATTACATACTTTTGATGAAAGCTGCCAAAATTCGTATACAATAACACACATAAAACATAATATTTTCTGTGTATTTGAGTGAACAAAAAATATAAAAATCAAAGTTTTATAAATAGAAAAATTGCTCTGAGCCTGCATACGCAATGTAAAAACCAAAGAAAATGCCTTAATAAAAAGAATTTCATTTTGGAGGTTTTTACTTAATGCGTCTCCATATATTTTCTTTTTATTATGTTTGTTAATGTATAACAACAAACATGTTTATAAAATGAAGATAAACTCACATAATTCAGGTCTCACATGAGTCATGTACTGTGTTATTTTATTAGGTGTTGCTTTGCAGATATACCCAAGCAAAGTCAGACCAAAATGTTTTGGTTCCTCATTATTACCAATGGTTACGTAAACCTCTGCCACTACAAGATCACCAAAACGGGGGTAAATGTTTTTCCTAAAATCCTCACTGTCTAAGAGTGCTGTAATCAAAAATTACAAAATATTGTTAGTAAAGATAAACATGATAAAAGGGACATAAACATTGCACTAACACACCTATTTACAAAAATCAAAGTAAACAAAAAGTATTTGTTGCCATATTCTAAAAAACACTGGTTTGGGAGTTATCGGACAAAAATTGAAAACAAGTTACAGATAATTGTAAAAAGGAAATCATCTCAAAATAGAAAACAAACATTATTAATGTGAAACTTTAGGACCCAAACCAATGTGTCGAACCATTTAAAAAAAGAAAATTACAATTATCAAGTATATTAGAAATAAAAGGTAATATAAACTCGACAGTAGTAAGATTTATTTTCAGTTTTATAAATTAACTGCAGATAGTGTTAGAAATTAGGGAAATAAAAATCGTTCCTGGCCCTACAACTTTAGGCGATACTCTAAAAGGAGTTAAATACTTAGACTAGTTTATTTTGTAAATTGAGAAATATATTAATGATATCCTTCTGAATGCTGAACAACATTTTTTCATTGATTTGAACATGAGAAGATCCGTATCTTAGAAATTAGAAAAATAAAAAACGTTCCTGGCCCTACAACTTTAGGTAATACTCTAAAAGGAGTTAAAAATACTTAGACTAGTTTATTTTGTAAATTGATAAATATACTAATAATATCCTTCTGAATGCTGAACAACATTAATTAATATTCTTCTCATATTCATTAATTTGATCATGAGAAGATCTGTAACAGTAATATTTTAAATTTGTATATATGTAAATTAAAAATATATAAATTGTAATTTTTGACGAGAGGTGGTGCTCAAATCACAAGTTTTATTTTATCTTTGACATTTGCCATTTCATTTATGTATGCAGACAAAGTTTCAAGAAGATCTGTCTAATTGAAAACATTCGACAGTATTCGAAATCAGATGATTTTGTGTGTGTTTCTTTACTGTAATGGGAAAAAAAATGAATTTTGTGTGTTGATAAAGCAATACTTATTGCGTGGAAAATCCATTAAGAACTTGGAAAAAGCTATAAAATATCATGCTCTGTTGCATGGAATGGTTTACTGAATTTCATTGTGTTCATACAAGTACAAATGATGATGACAGCTTGGGATGTCCAAATAGGGTTACAACTTAAGAGATGGTCAAAGTGTCAAAGCAATCATATAAGGTTGGACAACCATCAAAAAAGATAAAGAGACAGCTAAAATGGTAAATACTGCAAATGAACTTGTTTTTAATACGAACATTTGGTATGGATATAAGCAGTATTGATAATTTCGATATGATCCCGTCTGAAAATGTGTGCTTAATTTTTTATTTAACAAAATCTTTAAAAAATTAGAAAATTTCCATGGTAAATTTGCCACCTAACTATAATTGATAGAAAGCTCTTTTTTAAACAAATGTCTTCGTCTTTTCAATGACTTTTCCTATGGGAAAGTTTCATTGTATGCGCCTCATTTCACCAAGCTCAAAACAGAAAATAAAAGAATTGTTTCCACATGAAAAATTGCTCAAAGTACTAAGGTAGTAGTGGTGGGGGTGGCCTCTAAGTCGTAGAACAAAAACTGAATCCGCAAGTTCAAAATAGCAAAACGCTCTCTTAACATCAGTATCTCGGGTTCTAGTGAACTGATTTTGATCTTTTTTTAAAAAAAATAGACGTCTCAGAAGCCAAGGATTCCATTTACCTAAAGGAGCAAAGTATGGGGAAGAAGACCTGGGAATGTCTCGCCTCCGATGGACCAATATCCACTGCCGTTACTCTCTTTAGAACAACGACTGGGCATGACTACCTTCAGGCCCATCTGCACAGAATCGGCCTAGCCCCAAATGACTGCTGTCCTCTCTGCCAGTCTTCCCGAATGGACGCCCTTCACCTTATGACATGCACCAACCTCACGAACATGCCCGATGACATCGCTGGGAGGCTCGTCGTCTAATGGCCGAACTGCCAAGGACGGATGGTGTTGAATAAAGTAAAGTAAAGTAAGGATTTCATAAATCACAATTTAGAACTATAATTTTCATTCCAACATATATTTCCAGCAGAAAATTGCAGGTGATGTAATAATTGATTTTCTCTCTATGCATTTCCCATTTTTAAGGGTGACAAGCACATAATTAAATGTATGGAAGTGCTAAGTCGTATTTTAACGGTCAACAAAGATCGAAGAAAAAGTTTGAACATGATTGAATTTTTACATGTTTATTTTGGAATTATTACAATAAAAATAAAATTTTGGATTTCTATCCTGTTGCATCTTGTGTAAAATTGAAACTTGTGTATCTTTATTCAACCTTTCTCTAGGAACGATAGATTCGGAATTATACACACAGAAAAGAAGAAAAAAACAGAAATTTTCCCATTTTTTTTAGATATTGTTAAATACAAAATTAAACGCATGTTTTCAGACTGGTGCATATCACAATTATCAATACTGGGCACATCCCAAAGGCATTCCAGAAAAAAATATATACTCCTATGGAAAAAGTCAAGTCATTACAGATCCCGCCTGGGCTACACCTTATTTGGCGAAGAAAATATTCTCTACCACCACAGCAATGGCCCGGCTTATATACTACTCTCCAATTACTATGGCCAAAATTGTTGAATTTCACTACCAACTGCTCCCTCATCCAACCTATTCTACAGATTTGGCTCCTTGTCACTTTCTTTTCATAATAAACATGATGATTTAGCTCAGTAAAAAAGATTCTAATAGAATGAGAATGTCATCACTGAGACAAATGTCTATTTTGCAAAATTCAAGAATATGTTGACATAGTATATCAAGCTAAAAAGTAACTATGTCGAAAAATAAATAGAATTTTGGTAAGAGAAAAGGTCTTCATTTCAAAGTCACCAACTTATCAACTAGCCTTTCATAAGTCTTGATTTTTATTTAACTCTGCAAGTGATATTCGACCCAGGATCGACCTCAGCGCTTCGTCCATAACTAGTCTGATTTCTATAAAACACGTATTTTGCCATTCAACGTTACGCCCACTTAAAATTGTCCGATCGCAATAAATAAAATACCGTTGGAAAGCTAATGTTCCGTAGATGCATAATCATGCAAAAAAAATACCACAAAACGTTATAAATAATATTCCAAAAATTGGTGAAGTTCGCATATTTTTGATGCGTAAAATCGTAGATTTGAACTCTGCGCCTAATCGTTAGCGTGACGCCATTTTTCCCGATATTATTCCAACTCTATTTATCTGTCATTGAAGTCAACTAAAACACTGTTCTATAGATCACATGTTTCTCTTTCCAACCATAGATTACAAATTTTTCTGCGTCTCATAGATCCAGAGATATTCCTACTTGAACGTAGAAAAAACTTGACGAGACGAAATTTGGTTGGCATTAGGTTTGCATTTCTCTTTGGTTTCTAGTATTATATTTCTTATATTTCTTTACACTAAGTTGTAGGGGAAATTCCATTCTATAAGTTGGTACCACTTGATGTTGGCAATACATACTTAGAAGGTATTGGTTTGATCTCTCAACAGATGCAATTGTGTGACGTAAATACTGTAGTAAAAGGCGTGGCACATATTGTTTTGGGGTTAGATATTTGTTATTTTGAAGGTTTGTGTATACAAATTGTATATAAATTGTGTATAAAAGTTACAATATATGTGTTTTTATATCTACAGCTTATGTTTTTGTGTGATAGTTTAGTTTTTGAACGTTCTTATTTGCGATAACCTAGGCCAAAACGGTAAGTTTAGGCTATATGCAAATTGTCTTATATATAGTGTTTTATATGATTATAAAAGTGAATATATGTGTTATTCTTTGTAAAGTATATATTTTCTTAGTTAAATCTATAAGTTTTGTCTTTGATCTATCTTCAAATTGGTACTAGTGAGTCTAAATTCTGGAGGTTACAAACCTAACCTCACTTGTAAAAGTTACCTTTTTAGGGAAAATCGGTATTTTTATTTAGAAAATGTAACATATTATTATTTTTTTCCCCTAAATATATTCACAAATATATGACAAATCTCAAGAAATGGTTGAAAAAAATCCTAAAAATCTATTAGTATGTTATTCATTACCATTTCTGTGAAATTTCTGCTCCGTTACTCTTTGATTTTTTGGTATTTGACCAAAAAACACCAAATGTGATACATCTAACATTTTTTTTCACTACACACCTACATTCTATGCACCTTTCTGAACATAATGAGATATAGAACATTTGTATAAGATAAATATTACTATTTTTTGTGATTTTTTGAAAAAAAAATTATCATTTTACATTTTTTCGTAAACTATTTTTTGTTTTTTTGATAATATAACAAATTTTATTTTTTTTCCCCCTAAATATATTGAAAAATATTACACAAAACTTTTGTATATCTTAGAAAAAGGTAGAAAGCTATTGATTTTGGAATATACAGGTTTTTCCTGAAAATTGGCAACTTCGTTTTTGACATGTAACATACTGTAACATTTTTATATAATTGAAGAATAAATTTGTAAATGGAATAGGATTATAAATGTAAAGTTATGGAAAATTATTCAAATGTTACATAGAAGAATACAAAATTTAATAAGCAGGTGCAAAGGAACCATGTGATTGAAACAACAAGTAAATCATATGATTTATAATAACAATTTTAAAAAAAAGGAGGAAGAAATTTTCAAATTATTCTGATATAAGATGATCTGAAGTGAAGTTGATATTTTTAAAGGTATAGGATACGATTGAAAAATAAAAACAGTTTAAGTGAAATATTGAAATATTGAAATAATTATTATATTGAACAATTACCAGGAAGAAGTATATAAAAGGAACATTATAAATGATGGTGAGATGAACTAATTATTATTTAAAACTGATTATTATTTAAATATATTTCTGTTTAATTGTGAAACTCAAATCTGACCCCGAGATAAAAATATAAAAAAACATTTATTTTTTTATAGTGAATATTTCTTTTATTGTGCTATTTAAGAACTTAATGATATAAATAATTTTTAATTTATAATTAATTTAAATAAATATAATACTCAAGAAAAGTATTATAAATTTGGCATCCACAACGTGGGGCTCGATTAAATGTGCAATTAAACAATAAGCAATTTCAGGTTTTATAATATATATTTAATAATTTTAAATATATATTATTTTTTAATATTAACTTATTCAATTAAAAGAAATTTCAATTTAAACAAAATAAAAATTAAAATGTCAGAGCAAGGACGTTATGAATTAAGAGATAACCCAAAAGAGACACAAAAAAAGAGAGAATTGGAGAATCAAAAGAAACAGGATAGGCCTAAGAAGGGAATGGTACAGGAGGAAGGACAAATGGTTAAAATATTGGAGGTTCAGGAAATTGATGAATGTTCCCCATATTCAGGGCAGGACAGGTTAGGACAGGATGAAAGAGATAGGGTACCATGCTCTGAGGTAGAAGAAAATGTTAGGGAGATAGAAATAGAAAGAGGAGGTGTTACACTTGTTACAGTGAATAAAGAAGAATCAGGTATGGAGAAATTATTGAGAGAAATGATGAAGAAGATGGATGAGAAGGATAACAAATTTGATGTAATGAGGGAAACAATGTCAAGAATGGAAACAAAAAATGAAGAGAATAAAAATGAAATGATGAAGAAATTGGAAGGATTTGAGAAAAAATTTGAAAAGTTAGAGGGAAAGATTGATAATAAATTTGATGAGTTTAAGAGAGAGAGATAGAGGAGAAACAAGAGAGGATAATAGAAGATCATAAGAAATTTGGGAGGAAAGTAGAGGAAAATTTTCAGATGTTGGGAGAGGAATTAAAAGAACAGAAGGAGAATATTGAAGAGTTAAATAATAGGGTTAAAATGAATAAACAAAATTTTGAAAGGGTAGCTAGTAATATGGAAGAGAAAATGAAGGAAACGGAGGAGAGATTAAATAAGAAGGATAGTATGGAAAATAGAACTACTCAGATAATATACTATGCTAATGATGAAAGCCACGCTCAGACTACAATGCCTAAGTTTAATGGAAGGGGAATAAACCCAATTGAATATATAAGAAAGTTGAAGAGATATGTAGAGAAGATGCAAGAGAGAAGGGAAAGAGAAGGTAGAGAAAAGGTGGACATAAAGGATATAATGGACATATCTATGGAAGGAAATGCTGCTAGATGGTGGCAAATTACAAGGGAGGACATAGAAGACTTGGAAAATTTCCAAGAAAGATTTTTAGAAAAATATTGGAACGATGAAGTACAAAACGGAATTAGAAACAGTTTAGAAGTGGAGAAATATAGAAAAGATGGAAAGCTAAGCAGAGCAGAATATTTTATTGAAAAGGTGATAGTTATGAGAAATTTAACACCAACACCATCTGAGGATGAAATAGTACGAAGACTGGCTAGACATTTTGATGACAAAATAAGGGATGCACGGCGTGTACAAAAGATAATTTCAATTAGAGACATGGAAAGATTTCTAAATGAGGAGGACATCGAAGAAAGAAATGACACAATTCGGAAAAATGAAGAAGTAAGGCGAAATTTCAGACAAAATGAAAATGAAAACAAATTTAGACCACAATATAAAGATGGAAACATACAACCTTTCAGAAATAACAATAACTTTAACAGTTTCAGGCCATTTAACAATAGAAATAATGTATATAGACCACAATACCAGGGAAATGGTAACAGAGAACAGTATAGGCCTAGAAATGATAACATGCCATACAGATTTACACCAAACAGTCCACCTAGGCAGAACATAGTTCAATTTCAAAGTAATGCAGGACACAGAGGACAAGAAAGTAATAGACCTAAGGCAATGAATATGATTAGGGCGGAACTAGAACAAAGACAAGAAGCAGTGTGTACAACGACCCAGGCTTTAAACTAGAAAGCACTGGAACATCACATAAGATTATAGGCCATGATAATAATACAAATAAAGAGTTAATAAAGGATATTCCAGTGCAACAAAATATAACAGAAAGGAGGTATAAAAAACTTATTGGTGAAGAACTAATTTTAGAGGATGTAAAGCAAGATAGGCCTATTCCAAAAAATGAAATTGTAATAACTACAGTATTATGCGACAAGAAGTTTTTGACAGAATTTGACAAGGAGGAGGATATAGCCATAGGAAATGAAAAATATAAGAATGATAATCCAGAAGTTGAAATACAGTTAGGAGAAATAAAAGTAAAGAGTTTAATAGATACAGGTAGTAATGCTACATGCATACAAAAAGAATGGTTTATACAGAATAAGAATAAGTTAGGAAGGTGTGAAGAATTACCAGTAGTAGGAGTAAGTATTGTGACAGCAACAGGGAAGAAGAGTCGGCGGATCGAGAGTATTATAATGCTAAATGTCCAAATAGGAGAGATATTATGTACAATGCAATTTTTAGTAGTACCAGACTTGTTACGAGAGGTAATAATAGGCATGGATAGTATAAATGAACTGAAAATGAAGTTAGATTTCAATGAAGATAATATAATAATTAATTATGATAATAGGCAAGTGGTAATTAAGATGGATAAAGAAATAAAAGATGGAGTTAGAAGTGAGATAGTAGGACAGGAGGAATATGGCATATTAGAAATATATAAATATTATGATAAGTGGCGAAATGGGGATGAACAAATTGGCGACATAAAGAACATTGAAAAAATAATACAAATGAGAAATTTAACACTGACACCAACTAAAGAAAAGTTTTATAAATTTAAATTCAAATTAAAGGGAGATGTATGTAAAGTTTGTAAAATAGTCAATGACTATAGAAAAATGTCACTGATAAAAATTTAGTAATTTGTTTAAAAAAAAAAAATAAATAAATTTTTTTTAAAAAATTAAAATTTTGGAGGACAGTTGTAACATTTTTATATAATTGAAGAATAAATTTGTAAATGGAATAGGATTATAAATGTAAAGTTATGGAAAATTATTCAAATGTTACATAGAAGAATACAAAATTTAATAAGCAGGTGCAAAGGAACCATGTGATTGAAACAACAAGTAAATCATATGATTTATAATAACAATTTTAAAAAAAAGGAGGAAGAAATTTTCAAATTATTCTGATATAAGATGATCTGAAGTGAAGTTGATATTTTTAAAGGTATAGGATACGATTGAAAAATAAAAACAGTTTAAGTGAAATATTGAAATATTGAAATAATTATTATATTGAACAATTACCAGGAAGAAGTATATAAAAGGAACATTATAAATGATGGTGAGATGAACTAATTATTATTTAAAACTGATTATTATTTAAATATATTTCTGTTTAATTGTGAAACTCAAATCTGACCCCGAGATAAAAATATAAAAAAACATTTATTTTTTTATAGTGAATATTTCTTTTATTGTGCTATTTAAGAACTTAATGATATAAATAATTTTTAATTTATAATTAATTTAAATAAATATAATACTCAAGAAAAGTATTATAATACTTACTCCAAAACCGTTTCAAAATTTTTTTTTTTATTGCATAGATGGATTCTATGCATCTTTCTGAGAAAAATGATATCTTATAAGTTAGGTTTTGTATAGAAATAATATATTTAATTAATTTTTTAACAAACGAATAAAATTAACATGCAGCATTTGTGCCAGTTCTAGGGTTAAACTTATTTATATACATTAATTTTAATCACATTGTAATCTCAGTTTTTTCATCCAACAAAATTGGTAAATATAAATCTGTGATTTTGTAACAAATTTGAAATGAGCATCATACTAACATTTCTATACTAACTAAGTCTTAACAGTACTAACATTTCTCTGTTTTTACACAATACAATTTGAGATTAACTTACTCTGACAATTAATGTGTACCAATGTCTTTGTTTGCTCTTCCGGTGTAACTGTTGGACTTTTCACTTTAAACTCTTGAGGAGTTCTATAACTGTCATGATCAATTGCTATGTTGTACACCACCTTCCTGAAACAGTAAGGAAATAAAAACAGAGTGAAAATATACTTTAACACTTTAATAATACATGTTAAGTATTTTTTATGAAAAAACAAACACAATATTTAGTAAATTCTACAATTTATTTGAGTCTTGCCGACCATGGTTTCGCCAGCCAAGACTGTCTTTGTTAAGCTGCCTTGTAAATGCCGTTGCTAGCGAAACCATGGTCGGCAAGACTCAAATAAATTGTAGAATTTACTAAATATTGTTTGTTTTTTCATTAAAATGGAGTTCTAACCAGTACCTTCGCTCAATAGTGTAAATCGTATAAGTATTTTTAAGTTACTTCTGTTGCACGAAATGAGGGCTCTTGAAATTTCGTGTTATTTTCTTACCTTATTAGTTATTAGATGTTATTATTTTACCTTGAAAATCCGAACATTTTGATAACCTAAACAAATATTCGGAATATTGTGACCTTATTTATATAACAAATATGATTTCCTGAAGCTCATATGCAAAATGAGCTCATTGAGTATAAGCAGTGCAATCTACGTGAATTGATTTATAATAAAAAGTTCAAGGTGTCACAATAGAATATGACTACACTATTTATAAGTCACACAAAAAGTTATTCTTCCATGGTAAACTTTTGCCCTCTGATCAAAAGTCTTGTTGGTTCTAATCCTGTTTAAGACAACATAGTTATTTCATTCTTAGTAGCTAAAGAAAAGAAAATGTCGAAACTGTCCAAAATTTTATACTGGACAGACAGGCTGATCAATAAAAACTAGGTTTTCTGAACATATTCCTAAGCCAAGATTAACCTCACAAAAAATCGAAATTCTATGAACACCTAGTTCACAGTTGTATAAAGTTGACAAAATGAACATCAGCATGGAAATATTGCAAAAAATGCAAACAAATTCCTTTTTAAGTCAACTGTAGAGAACATGCATGATTTTTTATGTTTAAGAATGATCCTGACAACACATGGAATGAAAAATTAAAAAATAATTATAAGATATTGTTCAACCCCTTCAAACGAATAAAGGCACAATGATTTAAAAAAATTACTAGTGATCTCTAGGTTAAACAAGTGGGGGTAGGCATAATTATCTGATGCACAAGGTTATTTAAAACTTGTCAACTGACCAGTTCAAAGATTTTATGTCATGTGTCCTTGTTGTAATTTATTAGGAATTTGGCTTGGACCTCCAACATTGATTGTTTGTGATGACATTGATTGTGTCATGAGTGTAATCAATGTGACATTTTTACTTTTATTATGATTATATGACTTAACAATGGAAAGTTAGAACCTCTGGAACTGGTAGTCACCTTATCCCAATTTAGAACTATCAATGTAACCTAGTTTATAATAATATAACAGTTCAGAAGGCAACATAATAATAAATAAACTTATTATAAATGTTATAATAAACTATGCAACAAGTGTAATTAGAAATATTGCCTAAAAGATGGCATATGGATAGTCCACTAAAACATGTTTTTATCAATATTTTATAAAAGAATTCAGGAAGAATGTCAAATTTAAACCAAAAGTATCACTTAGGGATAATCCTTCTGTCATATAGTCCCATGGTGACAGTGATTTAAAAGTAACTACATTGTTGGCACACTCCCCTTTGCCCAATGTTCAACTTGGTGTTAGTTAATATTGGTGTATTATGTCTATTTCTGTTGATTTGTTGTTTTCCTGATGATCATAGCCTTAGTTAGTTTGCTGATTGTTGCCTTAGTTGTTTTGAAATTCCAAGATAGCTTCAGCCATGAGTTCTTTTCTTATATTACTAATTTTTATTTCAAACAAATTTCTAGACTATGTTGGCCATTTTCATGTTTTTATTTTTTAGGTTTATCGCTTAGATAACAAGGATTGAAGCCACACTCTTTAAATCTTGTGTAATTTTCCAAACACAAATAATAACAAATTAATTAATTTAACCATTAATTGAACAACCTATCATTATCCAATAACTATTAAAAACGGAAAAACAAAGTACAGTATTATTATATTGTGTAAACACAGTCGGTACTTGGTGAAATTCCATATTAAGGCTCTGCAGGAGTGAAATGAAATAACCGAATTGACACCAGCGCAACATCAAGGCACGGAAGATTTGTGAATTACTAGCAACTTTGCGCAGCGGTTTTTGCACAAAATAGTCCTTTCGTTTCCAAGGGCGGGAAAACTCAAAGTAGTCATTAAGCAAGACTAATACTACGCATGTGTGTAAATCTCTGCTGCTCTTTATCAGTTGACATCCTATCTTGAAAGTTCTATTTGTTTATATTTTCAATTCACTACGTATTCCATGCTTTTGACCTTCACATTTGCTTAGTTTACACATATCCTATCTACACTAGACCACTGCTCTGGGCTTGGAGCATGGAGCTTCTTTGCATTATAGACTTTGTTGACTTCAAGTAACCTATACATCCGAATATCTAAAATTGAAGCACTATGATTTTTTTTTTTTTTTAACAATTTCATTCATCTTCCACTTTATGAAACCAGTTTTGACACTGTAGCCAATTTTGTAGAATAATTGAACTACGTCTAACTATATTTTACACAAAGAAAAATATTTTTTTATGGCCCATTTTGAAGCGTTAGTGCTTATTTTTTTTAATTGTTAATACTTGGAATTAATTATGATGTATTTTATTTGTGACATGACAAAGGGTAGGTATGCATCTAAATAAATAAATTGAGCTTTTGAGGATGAAATATTTAAATAGTGATATACATACATTTTACAGTACTGCTAATTATTAAATTTATTAACAAGTGTAAAAGAATAATAAGATGCAAATTTGTTGACATTAAATAATAATAATAAATATGGTATAAAAATCATTAGACACACTTCGTCTTCTCCCATCCATAAAACCAAATAAAAACCAATTAAAATAAATCCTCACCAAAAATTACAGTTATGTAGTTATCAATGAAAAAAATGAATAAGAACTATGAACGATGGCTATGAAAAAATAGTTATATATTTTAATAAGGGACAAATCTTGCTTCGCTTGTACCAAAAACACGTCCGTAAACCGTAATTGGTAAACATCGAGGTTTGCAATGTCGAATTGGCTAGTAATTTTGATTAACGTGGGTAATAATGTAAAGAAATTAATTAATTTTAAATGCTTAGCAACAATAGTTTATATAAATGGTAAAATACTACGAAATATTTTAAGAATTAACGTGTTGTTAGTTTTAGTAATATTATGAAACTTTAAAAAACACAGGCTTATCAGTGGTAAAAGCTATATTCCTCCGCGTCTGAGTAGTTCTCTTTCAAACCACGCGAGAGCAGCCTTGTACGTATGGGTACTTTTTTTTCATTTAATCCATTGTATCTGTCCTACTTTTTAAGTTAGACACTTCAGCATTATTTATTTTAATAGATAATAAATCACTGAGTGTTTTTCTTTTTTAAATTTTTCGAAAATATCATTCACTGACTCACAAAAAAAATATAATAAAAAATCTATTTACAAATGTCCACTCCATTTGTTCATCCACTAATGATTATATCCCAATTTTTTTAAAAGGGAAACATCCGCGTTCACGTGATCTTTAAAATGATCTTTTAACGATAATTCTGAGATGAAAATTGACATCAATACAACTGTTAAAGTGTAGTATAATTCTTATGGGAGAGAATCCAATATGGCGAAGGTGGAGTAGAGCCTTAAGGTAAATAATAATCCAGATGTAAAATTTCAGAAATCAGCATATATTGTGACAGCTGTTTCGCAATTAATCACCTTCAGACAACTATGAACTAAAATTACAAAATCCAACTTAAGTACCAACATCTATACTAAGAAAGTGGGGGATGGAATGCAAGGAAGGGGGACTCAATCAGGACCACCTGAGAACCTTTGTTAAAACCCATTATCACACATCCTGCCAGGTCATTTACCTTCTCAGGTCATACTTCCTATACCTACAGTATTATTTTTTTTACAAAACTTTTCTGATTTCATCTTTCTCACAAATTACAAATATATAGTATGTATAGAGAAAGCTGTGTGTTGAAAATCGATGTAAAATTTTTCATAAAAACATCCATTTGACATCCCCTGAAACAAGAAAGTAGTTTTTGGAGGAATGTATATCTTGTTTGTCATTGGTTCTGTGCTCTCAAATACATGGATAGATTTTATTCAAGTTTACTATGTAGTAAGTATATTTTTTCCATAACTTGACAAAATATTTTTTCCATTCATATGACAGGATAAAAAAACAAATGGTAAAAAGAATGAACACAAGGAATATATATGCCTAAGTTCTCAAAGGGTTAAAAAACTGGTAAATAAAATGTTATTATAAAATTATCTATAATAACCTTCTCTGATCCCAAGCTTTGGTGACATTAGCCCAGAGTTCTCGTAAAAGCAAAGGGTACATTGTCCTTCTATAATCTTGGTAAGTAGTATATTCATCTTTACATCCAAACAGTGGTCCTGGACATACTGGTGGTGGTTGGTTGGCTGGATGCCTTTTTTGTTCCTGCAAAAAATCAATGAAAGTTCAAAATACAATTGACTTCTAAATTTTAGAATTATTGAAGACATAAAAAATAAGCGATTAGGCATACTAGATAAATGAAAATAGCCGAGCATATTTGGTCTAGAAACAATAAATTTAACTGGAAAGAGGCAAAGATAATATACCTAGAAAAAATTTATATAAATGAAAACTAATTGAAGCCTTATATATAAAGTTATCAGACAAACCTATCACCCAACCATTGTAGAAATAAGGTCATTAGAGCTTCCGTTAATAAAATCTGAATTAAAAATTTCAAGTAAAACTCCTCTACTTTATGGTTGAATTTTTGTTGCTTATAGCTCCAGTTTGAATTATATGTAGATCATGCATTAAACTTTTGAAAAGGTGACAAAAGGTTGTTCGCTCTGATAAAACGTTAGGTCATTTTTCTCTTGAATACCCACCATCATTCAATTGTTTGCTGTTCTTTATGTAGTGATCACCATTGTATTTAATTTTAGTTTAGGCTGCTCAAGTCTAATTTTAGGCTATGTTGGTTTTTTTCACTTTCATGTTCTAAGTTTATCACTTGAAAACGGGAGTTGCTTTATACTCCGACACATAGTGTATTGGTTTGCATATATTCATATAATGGCAAATTTTCAATTAAATAATATAAACAATCCATTAGGTAGACGTCATGGATGCTACAATGATTTATAAACTCTTGGGTGGGAGGAAACGTGGTCAGTGGGCCAAGATCAAGCAAGTGGAGGTGCTGGAGGAATCCTTGAAGATAGGCAGACGGAATTGGCGAGTAAGAGCTTCCTGGGAGATTAATTCTTGAAGATAGCCATGGGCAGACTTGGCAAGTAAGACCTTTCTGGGAGAATAATTCTTGAAGACAGTCAAACAGACTTGGCAAGTAAGACCTTTCTGGGAGAATAATTCTTGAAGATAGGCAGACAGACTTGGCAAGTAAGAGCTTCCTGGGAGAATAATTCTTGAAGATAGCCAGACAGACTTGGCAAGTAAGAGCTTCTTGGGAGAATAATTCTTGAAGATAGCCAGACAGACTTGGCAGGTAAGAGCTTCCTGGAAGAATTAAGACTTCGGACAAGCATCCATAAGAATTGTAAACGGGGTGAGCAAACTTCGTGTATTAAGAAACTTGTAATTATTTCAGACTCATCGTAATAAGATAGGAGATAGTTATTCTTGTTAATGTAAGGAAGCTCAAAATCCTTCCTTACAACCTAAAGTATCGTTAAAATCAGAAATTGTTAATTGGGTACTGAACTATTCGATTATATTGAAAAAAAATCCAGGCAGTTACGAATCCTAACAAGACTTACTAAAACCCTAGGTGAGAGCAAGTATGAAAGCTATGAAGAGAAAAGATATCCCAAGGTACAAATTCCTAAAAGTGAAGAGTACTCCAATAAAATTTTCTTGGAATTTGTGAAATCCAAAATGAGTGGTGCAAAGGACCATGAGAGGAGTAAAAGAGTCAATAACTGAGCTAACTCTGTCCGTTAACCATATGTCAGTACATAAAACTAGACTACTGGGCTTCCGCTTAAGTTACAATATCAAAAGTGTTCCACTTGGGCTAAAGCATTCAGGTAAAAAGTATGAGGGGGGTGGCAGTAAAGTAAAGGGACCTCCTGAGGCTTATGAGTCTCAGGATTTCAGAAGCTAGTGGGGTCTCATGATTTTAGTAACCCACAGGAGGAGCGGTCTTGTCCAGAGCATCAAGTGCTTTGCTTAGCAGAGAGTTTGTCCACTTTTCCTTGGACTTGCTGTAGAGTAGATATGAGACTCTAGTGGCATAATTATTTTCCTAGAGAATAGGAATACTGTAACAGAAGATGACATCAGCTAATTTTTGCCTGTGATGCCACTTCTTATTGCCCCACACCATTTGTGAAGAAGCAAGAGAACTTATAACTGAGGAGAGGAATTCTTTGCAAACTTACTTAGCACTAATATAGCTATTATTAATAAGGGTGAGAATGGACTTACCTTGGTGGAGGACAATGCTCCAATTGGGACACCCTTAAGTCTCAATGCTGAGGCTCACAAGCTTAAGTCGACTATTTTGACGGATCAACAAACCACCTATATCTAGCAATATATTTGCATTTGATCATGTCTTCACAAAGGATATCTATCCCAGAATATGTTTTCATGAAATAGTTATCCAAACTGCAAATTTTTTGAGATCCAGAGTATGGAAAAATACAGGGTGTTTACTGGGAACCGCATGGTTTTAAAAAGGCCACAAATTTTTTAATGTTGAACAAAATCTTTATTTATTTTATACAATGTGTTCTACAAACTCTGAATTTTAAAAAAATTACAGAAATTAAGTAGCAAAAATAACATTGCGTAGGTAGCGTCCTTCCGATTGAACACATGTTTCCAAACGTTCCCTGAAGTTACGCATTGCATCTCGTAACATTGCTCGTGGAATGGCTTGGATTTCTCTTCGGATGGCTTCCTTCAACTCTTGTAATGCGCGTGGTTTTTCAGCGTAAACACGCGATTTCGAGAAACCCCAAAGAAAGTAGTCCAGGAACATCTCCAAAATGAGAGATAACTTTTCCAGGGAAAGCTTGTCGGACACGTTTCATCAAAATTCGAGCAGTGTGGGCCGTAGCCCCATCTTGCTGGAACTATATGTTTCGCATTGCTATGCGACGACGGCGAAGTGCAGGCAAGAAAAAATTATTAAACATTTCCAAGTAGCGGTCTGCGTTAACAGTAACTGCCTCGCCATTATCGTTCTCAAAAAAATATGGCCCAATGACCCCCACTTCATCTACCCCACACCACACTGTCACTCGGGCACTGGGTAGGGGTTTCTCTTGCAATATTTGCGGATTTCTGGACACCAAAATCGACAGTTCTGTTTATTTACAAAACCATCCTTATGAAAATGAGCCTCGTCGCTCATGAGTATGAAAAGTATACATACATTTTCGTTTTCGTCCAAGATTGCCAACATTCGCTGACAAAATTGTAAACTCTGTCTGTAATCAGGGTTCAGTTGTTGACATATCGCAAGCTTATACGGCTGGAAATTGAGGTCTTTAATCAAAATGTTTCTTACCGTAGAGACAGAAATGTCGAGGTTTGAGGCCCGTTCCTTAGCGAACGACTGGGGCTCTCCAACGTAGCGACACGCACACGTTCAACATTCAGGTTTTTGCTGGTCCTGGAGGTTTTTTTCATTAATGATCCCGTTGTGTTCATATTATGCATCCACCTCAATATTGTGTTAAGATCCGGAATCGGCCCACACGGCGGAACATTGAAGTGCCGGCAAAAGTCTCGCTGGGTCTGTGTCACGGACTCATTGTTAGCGTAAAACCGTCTCATAACAAAAGCGCGGTGTTCAAGGTCCCACATCTTGAGTGTAACTGAAACTTCCAACTAGCCTCCACTCTGTATGACCTTCCCAACTGCCATCCCCCACTAATTGCCGTGTACTACCCAATACAAAAACATGTGTTTCCCGGTAATCACCCTGTATGTTATACAAATTCTCAGTGCTCCACAACTTAGCATTTTAAAATTTATGTACTCTATGATAGAACCAAGCCTTGTGAGTATAAAAGCATTATTTATAAAAAACTTAGGCGCTTTTTTCTGAGTGTTAGAATCATTAACAGTATGAATTTAACCCTATTAACATGATCAGCAGATTTCAATTCAGGTGAATGACTATATTTTATATAAAAAGAATTTCATTAATTTTTTAACGCTTGAAGTACTTCCTAGGCTGGTTTTTGTTTCTTTATGCCAATTTGTTTAATGTCCTTAATAACAACTTATCGAAAATATTGAAACGTCTTTCTTCTGACAAAACAATAGATTTACCACTTCTTGTCAGATCTGTGACAACCAGTGTTCCGAAATTGGTGAAATTTACTTATCAGATCACAATGTCAAGATCTTGTGTTTGGTTAACTTTTATTGAACCTTCGATTCACAATACCTATATATTTATCTCTAGCTAAAAAACATTTTCAACATAAACTGTATGGTTTTTAATGGTTAAAATTTTACTCAGTAAATATGAACAGTGACAATTCAAAGCATTTAACTTGATTGCACCAGGTTGAGAGGATCAAAACAGTAGGAAGTATCAATCAGTACTGATAATCCATACAGTCAACAAAAGCTTATTACGTTACTTTGTGAAGGTATGCTACGATGTGTATATGAAAAAGTAAAAGTTATTGAAACCAGTCTGTTCAAATGCAGCTTTAGAACTAACATACTGCACCTACAGTTTAAGTTCAAATAGTTTTACAATTTTTCATGTGAACATATCTAGCAACAAACATATTGATTAATTAGAGTTGATAGGAGGTACTAGTATCTGAAGCTCTATTTTTCTTCCAAAACAAAGTTAGATGAGCTGTGGGCCCACTGGTGCTCTGGAAGGAATGATGAGCTGTGGTGCCCTAGGAGGGATGGTAAATATCTGGCCTTACTATCATCAATGTAATGTGAACTACAGAATTAGATTTCCATACAAAATAAACATAACTAAATAACTGAACTAAAAACGAACATCATTGAACTCCTTCTACCTGTCTTGGTGGAGATATTTAGGGTAAGTTATGATTTAGGATATATTCCTATTATTTATTTTCGGCTTCAATTACTGCATTATCTTAAGGATTTTAATATGCCTAATTTGTGCAGGTATGCAAAATGATCTGAATACTCTAAATTTGTGGTTTGCCCAAAATATATTATCATTAAATGGATGTGAAACGTTATATATTAATTAATTTCCTTTTTTATTCATATTTAATTAACCTTTCAATAAATAAACTAAATACTAATAGCTACTTCATGTAAGCTTCATGTAGCTTTATGATAAAACTAAACACCAAGGCTTCATTGTTTATGACAAGTTTTTCTACAAACCTCATATTAAAAGACTAAAAACATCCTATTTATGTTTCTTTTAAAAATGTATAAAATTTGTAAGCTAGCTAGATATATTTTGCTTTGTTCAATCAAAAATTAATTATAGTTTTTCCTGTTGGGGAAAATAAATACTATAATAATATTAAAACTTATTTAATATAAATAAGGCATATAATCGGATTATCTGTAGCAAGATAGATTTCGTCTTTTTCTGTCATTATTCATCCTTTGAGATACAATTTTATTTTTCTTAAGGTCTTACATTACTTTGTAAAGTTGGTTTAAATTCTGAGGTAACGATTGATTTTGGATCACTCGGATTACTCAGCAAAAATCAGTAGGCTGAAACAACTTCCAAAGAAACATAGTGTATTTTGCTTTTTAGATCCAAATTTTTTAATTCCTTTCCAGCAGAAATAAACACACAATTCTTCTTTTTTTAAAATTAATAAGGAGTTAAATTTGGTTTTTTCACTCTCGCCAAAAGCATTTGATGAAATGCTTAGTTATATCTTAAAATATTATTTGTTCCTAGGCTAATCAATTGTTATTGGGTATGTTATAATTTTTCCTCTTTATTTTTAGCCCACGTCAAGCCACAGTTGTGCTAATTTATTTTTGAATATTTATTCTTTTTTTTGTCAGCTGATACACCCATTTGAGCTCAAGGTCCTTTACCAAGTATGTAGTTTCCCGATGAGCAGTGCTATAATTTTTCTGTGTTTTAAGTTTCATTTTAGTTGATACATATTTTATAAAGTTTTGATTTTGTACCAATTACTAAAGGAAATAAACACATTTCAGAATGAAAATCCTAATGAAATTATAGATCACCCACTATAATGTTCCTATTTAAAATTGGATAAGTCACCCTCTCCTCAGATTATACAACTCTCCTCTTCTATAGATCATTTGTACTATTTCTTAAAATAAATTTGAGTTTTTTGAAAAAAAAATTAATATATATATATGTGTGTGTGTGTGTGTGTGTGTGTGTGTGTGTGTGTGTGTGTGTGTGTGTGTGTGTGTGTTTGGAGATATCAAAGCTTATTGCTTATACATGTTAACATGAGTTAAAGAAATAACATTTTAAGCAAAATATACTAGCAGAAAACCTAAATATTTTCAAACTGAATAAAACCTTCTTCTCCATTCTTTTTTTAAGATTCTGAAAAAAAATTGCAATAATACAAAGTATTCAACTGTTCATCCAATCCCTTACGTTTGTATAATCTGTGTATAACAAGTATCTTAAAAAAACATAACACTCATTTATTCTTATATTTAACTTTTTTTTAAATTTGTAAAAACCCTTAAATATTTTTTTACCTTTAAACACTTTCACTTCAATTTGTAAATGGTAGTGAAATACACATCTAAAGTTTGAAATGCTAAGATGATCGAGAAAAATATAATTTTTAAAGGCCGCTCTTTAAAGTGGTTGTGTTAAAAGTAATAAATAAACATTTCCCCTTTAAAAACAAAATTTACAGATATGCACGATTTTTGAAAAACTAAGTTAAATTTGATAAAACATGTGCGTTTCATTTTCAGTAGCCCATGCTATATGTGTTTTGTTCTATTTACATAAATAAAATCTAAAGTAATAAAACCTTACCTCAAACCATAGGGGGTTCCATTTACATATATCATACATCGTTTCATCTGAATAATCAAAAGAATTCTGAGAACTATTCGTCTGTTGCTGTAATTTTCTTACAACATTTGGTGGTGGTGGTGCATCTTTTTTAACTGGTCTCCTCATAGAATTCTCCAAAAATGGAATAAAACGTGTTCTCACAAGATTTTTATCATTTTCAAATTGTACTCTTTTTTTTCCATTATCACAACATTGTTTTTGAATTATCACATTGTTACTATAATTGATCAATATTGGCCTTACACTATTATTATTAAATGATTTTGGTTTCAATTTATCCGTAGTATTACCAGGAAACTTTTCATTTAAATCATTTTTAGTTTTTTGTACTTGAAACTTTTCATTCTGCTCTGCAGAACTTTTCCTTCTAGGTGGTTTCTTAAAGGATGGTTCAAGAGTAGAGTTACTCTGTGTTACGATATCTAAACTTGGCTCAAAAATAGTTACTTTAGGATCTTGTTCGACTTTTTTGTAATCATCTCTTTGTTCTGTGGATGTCCTACGTGGTATTTTATAGTCTGTTAATATATTAGGAGACTTATGATTAACATACTTTTGCTCATTTACAAAAGCATCAACTAGGAGAGCACTTCGATTTTTTATAGTCAATTTTACATTTTTTGATATAGACGGTTTTGGAGTTTTAGTTTCATGTGAAACTGATGGCTTCTTTTTTTCTGTCAATTCTTTAAGCTTCATTTTTCTCATTTCTACAACATTTTTCTTGCTGAGTGAATCTGAAGGAAGATCTAACTTATTACTACCTTTAATTGGATTTAAAGTTTTTTTATTAGAATTTGTATTCTTAATTGATTTATGACTCGGTTTTGTTGAAAGTGTTTTTTGATTGACTTTTGAAGTTCGAGAAGGTTTTTGAGGTAATGCATCAATAGACATAGTTTTCTTATATGGAACAGATAGTTTCTTAATATCCTCTTGAATTTGATTTACTTCACTGACACTGTTAGAAACTGATGGTCCTTTTTTTCTCTCCGAATCAGCAAGATGTTCTAACAATTTTGCAGCATATTTTATAGGGTCATCTTCATCATTATCCACAAATGTGTTTGAAGTAGTTTGAAGTAGTTCCATTTCATTTTTAGTTTTACTTTTATTTTCTACTTCAATATCCTTTTTATGTTTTACATGAGAAAATCTTTTTTTTAAATACATTTTACTTTTTACTTTCTGCTTAACATCATCTGAATAAGAATTATCATCACAAGTTCTACTTTTTGTATTGAAAGCTTCTTCAGGTTTTATTACTTCCCTATTACCAACAGTCCCCTGTATAGAGTCTTTATCATCCTCTTTACTTTCTGTCACTTCCATTGTAGTCACCTTTACAGAATCTTCTTTTTCACTGGTATCTGATATATCCGTTGTAGTAGTCTTTACAAAATCTTCCTCTTCTTTAGTTTCTGCTACTTCTATAGTAGTCACTTGTAAATTATTTTTTTTATTAGACATTTTTCTTTTTCTGTGACTAGATAATAAATCTTCATGTTTTTCATAAGATTTAGATTTCTCGCTGTCTTCGTCTTTATTCAAATCAAAAGCTCTGTCTTTGTTCATTTCATCGTAACTTTTAACAGTTTCAGCAACGTCATTAGTTTTCGTACATGTATAATCTTCCTCTTTATTCGAACCCACACCACTATCTTTATCCAACTCACTGTCAACTTTTTCAGGGGAAGAATCCATATCTTCTTCTTCAAGAGATCTTTCTTTGCATATTCTACTTCCTTGTCTCTCATCTTCTTTATCAATAAACTGTTGAGATAACTTTTGAAACCATTCATCTTCTTCACTCTCGTCATTATCGTCCAAATCACCAACATCCATAACCATGTTATATTCATCGTCATCAGACATTCTGTCATCAATCATTTCTTTATCTTTATCTTTTTCTTCGGACAGAATATCAGGATCGTCAAACATTTGTGAATGAGGCATCTCATCATCACTGTCAATCAAAATGATATGTTCTCCCAGAGTGTAAGTGGTGTTCTGAGGAGTGGACTCTTCTTCTTTTATAACTACTTCACAATCGTTAACTAATTTGCCACAATCGTTATTTTCTAATTCAATACTTTTACCAAAACTTTCTTTAGCTGTTTGTAATAGATTTATATCTAAATCTTTATTGCTGTTAGTATTTTCTGGCATTGTTTTAATTAGATTACTTTCTGTTTTTTTTGAAACCATGTTTTCATTTATAGTATTTTCCACCACTGTGTTAGATTTCTTTTTTAAATTTTCTTCTTTACTTCTATTTGAATACTTTTTACTATTTTGCTCTGTGTTACTTTCTGAATCTTTCTTACACTCACCATTTCTAAGGCTATCTGGTACTGCATTATCTGACTCAAATGTTGAGACATTCTTAACACTTCCAAGCAGTTCTGCGTTACCATTATATTTTTCTGGAAGTAATTTATGTTCCTCATTTACATAAGTATTCAATATATCACAAGTATTGTTCATATTATTTTGCATCGGAAACTTCAGTTTTTCAATACTTGTTGAAACTGAGGTACACACTTTGTTTGTATTATCTGTTGAAATTTTTATACAATCTTTACTTAGATTACATTTTGAACTACTTGGAGTAGAATTGTAATCCCCCAAACACATTTCCCCATTCATTCTAGATTCAAAAGTATCCGTTCGTTTGTTGATTTTATCATCACTTACCACTACTTTTTTGTTGATCACAAGATGATTATCATTTGATTTATTTGAATCCTGTATAGATTGAAATTCCTTATCGCTTACGTTAACATCCTTTAAAACTCTAATATCATCAAAACCATCGTCACTATCTGATATCATAATTACATCTATTTCATCTGTTATTTTAGTAGGAACATCACAATTCTTAATATCTACATGTTCACTCGTCAAATTTTTATTATTTACACTTGGTACATCAGTTTCCTCCCCCATTTTTTGGAGAGATAGATCATTACTTAATTTCAATATTTTTGATGGACATTCAGATAAATTAGTAGTTGCTTGTCGTTTAGATCCAGTGATTGTTGAATTAATTGTTTCAAGTGGTGTTCCTTCTTGTGGATTGACATTGATTATTTCTTCTTTAGGAACTGTTGCAGATGAAAAACTAGAAGCACCTCTTCTTTCTTGTTTTTCATTTATCTGGCAACAAAAACAAATTGCTTGTATATTTTAACAGCAAAAAAAAAGTATATAGACTAATACAAAATGAATAACAAGAAATTATAAAATGTTAATATGTTAAAATTTATATTTTATAACATTATTCCTAATTAAAAGGATAACTATTCATCATCCGAATACAATATTGTAATAACAATTTTATGATGGCTCATAAATTTCGACATTTTTGTTTTCACCCACTAGGAACTGTTTAGATCATTTACTGCTATCATGTCTATATGTCACAGAACAAGTTGTCTGATTCAAACAAAATATTCAAGTTTGATATGGGGAAAGGTATCCTAGAGAATGATTAAATTTTTGACCAAATTTATAAGGGCTGGAGGTAAAACTAAAGTTAGTACGAAATATTATTGCAATGTATTGTCTGAAGTTCGGGCGGTCCAAATGACTCAAAGTATTGTTAGGAATTAGGATAGTTTTAGTTAGAAATATATAGTCTAAGATCTTTTAAAGAAGCCAGAATGACAACAATTATTGTGACAGGCCATGTATTGCTGTGGCTCTGTCTGGTGGTGTAATTGTAAAGATAAATAACAATTATGTAACTATGGACACATCAACTATTTTGTTGCAGGAACTTGTAGTCCTACATAAGATCAAAATAGTTAAATCAGTTGAAGTCTCTTTGACCAGCTTTTGCGTTAGTAGTCTAGTTGTGCATTACAAACATCGATTTTAAAATTTTGTTTAAACTTTAAAATAACAAAATTTTAAACAAAATTTTGTTTAAATTTTGTTTAAAATAATATAGGCCTATAGGCTACATACAAACCAAAGTTAACAGAGGGAGGCTCTTCTAGATCATGTCAAAATTTGTTTTGTAAAAAATAGACTAATATGGAAAAATAAGTTGAAACAACGGTGTATAAACATTACATTAGCAGTCTCCACATTATAAAACACTGAAACCCCTACCACAAGTTTGGTACAATAACACACACACCAATAAAATATTTATTTACCTTTGTTATTATATTATATATTATTTATACATCATACATTATTACATTTATTAATAATACATTATTATTTATGTATAATAAACATTATTTATTGTTTGTATGTATATATATATATAAATGTTTGTTATATAATATTATTTCAGATCCCTCCGATAATGGTAACTTGGTTACTTAAATGTACATCCAAGGAACTATAATAACATAAGGCAAATAAATATATTTTTTTTTTTGTCTGTCTGTCTATCTGTCTGTCTGTCTGTCTCTGTCTCTGTATCTGTATCTGTCTCTGTCTGTGCCTGTGCGTGTGTGCGTGTGCGTGTGTGTGTGTGTGTATGTTATTGTACCAAACTTATATTGTTTTATATTGTTCACATTCACCAGAGTGCTCATTGAGTCTCCACATCTAAAATTTAAAACAACATTAGTTGTCATTTAAAAAATTTAAAAAATAAAAAATCTTTGTCAACTTTGAGGATAGAAAGAGATACGTCCTATTTATAAGAGAGTAAAAACAAATGTAATATTCGTTATTATTGAGTTTTCCTATATATTTCTTAATGAATTAGGCTGGTGTTGAAGAGTACAATCTTATTAACTTTTTACAAAATTAAAACACAATTTAAATAAGCTACTTTCTTGTTTAGCCTTTACACAGTATAAAGAATGTCGACTGTTTACTTTCTCATTCTAAGCCTATATATTAGGGATAAAGTAGTTAGGCGGTGAGACTTTCTTGGATATATCCGTTTTGAGTTCCGCATTTCTGTCCGTTAGTAAAGATATCACAGACATTTAGTCTTTTTTTCACTCTTAATTATGTACACAATTTAAAATTTCACTGTAATTCAACATTTTGGTAAGGCCTATCTGACAAAAGACCACATCTCTTAAAATTAGATCGTCTCAAAATCTATTCAAACTGAGCTTAAAAGTGTTTATCCTATCAAAGGGTAAAAAAATAAATAAATAAAACATCGGAACTATGCCTGGTTTAACAACTATCGGAAATACAACTATTTTAGCGACATGCATTGAGGTAAGTTTTTTTTAAAAAACTTGATAGAAAACAAAATCATTACTATGATCGACTATTTTCAACTCTAAAATTTACAATAGTTTTTTCCTTCTTGTTCATATAAAAATAAATATATTTTGGTAATATTGACAATTTAATTTGTGCTTTCTATTAATGATAGAATGTTAATGAAAAATTCCCACTTACTACATTATACCAGTTTATCTATTATATTTCTATAAAAAACTGGTGAAATTACAGACGACTGCTGCATGGCGTCCTGGCACTATTAACATGGAAAACAGCTGATTGATTGGGGTCAATAAGATCCTTTCTTAATGCATTCCAAATTAATACCTGTCATACAAGGAGATATACCGTATAATAAAAAATCAAATACATTGCACTAACTTTCCCACACGTCCATCCATAAAATAAAATAAACAAAAATAATATTCATCATTTCTCCAAAAATGTATCCAATATACTTTATACGCAACATAGGCCTATTTCTTATCAACTTTTTGTGAATTTCTTAAAGAAATATTTTGAAAAATATTGTAATTTAAATAAAATAGACACTAAGGTTGCCATAAAGTCCTAAGTGTAAAATCGTATTTGATTGAAATGAAGTTTTAATGAAGGTGATTAATGTTCATTTTTCAATTATTCTTAAAGTGTAATTTTTTTTTTTTACTTCCGATTTCGCACATTGGTTTGCATTTTTAATCTTCATGTTTCAATCAAATCTTCACTTCGCCATCTGACACCGGCAACAGTGAAACTGCTCGGTGATATATTTGGCCTTGTATCTTGAAAGTTGGCATGAAATTGTCCCGAACTACATCTGTTACCCCAAATGAAGTCATTTGGAAGCAGTTGTTATATTTTTTAATTTTTGTAAGTAAAGGTATGGAATTCGTTCCTGTTCCTGAAACCAATGAGTACAATGACTCTGTTGGCGGAACTAATGGCACTAATATCACTTTGCCATTTGCTCAACACAACCCAGCGGCTTCATTTTGTATTTTAATGCATTACAATATGGGCAAACTGTGTTCATAGATCCAATAGCAACGCATTCGTAGGCACTAATCAATTGAAACATCGTACTGAAAGCTGCTCGTTTCAAACTTGTAAGATTATTAGCTGAATGACACGAATTTGTGAAGGATTACTTGTTTATATTAAATGATTAGGTTTGAAAGTTAATTTGTAATTTAGTTATTTATAAACTTTGAGAGAAAGTTGAAAAATATTGTGCGTTTTGACGTAAAATTTATATGCATTTTGTTCTACATTTTTAGGTTATCATTTTTCATGTATGTGTTACAGTTTTTACGTTGCACAATTGCGTATGTTCCGAGATCAAAACAAAACCTTCTAAGTAGCCATAAATAAATCGAGTGGTACCAACTTATAGAATGGAAATTCCCCTACAACATAGTGTAAAGAAAAATAATTTTAAAAACAGAGAAATGAATTTCGTCTTTTCATAAAATGCATCGAATGCCAAATGAATTTCGTCTCGTCAAGTTTGTTCTATGTTCAAGTAGGAATATCTCTGGATCTATGAGACGCAGAATAATTTGTAATCTACGGTTAGAAAGAGAAACATGTGATCTATGGAACTGTGTTTTAGTTGACTTAAATGACAGAAAAATAGGGTTGTAATGCTATCGGGAAAATGGCTTCGCGTTTTACGAAAAGGCTCCAGAATTTAGACTCACTAGTACCAATTTGAAGATAGATCAAAGACAAAACTTATAGATTTAACTAAGAAAATATATACTTTACAAAGAATAACACATATATTCACTTTTATAATCATATAAAACACTATATATAAGACAATTTGCATATAGCCTAAACTTACCGTTTTGGCCTAGGTTATCGCAAATAAGAACGTTCAAAAACTAAACTATCACACAAAAACATAAGCTGTAGATATAAAAACACATATATTGTAACTTTTATACACAATTTATATACAATTTGTATACACAAACCTTCAAAATAACAAATATCTAACCCCAAAACAATATGTGCCACGCCTTTTACTACAGTATTTACGTCACACAATTGCATCTGTTGAGAGATCAAACCAATACCTTCTAAGTATGTATTGCCAACATCAAGTGGTACCAACTTATAGAATGGAATTTCCCCTACAACTTAGTGTAAAGAAATATAAGAAATATAATACTAGAAACCAAAGAGAAATGCAAACCTAATGCCAACCAAATTTCGTCTCGTCAAGTTTGTTCTACGTTCAAGTAGGAATATCTCTGGATCTATGAGACGCAGAAAAATTTGTAATCTATGGTTGGAAAGAGAAACATGTGATCTATAGAACAGTGTTTTAGTTGACTTCAATGACAGATAAATAGAGTTGGAATAATATCGGGAAAAATGGCGTCGCGCTAACGATTAGGCGCAGAGTTCAAATCTACGATTTTACGCATCAAAAATATGCGAACTTCACCAATTTTTGGAATATTATTTATAACGTTTTGTGGTATTTTTTTTGCATGATTATGCATCTACGGAACATTAGCTTTCCAACGGTATTTCATTTATTGCGATCGGACAATTTTAAATGGGCGTAACGTTGAATGGCAAAATACGTGTTTTTTAGTTGGTGAAGTGAGCCGTGACTAATGAAGCGACCACTTTTAGGCAAAAAGTGGTCGATCACCAGTTGGAGGGTTAATTTGTCAAATTTAAAATATGTTTTATCACCGATGTGGGATTAACAATGTTCAGAGACACAGGTGTTTGTTGTGTATCTGTACAAACATGAATACTCTTTTGAGTAATTCACTCCTCTTTTAAATTGAAATCATATTTTATTCCCATAGGTACTAAATTTTTCATTTTAACTGACACTCCGACTCTAATGCGGTTTTAACCTAATATCCTTGACTGTATATGCTTCGTGTGTCCGTGTCACCTCATGACCCAGACCTTGTAAATGTCCCAACGTATGTTCGATAAAATTTATTCTATTAGCTCTTAAGGATTTATATCTGTTGGCAAAATTTATAACAGCTTTATTCGTTAATAAGAAATGATTGCCATTTAAAAAATCACACATTAAATTTTTAATTAAGTAAACTCGTCCATTCAGCCCACTCTGTAAATGAAACGTCAGCATAGATCTTTTTGAAACATGTATTGGCGTTAACAGAAATCAGGCTTATATTGCCTCCACCAATATTTTCTGCTAAATACTCATACCTGTCATTCAAACAAGAAACATTGCAGCCCGTATCTAACAAAATGGAAACATCAATTTTGAATTTTATCAGCTATTGACAAATTAATTTTTGCATTGTCATTACACAAACTTGTTTTTTAACCAATAAGTTTAGATGTAATCGGCTCAGTATTTTTTTGCGACATCAAAATTGACCTCGGAATGTAACTCTGTTTATTAAAATTCATTCCGACTTTGCCATCGCTTTCACAATTGTTAAGTAGTTAAGTAGTTTTTGACTAAACATGGGATCTCTTTGTTGGAACTCTACTCACCAGACCTGGCCCCATATGACTTTTTTATGTTCCCGAAAGTGAAGGAAGCATTGAAAGGAACTAAGTTTGAGACAGTTGAAGCTGTAAAAAAAAGTGACGGAGACCATGAAAATGATTTCAGAAAATAACCTGAAATAATGTTTTGTACAATGGAAAATTCGAATGGTATGGTGTAGGGATTATGGAGGGGAGTATATTGAAGGGGAAAATGTGAAAGTTGTTAAGGAAAAATTTTGTTGATGTTACAGCAAAAATCCCATTTTTTTCTAGCCACACCTCATATATAAAATCTGATAAACCTGTGCTGTAGCTCCATATCGTCTTAGTAGTATAGAATGAATAGAGTTAGATAGGCAAGTGGAGCAATTGAAAAAAGCGGGGGTTTATAGAGGATTCACAGAGTGATTTTGCAGCCCGGTATTTTTGGTGAAGAAGCCAGGTAAGGAGTATCAGATGGTGGTCGATTATCGAAAGCTTAACAATAATATGGAACCTGATTCCGGCAGCAAAGATGAAATTGAAAACGTCGAAATGGCTTTTTTTCTATAAAAATATAGATGTCCAGGGACACAATATTTCTGAAGAGAGAATACAACCCCTAGAAAAGAACTTGAAAGCTATTATGGAATTTACCACTACTACGAGAACAAAGGATGTACAGAGCTTCCTGGAGATGGCATCCTATTATCAAAAGTTTATCCACAGGTTTAGTGATATTACTAAACCTTTAATGGATCTGACAAAAAAGGAAAATTCAGAGAAAAGGAAATTTAAGTGGTTAGAGCAACAGGAAGTGGCTTTTCGAAATTTGAAGGAGGTAAAAATTACATCACCAGTCTTGGATAATTTCAATGAGGACGGGGACATATGGTATCTTGTGACACTAGGAGACACGAGATAGAAGGTGGGATGTCTCAATATCAAGAAGATCAGAGGCTTATGTCAGTAGGAGGTTGCGGGATACTGAAGGTAGATGGAGTGTATCAGAAATAGAGTTGTTAAGTGTAGTATATACTGTGAACTTTTTCTGTCTTTTTTATATGAACGGTGGTTTACAATTTTCAATGATTATGGCAGCCTACACTATTATAAGAATGTTAAAACGTTAAATTCGCTAAGTTACGAATATTAAGTTCGCGACTTAATTAGGTTGGCTTTGAAATTGATTGAGTATGATTTTGATATTAAGCATTAGCCAGGTTCAACAATGAGTTTGCTGGACAGTTTAAGTCGTTACCTTAATAATTTACAGGTATCCAAGTTCAAGGAGAATTTAGTATACAAAATATTCACACAATAAATATCGAAGAATCACAATTAGCTGACAACTATTTATTTGATATCAGAAAAGCCTTGCTTGATCCTGAACACGCTGACAAAGCAAGTAGAAGGGCCTAAAGGGATATGTCCTACCAAACAATGTGTTATATTACAAAAGATTCATGAACGGAGAAACAGATTATTTATTACTGTTGCTCTAAATCATTAACTTATGAGATTCTATATGCTTTCCATGATTCGTTTATGGACAGTGGTCATGCCGGCATTGCAAAATCCGTGCCGAAAATAAGAAATAGATATTACTCGCCTAGTATGACGACGGATGTGGTTCAATATGTGAAGAAATGCCATAAATGTCAAATTATGAAGACTGAGGTTTTTATAAAACCTGCGGGATTTTTATAAAAATAAATAAGAAACTGTTTACTAAATTAACATTAAATTATTTAGGACCTTTACCAAAGGCTATTAAAAACATACATTTTAATAGCAACAGACAACACTACCAGATTTGCTGTTGCAAAAGCGACAGATAATGTGGATGTGAACACTACAGCCAAATTTATCCTGGAGGATATTATACCATCTTATGGAATGGCCGCGGAGATACAGACCAATAGAGGCACACATTTTGTAGCTGATATACTAAAACAGTTATACAATGCTTTGGGTATAGTGCAAAGAACTTCGGCAGCATATAGACCACAAAGTCAGGGTCTTACAGAGTGATATAATTCCACATTAATCATTATGTAACAATACTATGTCAATGAGGTCCAGAAGGACTGGCATATATTTGTAAAATTGGTGATGTTTGCATATAATCCTGGTAGACATGCAGCAACAGGATTTTCACCATTTTATTTACTGCATGGTTTTGAGCCTAATCAGCCTATAGATTTGCCCCTAATTAAAATGGTGTCGGATTAAGATATGTTAGCGATGATAGAAAAAATTCATAAAGTGAGACAGGATTTGCAAGGTTGTTATCAACACATAGAAAACCCTGTGTAAGAGATATAATGCCGACATAACAAGAGAGAATTGATTTTGATTAAGGTGGTAAAAAAGAGAACTAATTGGTTCAGCAGTATACTGGGCCCTATAAAGAGTTACAGAGATTCTCACCTTTAAATTTTGAAATTGAGGTTTGACGATATGGAAAATTGGTGTAGGTTTGGCGAGTAAGCACGGAAATTTCCTTGCTATGACACAGACATTATCATGGCAATTACGCTAAAATATACCATAAAAGAGTGGGGGAGGAAATTTTTACTTTAGAACAAAGGACATTATATTTGATTAAAACTACAGAAAAACATATACAAAAAATTGAAATTATGATTATTTACAGTTTAAAAAATTTGTAGTATATGATATTGTTCAAAACAAGGATATAAACAAAGGAACACCTCACACTTTGAGCACTCATAACATGTTTCCTTCCGCTTTGGTAATGATCACTTAGTATGTTTATACACAAAGCATTGTCGAGAAAGCTTCTTCTTCCGTGACTCATTGGAGGGGAGAGGTCTCATAAAGTGGCGACCTTGAAGACGTAGCGGATCACTTTCAATAGGTCGGGACACATTACCGCTGTTCCTTGATGTGGCATGCCGTTCTAATAATTGCCTTATTACACTCAGTCTAAAGTCAATAATATGCAAATTTACTTTAGGATTAGTTTTCAAAACATGTTGTTTATACATAAAAAATGCATTTAGCACACTGAGATCTAAGAAGTGAAAAAACTGTTTTATGTACCATCTGATAGTTTTCCTGGTGCAATCATTGAAGGATGTTATCATATCCGTGCAATCAACCGCTCCCATGTTTGCAATATAATTTGTAATACAGCTTGGTTTTATTTTATTTTTATGAGTCATTTCAGGAGTATCTACTGTAGAGATCATTGTTACTGGCCTGCGGTCACACCATCGCACAACAACCATTTTTTTACTGTGAGAAATAATATATTCATCCTTTTTCATTTTTTTGGGAAGACATGGACTTTTTTTTTCTATTAGAATTTAGAGTGCTACAAGCACCTGTATCCTCATCAAATAGCCAATCATAAGTTCAGGGCTCGAGTACCAGTTATCTAAAAAAATAATATGGTTTTTACCCAAGTAAGGCTGCATTAGTATTTTTACAACTTTTGAAGATAACCCTGAATCATTTTCATACAAATCAATGTTGGTCCCCTTCCCAAGGTATACAATAAAATCTAAAATTATGCCTGTAAGGCAGTCACACAGAACAAAAAGTCTTATAGCAAATCTGTTTCTTTTTTTAGGCAAGTACTGTCGGAAAGACAGTCTTTCTTTCCATAACATAAGACTTTCGTCAATCATGAGATTTTGGTACGGAATGAGAACTGAAGAACATTTTTTTTTTCTTAGAGTTTCTATGACAGTTCTTATTTTATAAAGTTTATCACCACCATTACAATTCATTTATTATCTTCGTAATGGAGCATTCGTCTTAAAATAAGGTACCTATCTTGGCTAAAAATCTTAGGGAAAATGGGTGTTTGAAGAGATGATCAGTATTCCAATATTGTTTTATATTATTTTTTTGCAAAGGACCATAAGTAGTGTTGTGGCAAAGAAAGTATACATTCTGTATTCATCTGTATTCATTGGAACCCATTTGTTCAATTTAGAAAATTCATTCAATACATCCTTAGAATATTGCAAAAAATATTTATTTGTTTCATTTGCTGTATGGGACACTAGATCAAAATCAAACTTCTTGTAAAGATTACATACATCTTGTAATCAATTTCTTTCCAATCATCACCAGTAATTTTGTCAGATACTACAATACCAGAATTTGTGCTGTCAAATGTGAATTTTTGAGGATGAAAGTTATTATGTTCCCAATGACAAATAGGACAAGTATTATTAGTTGCATTTTGATCACTAGCATTAAATGTTTCGTTATCAGTAACATTAGATATACTTAAGGAGTGATTAGATTCATTATTGGAACTACAATCTAATATGTTTTCAAAAAACACTGATATCTCATTATCGTCACTAATGTCAATGTCCCGCACACGCTACTTGTCTCTGATTGGCCGACAGCTCACATTGAGCATCTAAAGGTCCGCGGCATCAACAATGACAATCCGCGACCACAACTCCGAACCAACCTCAAACACATCGCACGTCGAGATTGGTTCACTTCTCGGGAAACTTAACAATGGACAGCTCATTGTCTAGGAGCAAACCAATCCTAGGCAAGCTAAGCTACAAGCTAGCTCAAGCCAAAATTGCATAAGTACTCATTTCTCAGGGACAAAATCATCACTTGTCAACCTGGACACCTGCCAGCACCATCTTGAAGTTATCATTTCAAACCATCTTGACTCACAATCACGCCTCCCTTGCTGCCAATCTTGAGCCACCAACCTGTTGTTCAACCCATACACGTTTTCGATCATTTCATACACCACCTGACTCCTGCTCTAACTCCACACCACAACGCCTTCTTCAAGACTCACCCCGTGGCCTCCAGTAAGGGAAATTAAACGGAGAAATCCGAGCAACTGCAGCACTTGCTTCACCCTAGTTGCTTCCTGAAAAGGAAATTGTAGGTGCTTTGGTGCCGGCGATAGTGGGTGAACAATTCACCGCAGAGGCCAGCTCTCGTCCTACCTCTCCTCACCTCACCTAAGACCAACTGGCTCCTCACCTAGGCTCTGCTATTCCTAACCTTTGTTCTTTTTTTCTCCAACCCATGCCTAAAACCAACCGAGAGCGACGAATCAACCGCCGGAAGGCCAGGAGGCAATCCCGGTCCAAACGCATCTCAGCCGAGATCGCATACGCCACCTTGAGACCGATCTTCATACCTATCCGTCCAGTCCATCTCCTCAACCCCGCTCCTGGCGATCCCAGAACTTCCATGTACGTGGTGCTCTAAACATTTCCGGTAAGGCCCTTTTACTGGTTATTGGGTTCCATGATTTCTATCAACATTCCTCGTACCAAGCCCTCGAATCCTTCCCGAGTCCGTAATCCGATCGCACCCTTCCTCTACCAGTCCCCTCCAGGCTCGACTACCTCTACTTCAGGGCCAACTCTACGTTCCCTGCACCGCTCTTCCTTCTCCACTAACCTGACCCTACGTCAAGTTATGTTAGAAATATAGATAGCCTAAGTTCTTTTTAGGAAGCCAGAATGACAAAATTATAACAGACCTGAAAAACTGACAAAATTGCTTAACTTCCAAGTAAGGCGGACATCATTGATGCTACAAACATATATAAACCCTATGGTGGGAGAAAACGTGGTCACTGGGCCAAGATTAATCAAGGGAAAGTGCTGCAGGAATTCTTTAAGATAGCCAAACGGACTTGGTAAGTAAGAGCTTCCTGGGAGAATTGAGACTTCAGATGAGCTTCCACAAGAGTTACAAGCAGGGTGAGCAAACTTCGTGTATAAAGAAATGAGTAATTATATCAGAGTCATATAATTAAACTGTAACGTGGAATCAGATCTGTGAGTGACAACAATTAGAGTCATTCTGATATTAATAAGAATATTGTAGCATTGTAATAAGATAGGAGATTGTTTTTCATGTTAATAAAGGTTAATTGAATACTGAACCATTCCTAAACGAATCCTAACCGTATTAAAGTTTGGTACGGAATAGAGTGGATAAAAATAAATTTGTTTAAAAAATTTTAAACCTGAAATTGATGTCTGATTTATATGAAACTCACAATACGTATATATTTTTAAGATCTGAGTTCCAATCTTGACGTCACTTATCTCAGCAAAATACCATCAAATAAACTACCAGCACAGTAATTCATATTATTTTTAAATGGTGGGAGTTTAAAATAGTTTTTCTTCTGTTGTTTTGTAGTAATTTAACTAAAAATACCTTAAATTATGTCTAGAAGTTCAAATCGTGATAGTGCATTTAATGATTTCCATTATAACATAGCAATAAAATAATAAAGAAGTTGTAGCTTAAAATGAAATGTTGAAACCTAAATATCCTAAAGTTTAAACATGAATGGTGAATATAAACAATTTATTAAACAAATATTTATTAATAAGTGCTAAAGAATGGTAAAATATATAAAAACAATGGTCACTTCATATTAATTGGATGAGTTTTCAATTTGGAATGTCTACACAATTGTGTTTTTCACCAATAAATAAATTTACTTAACTCACATCAGCACCATTCTTTGGAGTTTTTTTTTTAAAGATGGCATTATTATGATAATCTGTATTTCTAAAGACATGTAATTAATTTGAGTACCTACATCCTTCTGCCACTCTTAACATTACCTTAACTTCTGCTTACACATTTTGGATAAACTCCATTTACAAAAGCTGATTGTGTACCGCTTCGTCCCGTAAAGGAGTCCTCTTATATAACCCATAACCTACCCTCTTATCTACATATAGGCTCCGCCCTCTTTTGATTGATTATATATTAATTGACTCGCTTTAATATTTAGATACAATTTATGAGAGAAATTACTTTATATTTTGCGTAGGGAGAGTATCATTAAAAAAATGTCAACTATACAGTTAAATTTTCATGGTTACACTATACAGTATAGATTCATTAAATTGGCCTAAATTTAAATGATAATTTAAATTTAGGTCAATTTAATAATAATTCTTAAATTACTAATAGGAAACTTTAAATACCTGAACTAGGATTTTACACAACTTGAAAAAATAGGCATTGTCATCAGTATTTATGTTTACATCATCAACCCCAAGGCCAATAATATCGTCTTCCATTAAAGGGACATCACGGTTTGTCAAAGACTTTTCAACATTAATAAACGTCCCATTTGAACTCTGAAACAAAAAAAGAATACAGAATTATTGATTGATGAAAATGAGCAAAATCTGCAATTTATAATGTGAGTGTAGATATCTATGATATATGGTGGGGGGTTCAGTACAAGAGTAGGCAAAGGCTTCTGTGTTTATTATAGAAAAAAGTGCAGATCATTTTCTTATTTTTAAGGTAAAAAATAACCATGTTCATCATCACCTTAACAAAACCAAGCATAAAATGCTGCTCCATAAAACTTACAAATCAAACCAAAAACTAAATAATATAATTTTAACAACACTAAAACTACATAACAATGACAAATTTTGGTTAAATTCAATTAACAACAACATATCCTACTATTGAGCTGTAAAGGGTCTCTGCAATAATTAAACCGTTTTAAATCTTATCAAAAACATTGATCAAGAATCTCAGTATCATCCTCCAACATTGCCTAATTCAAATTGAGTAGGGCAAGAGTAACACACCTCTAGATAAAACACAGTCAATTAGGATGGACTTTACTGTCAGAATGGACATTGCAGAGGATTACTATGATCCATCAGATATCTATGAGTAATCATGGAATGACCGATGCAAAGACGAGTAATATTATTTAATCTCCATAACTGACATGAATTTATGTTCTCCTTTGTCATTCTACCTCTTCTCGTTTAATGTCAAAACTTCTCGATCATTATTGCCTAAAAGATAAAATAAAGACCTCTAGCCCTCGAAACTCAATTAGCGTCAATATCAGAAGAGAACAAAAGTTGGTCAAGAAAAACCAGAAAGGAAAGATAACGAGGAATCTAACTCAAGACTACATAAAAAGGTGTAGAGCCAGCTAGGTTCACTCAGGATTATCTCATCTGTACTCACTAAAGTGAGCCCTTGAAGGCACCTTGGAAATTTATTTCTCTTCATTTATTATTTACTACAAGTAGTAAGAAATGTACATTCTGTATCCAGACTCTCTGGAAGTAATGCTATAAATGGACCTTGGATTATTGCTATAAATGGACCTTGGAGTTAACTATGCCAAAATTTCGGTGTTGATTGAGGTCAACGAGGTGATAATAAAATGGGGAGCAAATTTTTATATGACCTCAAGTTCAAGATCAATTTTACTATGAATGTACGGAACAGGAAGCGGGACACATATAAATGCTTATGTTTCGACGTATCTAAATGTCTGAGAGGAGTTTATGAACATTGTCAGCCAAAATTGTTATCCTAAAATAAAAATCAATTTTACTATGAAAGTACAAGAAGTTCACATGAATATGTTTATGTTTTGAGCTACCTCAATGCCCGTAGGGTCCACGTATAAATGTTAATAAACTTTCTCATCCATTAACAGATTAACTATGTCATGTCTTATGTGTACATTAATTTATTTGGCAACGTCATTTAAATCAATATTACAATATATTTTTTTTTTGTTTATATTCTATCAAAAGTAAACAAACATCTATAATTTTATCATAAGTATTTTTTTTTTTTTTTTTTAATAAGTTTTTAGTGAACCCCTAAATGCTTATTCAATTTCTATGAACTGATTTTCTTGTTAATTTGAAATTAAATTAATCTTTCATTTTGAAACAATTCGAAATGGGTTGTAAATAATTTAAATCTTTAATATACATTTCAAGGAATCTTGAAATTAAAATTAATTACCGGCCCGACACTTAGCGGCAGTCGTGAACACACACACACACACACACACATATATATATATATATATATATACACACACACACATATAGATCCAGATTTTTTTTTGTATAATACAGTATTAAAGTACAACAAATTTAGTGTTGTAAAAATAATAAAATTTTAAAAAATCAGTATAATTTTTTGTAACAAACTATAAAACACTGGTATTGATGTTGACTGTTCTTTAATATACTGAAAAGTGGATGTCTAATGCTTTTTTACCATCAGACTGGAAAATGCTTCTTGTTTTAGAACTTGTGTTATGGCAGCAATAATTTTATCTTCATCTAAATAATCTTCATTATTAGTGCAATCAGCATCAGGTTCATCTAACGACTCTTCTACTTCAGCAAGCTAAACATTTCAATGAGTTTGATGATCTTGTTGAATAACTGATGTGTTGTTTTCAAAGCCTACATCGAGTGTAGTATAGTTTTGTTGTTACATAGTTGGCCTTGTTTTAACCTTGTTAGGGTAGTTTCTAAAACTTCATTCCTGTTGCTGCAATGGTGTAAATAACATCCTTAATGTTATGTTACATTGTTGCATCAAAAATACTAAAACCAGTTTGTTTTTTTTTTGTTTTTTTCAAAATAGATTCTATGTACTTATGATGCTACCCCTAAAGAGGCTGTTAAAGAATCTATCACTACATGATCCATTGGTTGGATAAGGGAAGTTACATCTTCGAAAGAAAAAATAGCTGTTATTTCACCATTTATCAATTCACTTTCAGAAGGATGACTAGGGACATTGTCCAAGCACTACAATAGCATGCTGTGGAAGTTTATAATATTTCAAATGTTTTCCTATAGCTAATCAAACTAATCATAAATCCAGGTTTTAAAAAAAATAGTGCAATCCATCCTAGCTGATTTCTGTTGACGATAGTACCCTATAGTGAAGATACAACTAAATGCCATGGGTCAAAGTTTTAAATACCCTAGGTTTTTTCGATTTGCCTATTACAAAGAGTTGTACTTTATGACTTCTGTTTGCATTACTGCAGGTTGTCACAGTCACTCTTTCCTTAGGTAACTTAGTTCCAATTACTGTTTCATTTTGAGATACAAGTCTTTTTCAGCAGCATTTTATAGTTTGTTCGGGTACTAAGTTGTCCATAACTATCTTCTCAAAATTGGTTACAAACTCCTTACCAAAAGCTTTGTCAGATGACAGGTAAAATCCAACACCTAACTCATTTGAAAGTTTTTACATTGGCTCACCTTTGTAGAGACATTTTAAGGATTCAGTTTTTGTTTCATCGAACACACTACTCATTTACATTTTTGTGTTGTCATTGAAAAAACATTTTAAACTCATACTACACAATATAGTAAAGCATTTTAAAATATTCTCAACAAAAAGATATTACTATAAAAAACTATACAACAACTGGAAAAGGGCCCAATAAAACAGCAAAGCATTTCATTACTTTGTTTAATTTGAGTGACAGATGATTACCAAAGAGTGACAGGGAAAGCAAAGATGATGAGTCATGTAAACAAAGAAGAGCTGAGAAAGTACAGCATAATCAGTATAGTCTAGTAAACAAGTAAGCTAATAAGACAGTCAGATAATGCAAGAAGCCGATTGAACAGAAGTCGGTTTACCGTGGTTTTACTGTAGTTTAAAAACATTAATTTCAAAATTCAAAATTATTATTATTATTTATTTACTGATTTACTGAAAGATAACTTCTTAAATATTTACCTGTATCTTGCTTGGATATTACAAGAAGTAAATTGACTTGTTGTGGTGAGTTGATATTAGGAATGTAAAAAATCCTACATTCTTTCTGATAAGAGTTCAACAAATATCAATGACCAACAAATAGTCGAATGTTCTACATTCAATTCAGCGTAAGTGAAAAATGGTAGATGGTTTCGATGAAATCATAGTTGTTGAGGATAAAGGTATTAGTGAATGGAAATAGAAGCAGTTGTAGATATAGTAGCAATTTGAGTAGTAGTAGTTATCGATTTAAGAACAATATGAATCTCAACAGTCGATCCATCCATCTTCAGAAAAAACATGTGGTCTAGCTTATGACAGAAGTTACAAAATATTTTATACAAATATGTTCCATATTTGTTTTAAATCAACATGTCTTGATTATGAATAATGTTTTCGAAGTTATCGATATGACTAAACAAAGAGATAACACTTCAAAATCGAGAAATAATGTTATGCTTCAAGTTGACTTTTTTAAGGGGACTGGGCAGGCCGTATGCTCCCCATGTTAAATTTAGCATGTTTAGGAACACAGTGGTCCTAAACTATATAAGGTAGAGACTTAATTTTTTTTTTAATTTAAAGGGTACATAAATGTTAACAAAATGTACAGAGAGTTTTTAAAAATAATATTTTTTAAATGTGATTTCATTTTTTTTGTTTATGTCAAAAAATTTCAAATTATTTTTTGTTAAATAATTTTATAATTTATTCAAGAATTAAAATATAATAAAACCTTCTGTTCATAATGTAAAGAATGATCTTAGGAACAAAATAAAAAAAAAATCATGTGAATATCTGTTATAGTTTTTGAGTTCTGTGTTCCTAAGTGAAAAAAAAACATCGTTTTTCAGGAATCGCACTTTATTATTATTTATTCATTTTAAAACACATATGTTGTTAAAAACGATTACCTTAGAACATGCCTGCACCATAGGATGGCTGATCTGGATTTTCTTGGGCCTCATAGTCATCCTCCAGTCTTCTTTTGGCTAACTGTTGCTTTTGGCGACACTTTTTTTTTATTTCTTCAAAGGCTTTCTCGGCTTCGGCAATTCTTCTTTCATCAATACTTCTCATAGTTCTTATGCAGTTTGGACCAGGTTTGATCCCTAACTTTGCCAGTAACCTACATTTCACTATGTTCCCATCATTAAAAGTGGCTATGGCTTCATATACCCCTAATTCAAGGGTATTTCTCATTACAAAGTGGGATTTAGGGATTCTGTTCCAAATTACACTATTTACAGATTCGCACGCGTTTTGAGTGCCACCATGAAGGCATTTTTTGAGAAGCTCAGGGTTAGACAGATCTTTGAAGATAGGCTTTATTTCTTGCATTACAATGCTGGGGAAATGATTATGGACTTTATGGTCATATGGTTCATTTGTTTCTTTAGCCTTATTGAACTTGCACCAGGTTTCGGGACCTTTTGGGCAGAGTTCATGCATCGGGTTTTCATTTGTGGAGGAGAGGTGAAAATATTCCGCCCAAACAGCTTCCTTCATCTCTTGTAGGCTATGCGTATTCCGTCGTATAGCTAGGCCATAGTATTTTTGTATCTCCATAATGCCAGCATTAGTAAGTCGCCCTCGGCCACCGATTGTTTTACCATCAGCAAGTTTGGTTCTTGCCAATTTGTTTTTTAGAGTCGTAAGGCGTGCTCCCATTCGTTTTTGCACATGCCCCACACACTCTAACTTTTCTATTACAAAGTTAGGGCCATATGGTTGTGCTGCTACAACTGTTGGATAGGAGGAGCTGTCTCCGTCCCCTAGAAAATGTTTGTATCTAACTCCTTAGGAAGCTTCGGACGTTTGGAACATATCTACGATGCCCTGAACTTCCATGCCCCCACTTGTACCTGAATAGTTGGCAACACATCCAGCCTCGTGTTCCTTTTGTAATCTGTTTTTGCATCTGCAAAACTTTGAGAACACCCTAGCATCTACAACTTTTCCAGTATTGGCAGCGATTGCAGTGGCAACACCATTCAGGCTAGAGTGCCCGCGACGTTGCCATGTCCCATCAAAAATTGTTGTTACGTCTGTATTATTTTCATTTTCCTTCACACATTCAGTTACAGCATTTATCATAGTTTCTAAGCAAACATCTTTGGCTGCAGAGCTTAGTAGAGACGTATACAGTTTGAAAGCAGGAGGCCCAGGCATATTCATTATTCCGCAAAATGTTTTAGCTGCGGTTAGGCCTTTACCAATGCTACGAAAAGCGTAGGCTAGCCGTACATTCATTTCTGCTTTCATAGCATTAGGTTTACCTATTTTACTGCTATTATTTCCACTTACACTAAATTTACAACCAGTGCACACAATATTTATTTGGACACTTACTCCGAGCCTGTTGCCAGTAGTAATGGACAGTGTTTCGTGACATTTCGAACAAACCGCTATCTGGAAGAGCAAACTTTCCATACGACGAAGATTGATCAGATCTGTGATATTTGAGTCATCATTATCATCACCAAATGCTTTATAATGGTCCAAGTATTGTCCAAACTTCTTTTTAGAAGAACTCTCTTTCTTACACTTAGAAGGCCTACAAAGGTTAGAACTTGTACTACTAGTACTAGGCCTAGGACTGGTATTGTCATCACTGCAATGGGGACTAAGCCTAATTCTTTTTCCATTATCTTGTTTTCTTATACCTGTAAACACTGGTTTTCGCCTTTTTGTCGAATATCTAGGCATTTCAACACTATAATTATAATTAAATACTATCTCAAAACTTCACAGCTCACAACCACTACAAATACTGTAAACTATAACCTCAACAGCAATAACACTAAAAGTGTAAACAAACATTACACTACCAAATGTCAGCTGTACCATACCAACACAACAAAACGAAATACACATAGCTGATATGTATCAGTTACTATAACAAATGTATGCAGTGTTACTACTCTGAGCCTTGTGTTTAGCGCAAAATTGATCATGGAATAGTACCATAAAAATGTTAATAACTTTTTTAGTTGTTGTCAGAAAATTATAACCATAGTCTCAAAATAATCACAAAAGTATGTAGAATTTAAAATGCTAAAAATAAAAAAATCGATTTTTTTTACCCAGTGGGTGTTGTTCCCAGTCCCCTTAAACAAAAAAAGGAAAGCAACCCCTAATAAATAAGTTATTTTTGTAAAAACCCGTTTTCTCTTCATGTTTTATGTTTCCTACCTATGCTGTAACTATAACAATTTGGTGTAAAATACAATATTTAAAACCTTAAAACTTGTAATTGTTGTATACGCCCTTAAGTGTTTGGTCAATTTTTGCTAATTCCAAAAGGGCGTATGAACCATAACTCTTAAATAAATAACATTTAGATACTAATTAAATGTAACCTCAGTTATACAAAACATAAATAAAAAAAAAAACACATTAAACACAGATTGTTAAGCTAGAACTATTTAAAATATTGAAAATATTTAATCGCCTGTCCTGTAAAGTTGTGTTTTAGTGGATACGCCCTACTGGCATGAAGCCCTCGATATATTGAAAAAACTGTTTTTTAAAACTAAAAAATAACATTTTTTTATACAACTTACTCCAAGATCTCGTAGATAAACATTCCCGCATGGTTTTAAAATGAAAACACACTGTCGTCGAGATACCATTAGACTTGAACATTGTATTAAATTTGATTCTCCACGCCCCACAGTTGTCTAGAGAAACAAACAAAAATACATTTTCAGTTATTTTATAAAACATAACAATCAACACTTAAAACAGAAGTGAAAATAAGAACCAAATAACAAAATCACATTAGGTTACACTTAAAAGGCATTTTTGAAGATAGGTAGGATTCCTTGAAATATCGTCTCTCTTTAGATAATTCAGCAATGAATCAAACCAAGATTACAAGATGTTCCCAGTAGGAACACAAAACTAGCAGTCTGAGAGGAATAACAAAATCTTGCCAGATGTACAAACCTGTTTTGTGTGAGTATGAAACACACTGAGGTCTGTAATACATGTATGGTCTTGACTAAATGAAGATGAAATTTTGATTATCTGATAAGGACAGTATCAACTGATGGATGCTTTATACAAAATGATAAGCACATCAGTAGCAGAGACGTTTTGATTATTACTGTAACATTGTTTTATTAGTATATTTTTTACATATTTGTAAAAAAATATAATTGTTTGTATTTTTATCATTTGTGTTTTAAAATAATCATAACTTTAGATAAGTTTGTGTATTTTGTAAGAAGCTATGTATAAAAACAAATAGAAATAAACAAACCATTTTTCCTAAAGTTTAAAAAAATGCATTGCAATTTTTATAAACTAACAATAAAGAATGTTAATGACAGTTTCCACCATACATGATAATTGGTGTAAATCTTTTGCTCTAAACATCCAATGTATATAATAGCTTGTTAATTAAATTATAATATCTAATTTAATTAAATAATAAATTAAGATCTTAATAAATATAAATAGTAGTTAATATGGTACCAATAAGACCATGTACTTTTGTTCTTTTTTATACAAAAAAAAAGGAAGTTAAAATTAATTATTTTAACCACTTAGGAAAAATTATTTAAATAAATTTTGAAATAATTTTAATTATACTAATATCCCAATTTAACCTCAAGAAAATAAATTAGACTTTACTCAAATAAGAACAGACCACCGGAAGAAAAAAATGAAAGTAGAAATTTATAAAAGAATATCTAGTGCCTAATGTTAAATACAGTATTTATTTTGAAAACGACGTTTATGAGAGATTTGCAACATGTGTAGCGAAGAACTTTAAAAACTTTAAATTATATTTAACTAAATATAATACTAAATTGTTAGATGTAACTGGAGAAGATGAAATTCAGGAAATAATATAAAATTATCATACAAGCAAAACTAACCACCGTGGGATACTTAAGAGACATATGAACAAACTAAACAAAAATACTATTGGCCAAATATTAAAACTCATATCCAAAATTTTATAAATTGTGAAATTTGTTTAGCTGTGAAATACGAGCGAGTACCATTAAAACTGAACCTGACACACACACCATCAAGGCTGTTGAAAATAGTGCATATAGATACTATATCACTAGAGAAGAATAGGTTTCTAAGTATCATTGACGGATTCACTCGTTACGTAGAAGTGTACCGCGTTGGAGACACCCACACGCTTGAAACAGCTGATAAAGTGTTAGATTACTTTGCATATCACAGTGTCCCTGAGGTTATCGTTTCGGACAATGGAACTGAGTTTAATAATAAAGTTATCAAAGAAATTATGGAACTGCACAGGATTAAAATCCACTTCACAAGTACCCAAAATCCATCTTCTAATGGACTTGTGGAAAGATTCCATTCCACCCTAATTGAACATATCAGGTTGTTAAACAATCAGGTTGAAGTTAAAAAGAGAACATAACTAGAAAGGTAAAATATGCAGTCATAGCTTATAATAATAGTATACAGTCAGTAACTAAACTCACACCTTTCGAAATATTATATGGACATATCAACCCTAATAATATTTTGAATATTGATATTGAAAATCAATTAATTAACTATTACGTGATGTCACAAAGAAAAAATAAGGAAGCTATACAGACAAATCCAAACACACATACAATCACAAAATTAAAGAAGATATACTAAATAAAAGAAATTTAAATAAAGATTCATTACGAGAAATACCCAAGGACGTTTATGTAAAAACATTACAAAAACAAAGTAAAGAAAAAAATAAATACAATAAGGAGGAGATATCATCAATAAATCGGGAAAGGAAAACTGCCGAAATTAACTCCAGACATTACAACAATAAACAAAAAATTCAACTATCAAAAATTAAGAGACCAAGGAAAGTCAAGAACACAGCCAATAACCCAAATCTAAATCCTGTTCCAGGTACCTCCTGTTCCTTGAACGAGCAGCTGCCCACACAGCAGAAATCAAAGACATCTCCACCAACTTAGGAATAATTCCTATTGAATTAGGACTTGCTAAACTGAGTCATCTCATCATACATTAGTCCATTATTTTAATTAAAGAGATTTTGTGTTACAAGTAAATCATGTTGAAAATTATTATAATAATGTGTTAAGCTATTTTACAAACAATTGTAATAACTGTAATGCCAGCCTAACTGGAAAAGTAGAATTTGTGACAGACAATGGAAATAAAATTAGAAAATTGTAAATTATTTTAAATTTATCAATCATACTAGGGATATTGTTAAAGAAAAATTAGAAATTGTTTTGGTAGAAAATACTAATAATGTATGAAACAAAAGAGGAATAATAGATAGGCTAGGATCTGTATTAAAAGTCATCACAGGTAATCTAGATGAATATGATGGCAAAAGATATGATAATAGGGATAAAATAAAGCAAAACCTTAAAGTTTCAAATATTTTAATAATATAAATGAGCTACAATCGTTTCGCCTTGCGGCATCATCGGGCAACTGATAATTAACAGGTATAGACAACTATTTAAACATAAGTAACAGGAAACTGAAATACAATAGAGAAATCGGGAAAGGTAGGGGGATGACCTAGCAGGTAGATAAAGGTTAATGAACTATGTTACAGATGGGTTTTAGAAGGGGTGACGAATTTAATACACATACATTAGAAGCTCTCTTCTACATGGTATAGTATGTGTGTGAGTGTGTACATAATATATGCACTTTATTAAATAGGTTTTGGTTTAAATGTGGCAAGAAAACTTCTTTTTTTTATTTATTCACTTTATTTGGGGGGGGGGTTGGTCTTTATCTTCCAGAGAAGGTGTTTTGTAAGCAATTGTATTATTGCAGTGTTTATTAATTTTTTTGTTACTTAGATAGTTTGTAGTATTTCTTTCAGTTTTTTGGCATTGTCATCAAGTTATTTAAATTTTCTTGTACTATGAATTATTGTAATATGTTGTTATGATTGATTTTGATTTGTCATGGAAGCCTTTTGGGTTTTTCTAAATGTTTATTTGAGTGTGAGTGTAAGTGTAAAGTTGAACTTGCAGGTCGCTTTGTCCCTCTCCCTTTTGAGCTGATTAGTTGTGTAGTATTTTGAGTAAATCATCCCAAACAGGCTTTGACCTCCGGATGATTGAGCCTATTCAGGAAACTTAATAGCAATAGGTGCTTTATTTTCTGTATAAATTAGCCTATTTGTGTTATATTTTGTATTGTAAATAATTATTTATTATTAAGAATTTGATAAAGTTTGTACTTTTTGCTTTTTACAATGTACAATGAGGGGTCAAATAAAATAATAAAATAAAATATATTTAGCAACTTTCCGTACCAAAGAAACTTTAAAACTGTACACTCTCACAAATCTCTGAGGTATCGAAATTTATAATTACTATTTTTTTTTTTTTAGAGCTATAAACAAGCTGAGATTATATTAATATTATATTTTATCAGAAATATTGAATTAAATACTTTTTAATCATTGTGAAATCAAAACAACAGGATTTCTTATTTTATTTACTAGGTACAATATGAATACAATAGATAACAGTGAATAATGAGTTATTAGTCTTTGATTGTATATACATAGGTTATTTATTGTCTTATCTCGGGGAGGGGATTAAGCATGCCACTTTCCAAGGTCACTAAAATAATCATATGATATGATCCTTAATTATAATGTTCACAGTTTATAAATATTTAAAATCAATTTGTTGATGAAGAAATTCAACTTAATGTCTTAGGTTATTTAAATGGTGAAAATGGAATGAGAACATGTGAAGTTCATCATTTGGATGGACGTTATGATTCACTAAATATTGTCTTATTGATTACTACGTTTATATTTAATCTTTGCACTATGTCTTATTCAGTTTATTTGTCAACAAGATTATATCTGTGTATATATATATATATATATATATATATATATATATATATATTTATTTATAGTTCAAGTTCATAGTAGGAACTGGTTAAATTGCTTAAGCTAGGCTTATGGTAAAATATATGGTTGGATTGGTCTCACCAATTGGTAGGATTATTGGATTAGGTTTCAGGTAATATTGGTTAGAAATCTTCAATCTTCCCTTGGAATAGGTTGGTTTTGGTTATTTTATAGATTCATTTCATCTGCTTCCAAAATAACTCGCCTTTCTGCTGAATATCTTCGGATAATTTATACGTCTGGATGCTTGCACACTTCTTCTAACAATGGCTATCTTAAAAAACCAAAATGCTCTTGGGTTAGGATCCGGACGACACTGCCTTTACGATTTCACTTTTCACTGCACTTTCACTGATTTAGATCATGAAAGGTGATGTTTATAATGATAAATGGAAAATGGTGAATGTGGATTTAAACGTTATTTCTGTCTAATGATAATTTTTGAATACTTTAATTCCTATCAGTTTTAAACTTCTTTTATATATTTTTTATTTAAAATATTTATTTAAATTGCATTTATATGTTGGTCAGTGAGATATAAGTATTTGAACTAGCCTTTACGATATTTTGATCGCTAACCAATCGGTGATGAGCCAGCGGGCGGGCGTGGTTTCTGGAGTGACGTCACGTCTGATAATGGATTATATTGTAATTATGGTCGACATTGCTCACTTTCAAACAATCGAAACAAATTGTTGACGAATTTTCTAGGATATTCGAGGTGAGCATTTCTCTAGGAAATTTAGTTGGGAATCTGACGGTACTTCTCAAATTTTGCCTAGTGGTCTCGTTAATTTCTAATTTCCGATAAGCCGAAGCTATGTCGAGGTTTCTTTGTAAACAGAAACTGATATATTATGGTTTTCAATATTGGATATCTTTCGTTTACAGTCGAATTATAATTTGAGTTTTTTTTTAATATAGCATTGCCTGTTAAGTTGTGAATAATTTTTAGTTTGGCCTAGATTTGGTGGATGTAGGATATTTGTTTACTTGTCTCAGTTGTCTGTAAAAATGGTTTTATTCAGTCGTTTATAGGCCGAATGACGTCATCTACGTTTGAGCTTCGTATTCTCGGCAATAGATGTCGGGAGCGATCGTTTTCTTGCATTTTTGTTTTATTTGTATAATTATGATCATTTTGAATTATTACAACTGGTTAACCAAGAAGAAACTAATATAATAACTCTTCAAGGTATATTCCTGATAAAACCCAACAATAATACAATTATATAATATAATAATAGTAATAAATTTTTCCATATGTCCTGAACTAAAGAAAGACACCCAAAGCTCCTGGATGTTCTTGACTTGAATCTACAAGAAGATCAAGAGCCGGAGTTTTCGGTAAACATAAGAAAATAGAACTTGATCAAATTAATCTTAATACTATTTCCAGAATTGACAAAAAGACGGCTGTCACCAAAAATATCAGTGTTTGGACTATTGCACTATATGGAGTTGTGATTGGAGGACTTCTATATGCACTGTTCAACAAGTTTCCCAGGACAACCTCGAAAATGACTGCAGCACAACCACCCATGGAAGTTTTGTTTAGGGACGGAGAAGTTATGTAGAGGTTTTTAGATTAAATGTAATTCGTGGAACATTAGCTTTAGTTCGTGGAATATTAGGCCCATAAAGTTTTTAGCATAGTAAGCATTATCATTGTTTCCTCGCCAGAGCCTTTTTTAGCTAGTGTTAATCGAGGTGGCACTCAGTACACATCAAATGTACTTCAATAATTAAAATACGTTTTTTAAAAAATATTAAATTCTTGTACAATTATTAAAAAATGTTTTTTAAAAAAGCATGTCTTCGAAACCAAACCATAACTTTAGTTACATAACAATCTCAAACTTTGTTATGGTTTGGTTTCGAAGACGTGCCTTTTTAAAAAACACTTTTTAATAATTGAACAAGATTTTAATATACTTTAAAAAACTTATTTTAATTATTGAAGTACATTTGACCTGACTTCACCTTGCTTATATAATTTACGTCTTTATTAGATAAATTAGACGTTACTAATTGTGAAATCGATTTCATTACTTCAATATTCCTATTTTCTAATAAACCAATGCATTTTCTGATTTTAAAAGTGAAATTAAAAATGATCTGATCTTTTTAAATAAGGTAGTCATAACACATACACTAACTTTGCTAACATAGTCATACATATTAACATTGGCTTCCGTTATTAAACTATAGCCTAACAGCTATATTCCCTTGTTTTCTATATGTTATTAAATAGTGAAGAAATGCATTTTGGGACTTCAAATGTTTATTGTGACATATATGATCTGATCTTTTGAATACAAGATAAATACTTTATATTTTCATAGAAAAATCGAAGGACAAGGTACAAACGATATTTTCCGTAATATGAAAGGGAAGATGAGATTTTATGTGCATGCATTATGAGATATGTGATTGTCATCCCATCGCGTAACCTACAAAAACCATATGCAACATACCTGAACTAGATTTTATACTTTTATATTTCTACTAAACTAATAGGTAATCGAATTGTGAATTTTACATTATAATTACACCGGAAATGTTACGAAATGTACAACATGCTTTTGAGTCCAGAATCTATTTCTGCCAAGAAGTAAATGATAGCAATTTCGAGAACTTAATCTGAGCTAAAAAAAAAAGGTAAGGCCCTTACCATCATTTTACCAACATAGAGCAGTTTGTAATGTAATAAAAATAACCAGAGTTTGTAGGTTAACATTCACAATCCGATTGGTCGCTAACTTGGATAGCATGAACTTAGAGACCTCTAGTTTATGCCATTATTCTTATTTTTAAAAGACCTTTAAAATGAGGTATCACTCAATAGAAATTGCTATTTAAAATTCTTGACTTACCCCCAAATTACTTCATTTTGAGGGTAAGGGTTGAAAATTTTGATACTTCAAAAAACTCCTCCCTTGGTTATCTAAACTTTCCCCAAAGCAAATCTGTCTATTTCCATTAATAAAAAAAATAATAGGGGGGTGGGACTTTTAGGACACTTGGTATAATGTTTTCCTTGCGGAGGTCACTGTTTTTTTTACTGAAAAATTACAACCTAAAAACTACCAAATCCGACGTATTTATAGGTTAAAATATAATGGCAATGTTAATAGGGTATGGTTTGACACATGCGTAGTACACAATAACTACGCTAGATCGCTATTTCATATCACAACAGGTTTGTCCAGGTTGCCTTTCGTATGTTTATTGAAGTTATTAATTTGCTTACTTTGCGATATAATTATATATCACGACAGGTTTGGTATGGAGAATTCACAGCATATCATATGATCTGAGATCACGGATATTATAGATTGAAATATCTTTAGTAACATAACGTACGTAATGCACATGCGTCAAACCATACGCTATTAACATTGCCATTATGTTTTAACCTATAAATACTTCGGATTTGGTAGTTTTTAGATTATGATTTTTCAGTGAAAAATAGTGATCTGCGCAAGGAAAACATTATTTATTCTTAAAAATTAAGGTATGTGGTAGAAGATAAAATAAAAATTCCGAAAAATAAGGTGCCACCTAAAGTAAACATTTACCCTTTCTTTGTAAACAATTAGGCCTACCAACTAATATATTTTGGTACTTTTAAAGTGTCTTACAACATCAAATATGATCTATTTCTTTCAAATTAAGGTAGGAACCAGTAATAAATGTCTTCATGATTTTTCACCACTAAATTCCACTGGCATGTAAGTACACTCCATAATTATCAGAATTCTTTGTAGGCTACAAGGTTTCAAAAATTGACTAATGTACTCCTTTCTAAAACTATGAAGTTATTAGATATTTTATCTTGAAGCTAGTGCCTAGACTTAATTTAGGCTAATATTTTATTTGACCTAGGTCAAATCTCAAATTTGTAAAATAATGTAACCTAATTTGAGATTGATGAATTCAATTCTGTCAGTGTTTACAATTGCCATTATGGTAATGAACCAAGCTATTATTAGTTAGGACCAAGTGTTATCATTCTCTATCCCTCGGTTTTTCATTAAAAAATAAGTTACTTTATTTCTTTTACACCAAAGAAATGAAATAAGATAAATTTTAAAAAACAAAAAACTTAAATTATTCAAACTTACTTCTCCTGGAAGAATGGTATATGACTGGTCCTCATTATTGGCTATTCTTTGTAAAATCCATTTTGTCTCTGTCATTTTCTTACATTTAAAGATAATGATTTTAGACTATTTACAATGCGTTGATTTTCTCACATCTGAAAATCATGAATAATTTAAGAAGTTTTAAAATTAAAATATGTTATAAAATGGAACTACTAAGCACCACCAACACTAAAAGTCGCAGAACAACTATTGTATGTTGTATGTGTGACCATGAGGATTGAGGACAATACTGTCACAGATAAGTCATAAGTGATGTCACAGATCTTGACGTTTAACGCGGGAAGAATTACCGGTACTTTTCTGAAAACATTGGCTTGGCTAGAAGTAAACTAATGAACTCGCGCGGTGTTCAATTGTATTTTTAAATTGTACTTAAAAGCGATAATATCTTAAGGGCAGTGACACTTTTAAAACATGTAACTCAGATAAATATATAGCTAATGGGATTGTTAGTTTTTATAATTTTTTTTTTCCTTGGATAATGTTTAACTTTTATAAAACCTTGCAATAGTACAATCGGCTAGTCCCAAATCATTCCTCTTGCTCTCAATTAACCCACAAATGACAGTAAAATGCAAATCAAAAGCTAGTTTTTGTAACATTAAGGTACTGCAGAAGTGAAATGAAATAACCCAATCCAGGGCACGGGATATTTGTGAATTACTACCAACATTTTTTTTTTTTTTTTTCGCAGGATAGGTGGAAAATCTTCAAAAGACAAAGGGAGAAATCCGCTCTTCCCAATAGTGTGAGATTGTTACTCACTAAAAACCACCTATCCTACCTTTTAGTACCCCTATCGCGTGGGACAAGGAAACATGAAAGGTTTTCTATGTACCAAGCTGAGAAGCTATTTCCATGTGCATATCGAGATTGTAAATGTGGAAGAAAGCAGAACGTTATGTATCCGCGCGAAGGGTGAGGTAAAGTACTGACTTGACAAAGTCCAGTCAGGTGAAACCTCGCGACAGATTATGCAGGAGCCCAAATTTGGTGGACGAGGCGTGCAAGGTGAAGGATGTGAGTTACCTTACAAATACCTTATTAGTGAATTTATTGGAGGAGCTACAAGCTACATCTTCTTCTGCTGCCTACTCGATACTGAAATAAGCGTGTAAGATTAGACTGCATGCAACTACGTCATGATGGCGACAGCTTGGCTCAAGCCTCTACGGTGCACCCTTTGGTTTGAAACAGAACTAGAAAGCAATGGGGTGAAATTTGGGTATGTAGTAGGCTATGCAAAGCTTTATGGGCCCAAATGAGAGATCAGAGTCGGTCGTGTGAATAAGGACAGCGGCCGTCTGTGTTTATCAAATATTGTGTCGTATCTACCTAATGAAGAGATTAGTGTTGATGTTGTGTATGCGTGAGCCCCCTTGTAGAGATTAACTGATAATCGTTGAACGTGTTGTTTGATGAACGGCCTTTATGTCTTTATGTAAGGTCCTAACTCTGGTGCACATTGGTGCTTTAGTGATTATTCTCAAAACCTTGTTTTGGAATATCTGTAGCCTGCGCATGTTTGTGCTCCAAGTGTGTCCCCAGACGGGAGCAGCATAGGTGATGGATGACACTTGTAAGTACAGATAAATAGATTGTGGTGGCTGTTCTCAATTCATAAGAACTTGTTTTGTTGAGCAATGGATTTAGTTGTGACAGTGTCATGGATGTTTGCTCTTTTAATTGTGTCGGATATGTGGGCAGACCAAGTCAATTTCCTATCTAGGATGACCCCAAGTTACTTGACCTGACCCTGCCAGTGTATGTCTTCGTTGAATAAGCGTAAGGGTATATTAATGGTATGTGAGTTTCTTTTAGAGAGGAAAAGCGCCTGGCACTTGGACACGTTTTTTACCTTTACTCTTCAGGCTCTAAGCCATGGCTCTATATTGTTTAGTGAAGTTTGTAACCTACTGTAGATCATACATGGTTGCGATGACTGTGCGGATATCGCGGTGTCATTAGCATAATATATAGCGACATTTGTTATTAATTGTTGGAATGTCATTGATGTAGAACTAGCACCATTGCGCAGTTGCCGTTGCACAACATAGTCTTAGTTTCATTTCCAAGGGCGGGAAAACTCGAAGTAGACATTAGGCTAGACTACTACTACGCATGCGTGTAAATCTCGCCGCTCTTATCAGTTGAAAGAGCTGTTTGTTTTTTATTTTAATTCACTACTTATTCCGTGCTTTTAACCTTCACATTTGCTTAGTTTACACATATCCTATAAACACTACACCATTGCTCTGGGTTTGGTGCTTCTTTGCATTGTAGACTTTGTTGACTTCAAGTAACCTACACATACGAATATCTAAAATTAAATACACTATGAATATTATATTTTTTAATAACTATTTCGTTCTTCTTCCATTTTATGAAACGAGTTTTAACACTGTAGCCAACATTGTAGAATAATTGAATTACGTTTAACTATATTTTACGCATAGGGAAAAAAATGTGTACCTGTACCCATTTTGAAGCGTTGGTGTTCAGTTTTTAAAATTGTTAATACTAATAATAATAATTGTAATTAATTAAGAATAATTTCATTTGAGACATGTCAAGGTATGCATCTAAATAAATTGAGCTTTTGAGAGAGATATATTTAAATAGTGATACATACATTTTACGGTACTGCTAATTATTAAATTTATGAACGACTGAATAATAAGGTGCAAATAATATTGTTATTGATGTTAAATAATAATAATACAAATGGTATAAAATCATTAGACAAACTTCTCCCATCCGTAAAACCAAATAAAACCAACAAAAACAAATTCTAACCAAATATTACAGTTAGGTAGTTATCAATGAAAAAATGAATAATAACTATGAACGATGGCTATGAAAAAATAGTTATATATTTCAATAAGAGACAAATCTTGCTTCGCTTGTACTATATACAAGTCCGTAAACCGTATTTGGTAAACATCGAGGTTTTAATGACGGCGGCCAAGGTTAGTTTTGTTTTTTGTCAATAATTATTCCTGAAATGTAATACTTATTTTTACTTGCGATTTACCACAAGGATTTGGGTTATTATTCTTCACATTCCAATAAAATCTGAACGAAATCTGTGGATCCATAACTGATTATTGATTTTTTGATAACTCACTAAACTATATTTTTGGAAAGATGGCAACCAATACGTTTTGTTTGATCTCTTAGAGACATTCTCAAAATTTTTAGAAAAAAATCTTTGATCCGATTATGAGATAATCGTAATTTTGTGTTTTTCTTATGGAAGATACTCTTTAAGGTTGAATTATGAACAAAATTTTTAAAAATAAAAATAATTCTGAGATACCAAAATAGCAAAAAAAGAATTCTAAGATATTCTAATACTAAAATTTGGCCACATAACAAATTTGATTAAATTCGGTCTACGTGTTTGATCTGTAGAACTTACGACAGACAGACAATATTCTAAAAGCCATCTTTTTGGACTCAAGGGACTTTAAAAGGGATTCGAAAACAAAACTTGACTTTGATTTTTTGACCAATAACACAACACTCTATATACTACATGTGAAAAAGAAGTAACTGTATAGCAACGAGTTCATAATAACGACATCAGGGTTCATTTTTGTATATTTCAAAACTATGAACAGTAATTTTGAGATATGACGGTCGTTTTTGATAATTTGTTTGTTCGTTTTTAAATTTTATCATATAAGCTGTTCTCGACTTATCGTGGGAGGGAGTGTAACGTTCGTTACCAATTTAGCTAGATAATATCCAAATCATTCTAATATGCGTAAGTTTTATTTGCCAATTAGCCATTTAATATCAAATTTTAAGTGGGACAAATATAAAAAATATTTTATTTATCTCTTATTTTCAATTCTTTAATTTTCTTCTACAATATAATTGTGATTGTCAAATGGACATGCTTCCCCTACGTCTGGGGTCAATAATTTCAGGCAATAAACAGGTTGTGATAGAATTTTGATAACTTTTCAACCATTTCTGTTTTCCAATAGCCGTTATTTTAAACATCTCTATCTTCATTCCATGCTTTGTCCACAATACAAACTTTTTCTCTGTGCAATATGGAGTTCCCCTTGAACTTGATAGTATTGTGTTAGTTATGTTTCTTTTTAATAATTAAAGAGGTGTCACTCATTTGCTACCACAAACTACACCAACAATTCCTTTCCTATGACTTATTATTTCTTCTGTAGTCAAATTCTGCCAGAATAGGAACATTTAACTTCCACTATGCCAATGTCATCAATCAGGTCGTCAGGAGTTGCTGTCATACCGTTATCGATAGAAAAATTTATTTTAGTTTTATTATTACTAATGTATAATTATAGAAAAATACAATACTTGGTTTCTACAAATATAATAAACTATAAATGACTGATATTACAGGATCGTGTTGGTACTATCCCTCTTATAACAATACAATTTCCGCAATATGGCACAAATACAACTTCCTCAATAGACTTGACTAGACTAAGTCTTCTCCCACCCATCCAAACCCAACTACAACACAGGAAGATATGAGGGACAAGCTCTGTAGTTACGTATTGCAAACGTGTACTGTATTCATTACCATAAAGGAAATCGTAGTAGCTAAACAAATGTATATGTAATGAATATTCGTCACACAATCAAATGGTTTAATAATTGCAATGTCGAATTGGTTAAACTATTTATGCTAGAGACCGTAGGTACTTGGTGGTATTCCATTTTAAATAAAATTAAAACAACAAATTTTTTAGTATCAACCACAATGTTTTAATAGAAACTTGACGACCATGGTTTCGCTAGTTAAAGCATTGTCAAGGACTTATACAAGAATGACTAGCGAAACCATGGTCGGCAAGTTTCTATTAAAACATTGTGGTTGATACTAATAAATTTGTTGTTTTAATTTTATTCGAATTGGTTAGTAATTTTGATTAACGTGAGTAATAATGTAAAGAAATAAATGAATTATAAATGTTTAGCAAAAATAGTTTACATTAGTGGTTATATTTGGCATTATGTAAAATACTACAAAATATTTTAAGAATTAACGTGTTGTTAGTTTTAGTAATATTATGAAACATTAAAAAAAAAAAAAAAAAAAAAAAAAAACATCCTTAACAGTGCTAAAAGCTATATTAATCCGCGTCTGAGTAGTTCTTCAAAACACGCGAAGGCAACCTTGTACGCATGGGTACATTTTTTCATTTAATCCATTGTATCTGCTCTACTTTTTAAGTTAGACACTTCGGCAATATTTATTGTAATAGATAATAAATCACTGAGTGTTTTCTTTTTTTAAATTTTTCAAAAATATCATTCACTGACTCACAAAAAATAGCGAAATAGAAAATCGATTTACAAATGTCCACTCCATTTGTTCAAACACTAATGATGTTATCACAATTTTTAAAAAAGGGAAACATCTGTGTTCACGTGATCTTTAAAATGATCTATTAACGATATTTCAAAGATGATAATTGACATCAATACAACTGCTCAAGTGTAGAATTATTCTTATGGGAGAGAATCCAATATGGCGGAGATGGAGCAGACCCTTAATGTGAGATTTTATTAAACACATTGATTTTTTTAAACAACTTGCGCAGCGTAGGTACAGTCATGTTTTTCAGAATTGGTTGTAGCATAGATTCATCTGTCAAGATTTGTGGCGACCCTTAACAGTACATAAAACAAGATAGGTGTATTTCGCGCACTATAAGTCCCGCTTTGGCCGCTGTCCGGCGAGAGATGGCGCGCGGGGGTGAGGGGAGGAAAATCAATGCTGTCTTGAAATCATTGGTTTTCTTGGAATTCCGATCTTGCTATTAATGGTTCCTAATAATGCCACTTGTACTGTAGATATAAAAATAAAAAGAATTCTCGCTTAGTGACTTTGTCATACCATGCTGTAACAACTTTCTAAATATTTTAATTAATTAATATTATTAATAAAATATTATTAAGTTTCATTGTAGTTTTATTATTCTTAAGAGGTCCAGGAGAGTGTAAACGACAACGCACTCACCGCTCGGGATGCCTCCGTTTTGCCGTCCTTCACTTAGTATGTTACGCAGCCTGGCTAGTAGCTGCCGGCCCAGAGCGGGACTATACAAATTACAGTTGATTTAGATTCAGTCCATTTTTACATCCACCCTTCTCGGGACTAGTACAAACAGGACAGAACATTATAGACCAAAAGGGCAGTACTTATTTAGTATAAACTGTATAATAAATCATATAGTTTTATATTTTATAAATCACACACAAAAAGATACATAATTACACAAAGAAATATTCTGTCACAAAGGGCGGAAATAAGAGTGGACTTGACAGGATATATTTTTGCACTCCAATAAAATTAACATTAGGCCTACTACAACAGCATTGTGAACTTTTTTTGTTTGTTTTAAGGCGAAAAACCATTTCGGTCATTATCGGCTAAGCAATGTGAACAAACTAATCGTTTTTCAAATGAAAATTTTTATCATAAATAATAAACATTCATATCACCCACTAGTAAAATATAGAAACATTAGTTCTTTCCCAATAACCCTTGTTATTCACACATGTACTTGTGCAACTAAATATTACATTTCTGTCTCCTGTACTTTAGATTAAATCGACTTTTATCCACTTTTCAAATTTTAACCCAATGTAGGTATAAATATTTGCTATTGATATGCAAAAATTTAAATTGTAAACACTCTTTTGCCCCAGGACATGCCTTTATATTTCTCTACCTAACCTTTTCGTTTAGCTATTCTAATGGTTTCTGTAGCTTAAAAATGAGCAATTTGATATTTATTATAATTAAATGAAGACATATTATCAAATTTAATTTTTTTTAAGCTAACCTTCTCTGTGGAACAGCAAGGGAATACTCCTCTGTCCACCAATGTTTGGGTGTGAACACTAATTTATTTTTACAATTAGAAGATTTTAAGTTCAGAATTGTTTCATTATAGTTTCCAGTATATGATATCATATAATTTCCTAATTGCACATGTGTTGGTAAATTTGATATTTGTTGAACCTTCTCATGGATCATACTTGAATATTAAAACCAGTTAGCCTTTTAAAAAATTTAAAATTGCAATTTTGATTATGACCTAAATTATTTGCTCTGTCTAATCTATATTATATTCTTAATTGAATGTAAATTTGGTAGTGATTACTTACCATTGCATCATTATTATTGACTTACCATTTTATTAGAGATGGCGTTATAAATGTAAGGTCAATTAATTGTTGATTGTTTATGATATAAACTTGGTGTGCTAGTGTAATTAATTATTATCATTAACTAATATAAAGTCGGAATTACTATATTCTATATTAAATTACTATATATTATATTACCCTTATTATCTGTTTTATTGGGCATCCAAAATGGATGTGTGTTCATATCCCCACTGATAATGGTATAACCATCTTTGGAGAAAAGGTTGTAGACGCCAGAACTTATAATCTATTTTTTTTATTTGTACAGTAAATATTGTATATTTTTAATGGTTTATAAGACTTTTAATTTGGATAGCTATCATTTGTACAGAATTTGTATTATATTCATTTATGATTTCAAAATTTATTGACTTATGTTATATAAAGACAACACCCTCATATCCATCTAGTCTATCTAACCTAACCTTTTATTGTATAAGACAATTTATCCTTACAGGATTTTTTCCAAAATGATCAGTGAATATAGACCTTAAAAATGAAGTATCACTCGACCTACCTTTACATTTGAAAATTTTCCAAAATCCGACCCTCACCCCCACCCCTCCCCAAAGTACTTTTGGGCTATTTTTGAGATCTGAAAATATTTTTACTGAGACATTTGGTTCAGTCACTATAGATTGCCCACGGGTGATCTGATTCCCTGTATAAATAAAAATTTTACAATTTAAATAATAATAATAATAATTGTAATTTTTTTCTCACTTTCTAAATTAAAAAAAAATATAATTGTTAAATATTTTCTCATTATTATCATTGTCAAAATTAATTTGCTTATAACTTACTGATGAATTTATCATGGTTTTGACCACTGTCTTTTGAATTCAGAAGTATTTATTTGTAGAAGGAGCATGTGCAAATTTTCTTACAGATAGTTAAGTGTTGTGACAAACTTTTTTCATATTATATTATTATTTTATTATTATACATTTTTCGGACATTTGCCATCATTTGTGTGTTAAAAATCAAAACACGACGTTTCGGGAATAAGAATCAATTCCCGTTATCAAATGACTAAAAACTAAAGAAACATGAAACTAGAGACTGAGCCTATGTAAGAAGTAAAATTAAATAGAATACCACCAACCTTAATATCTAAGCATGCATCTCAGAGCTAAAACTGAGAAGTAAAAAAAAAACACAATCACGGTAACACACAACTAACATCAAATACGTGTTGTTGTATCAAAGACTAGCTAAGTCTCCAGTTTCATATTTCTTTAGTTTTTAGTCACTTGATAACGGGAATTGATTCTTATTCCCAAAACGTCGTGTTTTGATTTTTAACACACAAATGATGGCAAATGTCTGAAAAATGTATAATAATAAAAATGAACTTCCATCATTAACAAATAACTTCAAACAGAGATTATTATTATTTGTTTCATTTTAAGGAAAATCACTTTGATCTGTGCACTCCTTTACATGGGTCCTTTAATCAAGATAAGGTATGAAAAAGAGACTCCTAGCACTTGAATACAAGAATCTGGGTTGGAAGAGTACAAGACTTGATCAAGAGAGACCTGATAAGGGAAAAAAGAATAATCTAACCCAAATCTAGAAGAAAGTGTACATCTAGCTAGGCACCTAGGGATTGCAAAACTCATACTCACTGTAAATTAACCCCTTAAGGAGACATCTGAGACAAATGTAAAGAAGAAGAGTTACTTTCAAAGAGAATAAAAAGGGATGGAAAAGAAAAGATTAAGGCGCATGACCAAGAGCGAGGTGTAAGAAGTGAAAGAGAGGATAAGATTGAACTTAGCTTAAAATAATAGTGGGATAATAACTGAATATTTTTGATAGTCATAATTCTAGTTAGAACAGGACAACTGTATGCATTTTCCTACAAACAAGCAGGAGTTAGAGACAATAAAGTTTGTTGTGGATGTAGGGTGTTAAATACAAAGATTAGTTTTCAGACCAATAAATGAAAATTGTTTTTCACTCCCAAACAAAAATGAGAGAATTTGGGTACTTTTAATTAACTCTCTAAACATAATTTTCTTCCAAAAGGTGATTATCATATTGATTTATATTTTAAAATTGATCAAAATAATTTTGAGATAGTTGATCATCTACAATAGACAGTAATTATTATTTCTTACTAAGCAAATAATACATTTGTTTACTTAGGCTTTTTGTTATGTATATGGGTGAGTGAGAAAATCCAATGTTTGTACATGGTTTATTTTTACATAATATGACAAAATAAAATGTAATTAAAGATTAACGGCTATATAACCACTATCCAGGTATTATCTAGACAATATGGTGTGTTAGTATAGAGCTGGCATGTTTGTGTTCAGATTAATTTAATCAATGAACTGTTCACAGGCAAGTTTCTAAGTAATCATAAATAAATAAATTATGATAACATTAACAACTCTTGTCAATTAATTTCAATGAGGTCAGTTTCATTTTGTTCTCTAGAAGATAAAGCATTCTGCAGACTTAAACATGGAAACAAAGCCTTCTAATGTTTATTTGAGTTTGTTTTCAGAAAGTGAATACTATAATGAAGCTGGTTCACAATACATACCAAGCTACGATGAAATAACCAATAGTCCGTTTCACAAGGGTGTTGATTATCGAAATAATCAAATGTATAAGGAACCGAATCAGACTATACTGGAGGCTGAAAAAGTTGAGCAAGGAAACCATCAAACACAATGTCAGAAATTCAGTGCTAAGAAATGTAATATACAAGGAAAATTCAAGTACGTAATTATATGTTTTGCTTTCTTTGTTACTTTTATAATTTTGATTTTCTTTATAAGACAATGGATCATGAAATCATCTCTAAAAGGAGGTCCATTGACTGTGGCTGACTTGGTTCCATCTAAGGAAGTATGGTATGTTGGAGAAAAATATCAAAGAGAATGGGTAAATGCCAAAGCAGAAACTTGTAACAGTCGTAGCGTTCGTGTCACTAAAATAATAATTTGCTGTGACAATATTCTTAGTAAAAAAAATACTTGCAATAATTTAACAAATTGCATGCCGTTTCTGAATACTTTAGAAGACGATTCAAAATATAAGGAATATGATTTTTTTTACGATGAAAAAGTGAATATTTATGAAGGATCTACCTGGCCTTGTTGTTTCCTGGACGACAAGACCCTCAAGTTTGGAAATATTGGAGTTGATATTTGTAAACATGAATATTCAATAGATGATAAATTTTTTAAAAATATTAAAAAACTAATTAAATTTATGGATAAGAAAGATCTTGTAAAAGATGATCCTGAAATAAATATTGATAACTGTGAGTAAAATTAAAATTTTTATATCTTTTCTGAACTGTAAAAAGAAAATTTTGTCAGTTTAGTACTTAAACAAAAATGAAGAGGAGAAGGAATAAATTTTACAATTATATAATTTGTTGTATTATGATAGGACTAAAATAAATTATTTTGTTGATAATATAAATGGTTTTTATATTGAAAAAGCTTTTTGAATATACCTATAGATGTGTTATTAAATAAAATGGTGGTTTAATTTAGAACTATGCTTTTGAGAACTGTTTAAATATTATTCTTAAATGCTCACTTATCAAGGGTTGTTCCAATGTTTAAAATTGTGCAAAATATAAGGTAACGCAGATAAATTCTTGTTTAAAACCTATCCTTAGATTTCAATTCACAAAAGACTCGGAGGTTGTCTGTGTCTTCAGTTCCAAACGGCTGAACTTAAATTTATGATTTTTCCAATAATTTCTGTTTTGGTGTTTTAGTTGAACAGTACAAAACCAAATTAAAAATTGTTGTAACCCGTAAAGAATAAAAATTGTTGAATATAATGGAAATAAGTTGAGTGAGGTTGACTCTTCCATACATACTTTTTCCCATAAAAATACATGAGGAATTAAAATTAACGTGGACATATTAATTTTTGTATATTCAAGAAACATAATTTCTTTTACATGAGGTAAAAGAAATTATACATTCTGTTAATTTACAGAATACATTGAGTTATGTTATGAGCCTTCATATTAAATCAAAATTTTATCAGAATTGCTTTTCCTCTTTTGAAATATTACACTTTCTAAGACGAATTCCATATTTTACTTTAGCTTTTGATTTAAAAGTAGTATCAGCTGTAAATTTTGTGAAAATGGAGACCAATGTTTTGTTCGAGTATTTTAGCAGCTTTTTTTTTTTTTTTAGCAAAATTTTATTACAATTGTTAATTATTTTGGACTTACAGCAGGTAATCACAAATTTCAGTTTTCTAAAAAAAAAAAAAAAAAAAAGTCTTGAGATCTGTTCACATACTAAATTTGATAAAAAATGCCCCACACATGGATTATGTATATTGTATGGACAGACATAATTCCAAAAAAAAACATTTTTTGGGCTAAGGAAATATCAAAACAAATTTTCCATGAAAAACTCAACATCGATTGTTTAACGAATTACTAACAAAAAATTAAAATAATTTCTACATACGACTTATATGAATGTTGTTTTTTAATAAATATTCCTGCGTGTATTTCTTATAGGAGGAAGCAAAGAAAACTACTCCCACTTTTTGTAATATATTTTTTAATTATTTTGTAGTGGCTATATTTGAATGAAATCAATAGAACCAATTTGAATAAATTGCATTTTGTATAACACTTTCATTGCAGATTTTTTATTTTTTACCAATACTCTGAACCCAGATTTTTGGGGAGTTTGGGATCAATATGTTTTATGTGGGTCCTTAGAGATTTAATTTTAATGAACATTTTTCAAAATCTGTAAGTTATTGAGAAAACTTTTGAGATTTTGGTATATCGTCAAAAATGTAAAAAAAAAAAAAAAAAAAAAAAAAAAAAAAAAAAAAAAAAAAAATGATAAAAATTTATACAAATGATGAGATGGTACAAATGATTTACTGTTTTGTCAGGTGTAAAAAAACACTTGTTTGCACAGATAAGACATTATTTCACCTCAAAATAGATATTTGGGTAAACTAGATTTTTATAAACAAAAATAGAGATATGGTAAAACTTAATTATAAATGATAAATTTAGTTTATCTTTTCTAAAAATATTTGATTTTGTAAAACATGGTGACCTGGGTTTCAAGAAAAAAACCAAAAAACAAGGGAAAAAAGCTCTTGTAGAACAAGTTCTGTTCCGACATTGAAGGAGTATAGGAAACTGCTAGACTCCAGAGGATACTTAAATAAGGATCCGATTTTACCAGTAAGAACTATTAATAAATTTACTGGTGAGTTTTTGTGAAAGCTAGGGAGGTGTTAAAGGTCCTTTTAAACACTCACTTCCCAGGATACATCACGAGAAAAGACATGTGGATGATTACACACAGCCAGGATGATCAGATTCGTCCAATAAAAGGACTGAGGATTGGAAATTGGTCAATCTTATAGGCTCATTTAGTAAAATCAAATGGACAGTTGATATATTTCACCCATATAATTCTACTGGTGGGCTTGTCTACCTACAACAAGGTATCGAAAATTATTGCCTGTGCTCTATAGGTTGCATGGCACAAGTCTGGGATACATTCTACAAGTGTGCAGAGTCACTATGGTCATGTTCATACCCACTATCTGACATTTTATTCTCCCATTCCACCCCACCATCTACATTTTGTTTCCCACCCCTGTCATCCCCCATTTTGTCTCCCATTTGCTTTTCAGTCATCCTCCACTGCCATGCCACCAATCATCGGCTATTTTGTCCCCCACTCTAGTAACTCATTATCATACCCATCATCAGAGTCCTTGACTTCAATCTATCTGCCTATACTCCCTCCTTACTTTGGTCCTATCACCCATGTCTAGCTGATGTCATATGTTATGTAAATTGTGTAATCTGCACTGACTTCTAAACTAAACACAGATCCAAATAAAACTTTAACAAGAAAAGAAATTAATCTATCTAAATTCTCGTCAAATATTCATCAACTAGCCTCTGGTTTATCTTAAACTCTAAGATCTCAATCTCAAAGCTTTAGGTAGTATGATAGAGACTCTGTACCGGCTCAAAAGAACCTAGCATTAGTTCGATAAGCCCCGCGACTACGTTGGGGGTAAAATTTGAAAAAAATTGCCGAAAGATTTGTGGGTTTGATATTCTGATTAATCGGGTTACTTTAGTATATTTTCAAAATTAGTTTAACATCTTATAGTTTCGTAAAAATGCGACAGCAATACACGTGTCCGGTCCGTACTTATAAAAGGTATTAGCCCAACAGCACTCTAACAAACGAAGAAATCTCTGTTCTACCGGACATCTCTAGTTAGTAATATTCTTGAATTAGTTATTTCGCACTCTCCAAAGAATCCCATATGCTTAAACATTTTTGTACGCACCCATATCTAAATTCTTCAGTGTAGCTGTATAAACACTGTAGTTAGGACGTTTAAGTAAACAATTCCACCTAATCGACTCTATGATCTCAACTGGCGGTGAACTGGACCGTCATCGTGCTTTTACTTTTGGTGCTTGTCTTGTTTTCACAGCGTTTTGAACAGTTACTTGGTACGGTGAAGCCGTTCATCGTAATCATATTATAAGCTGGGGTAAGCAGAAGGCTTATCTCTTGTAAAAATCTATCACTACTTTCTGTGACCACCACGAAATTGTGGTCAAAAAATTATTTTTTGTTGCAACTCGAGCTTTTGTTATTATCTTAGAATAGTCTGCACTCATCACCTTTCAAGGTTATCGAATGCTGCCTGTCGTACAATTGAACATATAGATTGTAGAAAATTTTACAATATGTGAAAATACATTTGTCAAAAAGAATGAGCACAATAAAATCAACATGCCAGTACTCAAGATGAATTTATGCATGGCCTTGTCATTGAGAGCGGTCGTTACCGCTCTTAATTGAAGTGATAATTCGTCAAATAGCTTGTGCGAAAAGAAAAGAAATTTCTTACCTGCGTTCACCATAAGTCCGAAGTCGAAGCCTCTGTGTTGAAATAAACTTGTTGCCCTGAATTTCGTACAAATCATCATTTATAAAATGAAGTTTTAAGAAAAATACCCAATGATAGGTTAGGCGGTGCCTGACGCTTTGTAGGAGCTCCGTACCACATCCATACTACTCAAATCTATGAATTTAATTATTGTTTACCTTTTACATTTTCTTGATGAAATTACAACTTTATTTTGAATTTGTTGTTTTAAAATAAAATTTGGGTCTTTTAAAGTAGTTTAAAAGAATTGTTTGCATTATTTAACATAATATGAATTTACATATTGTTCACTTCTTACTTGTTATGTATTTTCTTGATCCCTTGAAATTACATTTTAATTTTAATTTAATGATTATAATAATTATTGGGCTCTTCGTAAAGTACTATAAAGAATAGGTATCATTATTTTAGATACTAATGTACTTATAACTTACTTGTTGCGTTTTTTAGATATTTTCTTCATCACTTTACAGTTTTATTTCATTTAAAGCACACCACTCAGTGTTTGGATCGTCGTAAAGTAGTATAGAGGAAGAATAATTAGTATTATTTTAAAAATCAATGTGCTAATTGTTACCTTTTGCTTTCATTTAGGTATTTATTACCTTCATCCCGTGATTAAATTACAGATTTATTATAAATTTTATTCTCATAAAATAATTTCTGGGGCATCGTAAAGTACAGTAGTAGAAGAGATAGCTTTTATTCTTATATACTACTTTACGAAGACCCAAACAGTATTATTAAATCAAAATAAAACTAATTTCACCAAGGGATCTACAAATTATTTATTTTTTTAAATCAAATTAAATTATAAGCACAATAGTAACTAGAATAATGGAAACTATCTTTCTATACAACTTTACAAAGAACGAAACATAATCAAAATAAAACTGTTAGTGGTTTAGAATACATTGCCAGTATAGGAAACGACATTATGATGATGATGATGGTTAGTCCCCTGAAAAAAACAAACACTGCTGTAAAACACTATGTAAACTATACACGCACATAATTTCCTTTCGTTTTCCTACATAATACACAATATTATAATTCCATCGAACATTGGAAGCATAACAATAAATGGCCACAAGTTAAATATGTCACCTCTAATGGTGATAGATAGCAAATTTTGAATATTGTTCGCACACATATAGAACTGGTACTAGTTCTTAGAGTGATATAGTAGTAAAGTGGAAGTGGTGATACTGGAGATTGTGGGGGTGGCAACGGGCGTGACGGTAGTGGAAGTATTTATTCTACAAAGACTTTGCAAAGTATTTATGTATCGACATCTACCTAATGAAAATTTGATTTGTTCCTCAATTGGGTCTTCGTTTAACTCCCGATCCTTTAGGCAATGCCGTATGTAAAACAGAATGTACGATATTCTAATCCACGATAAAATAACCCTGCTTCGGCTCGTTTATTCGGTGACAAGGAGTGCATCTAGTTTAAATACAACTGCAACCGTGCTGTGTATGTTGCATATTCAGGATAATATACATTATCCAAAGATATACTGCCAGTCCATATCTTTTTCATCTTCTTCTGCCTCATCTCTTGCTACTGGAAAAAGAAAAAAAAAAAAGAGAATTTAATTGCTTGTCCTCTGTGTTTTCACGGGGTTGGAACAGTCACGTAGTATGGTGAAGCCATTCCTTGGGCCCACACTACAAGCCGGGATAAGCAGAAGGTTTAAACCTAGTGGAAATAGCTCCAATTCATTGTTATTCCCTGTGACCATCATTCCATTACAAAATTATGGTCCCCAAATTATTATTTTATTTTTAGGAATGTTTTGGTGTTTTTACGTTTTGACTCCTTGCCACTCATTCAAGGTTTATCGAGTCTTTAATCTGTTCCAGTGACATTCATACATGTTTACGGGAGAACTAACTCCAAACCAATTCTTATACAGTACATTAGGACTGAAACAAATTCTTGAAGGTATTAAATAAAAAAAACTGTAATATTTTCAAATTATAAAGAATATATGTAACAGAAAAGAAGACATAAGTTTTAATCATACTAATATCTCACAAGAATGTGTCTAACAGAAAGGAAAACATAAAGTTTAAGCACAGTTTTATCTAAAATAATTCAAACCATTTTTATATACTACATTAAGAAGACCCAAATATTATCTTCTATGTATTTAATAAAATAATACTATAATAACTTCAAGTTATGAAGAATATATCCAACAGAACGCAAGACATACATTTTAAGCATTTTTCTATCTATAGTCATACAAACAATTCTTATGTACTATATTAGGACGACCCAAACATTATCCTGAAGGTATTGAACAACATAAAACTGTAATATTTTAAAGTTAATCAAGAATGTATCTAACAGAAAGCAAGATATAAAGCTTAAGCAAATTATTTTCTAAAATAATTCAAACGATTCTTAGATACTGTACTACATTAAAACGACCCAATTATGATCATGTTCGTATTAAATAAAATAAAACTGTAATATTTTCAAGATATCAAGAATGTATCTAACAGAAAGCAAAAACGTTTAAGCACATTGTATCTAAAAGAATTCAAGCAATTAACTGTAATATTTTTAAGTTATAAAGAATATATCTAACAGAATGAAGGACATAAGGTTTAAGCACATTAATATCTCTAAAATATGGCAATTATATCCCAATTTTTTAAAAGAAAGAAACATCCGTGTTGACATGATCTTTAAAATTATCTTTTAACAGTAATTCTGAGATGAAAATTGACATCAGTACAACTGTTTAAGTCTAGCATTATTCTTACGGAAGATGAATCCAATATGGGGGAGATGGAGCAGAGCCTTAAGGAAAACATGATAGGAAAGATGAAATAGAGGGATCTATACTTCGATTAACGATTGAATAGGACTGGGCCGCGGCTGTATCCGGAGTGAGACAAGTGGCCAATAGCTGGGCCGCGTTGGCAAATTTCTCTCACAAACCATCAGTCACTACGGAAAACCTGATTGGATCTCTTCAGTTGCGAAATGACCATTGAGAATTGTGTTTGTAGCAATTGTGTAATGTGCGTAGGCTGTCACTGTATTAACTAATAATACTATTGAAAGTTTAGTGATTATTTGAGTATGTCATGTCATTAAACGAACTAGTAAAAAAACATGGCACACCACAAATTAAAATAAAACGCTTGTTTTACAAGAACGTTGGTCGTAGAGCCCACTAAGGAGTCAATCGCATAAACTGGTTTGCGATGCTAGGGCATATTTTCAAAAGGAAAAGAGAACAAAGCCTCCAATTTTACCGCTTACGAAACTCATCGCAACAGCTTTAAATATAAATAAAAACTCAGTTTCAAGAGTATATGCTGAAATAAAAATATTACTCGGGGAGGTGAGGAAAAGCTCTGTACGCCAAAAAAAGCCCTCAGCCTTGTAGAATATCTTAAAAGGATGCTTTATAAAAAAGAAGGAATGAACATGGTTATGACTATTATAAGAAGAAAGACTATTCTACCTCAAAAAAACTATCCAAATCTGTACAAAAGACAGGGTTATTCACAGGAAATGAAGCTTCACATAGACACGTAGTGAAGAAAATAGGTTTTAAATATAAGGAATGAAAAGTAGGAAAATTTACTTGGCAAATTGTATGCCTGACATTTTTGCTTTACTGTGCGAATTCTTAAGAAAATAAAAGAATGCAAATTTCGATCACACAATTTCTGGCATCTCATAATTTGTATAGATTTTTCTGTTAATTATTAACATTTCAAAACATAAGTCTTTTAGAATATAGTTGAAATAGCATAAACAGAATTATGGCCTGTCCATAAATGCTTTATGAATTATTATATAGTCTTTTAAATATTGATAAGTAAAATTTTAGATTTTGTAGAAGCTGTAAGCCAGCCAAATAATTGACAATAATAATTATAACAAAATATGAATTTGACACGGCATGACTATTTGCTTTTTAACAGTAAAACAATCAATAATTCACCATAAAGTAGTACAAAATGTTGGTCAAATAAGTTAACTTGAATGTTGAGTGGAAACTTTTATGAAAGATAACATTTTAAATTTGATAAAACATTGGTTGGATATTACCTTTTTATTTTGCAGCTTAGGCTTAATTCATTATTTATGCCTACTATGTTATTATTTTTTTTCAATCTTGTAAATTTAGCCTTTAGTGTTAGACAAATGTCTTTAACTATTTCTCATACAAAAATTACTGTATATTTAAATTTTCAATTTGGTTTTCTCAGGAGCTGTAAAACAGGTTTTTTAAATGTTTTTTTAATGGGAATAATAACTTACTGTTGTCAAAGTTGGCTTGAGTTTTATAATAATGGGCTAAAGTTCTTTTTCTTCATATCTAGTTTGATCTCTGTTAATTCACAAAACTGGATATCACTTTATTTAATATTTCACAATTTAAACATTTTAAATAATATTCTTACTGTGGGATCTACTTATTTGAATTATATTATACCTTACTTAATTTTACATCTTTGTTTGTAATTATTAATAATATATTATCTATTTATTTCGACTATTTGATTTATGTCTTCCCTCCAATGAATTTGAATGTTTTTCTTTTATAATTCCCGTTTGCATGTCAGCGCTATGATGTCACAAGATGGCTGCCACTTTCACAACTGTGTTTATTCTAGTCTATACAACCATATAGCTGTAATTAGTTCACCAGTGCATAATAATTCCTTTCCAAACTTGGTTTGACCTGAATTTAATGTTATTAAAGGATTAATTTAGATTATTTGCCTTATCTTATGTGTTCTAATAAATGTGTTTTTTTAATTAATTTTTTGTTAATGTTTTTTATTTTATAGTGAAAGTGTTGTACTTTGCAATCTAGACTTATCTAGGTTTTTTAGTTCTTATGACTTCCTTTAAATTAGATTTATTACTTATTTTATAATTTCTGTGTCCCCCCACTCTCAATATTATTAAGATATTTTATTTAACTTTAGCTTAGGTTAACTACCTGTTATTTGTTAGGCTATGTTCACAAATTAATGGAATTAATACAATGAACTTCAATAAATATATATATAACAATTAACGAATAAAATGACAAACTAAATTCTAACAATTAACAAACAAATAACTAACTCATTGAACTCTAGGCTGATTTTGTTACAATAGCAATGTCCAAATCGATTCAGTATCTTAATTTGTCTAACAGTTATCGTGCTTAACATAAAGATGACAACTCACAAATCACTTTTTTTGTTTCCTTAGGCCATGAAACATGAATATCAATCAGAAAACAGAGGTCGAAATTTTAGGAGATTACCAACTTATCATATACAGGATAAGTAAAATTATTCTCCTATATTGTTTTATTTTTACTGCCTCTACTAGTAATAAATTATACAGGAAATGTAACAATAGGAATAAGAATTAAAACATTCCATAATATTTTTATATTTACATAACAAAATAAATTCAAACAACCATAGGTGGTAATTCACTTGTTTCCAGATCTCTACATTTAGCATTCTGCAATTCTTTTCTGATCTCAGGTGTTATGGTATGATGAGCATGTCTCCTTAGAAGATTCAGTAGAGCGTCTTTCTGTTCCGAACTTATGTCACCTTTATATCTCTGCACAAATGTTAACAAAGACTGATGCCATAACACCGTCAGTTCACGTGTATCGTTCTCAAACCTGGGTATAATGAAATTTTTATTAGATATTAGTGGTAGGTAATTTTGTAGAAGGTTATGATGGCACAAAAAGAACGGAAAAAGTTTACAATTGAAGGTAGGAAAGAAAGTTGAAGGAAAACAAAAAAGGGAACATCGAAAAGAATTTTGGGAAAAAACAAATGGAAGTGATTTAACTTGGGTGAACATTTTTAAGTAAAGAAAACACATTTCAATATAAATTCAAATAAAAGGTATGAATAGTAAAACAGTAATTTATCTGTTTAAAGAATGAAATTACTTTAAGTAATGAACATTACAAATTTAGCCGATAGGTTGTTTTTGAGTTCTAGTAGATCTTCGAAGAGGTAGTGGTATTCACTGGATAAGGTAAATCAGAACCTAACTATTTACTTCACTCTTGGTTTTCCGATCTGTCTCGAAATATCTGCTTCATTTTGAACAGTTTGGAGTTGCATTTCAATAGGCAATTGTTGGAAGTTTTTACCTTCTGTAGTATAGGTCTCTGAACTGATTTCAATATTTACTCCTGTAGAATGTATTTGGTCAACATGAATTTGTATACTTTGTCAATTTACATATACTCCATAATGGAAATCGCCCAATATTTCTATCATTGAACCAAACTACCACTTATGATCATTATTCGAAAAATTGTTAATTATAACTTTGTTTCACGGATAAAACTTTTGAATTTTTTTACTGAATAATATTTACGATCAGAATTTTCTTTTATTAAATCTATTCTCAGCAGCATTTCTGCTGTATTGCGACCTGTACTCCAGGATTTAAAAACCTTCAAAGATAAGTTTTGTATATCTCTAGACTCATTTACCATTGCAGTTAGTTTTTTTTTTTCTTGACTGTACGGTTTGCCTATTTTTTGATGGGTGGTAAAAGATGGTTTATAACAGTTTACGAATACAGTTTGACTTCACGAAGTATATGAATTAGTTTTACAAATTTACAAGCAATTTAGTACAAATTTTTAAAAGAAGTTAGGCATCATAACAAATGTACATTTGCCCATGAAAGAAAATTTTAATTAAGTTTTAGTCAAATACAGAGTATTGCCACTGGCAGCTTAAGAGGAAATTGAAACTGAAATAAAAGCCCTAGAATTTTTAGGAAATTATTTCAAAAGTTAGTAATTCTGAATCTATTACATGCAACAATTGAATGAACTAGCCTATATATATAAAAGGTATTTTATACCTTTTATATAAATTTTGTATAATTTTTTATATATAAAAGGTATTAGAATTTTACATCCACTAACTGATACTGCTAAGAGGTATGTTTTCGTAACACGGTTTGATTGTCTATGTAGAGTGTAGAGACATTATCTTGTCAGGTTTTGGTCTTCATTTGGTTAAAATTTATTCACTGCTTTTCAAGTTGGAATAATATTCGTCTGAACTTGTATGTATTAAACAAATAGCCATTAATAATGGTTATGAGGTGAATCCACATTGATAAAATGTTAAAAAGAAAATTAAAAAATAAGGCTAAATCCTTTATTTTCCCAATAGTCAATTCTAATAATTCCACCCAAAAGTGGCGTAGAATTAACTATTTTGGTAAAGTTAGCCATGCAGTTGGTAAAGTTTTAGAAAAGAAAAAACACTGTAAACCAGCTTATTATTGTAAACAAAATTTAGGAAAGATGTTAGTAAATTCCAAAGATAAAATAGAAAAAATGCAAAAAAGTGGTGTGTACAAACTGACATGTAGTATTTGTAATGCTGCTTATGTTGGCCAAACAGGCCGTAGTTTTAAGTGTAGGTTAGGTGAGCATGAAAGGAGTTGGCGGTTAGGTTATAATGATTCTAGTTTTTCTAACCATTTAAAAAATCACGCATTGACAGATTTTTATTCTAATGTTAATTTTGAAATTCTACACGTTAACGTAAAAAGTAGAAAATTTAATGTTTTGGAAATTTTAGAAATTAAGAGACTTTTGTGTAATGATGCTAATCTAGTTTTAAATGACCAAACGGAATTTTTGTCATTTTCTCCTTTACTTCAACCTCTATTCAAGGTTGGTTAATATCTATGTGAATGACCTTTTCCCCCCGGGTCTTTGTGCTTTGTTTGTTAACAGGAATTTCCTGCCTTTCTCAACCTTTTATAATAGTTATGGTGTGCATTGTATTTAGTGTTGTAAGAGCCTCGTCTATGCTGTAACTGGCGAAACCATGGTCGGCTAGACCAAATAAATTATAGAATTTTACAAAGGAAAAATTGTGTTTTATTTGTTAAAATGGAATTCTATCAAGTACCGTCGGTCATCAGTGTAAACAAGTTAATATTTATATATAATTTATTTATTTTTTGTTTTGCATAGTTTTGTTTGGTTAATATTCTGATTGTGAAATGGTGTGTGAAAAAGTTTGTGCAATGTTTTAGCACCATTTATTTTTACATTTTTTAGGGTTCAAAAACTAAAATTAAAAAATCGCACTAGTGGTATATCACTATCTTAAAAAAATATCAATGAAAAGAACGTAAAAATCGGTTCAATTTGTTTGGACTATAGAAACGGTAATATATTCAGATATTCTCTGACGTAACTTTTTTTCTTTTTTAAATGATGGCTTTGAAGATACACAAGATGTTCTGCATAACCACATTTAAGTATGATCAATAAGTATTAAGGTTATTAAGAATATACATACTTAAGGAAGTGGAAAACAACTGCATCTACGACTCTATATGGCAGAGCATATTTCTTATCCAACAATATCCTTAGAAAAATAGAACTACCACCAGTATAGTCCATTTCTGCCAACTTGAGAATTGTAGCTGCAGAATGTAACATTGGAATAGAATTTCTTGCGACTACTGATCCCACAATCACTGCTTCTCTCAAAGTACAAGTACCACTCTAAAAAAAAACAATACAATTATATTAAAATATCTTACAGGCATATTTTTTAAATAAGGTGGATTTTAGAATAAAAAGATTAAAATTAAAAGATAAAAATGATTTATTATGACCAAACAAATCACATAGCCTATTAGGTTTAGTGATTGGTGTCTTATATGTATATGGGAAGATTTTTCAGGAATTGCAGACAGTAATTATAGGCCTACTAGGTAGAGGATTAATGTTTATGTGAGTTTTAGGTAACATATAGAACTGGAGAGTTGTAGGGTTTTTATTCTATAGGAATTTATAACAATTACAACAATTTAGTCTTCTTTTAATACTCTCTACTAATAGAGAAAGTGAAAAATGTTTACGAAATCTTTCAGAACTTTAGTGTTTTATTGTGTTTTTTTTTATTTGTGTACTACTAGGTAATACCAAGGACCACTTTCCAAGTTTGGGCCACTTGGTACGAAATGGTTGAAAATTTCCCAACCAAATTTTTACAACAATTGAACGGTTTGATCTACTCCATTAGGTTGAGCATTATCAAGCAAAAACACGATTTCACTGGGTAACAAGTCACTTCTTTGAGTTTCGTTCATCTGTCCCTAAATAAAAGACTGCATTCCCTAACTTTACTGTCACTCATAGTATCTGACCTACAAACCTGAATAAGTTTCCTATAAATTTTAGCAGCAATATATTTTTTCATAATAAAAAGTACTACACAGTTGGTGGAATTACTTATCATAGCAGTCATTTCAAGTCACAGCACAATAATTAATTATATATAAAGTTCCGATAAAATGGTCAACAGCTGGTTATTACATATAATAAAATATAACGCAAATGCGATCCGCTTCATTGGTACAGTCAATTTCAAGAGACCTTACTTTAAAAATATATCTTGTACTTATTTAAAGTTATTGTGTACAGGAAGAGCCAAGGACTGGAAAAATATATAGGACTAATTCTATAAATTTGGATTGTATTTCTCTCTATTTTAATTCATCTAGTTTTAAACCTACTTGGATACTTGTTTTCTGCCTAAAGCTTAATGCTTGAAGTAGTGGATGTTGTATTTAGTATGTTAATATATTATGATATGATTGGTATAGCGCTAATCCCCTCCTAACTACATTTTTTCCTGGAATGAGGAAATAGTTATTTGTGCAACTAGAGAGCAGTGGTACTTTTTTAAACGAGAGAAAAATGTTGACGCACGAGGCTTGCCGAGTGCGTCAATTTTATTGAGTTTAAAAAAGACACTTTGCTCACGAATTGCACATTATACTTTGCCTACAGTTGTTATTTTGTGACAAATAAAAAACATACTTCAGCAGTAACACAATTTAATAAAACTGAGGTTATTTATGAATATTACAAATTACTTACGTGTATTGTTGAGGAAACGGGATTGCCAACTTCAAAACTCGGCAAACGAAAAATACTCTCCTTGTACATACACTGTCAATCATCTTCATGAATAATTACTTCCTTTTTCAACTTTTAAACATTGTTTTTGTTGTTTATTTATGTTATTTTACATGTAAGAATTAATCTAACCTACATACGGGACATTTCCTGTATATTATAAATCAATTCGAATAAACTTAACCTAAATTTCGTTTTGTTCGGTTGCCATTCGGAGTGAGCAAAGTAGTGGGCAAAGAGAAACTGTTGAGAAATCAGCTGTTTTGCAAACTAATTTAAATGAAAAATGCCACTTTGTCAACAACTGTAGACAAACATATTTAAAAATACCCCATAAAAAATTTAATACAGCATGTTTCCAAATGTCCATATTAAAACGTACAGTTGGTAATATATTATGTAAGCTTGGGACATCTCCAATGGTTGGAGATGTAAGCTTGGTTCTTCGAGATTCTTATTACTGCGTAATGTGAATCTCGAAGGAGGGGGTTTCTGTAAGCTTGGGACATCTCCAACCAATAAAATACAAATAAGTAATAAATTAAGCTATTAAGGAATTAGATTCATATATTAATAATTAAGAAGTTCACATAAAAATTAAAATGATAAACAACAAATATAAAAAACTTTGAACAAAAAACATTTAAGACAAATAATTAAAAATCAATCAATTTAAATTAAGCGCTATTATAAATGTAATGTAACACCCTCTAGGCTACAATTGACAAAGCATTTATAAGAAAAACTTTTATAAATATTGACAGTTGTAACATGCAACATAGTAAAGACCCCTTTCCTATTCCTACCTGGCAAAGCGGCAGCAATATTCCTTTCGTAAAAGCTCCAGGCTTGAATAAGGCTTTCCTTAGTGCTTGATACAAATGAAAGTTGAGTCTCTTGTATTCAGAAATATCATCTCTTACTCGTGGAAGCAACACTAAGTTATAAAACCTCTGAGCCATCTTCTCCTTCAAGTTGGAAGCAAAGATTCTAGTCGCCATATACATAGCAGCTGCTGACCAACCATTGGGATCTAAAACATGTTCATTATATTCCTTTCTGGTGAGATTATTACATATGAATTTGTACAATCACTCGTAATCTGTGGAGCAGTTAAAACCACACTCATAACCACCACCCAACTGTAAACTAAGCAGTAATCACATATTATTTCAGTCTACAAGGACAACTGCCTGTGGACAAAAAAAACAAACAAACAAAAAACACACAAACTTTAAAGCCATTGATATAGATTCAAGCCAAGTCCAACATTGCACCAAACGCCATAATATGTAGATCAAGAACCATCCAAAAGAATTAGGGTAAATACAAATTTAATATCTATAGACACCTAGACTTATTTTTATGTTGTAAGTTTTAAACCTGATGCTGTATTACTTATACAGTGAAACTTCCAATTAGCGGACACTTCTTAATAATGGACATTTTTATAATCCCCGACCGAGCTCATGCTTTTATGGCCTTTGTAGTGTTTCTAAATAACGGACATTCCCAAAAACGGACACGGACACCAAATTGGTAGTCAATAAGTTAGTCAAAACTTCCGAATTACGGACAGCGGAGTATAAAATGTTGCCCTTTTCTAAGAAATTGTAGATGCCTCGAAACAATTACTGCAATGTTTGTTCAATATTTAGCAGGAAGTTGACTTTCTGTTTACCAGGAAGTTGACTTTCTGGAAACTAGGTTTCTTTTCTTTTTGCCATTTAATAACAGTAGTGGTTAAAACCTTTTACAATTCAGTTTGAATAAAGTTACCATGAGAACAGTGTGTATTGTGATGTCTCTGAAACGAAAGCGTTTAACTTTAAGCGAAAAAGTTGAAGTTGTGTGTAAATATGAAAAAGAAAAACATAGTGTGCGTGATTTAGCGGCAATATTTCAAGTTGGAAAGACTCAAGTTAGTGACATTTTGAAAAATAAAGAAGCAATTCTAAAATCGGTGTCGGAAAACAAAAATTTATTAAGTAAACGAGCGTTTCCAAAAACAGAAGGCCTTGCGATAGACAATTTAACATACAAATGGTTTTGCAGAGCTCGATCCAATAACATTCCAATCTCTGGTCCATTAATTAGGGAAAAAGCTTTAGAGATAGCTTAAGAATTAGGAGTTAGTGATTTTAAAGCATCGGTTGGATGGCTTGACAAATTCCGTTCTAGGCACAGTGTTACATTCAGAAATGTGTGTGGGGAAGCGGGATCAGTGGATGGAACTGTAGTTCAAGAATGGAAAAAAAAAAATTATCAGTGATGTGCGAGGGTTACGAAGAGAAAAACATTTTCAATTGTGATGAGACCGGACTATTTTTTCGTGCTTTACCTAGTAAAACAATGAGTTTAAAAGGTGAAAAATGTACGGGGGGGTAAAATTTCAAAGGAAAGACTTACTGTAATGCTTTGTACAAATATGGTAGGAGATTTTGAAAAACCATTAATCATAGGAAAAGCTGCAAAGCCTAGATGTTTTAAAGGAATTGATTTGGATCGCTTGGGTATAGAATGGTACTCAAACAAACGAGCATGGATGACAAGGAATATAATGACTGAATGGCTAACGGTGTTTAATCGTAAAATGGGATGGCAGAATAGAAATGTTATTTTATTTCTAGATAATGAGACATCGCACCCCGACATAAAATTAACTAACGTAAAATTAGTGTTCCTTCCACCGAATACCACTTCCTGTTGCCAACCTCTAGATCAAGGAATCATAAACTGTTTTAAAGCTTATTACAGACAAAGAGTTCTCAGACACATTTTATCGAAAACAGAGGACATTACGTCGGCTGATGAACTGTGAAAACATATTGTTGTTTTAGATGCAGTTTTGTGGATATGCTCGGCTTTAAAAGAGGTCAAATCCAATATGGTTAAAAACTGTTTCATTAAATCGGGGTTGTCAATAGCGATAACAATAGTGAGAATACTAGTGAAAGCAATAGTGATACTGAAGTTAATGAGCTGGATAATTTAATTCAACAATTTGGAGGATCCGTTGAAGAATACAAATTGATTGACGATGCACTTTGTACCGAAGACCAGTCAACCGACATCAGGATTCTTGTTGCAGATTTTAACCCGGAACCTTCTGTTGAGAATGAAACAATTGATGAAGACGATGATGATGTTCCAGTGGCCGAAACTACAAATCTAATAAGTAAGGAAGTTGCAAAGGAGGTGATACAACTTAAAAATTATTTCTTAAAAAACCAGGATAGAAGGAATACGTTTAATTTTTGAACTCCAACATGTTGAAAATACTATAACAAAAGATCGTACTAGGCAAACAAAAATAAAAGATTTTTTCACATAATCTATTGAATAATGTATTGCTGTATACGGTAGTAAAAATTTGTTTGACTCATTTTATTATTTTAGGTACTGTACATAGTTTGATTATTTCACTATTTAAATTTGCATTTTCCTATTTATTTATTCAGCTCTGTAGTGTAAATGATTAATAAATAATGACTGTTATTTAATTTAATAGTTTGTGTTTTATTGTGCATTTTTGTGAGATTAAAATCATTATTCTTGTTGTGTAAAAAGTATACAGTGTACTGTATAATACTGTACAGTAGGCCCTTATGAAACAATTACAATATTTATTTCACTTTTATTATTGACCATATACAGTATGAATTTTTGCTCTATTACACAGCAGATTAACTGCTAACTGTGACTTCTCAGTGAGAAAAAGTAACAATATAAATACAGTACATCTACTACACATCTCTCCTAATAGCGGACATTTTACACGGTCCGAGCAGTGTCCGTTATTTGGAAGTTTCACTGTACATTCAAATGGTAATAACCTTGGCTTAACGATAGTTCCACAATGCAATAACGCAATTTCCCACTCTCTATCTCAGCTGCTATATTCTTTAGTAACTTAGAAACATTGCATGTAGTGAACTCTGAAAAGTTCTGTATTCTTGATCACATTTTTGTGTGTTTTTTATATGTTTTTATTTTATTTTAAATTAGTTCGTAGTTTTTTATGTAATAGATAGTTTTTAGTAATGTTGAACATAGTTTGTCATGGCTAATCTTGAGAATTTAATTTTTATGATTTTATACACGTTATAATAGACATTAAATATTTGAGTACTAATAACTAATTATAATTTCTATTATATATTTCTTTTGTAATTTAGATTAACTTTTTGCACATGTTAGTATGAAATAAAACAAAAATATAGATTACTCTTGTTGTTTTCCCTCTTTTTTTAATTTCAGTTTTTTTTTATTACCAATTAAGTAAATAGCTACTTACAGGGAAAAATGTATAAGCTATTTACATATCAGACGAAATAAGATGAATTTTTGCTACACTTATACAAATGTTTGAAATTTTGAAGGCAAAAATTAAACAAAAACTAATTTTCTTATTCTTTAAGTTTAAGAAAAAGACTATTTAGTCTAAAAAAAAAAGGTTTATTTTTAATTATACACCTTTATAGCCTTAAAAAAACTAGCGTAGCATGTTTACCTGAAACAATAGTCAGCTGTTCAGTCATTTTGAGGTCAGTGATTCATATCGATCTGTTTATAATTAGCGCTCCAATTATTGATCCCACTAAGGGTGACGTACGAGCAGTTATCAGATTTTTTTATGCCAAAAACATTTCAGAAACCGAAATCGACTGGCAAATTTATAACATTTACAGGCTGATTATGAATGACGCAAGTAAAACAGTGGTGCTGATTATTTCGAGAAGTGCAAACGAACATTCACAATGTAGAACAAGCAATAGGTCATCATTGATTTTGAAATGTTTGATTGAAGAAACTCATAAACAAATTTGTGAAACCATCGCTTTAACCGTGTCATAACAATTATTTTTGATATTTCACAATTGATGCTCTATTAAGTTTTGATTGGAAAATTGGTCTATACAAAAGTGTGTGCAAGATGGATGCCGAAGACACACACAAGCAGAAACGTCTTGCTTTACAAGCAGAAACGTCTTACTTTACAAGCAGATATGTCTTTCTGCAACATATGAAAATTTGCAGTGTTTCAAAAAAAAAGGTTATGAATTGTTTGATTAAATTCTTATGGCAGATAAAATCTGGATTTCATATTCAGATGTCAAGTCAAAGCAACAGTCGATGCAGTAGTGGCATTCATCATCCCCAATACCGAATTAAACAAGATATTCAGTAAAAAAGCACATGGCTACTGTTTTTTGGGGACAAAAGAGGTGTCCCTGCAAAAGTTTTTTCCAAGACAATACATAGCAAATCTCACAGTGAGTGAAATGAAACGATTTTGTTGGGAAATATTTAATCATCGTATGTCTTGATTTAACTGTAGCGATTATTTTCTATTTCTTCATCTAAAATACTGGCTTATAACACAGAGATTTCACAATGACAATGAATTGAAAAATAGTGTAACTGGTTTAATAGCAGCCAGCAGAATTTTTCAAAGAGGGAATGAAGAAGATAGTGAAACGTTATGAAAAATGTGTTAAGTTGAAGGCAACCATGTAGAATAATAGGTAAAAAAATGAAATTTTTATTAATTAAATAAAGTTTTTCCAGTTTTGTGTTTATTTCAAACTGGACTTTAAAACACATGCCTCGTATATATAAAATACAGTACAATACCTGTTATGTATAGAATTTGTTCCCAATTTCTTAATCTAGGAACTAGTTTGAAAGCTTTTGGAACTTTTCCACTTCGGTACTTAGCAAGTACATCACGAATACCTTCATAGAGTAACTTCACACGAGGATCGAGATCTTGGAGCTGTACACCTAAACACAAGTTTATATTAATATCTAGAAATACATACATACCTGGTGTCATCAGTAGACATATATTATGTAGATTCAACATCTATGAAATTTATCTTTACTTGTTATCACCCAAGGCTACCAGTCTTCAGTAAGTGGACATAGGCAATCTTATAGGTATATAATCCACTTAATTTATCAGCAAGAGAAAAATCCTATACTTATGATAAAACCAGTACTAAACTGTATTTCACCTTGAACCTGGTAACCCCCCAATACCATTTTGAAATCCAGAAACAAATGACTTGACTATTTACAAAAACATCAGCAGATTTGAGCAAACATTTGGAGCAAGAGTTCAAATTAGACATCTTGTTATAAGGAAATATCTTTTTAAATTCCACCTTTTTGGTTCCCTAATTTGTAAAATTTGCAATAATGAGAACGATTCTGTTGAATACGCTCTCCTAAAATTTAAAAGTGATGATTGATGTGAGGATCAGTTTGCTGCAGAGGATTCGAGAAATTTTTTGAGAGGTCTCAGAAGTTTTATTAACAAGGTCATCTTCTGGAGATTGGCAAGACTCGATATTGTAGATAAGAGAGACATCAAGGTATCGGCATCTCAGCTGGAGTCTCATAACCAAGAAGAAGAAGATCTAGAAATACATATTCAAAATAAATAAACTCCCTTCAGAATGGTAACCCCCTCAGAATGAAAAGATGGAAACAAGCAGATCAGTAGTCACCAAATCTAGAGAACCTCAGAACTTTAATATTTAACAGATATTCTTTTATCACTAAACTTCCTTTTTTAATAGGCTTACATAATATAATAAACTACTATTAGCATGGAAGTCGTTGGATCACTAATTTCAATAACTAAATAAAGGTAATAAATACTTTATTTTTCTATTACCTTTATCCACACATAGACTTTCATACTAACCAAATACTGTGTTAAATTATACAATATTGGTTGCTATATGAGTGTGAAATTTTAAACTTATGAAGCAGTAAACAAATTGAACTCCAAATGGTTAAATGACTGTGTGTGTGTGTCTAAAATTATTTCTGTATTTAAGTTTTATTAAGTTGGTCATACACTGACTGGAACATTTTTCCTTGAAGCAAAATGACTACAGGGAATATGTTGCAACATCCCGATTGTTATGGACTGAAACGTTGAATCAAGATACTGCGCAGGAACTCAAGGCAAAAACACAATTTTTCTCTGACCAATCCCTTGTAACAAAATACTTGCAACATTTATGTTCATGTGTAACAACACCAATACTAACAGGGTGAGTATCAGTTCCAAACTGTTTTGATTAGACTGTGTAGTATTTATCCCTTTGTTGTTTAAAGGTGAAAAGCCTCTAAGTCATCATCGTCTCAAAAAAAACTCCTACCCTCGAATACTCTAATAACATCAAAGTCAGAATAGTTGGTCAAGAGAGACCTGATATGAAAGATTTTTGTTTGTGGTTTTAAGGCGAAAAACTATTCCAGCCATTATTCCCTTCATAATATTGAGCATTAAAAAAAAAAAAAAAAATCTCCAAATTAAAACAACTACAAATGTAACTAAAAATAATTTAAACAACTATAACACACTAAAACTAGTTAAAAAACATAAATAAACAAATACATGGCTGTAAAAAGGGCCTGTTAAGTGCAGAATTGATAATTTATTGATTTTCTTCGTGCCCCTTCAATATGATCTCGATACTTCCCGTGTGAAAACCATGCGATGGGAATTTGTTGCAAAGTCAATGACGTCAGCCCACAATACATCATTCCTCAAAGTCCCTCTAAAATATTTCACCATTGGTCAATCGCTGTAAACCGATCTCCTATTGGTTCCCACATCGAGAACGAAAGGGCTGATTATTCAGCCAACGCGACGCTTTACAAGCGCTAAGGGTAGTCTGGGTTTCAGCTCAAAAGGGAACACATAAACCTCGATGTGTGTAAGTTTACGTGTGTGGTGACGCCGGTTACGAACTAGTTCAAAGTGTTTTATGAACTATGATTTCTCTCTCTCTCTCTCTCTCTCTCTCGTATTTTCAACTTTATTTGAAATATGCGCTAATTAACTTTAATTAGCGTGCGCTCAAAAGACTCTTTAGTTAGTAACTAGTTATGAACTCTACTCTGGACTCTTACGCGTGTGCGAACTCAGTGTACGTGTTATTTCGCGAAAGTGAACTTATTTTGTGTTTTTCTTTTATTATTAATTACAAGACCAATTAGTAATTAATTGTACTGTATACTCTGTGCTCACTACACACCTAGCTAGGTATCAACGCAGATCTTCTCTTCAGCATCGGACAAGTGCAGAGGAAACTCGCCATTTTATTCAAGGTAACTGTGACATCTTTCAGTACAAATAACATTATTATTAATTGGTCTAAAACTCATTGTACATTGTGTGTATTACATATTTTATAAACATTAAAGTTCCACAGCTTTTCTGTGGATGGTCCTCCGAGCTTAAAATTTATCATAAACTAATTTGAATATTTTAAAATTAATCGACTAGTTAATTTTAGAGTGAACATTTTTCTAAGTAGTTTAAATATATTTTTCCCACTCTTCTCGACGCCAATCAGGGCCTGGTTCAAGTTAACAATTATACACTATGGTAAATAAAATTAACTACAATTAAAAACAAATAGTACTGTAAAGGGGCTCTGCAATGAGCTAACAAGGATAAAATATAAACAAAAAATTTAATAGACAACTAAACAAAATATTATAGAGTTGTAAAATTACTCTGCAAATATTGACTACAAAATTTAAAAAATTTAAAAGTAACATCTGAATAGAATATGGTAGGACAAATGTCCTACGCACATCTCTTAAAGCAACACAGTCAATAAGAATGGGCTTAATTGAGAGTACACCTTGAAAAAAGTAGGTATTGCGCCGGATTCCCATGTTCCATCAGAAATTCATGAGTAATCATGGAATGACTGATACGAACATGGGTAACTATCACTTCCAATCCATGACTGGCATGTATGGATGAATTCCACAGACAGGCAGTATCCTTACTTCCCTCAGATTATTGGACTCTGTATTTGTCCATTCTTCTTCCCATTGCCTATGCAAAATTATTTTCACAGATGATACAAAGTCAGATACCATAACACGCTGCATGAATGGCATCTGACTTGTAGCTTTGTCAGCTTTTGTGTTTCCTGAAATTCCGCAATGCCCAGATATTTAGTAAAATTATACTCCAATGTCACATAGCTGAAGTTGTGTATGGAACACAGAATATATTCAACCAAGTATTCTTAGAATACATATCCTGGATAGCTTGTAAAATATTTTTGGAATCGGAACACAAAAAATAGCGACGGAAACCAAATGGAACGGTATTAAGGCCTTTCAAAATAGCATTTCGGTTAACTATGAGGGGTATAATTAACACATAAATATGAGGGTTATATTAAGGACATAAATAACAAACGCTATCAGTGGGGAGTTATGTAAAAGGTGGATGGGGAAAATATTAATTTCAAAATCGTAGAATGTCTCAAAAAAAAGTTCCAAGGTAAACAGGCTGAAAATACAATGGTCAATTAAGGTAAATCAATACAAATAAATTATGAATTATAATTATACAGAGGAAATAACAAAATAAAGTAATTAGTTCTAACAGATAAAGTGAACAAAACTGTAAATATATCTAGAAATCAATCTAAAGGTTTTATGCGTCGTACAATAATACAACTTTATATTTTATAAAATCTTCACGTTGGTATGCCAAATTTAATAATAAAGAAATGTCTATTTAATATAGACTTTTTTTTTTTTATCTGGTAAAATAATTTAAAATAAAAATAAAAACAAACAATTATTTAAATAAATCTATGTTCTTTAATGGCAAACAAATAGATATTCAATATTAAGGAATATCTTTTTGATATGAATATATTTACAAATTGTTACAGAATAAATGGATTGCTCAGAATTGTTCATTTGCTTTTATAAGCACTTTATCTCGGGGTTTGGATTGGTGCCGTCTTTTCCCAAGCTTAATAGTATTAACACAAAAAAAAAAAATATATATATATATATATATATATATATATATATATATATATATATAGATATCTAGTTTTAGAAACAAAAGGGGAATCAAATAATAATAAAAAGTCAATTGATGGAGTGTAATATGGGTGAATGAAAATACATATCGGAAACACTGGATTAATAGTTCAGGCTACAATTATCATTTAATTGTGCAGATAACAATGTTCAAAAATATCAAGTTTGTTATAGTCTGTGTTTTCACTATTAGTATAAAGGGATTCACAACTTAGCCTAGTAATAATTGGAATGATCTCACCATAGGTTAATGGTTTTTTTTTTTTTATAGTATTACTTGGTTTTTAGTTAGATTAAACCTTTTGGATTCTTCTTCACGTTGTTTGGTATACCTAGCTTCAATGTTTGATTTCGGTTTAATTATTCAATTTCTTTACTTATATATAACAGACCAAAATGGGCAACTGATTACTCTGACAACTCTCACAAGAATGAATAAAAAATTAACTGTTGTTACACTCCCAGGAATTTCACGCACTTGTCTATTAGATATTGCACTTTGGAATAGTGGTGTTTGTGTGTGTGTATTGGGGAATTAGTTCAAATTTTGGTCTCTTGTATGTATGATAAGTATTAATTTTATAGTGGGAAATATAACATAATTCTTTTCTTATATGTTATAAAATATTTTATCTTTATTATAAAATCCGAAATAGTGAAGTTACTTTATTAAAATTTATTTGAAATATCTACAACTAGTCTTCAACTACTACTAAATAAGTTGACAATAATGCAGATAATTTCAGTTATATAAATTCATTTGTTTATTCATTTAAATTATAAATATTTTCTTTTAGTAAATTATTTCTTGTTAAACATTAATAATATTTGCTTTTGAGTTCTTTTAATAACACAACAAGTTTAAATTGTCTTTAATTACAAAGTTAAATTATTCCAGGCTAGCTCTAGGTTTGGGTTCATTACATATATCTTTATCATAGAATTACAAAGTTCTTTTATAAATATTAGTAATTAATATTTATTATTTTCTCGGGGCAGGCACTCGACCAGACATGAACAAACTGTTTTTAACGCATTTTGTGAAGTTACAGTTAAGAAAAATTGAGATTTAGGATCGGTGTTCTTTTTTGAAATAGGCTTATGAATTGTAAAATTTGTTAAAGTTTATCTTCAATATTAAGAATTTCTGGACTTTATTATGTTTGAATTTACAGAGGATACCACTCTCTGTGTGATTTAGCACTGAATTTACCACTGTTTATACTGTTTTAACATACTAAAACTTGACGGCATCACTTTTAAAATTACGAATAGAAATTTTCATCTTTGGGCTCTGAAGTCTTGGATTGGAATGAATTTTTGGCTTAGGTTTTGGAATTGAATTGTTGCCGCGGTTCCCAGCATGCACTGTTCTTCCGTTCCCTTGGTTACTCAAATAATATTCTCTCGTTTTGTACAATTTGATGTTCTTGACTTGAATAAATTATAATTTTGATATTACTTTATGTCTTTTTTGCCTTTGGTCTCGTGATAATATTTATTCATATTTACATTGCCGATTCTTAAATGAGTTTACTGATTTTATTGTTAATTGTATAATTTCCCGTTCCAACAGAATGACGTACTTATATCTATGACTCAAGTAGTCCTAGTTCTAATTCTAATTATATAACATTTGGGTCTTACGGTTACTATTTATGTTCTTAAATTTACTTTAAGGATTGTTTTACTATTCTAACAGATATTGTGACTTATTATTTATTTTTATTTGATTTTATTAATTTCGATTGTGATAGTCGTTTCTTTGATCTAGTTGTACTAACAAAAACATGGCGTTCATAGGGAATGCGTTTTACCTTCATATATTGTATATTATGCTATCTTCTGATGATTAAAATAAAGAATAGTTGTTTACTGAGGCTATATATATATATATATATATATATATATATATATATATATATATATATATATATATATATATATATATAGTGCTTATATTAATTTATGGTGTAGTGTTTGTGATAGTATTATGGAATTGGTTTCAATGTGTTTGTTTAGATGTGAGGTTATAGGTTTTCATGTTACAAGGCTCTGTCTAGGCTTTATTCTATATTTGAGAATTATATTTGATAATATCCATTTCTATATGGATTTGGGTGAATTCTTGGGGTGTGAATTGGTTTTGACATAGTTAATTTAGTTATTGATGATGTTTTTCCTTGTGTATTACTTTCGTAAATTGTTTAGGCCTATCAGCTGATATTTTAGTGTCGGTTTCTTGGTTGGCTTTGTGGGTCATTGAACTTTGCTTTGTTTTGGTGTCGTTTATTTTAGGCTAACTTTTTATGATGGAATTTGTGACGTTATAAATGCCCTTTAAATTTGTTTTTGTGAAGTTTACTGAACAATAAATAAATTTATAACTAACAAATTACATTGTAAAATAACATATATAACATAATATAACATAACATAACATACATTGAACACTTATTCTTATGGAATTATAGGTTATCCTTACTTATTTTATAAGTTGATTTTGAATTGGTTTAACAAATTGAATAAAATTAACAATTGGATCATATGGATCTTATTCTAATATTAGGCTACATATACCTAATTAATTGATATTTTATATCATAATTCATGGTTCATGGGGTTATACATAGTTTATCATTTGGGTAACACTTTATAGTTGGGGACATATGTTTTATCATTGGGGTGGGAAACATATAGTTGTCATATGACATATAGTTCATACTAAGGAATGTCCATTGGACCTGGGGAATACACATTTCGGGGACACTTTTACATAAATACATATTTTGTGATACTGTTCATTTTTATTTCACTGTTTTTATATAGGTTCACTATTCATGGAGATATACATATATTTTAACATATAAATATTTGTGATAATTCACTGTTTATGGGGGGGATAAGTTGTGTGGGTTGTGGGAAAAATACTGTTTATGAGGGACCACTTTGTTTGTAGTAAAAACACATTGTTGATGGGGAACATACATATAGATAGTCACATTTTTTATATTTAAGCACTTTGTTTATGGGGGATATACATATATAGGGAATTATATATAAATGGATAGTCACATTGTTTATGGTGAACACTTGTTTTATATTGAAGTACATTGTTTATATCGTTGCACTTAACTTTATGTCGATTAGGTTGGTTCGTCGGAGGTCTGTACAGGCAAGGCAATTTTGTAACGACGTAGGAGAGATATGTGATATGGTCCATAGGTTTTTCCATTATCATCGATTAGGGAGTAAATGGCTTTTCCCATTTTCTTCAATATTTTTAATGGTCCAACATATATTGTGAACAATTTTGCTGTTTCACCATATCCCATACTGGATTGGGGAAATGACTTTACTAGTACTAAATCATTTTCCTTGAGTATCGTTATCTTATGTTTTGCATTTAATTTCTCTGCTCTTTTGGCTTGTGTGGTTTTTATTCGAGATTTTGTTAATTCTAACTTTTGTTGAATGGGGATTTGCATTTTGAAAGGGTTTTGTATTACCTCTTCCCAGAATCTGATATCACATTTGTTTAGTTGTAATTCATTAGGAGTGAAACCACTGGTTTCATGTTGTATTTCGTTTAGGAAACTGTTTATGGTACTTATGTAGTTTGACCAACTTCTGTGATTTTGAGCACAATATGTCCTGAGACAGCGTTTGACTTCTTTTATAGGACGTTCTGCCATGTTTGATATGGGGTGGTATACTGGATTTAGTATATGTCTTATTTGATTCTCTTCTAGTTTTTGAATCCAAATTCTACTTTTGAATTGAGTACCATGGTCAGTTAAGATTTTCTTAGGTTTTCCGTATGTGGGTATGTATTCTTTGAACATTCTGTCTATTACTGCCTGTGATGTGGCTGTCTTTAGATTGTATAATTGGACAAATTTTGTGAATGTATCCAGAATGATGAAGATATATTGGACACCACCTCGACTTTTTGGTAAAGGACCAATCAAATCGATTGCGATTAGATCTCCTTTTCCTTCAGATTTGACTCCACTAGTCTCTCCATAGAGAGGATGGTTACTGTGTTTGCATTTTTGGCAGGTGTCGCAGGTTCCTATTAATTGTCTAATTTTCCTAGCCATATCTTTAAATATGAAATCCTTTTGTAAAATTTGCAGGCATTTCCTTGCTCCACAGTGTAGATAAAATTTATGGCATTCTGAGATTAAAGTATTGACAAGTGATTGGGGTATTGTAATTAACCAATTGTTGTGATGTTTCTGGTATAGTATGTCGTCATTTATTCTAAATCTATTATGTTCTGTAGTGTTTGAATTTTTAATTTGGAGATATATCTGTTTGAGAGTTGGATCGTTTTGTTGTAATTGTATTAAATTTCGAAGGTTTTCTAAAAGTTCTAAATTGTGTTCTCTTTCTAAATTTGCGACTATTAATTCTGGTGTGGTTGTCAATGAGTTCTGTTGATTCTCATCTGTTCTGACTCTGCTGAGTAGGTCAGCTATTGTGTTATCCACTCCTTTACAATGTACAATTTCGAATTGGTGATCTTGTAATGCAAGTATCCATCTAGTTAATCTATCATTTAACAATTTGCATGTTTTCAAAAATGTCAATGCTTTATGATCAGTAATGATCGTTAATTTTGCGTTTAAAATGTAATGTCTGACTTTTTGTATGCAGTAGATGACTGCTAGCAACTCCTTTTCTGTAGTGGTGTATCTGATCTCGCATTTCTTCAATGTTTTGGATATAAATAGGATAGCCCTTTTGTTGTTCTGGCTGTCAATTTGGAATAAATGTCCTCCTATCGCAAAGTCTGAACTGTCTGTCTGTAGGTAGTAGGGTTGGTTTGGCATAGGATGGTTCAATACATTTGTTTTTAGAAATAAGTTTTTAATTTCTAGGAAGTGTTTCTCTTCATTAGAAGTCCAAATAAATTTTACTTTCTTAGAAGTCAATCTCATTAAAGGTTGTACAGTTTTTGCATATTTGTCTACGAATTTGTTGTAATAGTTGATACCTCCTAGGAACCGTTTGAGTTCTTTCCTAGTGGTGGGTGATGGAAAGTCTTGAAAACATTTAATCTTTTCTGAATCTGGTTCTAGACCAGTAGTGGTTAAATAGTACCCTAAGAAAGGAACTCTATCTCGACAAAAGATTGATTTAGACAGTTTTATTGTCATCTTTGCATCTGCAAGTTTTCTAAATACATATTCTAAGTGTTGTAAGTGTGAATTGAAATCAGGTGATATAACACATATATCATCAATGTAGACTAAAGAAAAGTTTTCTATCGTGTTCTTGAATACTTGGTCTAGTGCTCTTACTAGGGCAGCTTGTGAAGTGGATAGGCCAAAAGGGGTTACAACATATTGATACACTTTGCCTCGAAATTAAAATGCTGTATACTGTCTAGATTGTGGTTCTAGCTCAATCTGCCAGTATGAAGAGGTAAGATCTAATGTAGTCAGCCAGTTGGAATTTGTAGCTTTAGCTAATAGCTCATTAATGCTTCTGTTACATTCATAGTCGGGGGTAATTAGTGCGTTTATACGTCTCATGTCTAGACATATACGGAGATCGCCAGTCTTCTTCTTGACAATTATAATAGGGTTTACAAATGGGCTGTTTGATTCCTCAATTATATTGTCCTCGAGCATGTCATTTAATTTTCTCTCTACTTCATCATGTAAATTTATGGGTATTGGATAACTTTGGGCTCTATAATGTTCTGGATTGTCTACCCTGATATGGTGTTGGTACATGTTGCAACGTCCAGGTTTGTCTGAAAATACTATATTGTTTTGTTTAATTAGGTTGATTATTAGGTCCTTTTCTATTTTGTTGAGTTTATCGTTGTCTTTAATTAGATCGTTTATTTCACTGTTGTTGTTATTATTATGATTTTGAGTTTGATTATTGTTATTTATTCTATATTCATTGTCGTCGTATTTTATTATTTTGCATCCTGCTGACTCATTACTTTCGCTATCGAACTTCATTATTAATATTCTATTATCCTTACTCATTATAGTAATTGTATTAATCTTGAAATTTATTTCCATTTTTAGCATACGTATTGCGTCTATTCCCATTATGCAATCTTTAATAAGGTTGGGGACAATTATACATTGGATATCAAACTCGATATGTTTTATTTGGGCTTTTAATAGCACAATGTGTGAAATTCGTTTCGATTTATTGTTCAACGCAGTGGTGATGAATGTGTTACTCACTGGCAACTGTTCAAAATGACCTAAATTGTTCTTGTTTACCTGGAACCAGTTATCAGAAATACAGGATATACTGCTCCCGTATCTACTAACGTATTTGTGGATATACCATTTAAATTTATAGTTATTTCTGGACACTTACAGTTGGTTTGATCTGGACTATTGTCATTGTCTTCATTTAATAGAAATTCTCTATCGTAATAAAGGTTTGAGATGTTGTAATCATTATAGTATGATTTGGTTTCTTTTTGTGGCTCTGTTCCGATTTTTGTAAAATTTGTTGGCACTGACTTAGAGTGTTCAGGTTTATCTCGCAGATATCTCTCGCTTTTGCCTGTACAGCCTTGGTTGTTATTCGAAGTCTGGTCTAGGCCAGTGCGTTGGAGTTTAACTCTTGGTTACATTCCTCCTGAGGCACTTGTATTGGCTTCTCTAGTGTCGGTGGTTTAGTATTCATTGCTATAGCTTGACATACCATTCTTTGCTCGTTTGTAGGATACCTAACCTCTCTTCGCTCTTGGTATGGGCCTTTTTGTTGATAATATCGTTCTTGGTCTTGTTGTGGTTGTCTGTATTTGAACTCAGTCCTTATGGGTTCTGGTTGTCTATCGTAGTTGGTTTTCTGGTTATAGTTTCGGTTTTGATTATAATTGTTTGTATAATGTTGGCCATAACCGTTGGTGGGCCTCTGATTGGGTCTGTAGCTATTTTGACTTTTATAAGGGTGTTCTCTGTTCTTTCTGAACTCGTTTTGGCATTGATAATTCCTAAAGGGTGGTTTTTGTGGTTGGTTGTAGTTAGTATTTGTTTGGTAATGTCTAAATGGTCTGTTGTTGGTGGGATTTTGTGTTCCTCTCGGGCTTGTATTATTACGTCTCCTAATTTCCGAGTTTGCCTCTTCCGTATCTTCTCTTTGGAGAAGGTCAGCAAATTCCTTTATTGTACTTATATTTTGTACTCTTTGCGCATCCTGTATGCGTTGGTCAAAATGTTCTACTAGGGTTGCGATGATGTCTTCCTCCGGTGGTTGGGGAGTCATCGACTTCATTATTAATACCCTGTCAATGAAGTATTCACTTCGAGTGAGTTTTCCTCCTAAACGATATTGTTCGAGTTCAAGTTTTTGCCTAGTTCCTTTTTGAACATCCCTATTCCAAAACTTGGATAGGAATTCTTTGCAGAATTGCTGGAAATTTGTAGTATCGCCTTTTATTAATTGCCACCACCGAGCAGCACTACCCTCTAAACTGTTGTCGATTATGTCGAATAGGCAGTCTCTGTTGTATCCGATCTGGTTGACTTGTCGACAAGTTAACCTCTCGTAGTATCTTGTTAATCTATCCAGATAATCATTTGGATTATTCTGTCTTCCGTTAAATTTAGGAAGTGTCGGATTAGTTAAATTGTTGATTTCTTGACTATTACCTCCACAAGTTACGTTTATATGGGATGGTATGGCATTTTCGATATTTGATTTCGGTAGTTCAGCAATCATAGCTTTTACCTCATGGATCACATTATTTTTATTTTGTAACAATTGCTTCTCAATTGTGGCCTTCTGTAGGTCTAGGGACTCATTTAAACTCTGACTATTGATTGTGGAATCTAATCTACTTTCTAGGTTGTCTATTCTTTGGTTGTTCTCTGTCACAGCTTGTTCCATTTCAATTAATTTATCTGTAAATTGAGTTTCTACTATAGCTATCTGTATTGCCAAACATTCCTTTAAATTAGTAATTTCTTTCTGGACTATTTCAAAATTTTCCTTCAAATTGGATTCATTTTGAATCATTTTTAATTCTAGTTTTTCCTGATTTTGTTTAAATTTATTTTCTAATTGGTTCTCTAATTGCTTCTCTAATTCATTTTGATTTTGTTTAAATTTATGGTCGATGTTAATCTGTAGATTGTTAATTAACAGCGTCATTTGTTCTAATAACGTAGGGACATTTGGTTCTGTATCTTGGACACTACTAGCACTACTCTGCTCCATAACCTCTATTTGGCTAGGCCTAACATTTAGTTCAGTGTCATTGGCATCAATAGTCTCTCTAAAGGTTTTCAATTTCCCTTCCTTGGCTTTTCCGGTGGGATTAATTTTAGGCCTAAGGTTGTATTTGCTACTTTCTTCTTGGTTAGCGTCCATTTTAAATTATTATTTTTGATTTTGGTATATGTTTTTGAGTTTAAATAGATAAATTACTAAATTGAAATTAGGCTAATCTTAATTCTAATACATATCTTATTCTAGGCTATTAAATTTGTTCAATCTTATAATTAAAGTTGAATGAATCCTTATTTCTAAATTGTTGTCTTAAATTTAATTTCAATTTACTTATATAATATATTTACTTAACCTAAGTCATTCTGTTGAATTCTCAGTTTGTTCATGCCCTAATCGTTGTGGCGCCATTTATAACATAATTCTTTTCTTATATGTTATAAAATATTTTATCTTTATTATAAAATCCGAAATAGTGAAGTTACTTTATTAAAATTTATTTGAAATATCTACAACTAGTCTTCAACTACTACTAAATAAGTTGACAATAATGCAGATAATTTCAGTTATATAAATTCATTTGTTTATTCATTTAAATTATAAATATTTTCTTTTAGTAAATTATTTCTTGTTAAACATTAATAATATTTGCTTTTGAGTTCTTTTAATAACACAACAAGTTTAAATTGTCTTTAATTACAAAGTTAAATTATTCCAGGCTAGCTCTAGGTTTGGGTTCATTACATATATCTTTATCATAGAATTACAAAGTTCTTTTATAAATATTAGTAATTAATATTTATTATTTTCTCGGGGCAGGCACTCGACCAGACATGAACAAACTGTTTTTAACGCATTTTGTGAAGTTACAGTTAAGAAAAATTGAGATTTAGGATCGGTGTTCTTTTTTGAAATAGGCTTATGAATTGTAAAATTTGTTAAAGTTTATCTTCAATATTAAGAATTTCTGGACTTTATTATGTTTGAATTTACAGAGGATACCACTCTCTGTGTGATTTAGCACTGAATTTACCACTGTTTATACTGTTTTAACATACTAAAACTTGACGGCATCACTTTTAAAATTACGAATAGAAATTTTCATCTTTGGGCTCTGAAGTCTTGGATTGGAATGAATTTTTGGCTTAGGTTTTGGAATTGAATTGTTGCCGCGGTTCCCAGCATGCACTGTTCTTCCGTTCCCTTGGTTACTCAAATAATATTCTCTCGTTTTGTACAATTTGATGTTCTTGACTTGAATAAATTATAATTTTGATATTACTTTATGTCTTTTTTGCCTTTGGTCTCGTGATAATATTTATTCATATTTACATTGCCGATTCTTAAATGAGTTTACTGATTTTATTGTTAATTGTATAATTTCCCGTTCCAACAGAATGACGTACTTATATCTATGACTCAAGTAGTCCTAGTTCTAATTCTAATTATATAACATTTGGGTCTTACGGTTACTATTTATGTTCTTAAATTTACTTTAAGGATTGTTTTACTATTCTAACAGATATTGTGACTTATTATTTATTTTTATTTGATTTTATTAATTTCGATTGTGATAGTCGTTTCTTTGATCTAGTTGTACTAACAAAAACATGGCGTTCATAGGGAATGCGTTTTACCTTCATATATTGTATATTATGCTATCTTCTGATGATTAAAATAAAGAATAGTTGTTTACTGAGGCTATATATATATATATATATATATATATATATATATATATATATATATATATATATAGTGCTTATATTAATTTATGGTGTAGTGTTTGTGATAGTATTATGGAATTGGTTTCAATGTGTTTGTTTAGATGTGAGGTTATAGGTTTTCATGTTACAAGGCTCTGTCTAGGCTTTATTCTATATTTGAGAATTATATTTGATAATATCCATTTCTATATGGATTTGGGTGAATTCTTGGGGTGTGAATTGGTTTTGACATAGTTAATTTAGTTATTGATGATGTTTTTCCTTGTGTATTACTTTCGTAAATTGTTTAGGCCTATCAGCTGATATTTTAGTGTCGGTTTCTTGGTTGGCTTTGTGGGTCATTGAACTTTGCTTTGTTTTGGTGTCGTTTATTTTAGGCTAACTTTTTATGATGGAATTTGTGACGTTATAGAAATATTAGTTAAATTAAATAACATACTTAAATAACTCCATATTACTGGTAATTCATTTTATATCTAATTTTTTGATGTTCAGAACTTAAGAAATTAACAAATATGTATTCATATTTGGTGAAAACTCGTGGACCAATCACAGACGAGTTCTCCCGTAGTAGGCGTAGTAGTACCAGATATAAGATGTCTTCCGTGATACATTTTAAATACGTTGAGTTGTTTTTCCGGTTGTTCTGTTTTAACGGTATGATTTTGATAATTTTGTCAAAGACTTTTTACATGTAAAAATATCCGTTCTTTCTATAGGCTTTATCAGTTTTTATCCGGAGTTTATAGTTCTCATGTAAATTGCATTTCTTTGTGGTTCCCGCTTTGATATTGATGTTGTTTGGGCAAAGATGTTGACTTTTAAATATGGATATTTAATGAATAGTTAATTTTTGAGCGAAAGTAGTAATTTTCCTGGAAGGATGTATGAATTTTAAGTGATTTTGATATGAGAAGTGTATGTCGAAAATATCGGGAAGTAATTTTAATTAGTTCAATTCTGATTTGAAATCGGATTATTTAACGTGTTTGCACCTTTTCTAGGAGTTCGCATATTTCTCGCTAGGCGTCGTTAGGTTACAAGTTTAGTCTTGAGATCGTTTCTTCTTCTGGTTATTTTAATAGAATTATATTTATGTATTAAATTTTATAATATATTTTGAATTGTTACAGTCGAGAATGCTATTATTAAAGATTGCTAGGTAACTATGGTCTCCATTATCTAGGTACAACAGCTGTTGTGAGTCAAAATAGTTGACGGCAATAAATCACTATGGCTATAAAGCTGTTGACAAAACTAGTTATCAAATTATATTCTACATAGCTTCCTAATTACTAAATAAATATATAGGTCGACTTCTGTTGTTGTTATGTCAGTAATTGCAAAATTACTCAAAAAAGATTCGATTCTATATTGTACTTAATGTTATTAAATGTTGATATTTTGAAGAAGAAAAAATTGAAACAAAATCGGCCAGCTAAATTCAATATAAATAGCTTGCCCTAATAATTGGAAAGTAACTAAGAATATCTTATCACACCAATTTATAATTGAATCACTAGATTTGCAACAAATACTTTTCCCTTTTCTGACGTATTAAATAACAAAGTGATTACTCTGTGACAGAATATTAAGTATATATAAAAGAAAACTTCTTGGAAACCAACTATGAATAATCTAAACTAATGAAAGCAGACTTATGTCTGTACATAATGTTACCTTATAAAGAAAAAATATATATAATCTAAATAAATTGTTCACTTAAACACATGATTCAGACGGAAAATTGCTATATTTAAGGTGGAAATTATAATATTTGGGAAAGGTACTTTACCCCAGTGGATAGTAGAATCAAAAAATAATTTTAATAGAATAAAAAAAACAAAAAATTATGATACATGTTTGGAAAAAAAGGAAAAACAACATTGATTTTACTCAAAAAACAAAATATTTTAAATAAGAAGAAACTATTATAAATTTATTCTAAACAGGGGAGGGGTGGGAGAGAAAAGAACATTTGATTAACGAAATGTAGGACCACTATCAGTTACGAATATGGAGAAGAAACAGAAAGAAAAGAATGGAAATATTTACTGACTTTGGAATAGAGAAAAGTACATAGGAAAATTTTATATTTGTAATAAATTTGTTTATTATATAGATTATATTATGGATATGATACCGAATCAGAGTTAGGATTCGATACTATGTCAGATACCATAACACCCTGTGTGACTGGTACCTGACTTGTAGATTCCTTTGCTACTTCGTCAGCTTTTGTGTTTCCTGAAATTCCACAATACCCAGGTACCCAGCAAAATGATTCTCCAACGTCCCGTAGGTAAAGTCTGTGTATGGAACACAAGATATCTTTAACCAAAGGATTCTTAGAATACATATTCTGGAAGCCTGTAAAGCACTTTTGGAATTGGAACACAAAAGATAGTGACGGATACCAGATGAAACGGTATAAAGGCCTTTCAAAATAGCAAAGAGTTTAGCAGAAAATACAATATAAGCTGTGGGTAATCCATATATATGGATTACTTTTTATTTTTCCAAGTTCATGAAGCACAACACTCCTGATTGTAGTAGTGTATCGTCAGGAGTTTCACTACATACTTGATGAATATTCACCTAGTGAAATTATTTTCACAAATACTGTAGTTCTAAACTGGCCAATAAAGTCGGTTGCACATATTACTCATCCGGTCGGACGTATATATATCCGGTCGGACCTACTTGTACTTGGTCCAATCACATGTCTTTCTTTCAACTATACACTATTTAAATATTCCACATATTACACCGACTTACAATATACAATTAATAACTATAACCAAACCTACAATTAATAAACTATAACCAAACTAAATATTATATGATGGTAACCTAATTAAACTAACACATCAAGAAAGGTTTTGGTAATGGTTTTGACTTGCACAACCCGGACGGGGTTTTATAATGTGGTGATTTCCTTCGCCACTGTTTCCCCTTCAATACCAAATATGATTTATTTTTATATTCCGTGGTGACGCAACGTGGCAGGAGCCAATTCGTTCCCCCACTCTGTAACTAAGGCAATGCAGTAATAAGTTAAAAAATGAACAGTTGTGCATCATCCAGAAACAAACCAGCTGATCAGTAGATGATCTACCCTGCCTAACGCCACATTGTTCATCACAAAGCAGCCAGTTACTTTCGAAGTACCAAACAAGATTCTGATTTGTCGTTGAAATGTATTTGATAAATAAACGTATTATTTGTAAAACTTTGTATTCTAGTTTCAATCTATCAATGTAATCAAAAAGCTTCATTTTTATTCCTTTAAAGCTTAAACTTGCACTTTCGATAATATCACAATATCCCCTCCCTAATTAAAATCTCTTCTTCTCAGACCACCACAAGAAGCAAGACGCAGAATCAAGTAGCTCGTTAGAAAGCAAATTTAGATTCTTTTTTAAACTATGGTGAAGTGCAAAATTAGTATAAATACGAGCGAATATTATCTATTTAATTAAATTCAAAAACAGGTATACTTTCATTCCTTCCCTCAACCTGTAAAATTGCATTACTATAGTCCTAGTAACGGATGAACCATACAAAGTCTAAGTACTTCTAGAAATTAATTTAAAGTATAATTTAGCTACAAGAGCTCCAAAGTAGCAACAATGATGATCCATCACCTATAATGGGTTATAATTTGAAATACTTACTTTCAACATCTGAAAATATTGTTTGTATTTCAGTACGTTTTTCCGTTAGTTTTTCTCTGAGAACATCTACCAATCGCTTTTGTGAGTCTGGATCTTTCCCCATAAACATTTCATATTGTTTTTCAAGTTCATCACTGATTTCCTGAAAATAGAATATTGTGCATTACTGATGAGCATTAGTGAAATGTAACAACTGTTATAAAATTTTGTTTAAAATCTATGATGTCTGAAAGGAATATTTCTGACAGAAAAATCAGCTGTCAATTTTCCATCTTATGAATCACATTTTTACACTAAAAGAAAAGGAAATTAATGATCCTTCGTAATGTGTGATCTATTCCCTGAAAACATCATGATCCTACCAGCAGACAAAGGATCAACCACAGTGGTCATGAACAAAGCAAACTACATAAATTAAATCAACAAACAATTATCAGACAACAATACATATCAACCACTAATGGGCGATCCAACACCAAAATACAATAAATTACTTTAAGAATGGCTACAATATAAAGTTCCTGTACAAAATATTTCAGATTCCACTCTCAAGCTCCTGTACAATGAAAACCCTACAACTTCCCATTTCTATTTGTTACCTAAAATTTACAAAAACATTAATCCTCCACCAGGTAGACTTATAATCTCCGGATGAATTCTGCAAGATTTCAGCTTCCCTAGAAGCACATCTACAGCCATTAGTAAAAAATCTTCCCACATACATCCAAGACACCAATCACTTCATAGACGGACTATCTTCAATACCACAACCTCTGCCTTCAAACACAATTCATGTAACCATAGATGTATCTTTATACACCAATATCCCTCATACACATGGTCTATCAGCTCTAGAACATTTCTTAAACAAACAACAGAACAACACAAATCCTACCACTTCTATTTTGGTTAACTCGCTAAGTTCATTCTTCAACAAAATAACTTTCAATTCAAAGGCAAAAACTTTTTACAAATAAAAGGAACAACAATGGGCACCAGAATGGTGCAAACTTTTAAATGGGAGAATTGGAGGAAAATTTTCTTGGGCGGCAACCCCATCAACCTCTCTGTTAGCACAGATACATTTACAATATCTTTTTAATTTGGACATCAGGACAGTTAAGCCTAGACCATTTCTTAGGAGATCTTTCAAAATATTCTATTCTAAATTTCACCTGGACTGTGTCTACTTCACAAGTTATCTTTCTGGATTCCAATGTATAGGACTGTATAGTTTGTAAATGACGGCAAAATACAAACTAGCATCCATGTTAAATCAAGAAACCACCTACATACCTCTACTTAAACAGCAGTCTTATAGCTAGGCAATCAGAGCCAAAAGGATTTGTTCCAAGGAGAATGAACTACATGAATTAAACCAAAAAATTACATCTGCATATGTAAAAAGGGGTTATCTTAAGAAACTGATTTGGAATCAGATTCATTTGGCACAAAACACAGATATTACACCCAAGAAAAAAAGATAACTTGTTCATCTCTCTGGTCACCTTTTATCACCCAGGCCTACAGAGATTAAACTACATACAGTACTGAAGGAAGACTTCAAAATTCTACAAGCTTCCAACCATACCCAGAATCTTCTCACAGAACTTTTCAGACTCTGGTTTAAACAGCCCACAAATCTGAAACACATGTAAGTTCACCCTAAGCCTCCAGATCCCAACACACACCTGATCAACCTAACCTTCCTTACGGTTCTTTTCCATGCAATAGGCCAAGATGCAAACTACATCTTCCGTCCAACAACTTCAATAGTTCCTCCAGTAAAAAAGAATTTTTAATTAAAGGTCATCATACATGTACAGCAAAAAATGTTATCTACCAACTACAGTGCAGGTTTTGCCCAACTTAATTAGGTTAAGTTGCCTAACCACAGACAACTTAAGCACCAGGATGAATGGCCACAGACATGATGCGAAAATCATGAATATAGAGAAACCAACTGTACAACATGTAGCAATCCACAATGTTGTCAATTTTGACGAATGCTTCACAACAAAAATCATAAAATCACTCCCTTCAGAATGTAACCTCTCAGAACTATGAAGATGGGAACTGTCTCATCAATAAGTCACAAAATTTAGAGAACCTCCTAATCTTAATCTTAGATGAATCATCTTTTATCCTTTTACGACAAGCTTTATATATAAAAATTCAGTCTTCTTTTTATACTCTACTGATTGAATAAGTGAACAGTGTTTACGAAATATTTCAGAACTTACATGGTGAGACAAGTCTCTATACAAATGGTGATACTTGTGTTTATTTTTTACAGATGTTTTTAAAAGCTGATTATGCTATTGTTTAACAGGTGATTACATTGAGGTTTGTTTTTGTATTCTGTTATTTTATAACTAACAATTTGTTTGATAGCAGGTTCTGTTAATTCATTTTCACTGTGTTTTTAACTACAATAACAGAGGTGGCCTGTATTAAATGCAATTAACACAATAAGAACATAATGACATGTTCCTTCTGGGTGAAAGTGGTATCCATCACGTAGTGCAGACATTTAACAAAATGTAAAAAACACTAATTATTGAAACAATACGAAATGTTTCTATAAAATATATAAATAAAAACAAATAGAGAATGACATTTAAAGAAATAGCAATGCCTAGCATAGCCTAGATCAATTTTAATGTAATGCTTGACTATTACCAAATTGGCCTAGATACGATCAGAAAACTATAAATTAAAACAACTTTCCGACATTTAAAGACAAGGTTACCCATATCAAAATTACATAAAATTAAATAATGAACCTAAGAAAATCCTCAAATCAACACGACTCAACTTTAAAAGAGAAATACAGAGGACCTTGGTTATTACGGCCTCGGCCGTAATGTCAACACAGATATAACATCATTTATTTATAAGTCCCCCCAAGCTATATGTATTTGCATAGTAAAAACCTCGGATTTATCGTCAGTAAATTCCCAAACCTTGTATATAACATCAAGAAAATCCAACCGAAAGGAAGGCAACCTTGGTAGATAAACGGAACATTTTGGTCGGAAATGCAGTGCGGCTATTGTTTAGCAACGTACCAGTCTATTTGTGGATACAGCCTTTCCTCTCGCTCTGCCAACTCGCCCTCTCCTACCCCCGCGTGTGTCAAATCCTGTCTCCCTTCCCTGTCACTCACTGTAGGTCAGTGACATCTCGACTCATTTCTCGTCAAAACACTACGATACCGTGCGTACCTACAGTTTGCGTAGCTATCCTCAGTTCTGTGAATGTCTTTTACTGTTGGTTTTTGTTCTTATAATTTTAATTTACGAGCATTCGAAAATCATGGCAAGTGCTAAGAGAAAGGTTTTGCCAATTAAAGAAAACCAACCAGCTGATCAGTAGATGATCTACCCTGCCTAACGCCACATTGTTCATCACAAAGCAGCCAGTTACTTTCGAAGTACCAAACAAGATTCTGATTGACAATTCTCTCTACTAGCTCGCAGAGAGAAATGAGACAGTAACATCCTGGTTTGGTGTTTTGTTTACCTGGTTTTAGAAGAGGAATTAGTGTAGCCTCCAATCAAGCATCAGAAAAACATTGCTCCTGATATATACGATTGTATATTTATAAGAGAGCGGTATTTAGTCATAGAATGAACAATGTTGACACGGTCTGGAGCGGAATCCTGTCCAAACGACATAGCAAATTCTAATTCCAATAAGGAAAAGGGGGAATTTAATGGTAATTTTTCCGACAGACCTACTGTGAAAGATATTGCTTCTTGAGACCTTTTATGCACAAGAAAGGTAACGCTATAAGCAGTATATGAAGAAAAGTTAGCAAATGATGATCCCAAAACATGAGCAATTTTATAGTCCAACGTTGTGTAAACTTAATCTGCATTAATTAAGGTCTACAATGAACCTTCAAAAGTTATGTTTTTGATTTATTGTGTGAATCAAACTTACTTCAGGTTTTCATCCAAAAATTTATACGAAACAAAATATACATAAACCCATAACTAAACAAACTATACACAAATATCTTTGAGACTTTATTTTTAAATGGTAGGAAATTATAAAATTGAATAAGAATGTTGCGAGTAAAAATGATGCATTCAATGTACGGACGATCTAAATGAATACAACTTTTATCTCGAAACAAAATGTTGCATTAGGTAAGCTGCAGCCAACCTTACGGTTTAGTTATTGTCATAATATGAAGTGGCTTTTTAAACATGAGAGGTAAATTAAAATATGTCAAATTTAGAACAACGAGAATGACAATCAAATTTGAAAAGTAAGTATGTTTAATAAATAGTGCAAAAACATGACACTAACTTCCTCACTCAACCATCTCTAAAACTAAATAAAAAAATTAACCAAAACTAATAATCAACAAAAATTTCAAGTTGGTAGTTAGTTGTTTTTCAATGAAAAAGTCAAAATGAATCATGGACGCTCTTTAAAAAAAAAAAAAATTAATAAAGGCCTAAACTTCTTTCGCTTGTGCCATTATATATGTCCTCAGCGAAAATCATTTAATTCAAATCAAACTTTTAATGATAGCAGTCAAGATTCAGTTTTAATTTATTGCTCCTGAATTATAATATTTTTCTACTTGCGACTTCCATACAGGTTTGAGTCATTAATCTTCACATTTCATTAAAATTTTAACGAAATTGGTAAAATGAATCAAAATAGAAAATATGGTTGTTCGATTCACAAGGGTCTCTGCAATGGCCAGGATCTTACACTATCTTACCCATTTCTACGCTTGACAGTTGCCATATTATTATTTGAATGAGTAATGTTTCCCTAATTTATTTATTCCTAAAATTAACTTTATTTTCACAAATGTGGGTGACATATCCATAGTATTTCATAAAAATGAAAATCTTGAAGAATTTCGTAATAGAAGCCATGACTTTCACCCAACTATAAAGTAGGAAATGGAAAAAGAAAATAACCATCCAATTTTGGAGGTAAATGTGTTTAGGAAAAATAATAGTTTATCGTTAAGTGTTAACAGAAAGGCTACACATAGACAGATATATAATTAAGGACTCACACCATTCACCTGCATTATAAAAGAGCCATTTATGGTTCAATAGTTAATCAATTTACCCTTGTCTAAAGAATACTACAAAAAGAATTTCAGTATATTTATGATACAACAATATTTAATGGTTATAAAAAAAAATAGATAACATAATACAGAAAGCGAAATTTAAGGGATCAAGATGTACTCTTGTAGATAGCACCCACTTCTATACTTGACAGTTGCCATATTATTATTTGAATGAGTAATGTTTCCCTAATTTATTTATTCCTAGAATTAACTTTATTTCCATAAGTGTGGGTGCATTTATGTGGGTGACATATCCATAGCTACAATGTTTATTTTAAGTGTAATTCTTTCATAGATTACAGTCCTTTCTTGTTATTATTTAATAAATTATTTCATTTATATTATTCATCATAAAAGAGTTTTACAAGATCAAATTATTCTTAGATTGTTTCTTTTATATTTATAAATAAAATATTTTATTAACTATTTGTTTATTTTTTGTCTCTTATTTCCTTTTACCTAAAAATTCTTTATCTTAACCTAATTAATCATCTTTGCTAATTATTTTTCTTATTCATTTACTAAATAAATATATTTATTGACGTTATAATTTACACAAAAATAACTCATTAGATTATCTATTTTACAAAAACTTACACTAAGTATATTTATTAGTATTAGAAGGTTATTTGACACCAACAAACAAACATCACTATTTATACAATTGTTCAAGTTTTTATTGACCCAATGACTAAATAGCGGCTTTTGGTGTATTTAGGATAACCTAACCTTAAATCACCTAAGCACCCCACAGCATTTTAAGTACATCGATGTACTGTGTCCTTTTTCAGCTATATACCTGCCTTGAGGGTTACAAGTTATTAACTTAAAACTAATGTAATTTTATCAAAAAATGTATATATAACATAATATCATTCATCAGTAATTCTTTTTCATTCAAATAATAAGTAAACTCTACTTATAGGTTTAATCAATATCATTATCAATTGTTGAAATAATTGTATCATTTGTAAATATATTATTCACAAATTAATCAACACTTACTAATTAGCTTCATTAAGAATATTCAGTACTTACGTATTAACGCCACCGCAGCAGAAGTTGCGCTAATGTGCATGCGCCAATAAAGAGCAAACTGGTTTAAGGGAAGCAGAATTCCAGCTTTGAGATTCATAATACTTTCATTTTATGATTTGTTGCAAAATTTTTAGATGTAGATTGGCGGCACTTCACTTTTAAAGCTCATGTTTATCCATGATCTAATTTCAAATTATTAACTTCAATAAACTTACGAAAGGTTTGGCTAGGTGTTTATGTGTGTGTGTGTAAGTGTGTGTATATATATATATATATATATATATATATATATATATATATATATAATAGCTACCTGGACAAACCTGTTGTGATATATATTTATATCGCAAAGTAGCAAATATTAGCGCATGCGCATTGGCACAACTTCTGCCGCGGTGGCGTTAATACGTAAGTACCGAATATTCATAAAGAATAATTCAACACAACTTATAAATTTGTCATTTATATAATTATCATCATGTACCAACAATTGTCATTGATAAGTTTATCCAAAACATTGGATGTTATTTGTAAAGTTAACTATTTATAGAATACTCCGAAAGTATTGATTTCCAATTATGAGCTAAAAAAATCTCCTATATTTTAATTTAAAATTTAATCAAGGAATTTATATAAATTTCAAACACGGGTCTAATTATAAATTTTATATTATTCAATTTATTGATATACAGTTTTATTTAAAAATATTAACTTTTTAAACATAAATTTTATTTAAACTGAAACTTAAATTAAAAAATTATATCAATAAATTCAATTTACAATTTATTGATATTTAAATTTCTAATTCAGGCCTAAATGGGATTAATTTGTTTTTATATAAATTTGGGTATTTGTTTTTTTACAAATTCTAATTTCTAACTTGGGTCTAAATGAGATTACCGTTTAGTTTTATTTATTTATTTATTTATTTATTTTTTTTATTTAAATGTGTGTATTTGTTTTTACAAAATACTAACTTTTAATTTGGGCCTAAATGGGATTTATTTTAAAAATTTTATTTCTTTTAAAAAATATATTTTATTCATAATTCATCTAAATTTATTCAGTTCAATATAAACCTTGAAACAAGCTTAGTTCAATGACCCCTGGGTAACACTGTTTATCCAAAGAAGCTTTTTTGTTCAAACCTAAACTACCTATCCTTCAAATGATGAATTTCTACCTAAAACATAAATTTTTAACTTTATATTTGACTTCCTAGCTTCAATATTCAAACTATATTTTACTTTTTTTATTGTTATACATTTTTCGGACATTTGCCATCATTTGTGTGTTAAAAATCAAAACACAAATGATGGCAAATGTCCGAAAAATGTATAACAATAAAATTGAACTTCCATCATTAACAAATAACTTCAAACAGAGAATATATTTTACTGTTGTAAATTCTGTTATCTAAAATGTACACTTTTTACAAAAATGTAATTAAATTCTGCTAAAATTTTTGAAATTTTTTTTTCTTAATTTCTTAAACCTTTTCCACTCTTGTTCCTGTGCCTCAAACCAACGTGCAGATTCATCCCTAATTAATTCACTCACAAAAGTAAACATTAACCGCCATCTACTTTCTTTCAAAATGCTTTGAACATGTAAGAACTCTATAAATGTTTTAGGATGAGATCCTCTTATTTATTGCAAAAATCTAAAATCATATATATCATTTATTTTTCATTTAATAATACCATAGGCTTTACTGCCCTTTACTGAGTTAATTTGTTATTTTAAGTTCTATTTGTTTTAGAATCAAATCCTATATCTTTATTCGTTTTTCTAAATTTATTGTTTTTGCATCTACTTCACTTATCTGTTTTATTAATTTATGTTACAATTGGACACACCTATTTTTGCTAATTATAACATTACCAATTTGCCAATTTGCCAAGTTGCCAATTTGGAAACATTTTTACTTATTATATCTAAACTAACATTTTGATCTTTAATTATTGAGGTCAATAAAACCAATAATTGTTTTCCATTTTTTTTTTTTTTCAAAATTATTAACTTCTAATTTTAAATTATCTTTGATGACAGTCAAACTTCGTTTATTTTTCAAACTCAATTTACTAATTTCTAATTTTATTTCTTGTTTAAATTTTCCTTCTTTAAAGCTATGTACAAATTCCATGTTACTTTCTAATAATGTTTCAAATTTATTATTCATCTTCATTTTTAGTTACCGGTATTACATCTCTTTTTTTTTTTTAATTCTAAATTTTCATTTATTCTATCATTACTATCTTTCTGTTCTGACTTACACTTTTCAAAATTTTAAATTATTTTATTAAATTTATTATTTTGTTCCAATGTATTAACTTCATTCATTTTTTTCAGAAATATTAACAAATCATTACAGCTAATAGGTGAAGTCTACATCGTGAGACCTAACATTTTCGTGGGTATCATCTTCTACTTTAACTTGTCCTATCTCTAAAAAATGTTCAACATCAAAACTTCGACCTAAACCAGATTCATCAATATTAGATGAATCATCCATTATTATTTATTTATTAATGTCCATAAATTAGTTATTCTAAAAGAATTCTAAATTAGAATTATTTTATTCTAAAAGTTTATTAAAATTTTAACCTCAATCTAAAATTATCAATACTATCCTATCAACCAAGTCCTTTACGGTAACAGAGACAAAGTGTACCTTTCGATTAATTGAAAGAAAGTTGGGTGCCATTTTGTAATGTTATGTGTTACAAACAACAACAAAAATTATTTATTATTAACCACGTTGATTGTCAATTTGTAAGAGTTATGACTGTACTATTTTTTAGGTTCCCTTACTTATTTCTCAATTTACTCAATTTAAATATTATGACCTAAGAGTTCGGTCGTGCATTCTTATCTTCATTTACTGTACTTTGTACACCAAATCCTGCAATAAAATCGGAAGATAGGTATTCTAAATTATTGTTTAAGCAAACATGTTAACTTTGCACTGTTTTTTTTAACACAAACAAAATTTCAATTGTCATCTAACAACTTGTCTTAAATATTACTAATTACTAATTACTAATTACTAATATCCATTTAGATATAAATGTGAAAGAAATGTGTTTAACTGTTCATTGTTCTTTTATTACTACAGTAGAACCCCTCTAATCCGCCCTCGGATGGTCCGTCACCTCGGTTAGTCCGACCGTGCTCGAGCTCTTGGCTATTGATATTATTCTGCCGACTTGCAGACTTGTGGAATGTCTCACGCCTGGCGGGCGCCAATCTTTCCGGTTTGTTATCGCTATCGGTTTGTAATCGCTATCGCTTTTCCGCATCAGTGCTGTGTCATCTCTCGTGAAAAATTAAACACTACAAAGCTTTTTTACAGATTCCCCTCTGTCAAGTCTTTTGACACATTTAACCGCGTCTGAAACGAAACCAACACACGCTTCCATATTCCCGTTTTCGTAACTCGCTCATTTTTATTTACTGTATATACTGTACGTAGATCATAACCAGTCAAAGACAAGAAGAAAACTGAAAAGAAATGTTTTATTTTCCATAATGTATACTAAATTGATTCGTGGAAAAAAAGCGGCCCATCAAACGATGTTGCCTTTGTATGTCTGCTATACCGACGAGTGTCAATGCCGCGGTGTTTTTATGCCGCCGACAATGGGATACCGCTATCGACAAAGTCGTTCGACTCGCCGCTGCTTTGGTGCCGCGGAGTTTTTACGCCGCCGACAATGGGATACCTCTATCGACAAAGTCGTTTGACTCGCCTCCGCTTTGGTGTTTCAATTACAATTTATTTTCGGAAACTCTCATCCAACCAGTACACTACGATATAGGCCGGTTAACAGAAGTTCTACTGTAGTTGCAAAGTTTATATATAGACTTTATTATATAGACTTTTAAAAGTTTATATATCACTTATTTCACTTTAAAAAAATCTGTTTATATAATATGTAATAAATATTGACTTTTTTCGGATAATCCGACCTTTTTTGCGTTCCGACCATGCCCCCAGTCCCGAAGGTGACGGATTAGAGGGGTTCTACTGTATTTCACTTGACTTCAAGTTTGTCAATATTTAAACTTAACTTTTTGAGTGCCTCTGTTCATTTTGAACGATGTCTCTCTTACACATCTGTATGTGTAACAACTTGAGTCGACAACTGACTCAAGGAATCAACCGCACTTCACTCCCCCTCTAAGAATAATTCCAAGAAAAACAACATTTGTTCTAAAACATTCGATCATTCTAATCAATCAGCATAGTTAATTGTCCTTTGCTTCCTTATATGGAATATCACAACCATTTGTTAGACACGCCTTTGTTCTAGAATGTTCAATGACTAAAATATGATGCAATTACTTGTTTCTTTGTTAAACCGAAACGCACTATACAAAAATACTGTTATTTTTCTGTAAAAGCACGTTTTCATTAAAAAAATATCACTTTTTATTTACTCACCAATTTCTCACATAAATTGTAACTTATTCTTTTCTTAATTCTAATACATTATATTTTATTTATACACACATCTATTACTTATTGGTTGGAGATGTCCCATGCTTACAAAGTGATAAATTAATGTATGTTAGGTATATACGTTTTACATTTAGCTATATATTTTTGCAAATGATTTATTCATTATAGGAACTATATGTTGATATATAGACTTTGGAAATTTGTGTTAGCTGATAAAAAAAAAGAAAAAAAGGATTTAAATTATTTTGATAGGGCTGCATTTTATGACTATTATGTTCAAGTTTTTCAGGTTGTTTGATTAATGTTATTAGAATTAACTATTAAGTATCTTCTATTCTAAATCTGATAATAAATGTACGCATTTCAGATATCAGTTTTAATTCATCCAAAGAATTTGAATTCCAGGATTAACTTTTTTTTAAATAGTAGGCCTACTTGTAAGCACCCTAATATAATTATATGAGTACTGAGGTATAGAAGTAAAGTAATAGTAGAGTAAATAATGTTGTCAATAAATTCGTTACCAGGTGTATGCGAAAGATTACATGATACATTATAACCATTTAGTTCTTTGCAAATATTGTTTTACTTTTTATTTATTATCAATAAAAATTAATTTAAACAAAATATGTACAATTATCTATGAAGTAAAATTTAAAGAAATCTAATTATTATTTCCTATTATGGACCTAAACTCATGTCGTTCCATTCTTGATTTCAAAATTGCATGCCTTACATGTCATAATGTAAAGAGCATGTGTGCAGTGTCTACTTTTTAGTTTCAACAATAAAATCAAATAATAATTAAAAAATTTCACCTCAACAATAAAATACCTTTCAATATCTATTTTGCTATTAACACCTACGACTTACAGAACTATTTTTTGATAAAAATGATATAAAATACGTTTGTACTTACTGGACATCCGTAGTCCTTCCCTTCATCATCATCTGAAACATTGTCATCACTATCAGACGTGTCAGAATTATCTTTCCCAAGTGAGATAGTCTTGTATGCAACTTTAGAACTACTCACTCCAGTCTCATCTTCCAGTTCTTGCTGTTGTTGTCGAGCTTGGTTTAAAATCCGTTTTGTTAAACGAGAGTCCACAAACTGTAAACAAATCAGTAGACTTCACTACCTTAAATCTTTCAACTATAAATTAATAAGCACAATATAATATCAAAGCTTAAAATTAAATTAAATAAATAAATCAGAATTAACAAAACTTTTGTAATGAAAAACTAGTTGTTTTAATAAAATAGTTCTCCCGAACCCTAAATTCCCACATGTCCTTTAAATTGTAATGTGATAACTTATTGCATTTTAATTTTGACATTCTATAGTATTCTTCACTCGAATTTTACACTCCATTAGACATGTATCTTTTCTGTACTAGTCTGGTAAGTGGTTTATCTTTGGTAATGATATAGGCTACCTTGACATTTGTTAATTTACTTATGCAAGATGTCAGTTGGTAAAACTATACTCTCTTCAATAAAAAAAATGTTGAACAAAATTATTGGGTATATATCTAGTGTACATTATCACCGAATTTTATTATTAAAAACAATGAAATCATTAACTATTTACCTTGTATTCAAACAATCAGTTCATATTTTTGCCAGAAGATAATTTTCAAGTCACAAAATACATTATTTTAGTAGAAAATAAGAAATATAAAAGTACAAAATCCAGCTTAGGTTAAGACTGCCTATGTTAATATTAATAACTACATTTGTCAAGTCAGTGAATGTTGTGATCACTTGTTTCATTAGGTCTGGCTAGGTGAATATCGGAGTGTCCACTCAAATCAAAATCCAAAATTCAAGGTTTTAAAGGCTTATATTTTTTTAATTCAATTACATTCGGTTGGTGTATGTTCATCAATAAAACATACTATTTGTTACGTTTTGAAGCCCTAATAATGTTTTTTCAAACACTAAATTTAATAAATCATTAAATTACAGTACTTTGAAAAAGTAGTTTAAAACAACTATAAACATTGCGAAAATATGTTTTTTTACAATAAAGTATGTATTCATATCTTGGGAACAGCACAACGGGCAACAACGTAGTAGCAACTATCAAGAGTTCGAGCTTGTATAATAAATACGATAGAACATCGAAACACATGAGATCAATGTTTCATTAAATACAAAATAGCTATACATTATCACTAGAAGAAAATATCGTATGAGAAGCAGTAAACTATCAATAACATTGATGAAATCCCAATGGCTGTTCAAAATTCAAGCATAATTCCCGCTTTTTCCGATTTTCAAGACAAGTGGACACCCTGAATATATATTTACTCATTTATTTTCATGAGAAATAGGTTTGGACAGGTTATTATATATATATATATATATATATATATATATATATATATATATATATATATATAATAAAACAAGATAAACAGATCTAATAAAACAAATATTTTTCACCATGACAAATATATGTTTTAATAATAAACATCGAAAGATTACACACCCTCTAACTTAACTAACGTAGTCCTACATATTAACAAAGGCTTTCGTAATCAAAGTTGAATTTAACCTAACAACAGCAGGATTCCCTTGTTTTCTATTTGTTATTTAATGGTGAAGAAATGGATTTTGAGACTTGAAACGCATCTTCCAACACAAAATTTGATCTGATTGTTGAATAGAAGGTAATTAAGCTAGTTAATTTCTATATTTTCATAGCAAAATTCAATGATAATGTACAATAGACATTTACCAAATATTGTTATTGAAATAAATAATTTAAACTACAACATTTCGGTGATTGTGGGATAAGTGTAATATTTTATTTTGAAATAATAATATAACATTTTAATGCGGAATACACTTTATCACTGAAAAATCATAAATTTAAAAGTGTGAATTGTACTTATGCGTAGGTTAAATAAACACGTAGCCAAACCTACTACCATTCAACATGTATAGTAGGCTACATGATATCTCTTATGTTAATTATATAGAAGAGCTGGTACAGCTAATTTGGTTTTTTTATTTTATTTTTTTTTTTTATTTCTTTACTATCTACATTACTTCTTAGGAATAAATTATTTTTTCAATGGAGAATTCGCTTTTTCACCTAAAAAATCACAATTTAAAAACTATGAAATCCACTTATTTATAGGTTAGACATAATGCCAATTCGCGTCTCATACGTTAGTGAAGAAATTGCAATGTTTATATCTGTGATCACAGGTAACATGAAATGCTGTCATTGCTCCAACATTTCTTCCTAGCGGCTATGAAATTATTTTACGCTACATATTTAGATAAGCAAAATTATTGACCTCACCAAAGCTATGACAGGTTTGGCCAGGTGGCTCTATGTGTATGTATATATTATACAGACCTGTCGTTATATATATATACATAGCCACTTATGTTAATGGTTATGCTAATGTTAATAGTAAAAGATACAGTATTTACTTTCTAACATCATGTTTTCTTCAACCATACAATGTCATAATATTGTAATGTGCATACATTATATAAATAGGCTATATATATATGTCTAGTAACCTAGCCAGACCTAATAAAAATAGCAATCACACATTCACTAACTTGACAAACGTAGTTATAAATATTAACGTAGACATTCTTAACATGAGCTGAATTTCAAACTTCAATATTTATTTTTATACTAAACTAATGTATTTTGTAACTTGGAGAGTGTCTTCCGAAAAACAATATGATCTGATTGTTTGGTTATTAGGTAAATAGTTAACGATTTCATAATTTTTCATAAAAAAAATTCGAGGGAGAGGTACACCAACATTTGTCAACCAAAATTAGCTGTAGCAGCTACTCTATATAATTACCTCACACATCACAGATAATAAACATTACAGTTTCTTGACTATGCTCAGATGTAGTAGACTTATCTATGAATTCCCATTGCTATCTGGGTAAATACCTATTGTATATCATTCAGATTTTGCTATGAAAAATTATGGAATCATTAACTAATTACCTTGTATTCAAACAATCAGATCATATTTTTTGTCGGAAGACATGTTTCAAGTCCCAAAATGCATTTCTTCACTGTCAAATAACATATAGGAGAAAACAAGGCAATCCAGGTGTTGTTAGGCTAAATCCAGCTCTGATTATGAAAAACCTATGTTAATATTTATGACTATTTTTTTAGTCAAGTTAGTAGATGTGTAATTTTCAATGTTTATTATTAAAACATACATTAATTTGTCATGATAAAATATTGGTAAATATGCATTGAAGCATACATGTTATATATTTGCTTCTATTTTTGTAATATTTACCAAAATATTTGATTCATTAGGTCTGGCTAGATAACTATATATAGTGACCTGCCGAGACCTAGGTCGCTTCATTATGAAAAACTTTGATCCTTACCAAAAAATGTTATTCTTATAAAGACAGGTATGTAGTACAAAAATAATGGGCGAAATTATAAATTGGGTGCTACAGTAAATAATTACCATTATTACTAAGGTACTAAATGAAAATTTCGCAAAATTCTGTGATCAGATCTCTGCACTTTTTACCAAATCATACCAAAAAGAACTAAAGACTATGAAATCACCTAGCTATCCTAAGGGCCTAATATTACTATTGTAATATACCAAGAGAATTCACCAAACTTACAAATTCATCTTCATCTTTACGGTGACGCATTTTTTCTCGAATCTTGGGCTTAGCGAATTGATCGTCTTCAATCTGCTGGTCAAGAGGAACTTTTTTCTCTCTTCTAGCTAACTTCATCTTCTTTATTTTACCCATTTATTAACGTTCTCAATGTGCTACTATGAAAATTTAATAACAATATCCATTTATTCATTTATTTATTGTAGGTTTGTCGATACATCGATAGTACTATTGATAGTATCGATGTAAACAACTATCGATAACGATCGATAGTTCAGACTCCTTTAATTTTCTTTCTCACAATCTATTTTTCAAAGAACTTTTTGTAACTTCTTTACCACCCAAGTTACAAGAATTTATTGAATTGACTCAGCTTTATAGACACCTATTCAAGGTTGAATGACTTCTGCCATCTCAAACTGTGCTATTTGGTACTGTATGTAATTAACTGCTGTCATTTGTTTTTCCAATCAAGCTAACCATCATTGGGCTACTGTAATGGAGAGCAATTCTCATTCCACCATGGTTTTGGAGTAAAACTAGCTTTATTGTTAATGTTTGGTGTTTTTATTACTGAGATGGCTTGTTCTGCAGCAAATTCAGTTATTAAGTACATTTAATTGTTCAGCTGCTGGGAATTTAGCTATTAATTGTGCTTTATTATAAATTATTTTGTTATATAGGGTCCAATTAGCTTTTTATTGTTTTTCCTATGATTGTTAACAAGATTAGTACAGTAGTTAAATTCTGATGCATATTAGATTTTTTGTTGTTAAAAATATGAAGATTGGATAATGATCACTACCCATAAGATCGCCTAATACCATGGTGAAAATGTTTGGAATTGTGGTATAATTTAAGTCATTTACTAAAATAAAGTTTGAATTATTAAGGCATTGATATATCTTTTCCTCTTTGGCATGCATTTTATACAGTTCCAAAAATGATGATAAGCATTTAAATCATCACAGATTAGGGTGTATCCATCGTCTTTAGAAAAAAAAATCATTATCCCAAATACTGCAAAATTTAGTTTTTCATTCAATAAACTCTCCGGATTGGTTTTGAAATATTTGTTCTTTACTTATCACTAACTGGTTAGAAGTTGTGTTTAGATTTGGTTGCAAATTTATGTGCCTTATGTTGGAACTGTGGGTCTTCAAATTCTGCTTTATTGTATTGTTATTGTACATTCTAGTTCTAAATGTTTTTGTTTTCTATAATTATCTTTGTTTAAAACTTTGTGATATTTCATTTTGACTAAATGTTTCACTGCCATCTTCCAGACATGAAAATCTATTGCTAACACTTGATGATACTGTACTACTGTTTTGTCTGCAATTAAACAGACTTGGAAACTCTTTTGTGTTATCAGTTTTTAGTGCCTGTGAATACATTTTGTACTTGACGTGACCTTTACCTTTGTTATTTATGTCTGTGTTAGGTGTATACTAACTTACAAAGTGAGCCCGTGAGGGATGCATACACATAGTATATTATTTAGAATGTTTTATAGAAAATATGACCAGTATATGAGAGTGTTTGAGAGATGTACAATAGATGTTAGAAAGCAGAAAAGTGACCCTTTCCCAGTTACCTCAACAATTCCTGTTCGAGTTACAGCCAAGCATGGGAATTTCTACAAGTACAGAAATACTTATTTTTTAAAAACATTAGTTGTTTGTTTCTTAATTATTGGAAAGTTTCTTAATTATTAGTCTAGTGCTGGAAGAAATATTTTGTGTTCTAAAGCGACAATAAGGTGTTTTGTATTCTATTAGTAGAGCGCAAGAAATTAGTTTCCACAGTACCTGTAAAAAGAATACTTTCCTGACGAGTTGCATACGATAATTTTCATCATTGAAAAGAAAACGTAAAATAATTATGTTCATTTTAGATAAATAAAATTACACACTAATGATACCAACAAAAAGTTTTATTGCGTCATTCAACTAATACATAAACAATAACTCAAATAAGGAAATGAAATATGATAGACCTACTGTACTTGCTAGTTTTTAAGAAAATTTATACTTATACAATTTGAGTTGTTGTGAATGTATGTATAAGAATGTATTTGAATGCTTTTGGAGAACGGTTACACATTCTGAATTTGAATGACCTGCTTCTTAAACTTCTGTATGTCCAATAATTTCTAGGATTTCATCTATTTTAGCGATTTCTTCTGATCTTTTGGTTACAAGAGTTGAATTATTTACAGTTTGAATGAAACTTTACCTTACGTTACACACAAAATCTTCTACATATTATCTTTCTGCGACAGTTGATGATCGGCAACCTCCATCCCTTTTTAGGGTTAATAAATCAACTCATCCTTCTACCAACATTGCTACTCAATTTTTTAAAGCTATGTCTAGTATATTCTTCTGGATTGTTAAAGCTAAGGTATTTATTTTTCAATCTCTTTGGAACAGCACTGATTTTTGTGGCTTCCGAGTTCCGACATCTTGGGCAAACTGGCAAAGCATTTGGCACTGCAATAGCCAACCAAAAACCTTCAGCTTTGAATGTTTTGAGGTCTTAGGCCGCATATTTACAATATAAACCACATGGTTGAAAAGAACATCCTTCGTTAGTTATTATAAAGGAATGTGATTTGTCCCATTAGGCAAGACACTGCTAGAAAATGTTCATTTCCCTCATTATCATCTAACGTCAAAGTCAAAAGTGATGGACAAAACTGCTAGTTATGGTTAGCAGCTATGGTTGCTAATGCTAATTTTGATTAGCAGCTTAAATTAGCAACTGCTAACTGTCGTATGCAATGATAAAAAAGCAGTAGTGAGTAGGCTGCTAAACTAAATAGAAAGTCATTTGATCTGTTATCGTATATAGCTAGATTCGAGTAATCTATCAAGTATCAATTCGTGGAAGTGTTGGCTTCGCACAATAACAGTATCTGTCTAGACTTTGTTTATTTATTTATTACAGGCAACTCGTTACTATTGACATTTATTTTGTTGGACTTGGACAGTTTTAGTTTTGGTTAAAAATATATTCTGTTTATTAAAAAGAATTTGTGTATTAGCTTAACATTAACCATTTTCAATTTCAATTTTTTATTAGTCATTCAGTCAAATTTTTTTTTTTAAGACAGATAATTAAAATCATTCTTAAAGTAAACTGTATAATCAATCCACAAAATAAGCTCTATTTAAACCAAAATTTACATATCTCAATTTATTTACAACCTACGACCTAAATCTATGCCTTAGTTGTTGAGAGATACAATTGTGTAGCCAATGTCAACAACATACAAAATTAAATTACAATAATTACAATACTCATACATTAAGCCACAAAGCCAAGTGTCTGTTAAATTAGTTTCCATTCATCATTGTATTTATCTGCTAAATCCGTATTCCTTCTTCTTTTAAATGTTAGCAAAGCTGCTATTTCTAGTTATTAGCAGCGCCCTGCAACTGCCTAACGTTCGTTAGCTGCTTGGAATTAGCTGCTTTGCAAATTAGCACCACATCACTACGGCGGGCGGTCAAACGAAGCAAGTCGTCTCTTCAACATGCTCCGAAAATATTAAAATAATTTTAGCTAGTAACAATTTTTCATCAGAATCCTTCACGAATGAATAACGTAACTTGTTCTGAAATTAGTACAAAATAAAAATTTGTGGTATGAGTACAAATAAAAGCATAATAAAAAAGTACATTAAATAAGACATAGTAATATGACATGTAGTATAAGTTTCGATTGTAAAAAATCAAACCTTTAAAAATATGTAGGTACATTATTTAACCTATACAAGAATTATTTTATATTGAACTTCATTTCTTTTTATTTCCTAGGAGGAAGAAGCAGGTTCGTCATTTCTATTGATAATTATTTATACCTTTGATCAATAAGAACTTAAAAATATAAATCTAATAAAAATTGAAAGTTTCAATGTCTTAGTGGAACAATCCTGAAGCAACCTAGCTGGATCTCCTCCATTTCATCATGTAGTCTTGGGTTAGATCCCTCTATTTCATTCAACTATCAGGTCTCATTTGAACATCTCTTGTTCTTTATTCAATAGCTGATGCTATTAGAGTATTCAAGGGCTGTGGGCTTTATTTTGTCATTTCTTCATTTTGTTTAATAAGACGAGCTTTTTTTCTTTAAAGGACAAGGGGAAAATATGAAGTAAGCCTACTTGCTTCTTGGTATTAAAGAGTAAAGTAGAAATTTGTAAACATGTATCAACATAAAATGATGATTTATTGAAATGTGGTCTTTTTAAAAATAAATATATTGTTTTGTAAAATTGTGTTTTGTTGTTTATTTGTTATTTAAATATTTTACAAATTGGAACTAACTGTAATGTTGAATACACACTGTCAACAAAAACATGGATATAAACCAATTAATTATTTATTTAGTATTTTAAAATAATTATTTGATTAAGAAAATCATTTGAAATATCGATGACTAAGGTAAAAGTAAAATTTCTATTCGTAAATCATTAACTTCTGTTTGTATCAAAAATCTGTTTGAATTATCGATGACTAAGGTAAGAGTAAAAATTTCTATTCGTAAATCATTAACTTCTGTTTGTATAATCTATGTGTAAGGTAAAAGTAAAATTTGTATTCACAAATCGTTAAATTCTGTTTCTATAAAAAATCTATTTGAATTATCGATGACTAAGGTAAAAGTAAAATTTCTATTCGTAAATCATTAACTTCTGTTTGTATAAAAACCCATTTGAATTCTCGATGGCTAAGGTAAAAGTAAAATTTGTATTCGTAAATCATTAACTTCTGTTTGTATAAAAAATCTGTTTGAATTATCTATGTGTAAGGTAAAAGTAAAATTTGTATTAGTATATTATTAAATTCTGTTTTTATAAAAAATCCGTTTAAATTATCGATGGCTAAAGTAAAAGTAAAATTTTTATTTGTAAATCATTAAACTCTGTTTCCATAAAAAAAAAAAAAAAAAAAAAAAAAAAAAAAAAACTGTTTGAATTATTGATGACTGAGGCTAAAGTAAAAGTTTCTATGTGTAAATCATTAAAATCGAAATATAAATATAAACATAAAAAATGTAACAGTTTTTGGTTCCTAGAAATGATAAACTACTTTTACAAGTTATCGCTGTTATGTCCGTACAAAAATCAATACACATGGACAAAGTTGATGTTTTAAGTCAATAAATATTACGGAAATTTTCGATAGACTTATAAATCGAGACTAATTAATATTAATTAAAGGCCCAGGCAGTCTGTCCTTGAGTTATCAGAAGTTTACTATTAGATGGCAGCACTGATAGAGCTTAATAGGCCTATTTTATTGGTTAAAATTGGAAATTATATTAAGTTAAAAATTGTATAACTACTTGCATTCTCTTATAAAACTCTTATTCGTACCGAATTCAGATATAAATATATTCTCAAAGATAAAACTAACTTTTCCCATTACATTCTACGTTTCTCTGTTCTAAGCTTTACATATCAGAACACACGTAAAAACTCCTCCTTATTTATTATAAATTCAATATAGTTAGATTTTAGACAGGCTTTTTTATGAAACAGGTTTTACTACATATGGAACCAAAATTTTTATATAAAATTAAGTCCTTTTTTGTTGTACTAAATATTCATTACATTTAAATCATATTAATGGTTATTTTCTTTTTATATTCTTTTATTTTACTAAGTTAAAACCAATTTATTGTTGTCAACTTTTGATTAGCTAATTTATATTTTTTATAAATAGGAGATATGGATATTTCATGACCGTATTTTTCTTTTCGACACGAAGTAGTTTCATGGTACTTCATCCATTCTCATAAAATTATGGTAGTCGTCTGCACCCAACTCCTTTATAAATTTCATATTTGAAATTCCTTTCCTCTTCTGCAACAAATTCTTAGACAACACTCTTTTCTTCTTTCTACATCTATCATCTGTAAGTATCACTGAACATAAAGCTACATCTATTTCTTGATATTTCGAAAAATATGGAGCCATTTTTAAAGCATTACATACTATAAGCACTTCTTCTATACTGGATTTTTGGGTGTATCTCCTTGATTAGTCATAGCATGTGTAGGACAAGGTCTGACAAGAACGATCGGGACATTCGGTCGTGTTGGAGCGTGTGTTGGGTATTGTTAATAAACTTTCTAATGTGCTTAAATATAGAATTTACTACCTAAATAATTACTTAAGACCACTCGCCAATGGTTATTTTAAAACGGTTACAAATTAAAAGAGACAAAGAACCATGCACCATCTAACACTTAATATTATAACTTGAAGGAATCAACAACTGTGACCGTTGTAAGTTGTGTCTCTATATGATTTCAACGATCAAACATAATAATTGTAAATATATGATTTTTAGGATGAGTTTATGACACAAGCACAACTTTATACACTATTTCAATATGCATATATATTTCAAAATTTGTTTTTTCGTCCTAATAAGAAATACACGAGTAACATTGTCATTTATATAAAAAAATTAATGTTTATCAGGCTGTTACAGAACAAATTATTTGTACGTTTAATCACTTATAATAGTCAATTTCGTGTAGTATTCATTATCTACAAGTTGTTATCCGGTAATTTTTAACTGTACTAGGCCTATCAAATGTAAAATTGTTGCTTAAGTCTACAACTTTCAGATAAAATCCATTCACCTATCTCAATCAAATCTTGTTTTGTAAACAAAATGTGACAAATTTTTGAAGTCTGTTAAACTAACAAAATTAGAATTTTATTTTACATTTGAAACTGTATATTTTTAGAAAAACTTGCAAGTATTTTACAATCTAACATTACAAAATGAATTGAAAATTTAGCATTTTCCAGTGAACATGATTCACAAAAGGTAATATTCATTTTATATTTTATTTGGATTCAAGAGGTGAATTGTTTATAAAGTAATGATTTATTTCATCTTCGGATTATCAAAACTGTTTCCTATATATTATAAATTTTTATATTATTAAATTCAGTATCCATACATTGCAGCTCCTGGACGTTTCAAAATAACACACATTATATAACATGTTAAGCTTATTAATTTGTTTTCCCTATTAACCTTAAATAAATTTTAATTTCGGAATTATTGATTCAAAACAAATAGATTGATCAAATAATTCAAAGGTGTAGGCTATTTCTACTTTATTATGTTAGACTTTAAAACTACATACAGAATTCTTTTAATGGGATGGAAAGAATTACAGCTATTGACCTAAAAAAATATTTTAATATAAATGATTAAAACTGGCCGACATAAGTTATTTATACTTAGTTAGACTTATTTGGTAAAAAAAACTTCTGTATGCAAACAGTTTACTACGTTGGGTAAAGTCAATAATAAATTACTAAAAGACAAAACTTTAAATATTTCCTATCAAATAATGTCTATTAGTTTAGGTTATGTTGTTTGTTTTATTCTGAAGGCCAACTTTAGTGAGACCGGGCTTGGTAATCCCGAGAGTCTAGCTGGGGTCTATACATTTTTTTCATGTAATCTGGGGTCAAATCCCTCTCTTTCATCTTTCCTACCTGTCTTTCTGTTCCTTTCCGACATTGACGCTATTAGAGTATTCGAGGGCTAGAGATCTTTATTTTATGCTCTTTAGTTTAATTTTATATAAGGCGATAATCACAGAGAGATTTTTCGCATTTAAATAATAAGGGGGGGAAATATTGCTTGTTTGGGCTTATTATGTATGGTTCTACAAAAGAACCATGTATTTAAAAATTTTATCAGTCATTTTTAATCTTATTCAATTACATATTATGGTACCTAGAACCCCCTCCCCCTTTCCCAAGTACCAAATTTCTCATCAAGTGACAGAATATACATTTCCACAATAAACGGTTTATATTTTCCAGATCACATGTCAATAATTAGGTAAAAAAATTTACTTTAATCTGACGTTTACCATCATTTATATAGATAAAAATTATTTGCGTTTGATGCTTCGAAAGTATAAAAACTTCCTGAGAATGGGAGTCATTCCACAGTATTTCGATCCAAAATTACAGCTTTAATGAAATGTGCCCGAGAATATTTTAGACTTGGGTACAGGGATAAGGAAATATACATTTAGTGGCAGCCTTGACATCACTGGATTTGAAGCAATTTAGGTCAAAGCTACTCTGAGAGTGTTTCAAGACCCTTACACAGCGTTGTGGATATAACAATGCTACAATTTGTTGGGTACGAGGACATGCTCGGATCAGTGAGAATGAGAGCACTGATAGAGGATGCTAGCAAAGTTTACAGGACCAGAACCATTCTGTGGGATCTCAGCCTAACAATTCCCCAAGAAAACCTTATGGAGAAGATCCTTAAGTCCGGAGAGCTGGTGGATCTACAGGGTGATGTCTCCGAGATGTGTATCATCTTTCAAGAGCTCAAAAGCCTTAGTGGCTGAAGTGACTATGAGCCATGGACTGTTGAACTGAATAGAATAGATAGGTTTCGCTTGTTACAGCATTTTCCAAGACACCTTACTCAAATAGTAAAATAATGCTAAAACTGCTAATAAATTTTCATTTCTAATGGATAAATAGGTTGATAACAAAAACACAAAATAAGTTATCTTAATTTTAATTTCTTTACACAGCAAAACATGAATATTTAAATTTATTGAGAACAAATACATCAGTCATAAGAAAATAAATTTAAAAAGGACGGAAGTACTCTTACAAATTAACAATAGAACCTCAAGATTCGCAACTAAGTTAATCAACATTCTTAAATATTATGGATGGAATGCATTTTGTAAATGTTGAGGTTGTTTAAAGCTACCATAGGTACTAAAATTATTTCCTAATATATATATATATATATATATATATATATATATATATATATATATATATATATATTATTTAACTTACTCATTATTACACAAATTTTGAAACTTAAAATAATTATTTATAAATTATTATTTTAAGTTTCAAAATTTGTGTAATAATGAGTAAGTTAAATAATACAACGACTGTAGTTATTGTATTTACAATTAACACGTTCACTGCTGTAGTATCTTGGTGGAACTACTTCGGTGGTAATAAAATATTAAAAAATATAATTACTGCACTGTATATTATTTATTTTATTATGTGTATTGTATGTTGTCCCCCAATTTTTCTTTTCCATAGAAACAAATTAAGCACAGGAAGTGATTTCCAGTAAGGAGATGGAAGGGTTGGATGCATATGCTTACATGAAATTTTTTCCACCTACAGAGAGTGTATGTCACTGACAGTTCTCAGCCTATGAGTAAATGAATATATTTAGCGACCATCGAATTTTCATTTCGACAGCATTTCCAGCTTCAAAAACAGCAAAAAATCACAAGGAGCCATGTTAAAATAATAAGGTTTACTTTACTACCTCTGGAGGGGTTTATCAAAAAATTGTGTCTGTTTAGGAAGCCAAAGTTCCCATTTATGAAGTTCATGTACTGCAAAACTCCTAGACATACTTGGCTCGGTTTCATCATTAGGAGATTCAGCAAGAATTTCGCAGACACTCGTTATAGAGCCAATTATCGCTGTAAATAGAATATACCGAACTAGAATTTATACCCACCTCGTAGCAAGTTCTGGGAGAGTGACAAGATAGTCGTACATGAGCTTCTCCATATTTAAGCAATGACCAAATCATTTCGGTTTGTTTCATAATTTCAGGCCTACTAGAATGTGAGTTACTATTTGTCAACATACATTTGTTTTTGAAACGATTGTACTAATCTTTAATTTATTTAATGTTCATGGCAATTCTCACCGAAAGTATGCTGAATCATTGATTATTTTCTAGTCGATTATCGTCAAACTTTGATGCAAAATTTGTTACAATACCACTGCTTTCATTCCACCACTTCATGATTCCATTAAACAAATTCAGGTAGGATACTTTTTTGATAATTGAATTTAAAATGTTACGTTACACTTACTTGTGTCATCAACATTATTGAAGGCAAATCTTAATTTTTGCAAATACAGTGGCAATGACACAGATGTTTTAGCATTGGGCAAACATAAAGAGTGATTAATATTAGGTGTAAGAACAACTATTGAATTAATAGGCAAACAATCATCACAAAAAGTATAAATTAAAAAAAAATACATGATAAAAAAGTAAAAAATGAAGAAAACACCAATTTAAAAAAGAAATAATCAAGGATAATGTGATATATGCCAAGGTATTTATATTTGTAATTTTACATTTGCTAATATTATCTGAAGGGAAGTATGAAATAAATAATTCACAAAACTGTTTCTTGATAATAAAGAAATTGTGATATTATAATATTGAAATTTAATTTCTATTTCTAGTACTTTAAAAACAACTTTATTTAGACAATGGGATGTTTTTATAAAGTCTGATATCATATACTTTATAAATCTAAATGTTTTCAATAGCTAAACATGATACAAGCTCACAAAATTGTTTGAAAAATATATAAGTTAAAATTCTATTAGGTGAGTCTAAATGTAGGTGGGAAAAGCATAGTCCCAATAAATGTATCACAATAGAAAGTTGATATTCATTGGCAGTGAACATGTTAACAGAATACGAAGTCATTTAAATATTTTAAAACATGTAATTTTTAGAGAAATTTATTTTCTTTCTTTCTTATCAACATGAATTAACCATATTTCATGTAATATTAATAAGTAATATTTTTTACAAGGGCTATTTGAAAAATCAGTGATTTTGATAAGAAATAACACTCAAAATGAAAGTTTAATTTTATCTTTTATATATTTACCATCTTATTTAGATGTATACACAGTTTCAAGTAAATCCGTTTCATAGAAAACCTCTGACAGGATTCAAAGCGTATAAATTTGTGGTTTTTTCCTCCAATCAAAAAAAGTGTCTTTGTGTTAGTATATAAAGCACTACTTCTTACTTGGAAAAACCATTATGGAAACTGAAGAAAAGCTAAACTAGTAATATGGGTCTCTGCTTCATCGTATTGTGGCCTAACAAGGACCTAACAATGATGCATGTTGGGATATCATAATATTGTGTAGGACAACTATCAAGTGAAGGCAAGATAGTAAGATTTTTAACATCTCAAATGAACGTGTTTGTAATATCTTGAATGAACATTTGAGTATGAGAAAGTTATCAGCAAGAGGAGACAAAATGGAATTGCATTACTATTTTGACTCAGGTTTGGGTATGTTCAATCACAAACCAAATGAATTTCTGAGAGCATTAAGTAACTCTTGATGAAAGATGGATTCAATGCTGCAGTCCAGAAATGAAAGAGGCCAGTCAAAACAGTGGATATCTCCTGACAAAAATGGTCCGTAAAAGGGATAAATGGTTCTATCGGCCAGGAAGGTCATGCCATAATTTACTGGGATTCGCATAGAATAATCTTTAATGATTACTTAAAGGAAAAATGAACACAGAACAGTGTTATGTCTCTTTATTGGATCAATTTAAGAGTAAATTGGTGAAAAACAAACCCTATTTGGAATTGAAAAAAACTGTCTTTCAGCACGACCATGAACTACATCAGCAACTGCCATGGCCAAACTGTCTTCCACCACGACCATGAACTATGTCAGCAACTGCCATGGCCAAACTGCTCTCTCATCCACCTTATTCTCCCATACGAATTTTTTATCTTTACATACATGGCTCAATAAAAGGAAAGATTTGCATTGAATGAAGAGGTCATCACTGAAACAAATGCTTTTCTAAGAAGTTATATTTTAAAAGAAGTTAAAAAACTGTTGGACAAAGTGTATTAAGCTAAAAAGAGACTATGTGCAGGAAAAAATCTTATTTCAACATCACTGACTGATCAAATAACCCTCATTTATATATTTTTTACTATTTTTAGTTGTAGTGCTTAATAATTTAAGACAAATGAAAAAAATTGTCAAAGAAGCAGCATGTACTTTTTTTTACAATAGAAGTTCTATTAAATATTTTATAATACTTTAACGGTTAGGATAAATAATCTTAATAATAGTATCAGTAATATAATATGCAACTAAATATGCACCTGTAATAATAAACAACAAACACATGCATAAAAATAATTATATTTCCAGCAGTCTGATTAAGCACACCAAACATCTTGATACAAAATAATGACATCAATAATAAGATTAAATATTTTATAATTACAAAAAAATTTGTTAAAGTTATTCTGAAGATGATTAATTTAGAGTAGACATTTGTTATATTGAAATACATTATGATTATTTTTTAATTGTAATGCACAAATTTTTTCACTAGTACAATCTGCACAGAATATAAGTTTCATTCCGACAATGAATGTAAAACAATTAATTTTCTTTGTTTTTTATAATACTATAAAAATGTTTGAATTGAAGCAGTAATTTCTACTTGTATTGTTTCTATTAAATAACAAGACTGTAATTTTATTTGTTAAAGAAGCCAATGAGAATTTATTGTGAGCTCTTTGGCAGAGACATGCTGAACCTCCACAACGAACATAATTTCTTTCAGTAGATTGTGAGTCATCATTTAGTTCTGTTGTGACCAAAGTGTCAAAATTAAATTTTTAGTAAAATTGAAAAAAATAACAATGGAATGTTTTCAAATGCTTACTGGGGCTTACAGAAAAAAAACAGCATGCCTCATGCATGTGTGTTTGAGTGGCACAAAAGATTCAGTGAAGGATTCAGAACATGGAAGATGATGAATGCCCTGAATGACCTTCAAGAAATAATGAAAATGTAGACAAAATTAGCTAGAATTGTTAGAAAATATCATCGACTCGGTGGCCAAATGATAGCTGAAATCGTGAACAATGACACAGACATGAGTGAAAAATTTTACATGAGAATCTTAACATAAAAAGTTTGTGCCGAGAGTCCCTCCGCTTCCCACACCAGAGCTTAAAAAAAGCTGTAAGGAAATTTTCTTTGACATGTTATGGCAAAAATTTAATGCCGAGCTTAATCTTTTTCAATAAATTATCAAATGAGACGAAATTCTAAGCCAGAGAGGACAACAGAAACCACCCTTCTGGACAAACCCGAGACAAAGAAAATGACAGTCACTGTGAAAAAATAGGTTTCATTCTTCATCAGGACAATGAGCCTCCGCACAAAAACAATTTTTGATCGACAAACGCATTACTACCATCTTCTTCACCAGATTTGGTAACATGTAACATTTTCTTTTTCCTTAAAATGAAATCTGTAGGAAATTTATAGGAACACATTTTAAGTCAGATTATACTGTAAAGAATAAATTTGAAATGTGTTTAAATCAGCTGACAGAAACTGATCCGCTTCACACCTTTGTTCCAATGGAAAACAAGACTTCATCAGCAAGTAAGTATAAGTCTATATTGAAAGGAACAAAAATTCAAACTTTGATACTTACAAATAAAAATAATTACTATAATTATATTTTCTGACAACACTTATTGCATATACATATATATATATATATATATATATATATATATATATATATAAATAAATTTTGTTTAAGTAATAAAGGTGAGTTACCATATCAGTCTTGTTATTTAATAGGCACCACTCATATACTACAACTGATATAATAATATGATAAAACATAAAGGAAACAAGTCTAGTTTATTTAAAGAGGATTGAAAGTAGTAAACATTTTTAATTAATGCTGAAATCAATCAAATCTGTGCTGTATGTAATCTTTGTGTTTGAGATGATTACATTTACTTCTGAATGGCAGTTAAGAATAAATACAATAACAACAATGAAGTAACATTTCTACTCTCTAGTAAACTAAATGAAATGAGATGACAAGAATTGTACAAACAATTTCAATTCTTCCTTTTCCCAGTATTTTATAAAAAATACCTCTACTTGTTTTTTCTTCTTTTTTCCCCCTTCCAAATCACAATATAACAAAAACAAGAAGAATTCAATGAATTTAAATTTTCATATACCGTACAAAATTAATATATTATATTATAAAATGTATAAATATACAAATAATATATATGTATATGTAATGTAAGTATTTATACATTATATATTTATAATGTATAAATATAGAACCGATGCAAGAATAGTAAAACTAACTTAATTTAAGATCTAGAGTCAGGTAAAGTACAATTAAAATCAACAGTATAAATAGTGGAATAAAAATATAATTTTAAAGTGCTTGGTCCAGGACATTTAATTTCTTCTGGGGGGGGGGGGCGTTGTTAAGAAAAGTTTTTACTTTTGCTCCATAGTGTGTAATGTCCATAACATGTTGTTTTAAACAATTAAAATTGTAAAATAGGATTTTAGGATCTAATGATTGGACTGATGCCAAAAATATTTGTTATGAGCTATATTTATAATACATGTCTGAATAATTCACATGTTGATTTGATTGTTATTTTTGTTTATAAAAATTAAAACTCTTATTTATAAACAAATTGCTATATCTTTACAAATAATTAATTAAATTAGTTCTATTTGGGAATAATGTTGCTTGTATACAATACAATACAATACAATACCCCAAACTTCAGATCAAAATATTGAATATAACCTCTAAAAATTGCTATCAGCGAATAAACTTCTACGCCTCACAGAAATATGCAATAGTAATAAAAATTATTCTAAGTTGGTTCAAATTGTAGCTTTTTTATGTGCTTTCTAAAGGTAAAACAAAACAATGTTAGTATTTTAATTACAAAAATAGTTAAAATAATTATATATCATGAGACGAACAAAATCAGAATGTAATACAAACTTAATGAAAAATTAAAAATGTTCTACGAAATTTTAGTGTTGATTCCATTAAATCCAAAGAATAAAAAATATTAAAAACCACTACTTTCTATCTTTAAATGTTATAAATAATATGTTCTGGACATTTCCTGTACTTAAAAATGAAACTAAGCTTGCCTTAAACAATAAATAAATAAAAAATTGCATGTCTAAGACCCCGAACACTTATTGGATTATTTGTCAATATTCTCCAGTAAAAGGTAATCAATGATCAAAATAATTATTAATGAAGAAAAACAATCAACATTTAAAATGACCTGATCAAAATCATTATTAACCAAAATTGTTGGTAATTTTTAATTATCTGTTAAGGATCTTTGATGTATATTATGTGACACTACTGGAATTTATTAGGTACTTAAAATGGCAGTCTGAATTTTTAAATTGTCCACCATTTTTCCAATATGGCTAAGAACTTTATTAAAAATAACAACCTGCATTTTTTATCAACAGAAAGTTTTTTAATTTATTCTTAACTTTTTTTTGGAAATGCTTAAATGATTGGAGATATAGGCTCAAAAATGTTATACACTAATTTTAGGTTACCTACTAACATTCATATAGAGCGTTGTTGATGAACTGTTTATTAAAAAAAGTTTTCACATGTGTTGAAATAGACTTTAAAAAATCTATAACCAAACTATAACTATAATTTTAAAAGTTATTGGAAAATGATGGAGTGGTTCATATTATTGACACAGTTATTCAGACATTTGATATTGTGTATGTAAAAACTAGTACATGATGTTTCGAGAGTGTGGATCAACTCCCATTAATTTGGTCTTGAAATCATAAATTGAATTGGGAAGAGGCAAAGATAATACGCTTAGAAAAAACTCCTACAAAAAACAAAACAAAAATTGAAGTATCATATTATAAAGATAATGGACATTCCTACCATCCAAACTAGTCTACAATAAGGCCATTATGGCTACCATTAATAGAAACTGAATTAATTAGACATTAAAAATTAAAATTTTTAGGCTGATTTTTGTTGTTAAATCTCCACAATGAGTGGTCACAAGGTCATATATTACACTCTTGATAGAAAAACAAAAGGTTCTGATAAAAAGTTAGGCAACTATACCATTCAACCTATTGATTTAGTTAACTAGTGATGTCATTTCCATTTGGGTATATGCAATTCTTTGTGTTGGTGTTAGATATTCTGACATCCAGGCCTAGTTTTAGTTTGGGTTTCTTTCTAAGGTTAATAGTATTAGTTCCCAGCAGGGAGCAGCATAGCTTAGTTGGCAGAGCACGTCATTGTAAAACTTGCTGCAATTCGAACTAGTGAACTGTAAACAGTTATGCCTGTTCAAGCTTGGTTGATGGAGTTGTCTTTTTTCCATGTGTTACCTACTTCTCCATCATCATCATTAGCCTAATAGACATAAAAGTAATATGGCTCTAGACTATTTACACTCATTTTATATTTCTCATATTTTATATAGTTTTAATTAATTTGACTGCTCAGGAATCTAGTTTAGACCTGGGTTCTTTTGATTAGATTATTAATTTTAGTTTCCCAAAATCACCATAGGCTACTAGACTATGTTAACTCTTTTCAATTTCTTATATTTTAGGTGTATCACTTGATAATGGGAGTTAACTCTCGAAACATGTATTTATTTTTATAAACATAAATGTTAAAAAATGTCCGAATAAACTATATCTACAACTATGATGTCTTATTATTAACTAATATTAATAAATGAACAAAACAGGAAATGTTATTTAAGTATTTAAGCGAGGATAAAATTATTACCTTTAATACGTTACTGAATATTTTTGGGTTGTTGGAGAATTAAGAATGAGGAAATCTATTACAAGAATCTTGCTACCCTAAAAGTAGGCTACTTTATTTTTAATAACACTTTGGAAGCCTTAAATGGTTACGTGTTAAATAAATATATCATTATGAATAAAATTTACTTTTATTTCAAAATCGATAAAAAAAATACAGGTTACCATTAAAAACTCAAGTTTTCAGCCATATTGGGAAAATATTAAAAAATTTAAAAAAGAGGCTTTATTTAATACAATTTTAATAAAAAGAAGGCACTATTTTATATCAAACTATACAAATAAAACACACACAAATTCTTTTGTTAAATTCTACAATTTTTTAGTCTAGCCAACCATGGTTTCGCCAGATATGGCATAGACGAGGCTTATAAAAATACTAAACAACATATTTTATAAAGAATCATACACACCTTTGAGACCAAGCCCACAAGTCCCGTTACATGATAATAAAACCTGTATCTGGGAAACCCAGTAAGTCAAACTATTTTTAAACATGCTTTGACAAAGGTTGAAGTAGTGGAGAAAAAGACAAGAATTCTGTTTGATCATTTAAAACTAAATTAACATTATTACAAGAATGTCTCTTAACTTGTTGGTTAGTAACACCGCATGTGCTGCGGCAGCCTTCCCATGCCCCAATAATAGTAACAACGCAACGTATGCTGGTTTGATATTTGTACTTATATAGGAAGGCCGCAACCTTTGTGGCTGAAATAATACTTGGTTAGTTGTTTTCTGTGATCTGTTGGCTGTAATATAAAATATCTATTTTAATTCTAGTTAATTCTGATAGGGTGCGCGAGCATTCCCTACCAGAAAATACATTGCCTTGCCGTTTCTAAGATAGTCATTACATAACTTGTGTTTGCAAACGTATTTGATTTTTGTTGTTTCTTCTTTTGATTGTATAATGGCTAATTGTAAAAATCTTAGCATTGATGACATTCGGGAATATATTATGGATTCCGGGTGGGAGGATGGAATATATAGTGAGGAATCTGAATTGAATTTCAGTGAAATAGTGAATGATGTTGCTATAAATATGCATTCTAAACTACTGTGATGTGCCACTCTGACTGCCGGAGTGTTTTCGGGTATACCATACGAAGAGGAATTTTTGACTAAGTAATTTGTATTCATATTTTATAAACTATTTTTGTAATCCACTGTATAATTTATTTTTGTAATGTTCAGTATAATAAAAAAAGATACAGAAGAGTAAACTATTTTTATAAAATGCAACTGTGCATGTTTCGGCGGTTAGGTAAGGTAAGGCAGTTTTGGGAACAAATATTTGAAAATATGTTATAAATAATTAAAACAAATTATTTTTACCTTTTATTCATATTTTTATATAATAAAAACAATATTAAGCAAATTACAATGAAAAAATAACATTAAAAACTCACTAATTTGGGGTATGGTTCACACAAGGCACAAGGCGAGATAGCGAGGACTAGGTCCTCTATAAATGACAGCTTCTGTAAAAACATTTGCTGCAAATGTATATATCATGATAATGAATTCAATTTTGACTTATAAAGATTGAAGTTAATGATTAGATAGTTTTATTTTTAAATTTGGAAAAAAAGGGAAACGAAGATAGGACTTCATTTCTCATACTGTCTTTAAAATAATGAAATTTTAACGTTTGTATTTGTTTAGGAAGATGTGGCTTGGATTTTATTTTGGTCTGAGTATAATTTTTAGTAATGTTATGGGAGATCAACCACCAGACACAGGGGTCTTTTTCTCCTTTCTTGTGGGGGAGCGGGATCTGTCACGAGTGATGACAGATGCGCATGCTTGGAGCTTTCTGCTCTCGATGTAAGCTTTTTCGTCAGCTTTAGGACGAACTTATCGAATGTGGGGACTTTCAAACCGTGGTAGATGGTAGCATTTCTGACATATCATGGGGAGTTGGTTATGCTTCTGAGCACTGAGTTTTGGAAAGAATCCAGCCGTTACTTTCCTGAGGAGCTTATTACTGAATACCAAGCTGGTGCTGCGTAAGCAGTTATGGGTCGAATGTACATTTTGTACATGGTCAGTCTAGTCTTGATTGGTTGTGGGCTTCTGCCACTGATAATTGGGAAAAGCTTGGAGCGAGTGTATCTCGCCCAGCCTATTATTTGCTTGACATGTTTGTTAAAGTTTAATCTTCTGTCAAGCGTAACATCTAAGTATCTGACCTGTTTTTTCCATGCTATGGGGGGGGGGACTTGTTTAGGAAGAGTTGTCTTTTTGGTGTGGTACGTTTTTCTGTGAAAGCAATAGCTACAGCTTTGTCTGTGTTGACTGCGATTCTCCACTTTCTGAACCACGGTTCTAGTGTATCCAGCTGCCGCTGAATGATGTTTGCCCCATATTCGAGGTTTAATGATTGGTAATAGAACATGGAGTCGTCGGCAAAGAGTCGCAGTTTCACGGTGTTGAGTACTGGGATGTCGTTAGTGTACAGAAGGTACAGTAACGGTCCAAGGACTGATCCTTGCGGAACTCCAGCCTCAATAGGTCGAGGCGTGGATAGTTTACCTTCGACGGAGACCTGGAACCATCTGTTGTCGAGGTATGATTGTATGAGGTGAACATAGCATGGAGGAAGAGGGCTGTGCGCTAGTTTGTACAAGAGGCCCTCATGCCATACCTTGTCAAATGCTTTGCTGATATCCAGGAATACAGCGATGGTGTGGACGTGTTTGTTGAAGCCGTCTGCTAGGCTGTTGATTATGTTAATAAGCTGTAGTGTTGTGGAATGCTCGCTACGAAAGCCGAACTGCTCGAGACGAAGCGTATGTTGAAGAATTTTGGTGAGTTGTGTATTAACCAGTCTTTCGAGAGACTGGGAAGGAGAGATATGGGTCTGAAATTTTGCGGGAAAAGAGCAGACTTTTTAGGTTTTGGGATCATGACAATTTTGGCTCTTTTCCACGCAGTTGGGAAATGACCTGTTCGCATGATTCCATTGAAAATGGTCGTTATGGTGTTTACCATAGTGGACGGCATGTTTATCAATGCACTGTTGTTTACATTATCTAGACCAGGCGCCTTTTGGAAGTGGAGTTTATCTATAGTGTTGGCCACCTGGTTACACGTGAAAGGATCAGGGAGCGGGCCAATGGGACCGGGGAAGTATTTCTCAAGGTAGTTTTCTACGTGTTCGACGTGGTCGTCCACATAGATAGAGGAATGTGGTGTGAACTGGTCTTGCATGGAATCAGCGAACGCTTCGGCTTTGTCCGTGGCACCGTAGACCCACGTTGGCTGTGGAGAGGGTTATTTGGATTTTTGGGGGCGAGAAGCTGGCGATTGAGTTTCCATAGGGAACCATTTTCAGTGGTCACGGTGGAGAGGAACTTATCCCATTCATCCGCAGTGTATGTTTCTAGGAGTGCTTTCACTAGAATAATTTGAGCGTTGAGCTGTTTTCTTTTCTTTGCCAGCTCCTCCAATATGTGAGGGGGAAGTTCAGCCTTGGTTCCCATAATGGAGGAAGTGTGGGTACTGGAGATCAGTGTTGCGTTAATGACGCTTTTTACTAGGCTGACCTGGCAGTCAACGTCATCGGGAGTGTTTATGTCGTCATTGGATTTCGGGCTGATTCGGAGTAGATGCTCAGAGTATTTCCTCCAGTTTACTTGTTTGACCTCCTTTTTTGCAGGGGGTAGACGTTGATTATGGTGTATGCCAACAGTTAAGATGATGGGATTGTGGTCCGAGCTGAGGTCGTCGATGCAGACAAGCTCATGGGGGTGAGTGAAGTTTTTAAGCACGGCAATGTCAAGGACATCAGGCTTATGCCAGTTAGTACGAGGATGATGTGTTGGTATGTCAGGTCCCAGAGCGACGATGTCTGGATTTCTGGATAAGAGTTTATGTAGTACGTTGCCGTGCGGATTAGTTACACTGCTGTTCCACAGCGGATGTTTGGAGTTCAGATCGCCCATTATTATAGTCGGATCATTAGAGTGGAGCAATTTTTGGAAATCCACCACTAGGAGTTTGGATTTGGGAGGGATGTATGCGGAAATGATGCATACATTTTCGCCTTGGTAATTGATTTGTATGATGGTATGCTCTATCGGAATTTGTGGGATGATAGGGATCTCATGGTGTGTGATGCTTCTGTGCACCAAAACTGCTGTCCCACCTGCAGCTCGTTGGTGATGGTGAGGGGCTGTTTGGCGATCTGAACGATAGGTAGTGTAGCATGGAATGTTAAAGTAGTTTTTCTTTGTTAGATGTGTTTCAGATATTAGAGCAATATCGATGTTGTGGTTTTGGAGGAAGTATCGAAGTGCAGCCTTACGGTTGGGGACTCCGTTAGCGTTCCATGCTAGCAAAGTGAGCTTCTTATCCATGACGCATGAATAAGGTGATTAAGGAAGTTAGGATGGTTATTATGATTGATTTCGTGTCTGTCATTGACATGACTGTGGGTAGGATCCACTTGAGTACGTCACTTGTTGTGACGTTTTTCAGAAGTGAGAGGACACACTCTGGTTCCTCGGTGGGTTGGGGATGCATTTTCTCAACAGCCTTTGTTACAGGGGCAGCCTGTACAGGTTTAGTGACCGGAGTCACTGGCTTGCTTTTTACGGCAACTGGGCGAGTTGGAGTTTTCTTGATTGGCCACTTAGGTTTGGGTGCAGCGATGGTTGCATACAATTTTTGAGGCACCGTTTTGGGTGCTGGAGTGGCAACAGGGTGAACCTCCTGGGTTTCTGGAGTAAGTTCCATTAGAACTTCCTCCTCCTCGGCCGGAGATGGTGGGTTAGCCGTGAGGATATTTTGGGAAGGGGCCTGGCTTGCAGGTTGTTGTGGGCAGCCGGGTTGCCTGCGTTGGTTGGCACCCTTCGTCCTATTACGTGCTCTGCGTACGCAGAGCAACCTCTGTAGTTTGATGGGTGTTCACCGCCGCAGTTTGCACATTTGGGAGCAGTGTCCCGTGTTTTGGTGCACTGAGTGCGATCATGGTTGCTAGCACACTTGACACAGCGGGGTGATTGGTGGCAATTGAGGGAGCTGTGCCCGAATCTCTGGCAGTTGTAGCATTGTGCAATGCCAGGCCTTGGATTGTAGCTGTCTACAGTGATTTTGATATAGAATATGTGTTCTATATCATAGATGTCACAGATGTTTGCTGTTTTCTTTAGGCTTACTAAGAAGACATTTACTGCCTTCTTCTGGGCGTTGGTAATTGGAGTACAGCTAGTCGGAGAGAACCCCTTGTTCTTCAAGTCCTCAACTATGTCCTCTGTTGGGGTAGTATAGGGTATACCCTTGAGTACGACCTTTACCTCCTTTTCAGAGGGCAGAGTGAAGGTGTGGAAACTAATGTTCTCCTTTTGCAATGTGGACTGGATGCGCCGAAACGCATCGATGGATTTTGGAATAATCCTGAAGTTGTTTCCACGGCAACTAACTTCCAGGTTGCCGTTGGTGGCATGGTTTATTTTTCTGGATAACTCCTGCCAGTTCTTGGGAGCATCTAGAATGATGGGAGGGATTCTCTCCTTGGGGGGAGCAGTCGGCTTTGCCGTGGCGGCAGAGTGGTTGCTACGGTCAGTCTCGTAGCCTGATTGAGATCCTTGGGAGTTGTTGCACTTTCTGCGCTTCCTTTTAGATTCAACTGTAGTGAATTCACTAGACTGACCATTGGCTGTTTTTGGATGATTGCCTGAAGGGCTTGGTGATTTAGGTTGGCCCTGAGAAGGACCATTACCTAGAGTTGGTGTGCCAGATGCGGCAGATGGTGTCGTTTTGTAAGTTCCAGCTTGGCCCTGAAAAGGACCATAGGTTGGACCTAGTTTGCCTGTTGCGGCAGATGAATCTAACAGGCCAGAGTCTGTTAGGGTGACTCTTTTGATGCAACCTACCAAGGTTTTACCCCTAGCTGGTTGTCTTAGGCTGGTCTCCGGTGAAGCCGGGACTTTTAGGGGGGACTACTACGGCCACGATGGACCTCGTCCCCGGAGGTGGACATTGTTCGGAAGAACAAGCCCTGAAAAAATTGACGTGCTTTGCGCAGCCTTAATGTGTCTGATGGAGACAGTATAAGAAATAAAGTCACTCACCAATGTTGGCAGGCCAGCTCACGAATGTAAACTTGGTGCTATGTCTACAAACAGAAACTGACCGCAGAATCCAATGTATCTTCGTATCCCACGACGACGTATCCGGTGCTCTAGGGGTGGCTGCCGAAGTCGAAAGCAAGGGAGAGTTGGCGGTCTGCAGTTGGCGATCAGCGACGAACGAGGAGCCGAAACTGATGGTCCGCGTCTGGTAGAATAGGCTGTCACATGTACCAAGAATGACGGCTGAAGGAAAGCGCAGGCTCAAAGTTCCCTTAGTCCCTCTCAGGTCTCTTCTTCTCCGTTCACCAAACAAGAGTTGATGATTCCAGGGTGGTAATAGAATGACTGCTTAGCTTCTTACAGTTGTCCAGTAGCGTAGAGCTTACATTCAGATGTTGACTTTTCGAAAGCTGGCAGAAGGATGTGTGTGTGGGGTATGGTTAAATTGACATGTAGTATTTGTAATGCTGCTTATATTGGTCAAACAGGCCATAGTTTGAAATATAGATTAAGTGAACCTGAAAGAAGTTGGCAGTTAGGTTATAACGATTCTAGTTTTTCCAGTCATTTAAAAAATCATACCTTAACTGATTTTTATTCTAATATTAAATTTGAAATTCTCCATGTTAACGTCAAGGATAAAAAATTAAACATTTTAGCAATATTAGAAATTAAGAGACATTCTTGTAATATTGTTAATTTAGTTTTAAATGATCAAACAGAATTCTTGTCTTTTTCTCCACTACTTCAACCTTTGTCAAAGCATGTTTAAAAATAGTTTGACTTACTGGGTTTCCCAGATACAGGTTTTATTATCATGTAACGGGACATGTGGGCTTGGTCTCAAAGGTGTGTATAATTCTTCTTAGGTTATTTAGTCTTTGTATAAGCCTCGTCAATTGCGTAACTGGCGAAACCAAGGTCGGCTAGACCAATAAATTGAAGAATTTAACAAAAGAATTTGTGTGTTTTTATTGGTATAACATGGAATTCTATCAAGTACAGTTGGTCACCAGTATAAACAATATTATATCAAACTATAAAAAAAAAGTTATATTGGGATATTTTAAAAGAAATTAAACATAACAATGCAGTTACTACACGTGAATTTGTAACATCTTACAAGGGAAACATTTAACTTTTGTAAAACATAACAACTTCAGTATAGAATTTTTTAAATCATTACTGATGTTTAAAATAAAGATCCCAAGAGGATCGGACAAAAATTAAAAGTAACTATACAGCTTTTTGTACCATGTTTATGTATACATAAAAGTTATGATACTAGCAGTTATAAGGTTAAATAGAAATATCTCAATGACAGCAATATAAGAAGGTGGGTTGATAAGTGACATTGAAAAGAGATGGGTGTCAAATCACAAGGTTCATTTCATCTTTGACATTTGTCTTCTTATTTAGATATATACACAAAATTTGAAGTAGCTCTGTCTAATCAAACATTTTTGATAATGTTCAAAGGCAGATAATTTTATTTTTTTTATATATACAATGGAAAAAGTGAATTTTGTGTTGATAAAACACTACTTGTTGTGTGGCAAAAACCATTAACAAAACAAGAAAAACTCTTCACCATCACATATAATAGTTCAGAAATGGTTCAATTTATTTCATTGTGGTAGTATAACACGAATGATGTTAAACACTCAGGATGTCCAAATGAAGTCACAGCTGAGCAAAGATGGTATAATCACAGATGAACATATTTTTAATATCCTGTATGAATATTTTGACATGAGAATATATCAGCTAAATTGGTGCTGCGTTTGCAGACGTTAACCAAAAAAAGAATTGCGAGATTATTTCGAAGCAGTGTCCAGAAGAGCAATCCAAGTGGATTTTTGAAACATTTTATAACCATTTATGAAATATTGAGTCAATTACTATACTCCAGAAATGGAAGAGTAGTAATAAAAGTGTATTTATCCTGGGGAACGTGCCCCAATGAATGAAGGCAAAAATGATACATCAGCCTTAAAGTTAACGATCACAATTTTTTGGGCTTCATATGGCATAATCTTCACAGACTACCTAAAAAAGGGGGAAAAAAACCATCACACAATCAGCCTTTGTACCTTTGTATTTGGATCAATTTCATATAGAATTGATGAAATATAACATTAGCAGAAAAAAAGTTTTACACCACAACAATGCGGAAGCTATGAAACCATGATGTCTGGAACTACCACGGACAAAATTGTTAAACTGCTCGCTCATCCACCTAACCCTATTCTTCAGATTAAACTCCTTGTGACTCTGCACAAGTAGGTTATCACTTAAACCAATACTTATTTTGCAAAATTTAAGAACTGTATTTTTTGAAAGGCTTAAAAGAGGTTAGAAAATCATTGGACTAAGTGTATTGAGTTGAAAGATGATTAGTCATAAAATACATCCTATTTTGTTAAGAATAAAAAATTCTTATCATTTCAAACTCATTGACTAATCAAGTGGCCTTAGTAATTAGAAAAAAGTAGTATTTGTCTAGTAAAAAATACTTTGTATTTAGAATTGCAATTAAATAATTAAATTTTGATTAGGTTAATGAATACTGAAATAAAATATCCTATTGTTTACTCTTCTTATTAAATTGATTTTCAGTTTTGATTCCCATACTGATTGATACATACATAAATTTATACATACAAGTATATATAAATTAAATTGAGATAATTGGTTCATTATAAAATATATAAACTACGTAAAACAAATAATGAGACATATTATTTACAAAAGATAGTTATAATATGTTAACTCAAGAATAAATTAGTTTTATACACATTATATAATAAATAAAATAGAATATATAATTAAATGTTAATAAATAATTATTTTGTTTCTTTTACAATAACAATAAACCTATTTACGATATTATATTATTATTTCATACTTAATATAATATATTCAAAATGAACACAATACATAGGACCACACTCATGTAATAAATTAATAGGAAAATGTATGAAAATCGCACTAGGCCTAGATACAATACTTTGTGCTATGACACATTCTAACCTAATGCTTGTGCAGAGGCTGTTGTCAAATATAATACTGCTGAAATAATGTTTTAATAGACATTTTACACTATATTCCGCTAGAAATCATTAAATTATTAACAGTCGGCATGTAGCTTATTTGATAAAAAACAAATTTCTTTTGGTGCTTTTTGTATTTATGTATTCTTGACTTTCACCATCATCTATATACAGATTGCCAAACTCCACAGAATGAGTTATTATAGAACCCTAATCAAAGAAACTACTGACAAACACATTCAATCATCTGCCATTTTATTTTGATTTTTGTAACAATTATATTAAAATAATAGTAAAACCTATCGAACAAGATAGATTTAACTTAAATTTTGGTTACAACAGTCACTTTATTCTAATTTTGTGGTTATTTAATTCAAAATTTTATTGTTTTTGATAACAACGTTTGTATTTTTTATAGCAAACAAAACCTTTGGCTATTACTGGGTGCAGATTTAAAAATGCAAAAAATAAGCTGCTGGGATGTTGTAGGGGTGAAAAGTTTTTTTTTTTTTTTTTAATTTGGTAATAAGCCTAATTTTGTCCAATTGTAGGTTAAGCTGTGTGGTTGAAATTCTTTTTTTTTTAATCCTATATTTACTGTCATAAATGTAAATTATTGATATAGATCGTTTGGTAGGACATGGTACTTGGACAGAGAACTATATGGCTTGTAGATGGGGATTTGTGCCAAAGTGGGCAAATGTCTGTAAAATACTGACTTCTAATTTTGTCATTTGTTGCTATCTGTTATTATTAACCCTAGAAGAGATATGTTTACTTTCCATAAGCGATAAGCATTTTACAACTATTTGCAAAATAAACAAAATCATAATATATTTTAAAAGAATCAACTTATTTTTTTATAAATAATATGCTTTTGTTGTAAAAAAAAATAAAAAAAACTTTTTTTTCCAAAGTTTGTTTGCTTGAAGAATGTGTAAATATTGTTTTTTTTTTAAAACAGTTTTTGAACTTTGACTGCACAAAAAATTACAATATGTTTTGGGTGATTCTTTTTAAAAATTACAAAAAAAAATATTAATAGTGTTGTTTGTTGAAATATATAAAAAGGTTTTTACAATATTTATACTAAACTAGATTTTGAGGTCAACTGTGCAAAATATTTTCTTTAAATTAGATTGTAAAAAGTTAATGTATTCCCAAATTCCATATTTTATAATATAAAAATTAAATTGGAAAACTCTCATACCGATAGAGTTCTCCAATTTTCTAAGAAAAAATGGTTAGATCTAGAAATTAACTACTTGTTTAGTAAATGAAATAAATTAAAATTAGATTTCTATAGTTTACATCTTAAATAAGCTTAAAAAACGGATTGATCCAAATTTGTGGGATGAACTGGGTAGACAAAATTATCTCATTAATAGGCAAAAAATGAAAAATAAGTTTTAATTTTAAATGAAAAATTGTTAAAGCTTCAATCTTATAATACTGATAGTATTGTTAATATCAGAAAAGATCCGCTTTTGGTCAAAAATTACATTCAGACTTTTAATACGGAAAAAAATTGATCTTTTGAGTAAGGTCAAAATTTTCATTTAAGAAACCTATTAACAATACTGTTGAAGATATTGTAGCTAATATTTAAAGCAGTAGGACTGCTTGTAGGCTAAAATTAACGGAAATATACACAATAATAATAATATTAATAAGGATAAAAACTATAGTTTTTACTTAAAGGTGGAAAAAGGTAATACAGTTGTAAATTTGGATAAGAATTAATATTTTTTGAGTTCCACCAAAATGCTGAATGATGGACCTTACCAAAAGTATTAAAAAATCCTCTGAATAAATTAATTAGCACAACCAAAGAAGCTGAATGATTTATTTTAATATCGTTCAGTTTATTATACCTGAACAATTTAAACTTTTAATCTCTAATCTAGTATTCTCAGATTGTACTGCCTTGCAAAAATACATAAAGAAAGTAAATCTATGAGAAAGATTGTGTCAGGTGTCAAATCACCGATTTACACTCATTCAAGTTGTTATCTAAAGAGTTTTCAAAATTTAATTAAAATTTCAATTCTTTCTCTATTAAAAATAACAGAATTTATCAACAAAATCAAAAATGTTCAGCTACAAAGTAACAAAATTTTAATATCTTTTTATGTGAATTCATTGTTTCCTAGCATTCCTATTAAAGAAACAATGGTATATTTGAAGAATGTTTTTATCTATGAACTATATAGAACCTCCTAGAAATAATGAATATGTAAAATTAACAGAGATCTGCATGTATCGAAAAAAAATTTTAGTCTTAATAACAAATATTACCCACTTGATAGCACAACTATGGATAACTGTCCATCTCCTTTCGTAGTTGACAACTTTTCATGAGTAGGTTTGAAGTTATTAGTTAATAAATTATCATATTTTCCAAGAATATGCTTGAGATATGTTGACGGCATCGTTGATGTATTTGATCTTGATAAGTGTACTGATAATGAATTTTTGAATGAAATTAACAATGTGCACAATTCAATCAAATTTACTTATGAAATAGAGACTAGTAATAGCTTGGCATTTTTAGATATTTTGAGCATTAAGGAAAATTATAAAATTGGGTTTGATATATATATATATATATATATATATATATATATGAAACCATTTACCAACAATAAGATACATAATTGAATAGTTCTAACCATTGTAATAGACATAAATTGGTGACTTTTAACTGTACAATACATCGAGAGCTATCCAAATTCCTCTTATACATACCTAGATGGTTTTACAGGAAATTGGAGAATATAAAATATATTGTGAAATTTAATGGGTCCGAACAAAAGTTGTAGATTGTATATTAAGAAAACTTATATCGAGAATGTATTATCGAGAGTTATATATCGAGAATGTAAGAAAAATGTCCACGACTCTCCAGCCAGAAGAAAGTAAATTTAAATATATTAGTTTGCCTTTTGATTCTAACCTTACCAAAGCTTTGAAGTCAATTTTCAACAATTTAAATTTTAAAATTGCATTTAAAAATCAAAATAACCTGGGACAATTGTTAGATAAACCTAAAAAAAACTCTGATGTTGGAGAAGTCTGGAATTTATAAGGTTAAGTGTGACTCACATGAAAAGTTTTATCTTGGTCAAACTAGGAGAAAAGTTATAACGCCATTTAAAGAGGATTTGTCGTATATAAAATTTAACAGGCTTGAAAATCTAGCGTTGCTGAGCATGTTCTTTCTAGATTTCAAAATGCAGGAATGAATAATGTAAGTTTGATTAAAGATATTATTAAGAACAAAAAATTGTTAGATAGCTTCAAAAATATTTTCATTGTTAAAGCTGAAAATGATTTGTTGTTGAATTGTGATAAGGAGCCAATTTTGAATTCTTCATTATTTTCTTTGTTAAAACCAAGTTAAACCACACATTAGGCCTATTTTAACTTTTTAATTGTGACTTGTATTTTCTTAATACATATGGTAGTTATTTCTTCCATATATTTAATATTAGTTATATTAGTAAACTTTGACTTATATTTTCTCATATATATATGTTTGTTCATTTGCTTTTAAAATTCTTAATTGTAAGTTAGGTTAGAGCAGTTGGATTGTATAGTAAATCGCCCCTCTCACTTTCTAGGTAGGCAAGGAAACCGCTTTGACCAATGTGGAGGAGAGAAGAGTGCTACATACCCTTGACTCTTTATAAGTCGTCTCGCTGGCACATTTAGTTTAGTATTAGTTTATATCTCTCCAAGGATGGTAGCTATGTTACTGAAATGTACATAAGAGTTTAGTAAACTTTTTAACGTTATTTGTGTTAGTATTTTATTTGTGGTTTGAAGATTAATTCTTTCATATTGTATTAACCACAAGGCTCATTGGATGTTTAGAAACATAAACTAGAGTTATTGAATTATGAAACAAATAAAATACAATAAATAGTAACTGTATCGTTCACACTACAAACATGTAAGCACAGTACAATTGATATTTATAAAGTATGTGATAACAGTTGTTTTCAAACAGCAATGTGCACAGAATATCCCATATTTTATAGAAATAAAAACTATCAAACTGAAGCTTTGAAATCTTAGCTATTGATTAGTACCAAATTTGATACAGATTGAAATAGTTTTCTTGCCTTTATGTCACATTTTGTGAGTGCCTGTATAGACACTGTTTCTCAGTAAATATAACTTGTAGAGTTACTTTGATCGAAATGAAATCAAATACAAAACATACTTCTTTAACAATCTTTGGAAAACTTTTAACTTTATCAATTGTTGGTGGAAAAAGTATTAATGTTAGAATTGTTTTATTTTAAGCAAGTAGTACTTACTTACTAAGTCGGTCCTCTTCTACCGGTAGGTGTCGAGGTTTCACAGAGGGATCTCCATCCTTTTCTATCTTGGGCCTTGATTCGAGCTGCTGTCCATTGGATGCCTTTTGTTGTAAGACTCGTTGTAATGTTGTCCTCCCACTTGACGTGTGGACGTCCTCTGGTTCTGGGACCCTCACTTCTAGCCTGCCATACCTGGTTTGGTAGTCGTGTTTCGGGCTTACCACCTCATTTGGGCTCTCTCTAGGGTTGATGCCGAGGTATTACACCAAGCGTATTCCTTATGGTGTTACTTCTGATGCAGTCTCTCCTCCTCTTTTGTTCTATGCGCCGCAGGTATCTCATTTCTATCGCTTGTATCCTACTTTGATGTTTAGTGCCTAGGATCCATGATTCTGAGCTATATGTTAGTGTTGAAACATATGTTGATTTGTTCACAGAGAGCTTGGTCTTCTTGTCACTTCTCTTTTGCTAATGATGTTGCGACTTAATGAATAATAGAGTAGTCCTGTTGAAGCAATGCGGCTATTTATTTCTGCGTCCATCTTTCCGTCTTCGGATATCATGGCCCCTAAGTACTTAAATGCTGGTACTTGTTCTATTCCTTGCCATCGATCTAGCAAGTAGTAACTTGTGTTATTTTTAATAAAATTTTGTAACTTCAGATCTATGTCTATATTTTTTAGCCAAATATTTAAATTTTTTTAAAATAGCCTTAGCCTATAAACTTCTAAAGCTGTACAATTCAATATAATGCACAAAGTTAGTCTATGGATGGACCATGAAAGAATGAGACATTCACTTCCACCATCACTGGAAAGTGACTTCCAGCCTGTTTGTTTAATCAAAGCTAAGCCCCAAACTCATCACATGTTAAACTGCACAATATGAGCTACAGCTGGCCAATCTAAGATGTTAGTGTAAAAAGTTATTATACACAATTTTGTAAATAGTTGTCATTTTAAAAATAGATTGAAAGATTATTCATTTTCAAATTTATTTATTCCACTAACTATAGTAGTATATGTGCTGAATTTCATTGAAATTATTCTGAGTAAAATTAACCACAAAGCTTCCTTTTTATTTTGTATGAAGGAACAGTATTGAGAAATCTTTAATTTAAGGAGTTTCTTTACATTAAAGCTGCCTTGGTATAATATAATAATAAAAAGCTGCCTGAATATATATAATTTCTCGAATACTAACCTTCAACCATAGAAAATAAACAGAAATATTTGAAGTTCTTATAATACAATATATATTATTAGATGGTGATAACAAGCTTCACTGAACACAAATATCAATAACATTATAATAAATTACATTAAATGCAATATACAGGAAGTAATCATTGGGTAAAAATGGAAAGAGTTTCAAAGAATAAAAATACTAAAAGACTTCATTTGGCATCTGTTTGTGTTTTTCTAAAATTTCCAAGTAATAGCTTTAGATATAGAGTAAACATTTTTATATTTGTAGTATGATGGTTAACACCCGTTCACAAAATTAAAATTTTTAGCAATTCCAATTGAACATGGCTTCCATTAAAAATTTTAGATGTCAAATATCATGAAAATTGTTGGATTTACAAAAAAAAGTACAACAAATATTGGGTTCTTAACACTAAATAAGATGATTATTTTAACCAACAGTCTTCAATTTTAGAATCTTCTATAAAACAATTACTTTGTTTATTAAATCAATGTATTAAGATAATTGACAACACAAATTTCAAATGGGCGCTATTTTTAAATTGAGTTTAAATTAACCATCATGAAAACCTGTATATAAAAAAATTGTTCATGACAATTTCAGAGAAATTTTTTTTTTTTATAGAAAATTATGAAGTCTTACTTTATGTCTGTTAGACCAATAATAAATATAGTAGATAATATAAAAAAAAACACAACTCCATCAAACAGGCTCGAATCTGTGTAACTTTTTATGGTTCACTAGTTCGAACTGTGGCGAGATAAGAGAGCGGTCTGCCACACATTTACTATACAGAAAAATAATAATAAACCGAGGCCAAATAAAACTGTTTTGGAATATAAATATCGATTATTACCATTTCCGCTGGAATCTTCCTGTGTATTAACTTATCATCATGAAGCAATTCAGCAAAGGTAACACTTTAGTGATTAATTTTTAATTTATTGTTTTTAACGCTTATAAATTTTTACCAGCTATTATTGAAAATATAATAATATTTCAAGTGAAAAATATACTACCTAGACCGAGAATTGAACCCAAGTCAGATAGAACAAACAACTCAAATTTAGTAGCAGGACATGAGCTACAAAATGACAAGTCAACAGTTGTCCAATAACTTGTAGCAGCCGCTAAATGAGTTGGTGAGCCGTCATAAGCAGAATCAAATCTAAGTTCCCTCTAAGACTGTAGGTGTTTGATGCTTATGTGTAGTGGTGGGCATAAAATCTCCCACTAAAAGAAATAGAGCAGGTAACAAAATGATTACATCGACAAATTCAACTTCGAAAAACCTGTCATTAGGAGGGAGGTACACATAACAAGTTGTCATTTTGTATGGAGTAGTTGCTTTTATTAGTATTGCTTGTCTTATGATGTAACAATTTAAAAAATGGGTGTGAAGTTATTTTTAATGTTATTAATTTATTAATTTGCTCGACTATAGGGCGCCAGGTTTGCTTTAGCATACCAATTTAGAAAAAAGAATGAATTTAATTATTTATAAGATCTCTGGGGTCGTAAGCTCTTTTTACAGTGTACTCACAGTGATTCTGGGTTTCAAAAATGAAAACACTTGTCTCTGAAATATTACATAAAAATTTATTAAACATAAAACACATTAGATTCATGTAACAGAAATAAAAAAAAGAAAAATTTATATAAGACATCTTACATCCTATCAATATTACTATCATTTGAAAAAGAATCTAATCAAATTATATTAATAACTTTAAGTTATTTAGTTGCAACTCCAAAAATTAATGAAAAAGGATTTTACTTTACTTCTCATAGCAAATATTTTAATTATAAAAAATATAATTTTTACTGAAATTGAGAATTAGTTTTATTAATAAAACAAATAACTTTATTTGATCATATTATTTTACTTAAAGACTCCTCAACAAACACATTGAATCTTATTAATGAAATACATAATTTTATGATATCAAATATATATCTTGAAAGTATATAAAAAAGTCTAAATTGTTCAAAGTACATATATATAGTTAAATAATGAAAGTCTAAACGTGTTATACCAAATCACGTTATGTTCTTTATAAAAGAAAACACTTTTCCTCGAAGGATGATTCGTGTCTTTCCATGTGACTGCGTGCTAATTTTAGAGATGCTTTGTCCACTATCAACGAATTGTCTTTTGTTCATCGCTCACGAGATTTATTTTGTTGTACATGTATTACAACCAATTATTAATGTCTTATGCTAACTTTAATTGTTCCATATATCTTATAGAAGAGTTCTTTGTCGAGAATTCGAAAATCACGTGGCAGCGATTGCACAACATAATTAAAAATTGCAAGTTATTACGCCTTTTCATTTAAAAGTTTATTTATTGAAAACAATATTGTCTTAGCACTTTTGAAATTGTTAATACACCATGTCTTTCACAAATTTAACTTCTGAACACATTTTTTAATGTTCTAACAGAAACTCGGAGAACTGCCATTCATAGGTCTTAGAGCAACTAGCCCCAAACGAAGACTGATCTAAGCACGAGATTTTTCTCTCTTCCGCAAGAGAGCTGTTCCGGTAAACGTTACCAAAGTTCAACATACTCCCCACATAACACAAAATTTACATATTCTATTTATAAAAAACAAATTATACTAAAATTGACATTATTACATATTTGGTTTTCTTGAAAATCTATTTTTCTTTTATTTATGAAGTTATTGAATAAAATTATGATTTGAACAGCCTGTTTTCGGCGCTAAACCGCGGATTTTAAATCTATTATAAATTATGATTTTTCACATCACCACAAAACCCCACAAAAGATTTGTATTACAATACAAGTATTGTACTATAAATCTTTTCTATATATATAAACTCAATTCGAAAGAAAAACCCAAAATGTGAAAAATTTTTCAATAGATTTTCAAGATTCCTTATTTCAGCAGTTAAGGACCTCATAAAGAAAATAAGTATCACTAGTATACCTAATTTAAGAAAGATTCTCTTTTTTCATAAAAACTAAAAAATCTATTTGCTAAAATCCTATTTCACTATCTCAATTTATTTGAGTCATCATAACTCATAAATATTAAAATATACGAATCAATTAGTGCTAAGCCTTATCTCTATTTATCCAATAAAACCCATCATCAGTTTCCTTTCCAACCTCGTTGGCGGAAACTTTCCATCAACATTTTTTTTTTTTGTTGACAGGATCCCGTCACTCAAAGCTTATCTCCCAGACAGCCGTCTATATACTTTTTCTACGTCTCATCCTCTTTGCCAAGACGACATTTCTACATCCTTTGAAAATCTACCTTTGACTCTAGATATTCATCTGAATCATTTTTCAACTAAACACAATTACAATTTAAGACCTCTCATTTTTAATTAACATTATTACAAAATTATTTACTTATTATTCAAAATTACTTCAATTCACCTTAAAACCTTTCAATTCAGATTTTACATTATTATTTATTTTAGTTTAAATCCAATAACTATTTATTCTCTATCAAATTCTTAATTACTCTTTGTCTCGCTGGGATAACATGTTAACTACTGATTTTACAATTACAAAAAGCTCTTTTCTTCAACTAAAATTCAAAATATAACATCATTATTACAAAAAATATAAACTCACTTACAAAACTCATCTATTTATTTCAAAATTACCTCTTTACATTTGTTTCATCTCTCAGTATCCTATCTTAAAATTATTTCCATCTTATCTTTCATATTTTAATAATTCAAGTTGCATTAATCCCCAAACAAATTCTTCATAATAAAAAACTCCTTATTATTTACCTATATTATTTCATAAATAATCTCCTTATTTCAACGTAGCTTCCTTTAAAAAATCATAATAATCGCCGTATTTCGTAGAATTCCTTAAATCTCCTCTTGTTTCATTAAAATCGCCGTATTCCTCTTTATATATCATCGCAGTACTCAAAAAACCTCTTAAAAACTCAAAAATTACCATTAATGCAACCTAACTACCTTCTTTATAAAAGTTTATTAACAGAACAACTTCATTTTAAATACCACTTTACTCAACAATTCTGTAAACTCATCATCTTCATATAAAAACTCAAAAATTCTTTCATTTAAATTACTTCATTAAAATCTCCTTTGTCATCACTCACTTAAATACAAAAAACTTATAAAAAATAAAAAAATTATCATTGCTTTCCCAGCTAACACCGTATTTCATCAAAATCTTTAGACACCTTTATCAAATAACTGCTTAACATCATTTATTATTTCAAATTCCATTATTATTTATTTAAAAAACACTACTTATTTATCCTTTCTATAAAATTCATTAAAATCTCTCTACTTATTATTAATTTATTACTCCTTCCTTTAAAAAACAGAAACTTAGCCTCCTTTACTCACTATTTAACATCAAAAACTTAAAAAACTTTATTATTATCTGTCTTGGCAAAACTCACATAAATTCTCAAACTTTACACAACTATTCTTCATATTCACAAACCACAAATCACTTAAAACTAACAATTTTTTATCATTTTATTATTGAATAATTCTTAATATTTAAAACATCAAAACATACAACTTATCGTTTTACAATTTAACATCTAATTACCTACTCTAATCAGTTAATCAACATTTTTACAGTTTTATAAAAATTATACATTTAGTTACGTAAGTACTCCCTAATAATGTCACGTCCAGTTTATTCCATGTATATGCAGCTTGATCGCGTCTGCATATATATCCTACAATTTATTTGCCTTCAACATCTGTCTAAAATTTATTACATGAAGTTTTTTCATGTAATAATGTCACACTTATTTATGCATTTTTCTTCCTAACCTCTCCTACCACAGTCCTTCTAACCGTCTACTTTATACCGTGCATACTTCTAATTGCTCTTTAGACTCTTACACAGAGTAACATGTTGCGACGTTGAAATGTGCAGTGGTTGAATGCAATATCCCTACTAAATTCAAGATAAAGCCCAAAACACATCCCTATTCCACAACACACCCTCTTATGCAGTCTCAGAATGCCTTATTCTTACGAATAAAACATTCTATTTTGACTACACAAACGCTCAGCCATCCACCCAAGTTCATGTACTCCTTAAATGCATCTACACGAAGAAAATTTTAAAATTCATAAAAAATTTTATCCAAATCGTATCATCCGAAGTTGAAATAATGTTTATTTTACCAATCTTATTACTAGCATCGCCGATTTTCTGTTTATGTATTCCTTTCTAGCTGTTATTATTCAAATTCAAAAAGAAAATTTTATTTTTAAAATTTATTCTAAGTTTTTTACTTAGAAATTTACTTTTAATTCTATTAAAGTTATTTAAGTAATCTACTTTTGTTCTTGTTTACTTTATTTAAAGCCAATTATCCTTTATTTAAGTAAATTTTATTTGAAAACACAAGTTAAATTAGAATTATACGTCAAAGGTCTTTTATTTTCCTAGACAGCATTTTGGTAACACCCTATATTTCGTCTCAATGTCATGCATAGGAATTTATACCTGACTAAGGAATAAACAAGTCCCCTCGATATGAGACAATCCTTATCTGTTTACTGATAAGACATGAAGACCTTTTGGTTCCAATACGATCTGCAAATGAATCTCAACTCTCTCTCATCACATTTTATTGAATATTTAATATTGAATCCACCTACTTAATATTGCATATTATTTCTTCAACGTTACTCTGAATCCTCGCTTCGAACTAACTATCTTATCTATGTCACGTAAAATCAATATTTATTCCTTTCATAAACATACAGAGTTACTTACTAACAATCTTGCAGCTCCAATGATCCTCTCATCTAGCTAATCTGTTTTCGTCACGTTTTCTAAATATTAAGATCTTAATAAACATATAAAGTTGTTTACTGCTATAATCCAGCGTCTTTACTTTACAAATACCTAAACGTTTTCTAAAACTAAACTCTTAATCATACTAGCTTGGCACATAATTATTTTCTATATTTCTGTCTTAGCTTACAAAATTTATCAGTACACGCAAATTATTAGTATTCATAACTCTTAATCATTCATTATCAAACTTAAACTTACTTATTAACAAAATCTTAACTACTTTTTATTAATTATTTTAAAAATCAAGTCCGTGTGTTTATAAAATGTCCTTACATTTATTTATTCATTCCAAATTTCAATTTATTACAACTCAATTATAAATTATACATTTTTTACGATGGTTCCCAGATTGGTGAAAGATTTTAAAATACATGATTGAGTTTTTTAACATACTTTTAATGTTAAATACTGCTTCTAGCTTAGATAGTTTTTCTAGGCTAGTGTTTACAACAGACCCATTCCTAACAAAAGATCTCCCTTTGTTATTGTCTCGGAGTGTTGACAAAATACCTTTCTCTTTCTCCCTCTCATGCATACCATCACCCCTTCTTCTCTCAAACATCTTAGAATCCAATGACCTAATTTCAACATCTGTTAGTTTAGGAATACTAACCCCACCATTCTTATATACTAGTACAAAGCCTTCTTTTACTATTTCTACATTTTTACTTTCAAGATTATATTTAAAGTTAGATTTCTCACAAAAACTTTTAATTTCTTGTTCTTGGGTTTGAAAGATACTCTTAAATTTTATCATTACATAATTTTCAAACTCTACATTTTTATGACCCACTTGTTTTTTAAAATAAACAGCTGATACCTTCGTTATTAGATTATTTACTTTTACTTTGTTTTTCAAATTACTTATACCTATTCCAACCCCACTAGACATATTAATTTCAACATTACCTATTAACTGTTTTAAATCATTGTTTTCAAAAGATTCATTCTGACATATCTTAGGCCTATTCATTATTTTAATTTTTAATTTTTCTATCTCAAATTTACTGTTCATGCTTTGCCCAAACTTTTCTATTTCCCCCAACATCTTAGACTTAATCTGACTTAAACCATCATTTACAACACACTCATTCTTGCTTATGTTAGGCTTAACTATTGTCTCATTTTTTAATTTTTCTTGTTCTACTCCCTGATTCCAATTATCAAATTTATTATCTAAATCTTGCTTTGTTTCCAATCTACTTTGTTCAAATCTTTTATTCACATCCTTTATTTCTTTCTTAAGTAATTCTAACATTTCCATTAAGCTTAAATTCTGATCTTCCTTTACCAAATTATTATCTTTATTCATTGAGTCACTTGAAACCTTATTTACTTCATCTTGCTCAGTTATTCTAACCTGTTTAGCCCCTAGATTATTATTATTATTTGTACCCTCCATTTTTAGTTATTATTATTATTATTTACCTTTAGTTTTAAGTTTAAATTTTAATTACCAACATCATTACCCTAACCTGTTCATTATTATTAATATTTATAGTTTCTAACTCCATTTTTATCTTATCATATCTAACACAAAAAATTTAAAAAAAGAATCTTTCTTATTATGATAGAGAGAGTCCTTACCTTGATTTTAAGAGTTCTCATTGCCAAAATCACTGTACTTTCGACTAAAAAGGCCCACAGTTGCGGCGACATTTGTAACAATTTAAAAAAATGGGTGTGAAGTTATTTTTAATGTAATTAATTTATTAATTTGCTCGACTATAGGGCGCCAGGTTTGCTTTAGCATACCAATTTAGAAAAAAGAATGAATTTAATTATTTATAAGATCTCTGGGGTCGTAAGCTCTTTTTACAGTGTACTCACAGTGATTCTGGGTTTCAAAAATGAAAACACTTGTCTCTGAAATATTACATAAAAATTTATTAAACATAAAACACATTAGATTCATGTAACAGAAATAAAAAAAAGAAAAATTTATATAAGACATCTTACATCCTATCAATATTACTATCATTTGAAAAAGAATCTAATCAAATTATATTAATAACTTTAAGTTATTTAGTTGCAACTCCAAAAATTAATGAAAAAGGATTTTACTTTACTTCTCATAGCAAATATTTTAATTATAAAAAATATAATTTTTACTGAAATTGAGAATTAGTTTTATTAATAAAACAAATAACTTTATTTGATCATATTATTTTACTTAAAGACTCCTCAACAAACACATTGAATCTTATTAATGAAATACATAATTTTATGATATCAAATATATATCTTGAAAGTATATAAAAAAGTCTAAATTGTTCAAAGTACATATATATAGTTAAATAATGAAAGTCTAAACGTGTTATACCAAATCACGTTATGTTCTTTATAAAAGAAAACACTTTTCCTCGAAGGATGATTCGTGTCTTTCCATGTGACTGCGTGCTAATTTTAGAGATGCTTTGTCCACTATCAACGAATTGTCTTTTGTTCATCGCTCACGAGATTTATTTTGTTGTACATGTATTACAACCAATTATTAATGTCTTATGCTAACTTTAATTGTTCCATATATCTTATAGAAGAGTTCTTTGTCGAGAATTCGAAAATCACGTGGCAGCGATTGCACAACATAATTAAAAATTGCAAGTTATTACGCCTTTTCATTTAAAAGTTTATTTATTGAAAACAATATTGTCTTAGCACTTTTGAAATTGTTAATACACCATGTCTTTCACAAATTTAACTTCTGAACACATTTTTTAATGTTCTAACAGAAACTCGGAGAACTGCCATTCATAGGTCTTAGAGCAACTAGCCCCAAACGAAGACTGATCTAAGCACGAGATTTTTCTCTCTTCCGCAAGAGAGCTGTTCCGGTAAACGTTACCAAAGTTCAACATACTCCCCACATAACACAAAATTTACATATTCTATTTATAAAAAACAAATTATACTAAAATTGACATTATTACATATTTGGTTTTCTTGAAAATCTATTTTTCTTTTATTTATGAAGTTATTGAATAAAATTATGATTTGAACAGCCTGTTTTCGGCGCTAAACCGCGGATTTTAAATCTATTATAAATTATGATTTTTCACATCACCACAATGAATATGTAAGATTCAGTCGTAACACAGATGGATTTGTTGTTTTGAAAATGTTCAAAGGCAGAAGATTTAGTTAATACAGAGACTGACTGCGATTTATTTTTTTACTAGCTTTACAGTAATCGGAGGCGAATGCTCTGATATAGGTTTATGTAGGATAGTGTTTGCGGATTTAACAGAAAAATCAACTTTAGAACAAGAATGGGCGTACATAGGATCAAAACTAGAGGGGGGCAAGACATGGTCATTCAGGTTGTAACATATTAAAGCGGGAAAAGCGAATGAAAACAAAATTTTATGTAATTATAGTAGTACTTTTTGACTATTATTTGCTTGACAAAAACGATTCAAATTCTTATTTTAATTACAGGTCATATAATAATAACATTTTTCTTGGGTTTGAAGAAAATTTGTTCAACACTTTCGTTTCAATCCAGTCCCAATTTTCCTTGAAGTTTTCCCGATGCAGGCTCATCAAACACAACCCAGTCAGCCTATCTTCTCCCATTGTACTTCTGAGCCAGGTTCACACCCTTCAAAGGGTACTGAAAGATCGTTCAATAGTAGTGGTAGACTGGAAAGCACTTAAAATTGAGAGTGCGTGCCTTGGTGCCTTGTTGCATGAAATATATATATATATATATATATATATATATATATTCCTGGAAAAGTGCAACCACTTCAATGTCCTTTAATTTATCTCCAGCTAAATCCTTCTTTTTCCATAGATTGTATCATAAATCTAATTCTACAGTGATACCATCCAACTCATAAAACTCCAAAAAAAGACTTTGCAATTTTTTAAAAATCATTTGAAGTCATTTTTAGCATGTATGAAGGATGTAGATAGGACAAGGCAAAAGCTGGTGTATTTTCTTGTGAAAATCTAACATTCAATGATATAGTAAGAGAGTCAAGATATGGTATGATCAACAACCATCTGTAGTATTCAATCACAGTCTCAGATGGTGGACTATTCCTGTGTTTTTGTTTTGGAGCGATTTGAGGTATTGATAACTCAACCCTGACTTTCTCTGCAATAGCATGAGACTTTTCAAGCAATTCATCAGAAACTTGATTAATTTCTTGCCAATCTTTTGATTATATTAAGTATTTGACTAATACGTTTCCTCACCATAATCAAATCCATATGTTTGCCTTGTTAGACGTTCACAACGGGTTACAAAATAACTGAGTATTTTGCAATCATGACTAAACCTATGATAAAAAATGGTTTAGTGACCTTTGAGTGAGTTGGTATGCAGATCTTCTTGTAGCATAGTTTCCTTAAACCGAGAGATGTTCTAGTGCATTGACGATTTCATAGAAGCTTTCTGAAAAAATTCTTGTTCTGTCACTAAGTTTCTCTCATAACTTTATGACCATTTATTTTTTAATTTTATGCTGCTTCTGGGGGGGGCAGCTGCACCCCGCCCCTCGCTGGGTACGCCCATGGAACAAGATGTAGAACTTTGTAAAGTCAAGGTTAACAGATGTACCGCTTTGGACTGCAATTCATTGTTTTATTTGTTCAGCAAGTACATGAACCACTTTCCTCAGTTCTTTAGATGATGTATATGAATTTGGTACTGGACTTGATGTTGAAATTATACAAGTTTTCCCTTTGATAGGAGATATAACAGTTCTTTCTTTGTATACTTTCCTAACTTCTGGAATGGAAAGTTTTTCTTTAGACACAATTTCTAAAATTGCCCTTTCTACTTCATATTAGACACTTGGTAAACGTGTGGGATAGTCGCCGTCACAATTTGTATATTTTGGATCATTATTACAACGTTCACTCTTGTGGCCTTTTATGTCATACTGTCCATAAAGTTCCTGTTTAAAGGTGTTGCTAGCATGTCAAAATCCTTGGTATAGGAAACAACGTCTTGGACTCGGAATGTATAGTCTAACAAATAAACTGTAGTATCCAGCAATCACTCGCTCTGGAAGGTTTGGAGTTGCAAAAGTTAAAATCAAAGATCTGGTTAAATCAAAGTACGGAAAAATCATTCAATATTAATTACATGCTGATCAATGAACTCTTTCTCTATTTCCTCCTTGCTATCATTCAAGTACACAGACAAGAAATAAATCCTTGAGAAGAATTTAAACCCTTGCGAAGTTCTACAGATATGTTAACAAGATCAAAAAGGGACTCCTCATATATAATAAAAAGTGACTGTTTATCGGAGTCTGTCTATATCAATAAAGTTCCACTTCGAACTTTTCAAATTGAATGTAAAAGTAATATTAAAGAGTGAAATCATATATAGATCAGACTCCTCAACAATGTTACAAACAATAAGGAACCTAAGAGCAGATCCCTGGATCCTTATACCCAAATTTCTCTTCTTTATCTCACCACAAAAATTCCTCTGACAATCCCGAAAGCTCTTGTTTTTCACTACCTGGGTTGACGTTTTTCAAAGTAGAGGCCATAAAAGAGTTTACTAGCGCATAGTGTTAGGTGGTTGCAGATAAGACTCTGAGAACGGGTACGCTCTTGGATCACTTTTGATCAGTTCCATACCCCAGAACTCTGGGGCCCAGAGTATTCTCTTTAACTCGACTGATTGTACATCAGTCCAAACCCACAACTGGAGAGGGAGATTCTGACACCTTCCCCATTGCAAACACTTCCTGAGTAAGAATGGAAGTGGCTGAGTATTGAACAGAAACAGCGGACACATCTTCAGCAAAGTGGGCCTACATCAGCTTACCAGATTCAAAGGTTGTCACGGTTTGGTCTAGCAAGGAATCCAAGACCCGTTACAGCTCTGTAGAATCAAAATTTCTTACGTACAAATGTAAAATATTATATGTGTATCCCACATGTAATTGTGAAAGGTTCAGCCTCTACCAAATGTAAAAAGTATTTATGTGTTGTGTGTGTGTGTTCACAAGAGGTGTGTTAATTATTCAACCCCATATAGCTCGGGATCCGCAAGAGATGCTAAACCCCTCTCAAGAACTTATAAAAGAAGGTAGAGGTTCTTACGATTGCAAGGTTTGATAGGATGAGGACATAATTAAAGTGGGTTGATAATAGTCACCATGTCATCATGGCATACAACCAAATATAATTTTAAAATATAATGAGAATACGGAGGAAGTTGACCTTTTAAACCTTATTGCTCACTACAGATCGTACCAGAAAACAAAAAAAGGGGGAAAGACCACCGAGAAAAAATCTGTTGGAAGACTTGGAAAGATTTTCCTTCCAATGGTGAATCCAGGACTCTTTCTGCACTTTATATTTCTTAGGCAATGGAAGTAATAGATGCCGAAATCATGTCTGTACTGGAAAAATGTGTATTATGTGTGCAGAATGTAAAACCTTGAGACAGAACTGTTTTATAAAATTCTATAAGAAATAATAAGTTTCAAAATATATATCTAAATATCAACACACCATTGTGTAATACAATATTCTGACTTCGTTATATTATTATTATTTTTTTAAATAAAGGTGTTTAAAATTAAATTATGTATACTATTTTCCATACATAATAAAGTATAACTTTAATATGTCCACATATAGACAAATAACAGAAGCGATATCTGTTGTTATAAAAAAATTATATTACTGCAGAGAGTGCTAAGAGTAATATAATAATACAGAAAACTGATTTTTATTCAATTTGTTCCAATATGTGGACGATGGTTTGGAAGTGGATATATATTATTTCTTCCTTTCTTTATTACAGGTGTTAAAACCTGTATGACCTACCTGGTGCAATTGTGAAATTGCACTGAGAAAAAAAAATAATAATGCAAAGTTTCAGAATAAAATATTGTGATTAATACCTTTGAACATAACTCCTAAGGCTGATGAAATCAAGCGAAACACCAGGAATCATGAAGAAAGACTGTATCAACACTAGAATATTGAAATGTTGCAATATCTAGATAACATTGGCTAAACACAGTGGCTTAGAAAAGTGAAACTATTTGAATTGGTATAATTTACTACTGATAAAAATACCAGTGATAACACAAATGTGATGTGCTTAATTTTAATCTTTAGAGTACATCCTACAATTATTATTTTGATAGAAACAACATGTGTAAGCATCACTCAATACAGATTTTAATGCAGCATAAAATAAACAGTATGACCTATATAGTTGAAAAAGTATCCTCAAAATACCAATTCTAAATTTACAAAATTATGTTAATTATCCAGTAATATAAAGTCAAGCCTACATATCAAATTTAAATTAAATTGGTGAAAAGTTGCACCATCTAGATATGTACTAAAAAAAGCAAGCGAAAATTGTGCTAAATTACATCTATGTATTAAGACTGGTGTAGATTTCAAAGTTTTACGTGTCAGAAATATTTTATGGGCAAACAAAGCTTGAAAATTGCTAATAAGTGTTGGTAACCTCAGGGACTCATTATGGGCAGTCAATCTTGAGGTACCCAGCTGTATCTACATCTTTCAATATCTAGTTTTGCGTTAGACACCATTCTCTCTTGATCAGCTCTTATTCTCTTTCAACCTTGATTCTATGGAAGTATTCAAGGGCTAGGGGTCTCTTTTCATTTAAATTATCTTTCCAATCTATAAAATGAATAATGAAAAGAAGGACAATTTGGCAGGTGGGTCGGCTAGCCAGTACTCATTGGTGAAGTAAATTTTTTTAATGTTATTGTTGTTTTAGTTTCTTGATTTTATATTAAGGAGTATTTTATGCTGATTTGTTAAGGTGGTGATTATCGTGATGGTTATTCACCTTTAAGCAAATAAAAATAATAAACGAATATTGAAATGTTTCATGGAAGTGTAACTGTTATTGAATTGCTTCATGACAATAGAACAATAAAATATATAATATAAAATTTAATTTAAAACAATTCTAAAACCAAAACGGCAATATTATAATTTGAAATAAATATATATATATATATATATATATATATATATATATATATAATATAATATATATATATATATATATATATATATATATATTATATATATATATAACATTAAACAGTGACACGTATCACACTAAACAAGAATATCCAATATTACATAATATTGTGCAATGGTTAAATAAATTTGGTAACTATATTGGTAACTTTATTAAAATCATAAATCTATATTAAATTTAATTTAAAAATTATTTGCAAGATGAGGATTGGGCATAGTTTGAGTTTCAGTATCAGCAAATGAAATATCAAATTCCGGCCATGCTGTTTGAGTTTCTATATCTGAAAAACCGAAATCAGAAAATAAAATTTCATCACACGTTTGTGTACACATGTTACTATATTGGTCAAGAAGATCGAGCGAAGTTTGTGTTTCAATATTTGATAAAGTATCGGGACAGTTATTCAACATCATTTCCAAATTACAATCAGTTTGAGTTTCAGTACTGCAAGATTTTCCATCGTCGAATGAAACATTTTCTTTATGAGTGCTGAATAATGAAACATCCTTTACTCTATTAAACTCGAAATTAGATTCTTCAGAAAATGAACTGAAATAACGTTGTATGTCTTGCCCACTTGTTTGCGTTTCCGATCTACCTGAAGACAATATAGGCATGTCATTTGCTGACGTTTGAGTGCTGGTAGTTTCACAGTTCCACCATAAATGTGGAAAGCCTATATTTGCATCTAAAGACAGGCTGTTAATATCTAAGACTGGGTTTAACGATATTATGTTACTATTGTTATTATTATTATTAATACCTTCTTGTCCTTTACTTTTATTTACACATGTTTGTGTTTCCATACTCTTCTTCCGCCTCCTGTTAGCTACTTTACCTGTTCTTCCTTTAGTTCTAGATTCAATAGAATATTCACCAACTGTTTGAGTTTCTGATGATATTCTTTGCCGTTTATCTCCTGTTTGAGTCTGACGTGATGTATCCGATGTTTTCAAAGTGTTTCGTCTTCGTCTCTGAGGAGCTGGTTCAGTTTGAATCCCTTTATCTACATATTTATCCAATGAAGGACACAACAGTTCGCTCAGACCATCTGCTGTATTTGTTGATCTTTTATCACAAGGTTTAGGCAATATTATTGGCATTATTACGATTGGTTTCTTAATATTCCCTATTACAGGTGAAGGTTGGTCCGCTTTTTTGTTCCTGAAAATATAACAAATTACATTATAAAGTTTTAACTGTTGGAAAAACTTCCTCACTTAAGTTATTAAACAGTACAGTATTAGCCAACTCATTCAGTAATGGTTTAGTGACTGTCAACCAGGTTTACACTAGACTTAATTTTATGTAAAAACACAAATCTTAATTTTAAATTACAATACATTATAGATATGGGCTCAACCAAAACACTTTCAATATAAAAGAGAAAAAAAAAATGCAATGAATCAAATTTGAAACAATACAATTCAAATTATAAAATAATCTTTCTATTTATATCCTTTTCTTTTTATATCTTCTTTCTTGAAAATTTAAAAATAATTTTTTGTTTGTTTAAAGGTGAAAAACAATTGTGCTCATCATTACCTTAACAAAAATAGTACATAAAATGCTCCTCAACACAAACCAACAACGTTTTTCAAATTAAGAAGATAAAAAGAAATTAAAAAGATGTTATAAGAAAAGAGGGTAGGTTAGATAAAGATGTTATAAGAAAAGAGAAGTAACCCTCAAATACTCTAATAGTGTCATAGTCAGAAGATAACAAGAGTTGGTATTAACATGTAATTTAGCGTCCTTGCTTGTTAAGAGAAAATTCTACTTTGCCAAGAAGAAGTCTACTATTACCCTTTAAATTTCCAATTGAAAATTTGTTTACTATACTTAAGGTATGATTTTTTTAGAGTAAAGTACGGGTTAATAGATGGGTGAAAAGTAACATATCTGTATCTCAGTCATATATCAAAATATTTAATACCTGAGAAATAAAGTTGAGTCTTTGGAAGTTTTTCATCACAAGAAAAAATCTATGATATTTGTAATAACTAAACATAGTTTGAGGAATTCAGAAATTATAACCACTAAAATAACAAATTATAATTTGATAGATTGTTTCTGTCGAGAGTATTTTAAGTGAGGGGTATTGCAATTTATTGTGATAAAAATATCAAAGGCTAGTAAAAAAAACTTATATTCAATAATAGTATAAAGAAAGACAAAATGTTTTAAATTATGAGAATCAGACTAGAATGTGGGTCTAGGAAAAGTTTAATTCTGGGATTATATAATTCACCATCTAAAGACAAAGATATAGTTTTTGTCAAATTGGAAGACATAAATGATTTTTGTGTGCATTCATATAGAGATTACGATATAATTTAATTATTTGTGGGGATTTTAATATAAACTTGATGTAATCATAATCGTTCTAAAGAGCTTTTTTTTATATTCTGGGGGTTTTTTGGGTTTACACCAATAATAAACTTGGCAATAAGGGTAATATGTAGATCTAATACTTTGTTAATGATTGGAATGTGTCATCAGGTTCAAATGAATAAAGGAACTAGCCATTCAGTCCTTCAATATTATCATGTACATTCAAACATTAGTTAAAATAAAATACTATATAAATTATTAAGCTAAAAACAAGTTAACAATGTAAAACCTGTCATAGTTTATTTGTATTGGTAACTACTACAGTATAACTTGCCATCGCCTCTTTACATTGGAACTGATTCACCCGACTTACAAAAACCAACACTTCTCGGCGTTTGGTCACACCAAACGTTGAGAACACTTCCCCGCACTTCTCCCGGACCTCAGTGCCGGAACCCTGGGCCAACCAAACACCTACATCTCCCCTTACTGTCGAACAGTAAGGGCAGCTCGCTGATTGGTCCAAGCTCAACTCGCGAAACACACTTTCGCTAAACTCAAAAGTTCAGACTATGCGACCCAATCACAGCACGCTACACCACCCCTGCCTCTAGCCAGCCTGTGATTGGATCGCGTTATAGTGAAAGTCGAACAATGGCTTTTCCATTGTTCTACGCTCCAGAAGACTATATAAACTGTAGTTTTCTCAAAAAATATCATCAGATCTCATCGTGTTCTTTTCAGAACACGACCTTTCTTGTAAAACACTCAGATCCTCCCGAGGAGTCTGAGTTCAAAACCTTTCTTGTTCTCACTATCGTACCAGCAGTCAGAGATATTCAGAGTTAACAACCAAAGTCGCATATTATCTTAAATCAAACTTTTTTTTTTCCCTTCTTATTCCTAAAAATCACCAACTCGCCTCCCGTCAGGGAAACAGCCAAATAGGGGAAACCCGGCGAGCTACTACCTTCACCGCCTCCCGTAAGGGAAATTCAGTAGGGTGGTGGTCACCCGGCGGACCCCTGTGCTATATGCCGGGGAGGCGAAACAATCAGCAGCGTCGAGCGGTACGGCGACTGCAAAGAAAAGTTAGCCGTGAGTTGCGGAAGTCTACAGCCCACAATTCTGTGGCACTCCAGAACGGACCTTCCAAGGACCAAACTCCGTCCCCGCAACTTTACGGACCTTTTCAGGGCCAAACCCTCGCACCGTGCCCGATGTGGCGAAGACCTACACCTATTACCGCTATACCTCTTCCCTATTCCTACACCATCCCCAACCTCCCGTACTATGATCCCAGAGCCCCCTACTATTTTTGTTTTTAAATATTAAACTCCGCATCTTTCACCATTCCCCGCACCAAAAATCCATCACCGGCTAGACAGCCGACGTCCACCACCACCTACTTTGCCCCATCACCTCATATCGACAGAGCGAGCCGACGTCAAACTTCTACAACATAACATGTATATATATATATATATATAATTTAATACCGATACAAGTTAATTTTTAAATAGAATGATTCTAAACCTTCAATCCAGAATGAACCCAATGATTATGCCATTCATGTGAGATTGAAGTAATTTTCTCCAATTAACAAACCTACACGCGAAGCTTGCTCACCTTATATTATTGGAGCTATCATGGTTCTGAACTGTGACCCTCTGTGGTAGGTCCTTTTTCCAATGAAAGAAGATGCCAGATGTAAATTATAAATTTAAAAGATTTATGGACATTTTAAAGTAGTGTATCAATGTAGTGTATCCAGTGAAAAAACAAAAACTGAGAGCTAAAAGGTCTCACCGATAGTATAGCGACAGACTAGATAACTAAGAGTATTTTAGTTTCTAGAAATAAATTTAAAACATTAACAACAAAAGTTAAAATGACAGATGATGAGAATAATTTTAAATTGTTTGTTAAAAAATAGAACATTATATGATATAATTATGGTACAAGCCGAAAGTTTTAGTGTAAATAGGTCTATTCAAAAAGCAGAAAACAGGAATGTTGAAACTTGAAAGATAATTAATAGATAAAGAGATAAAGATAGTATTCCAAATATTGAAAATATATAATTATATGTTAAACACAAACTTACAAAGTGCCCAAAAGGAAATGTTGAATATTTTATAGTTGCTTTTGAATATGGTAGCAAATAAAAAATAGAATATACCTAAATCACCAACATTAGCAACAAATTGTAATCAAATTAATAAAACTTTTTTTTTTTAACCAACTAATTCAGTAGAAGTTAGAAACATTATAAACAAAGTAAAATATAAATCATCAGCAAGGTTATATGAAATTTCAAAAAAAGTTATAAAAAACTCCTCTGGTGGATATAATAAATTCTTTGATGTACTCTGGAGTTTTTCCAAACCAACTGAAGCAATCGCTGGTAAAACTTTTATTAAAAAAAGGTGAAAAATAATATAGATAATTAAAACAAATTGCTTAAATTTCCTCATTATAAACAATTGATATTAGACTAGTTGACTTTCTAAAGACAAATAATGCAATCAGAAGAGTAAATCAACTATTACAGCAATAATTAAATTTATATTGTATCCACTGGATAGGGATCATTCTGTAAATGGTGTATTTAGTGTTTTATCAGAGTCCAATTTAAATTGTGTTTGACAAACTACAATGTTGTGGTATTTGAGGCTTAGCACAACAACATGACTAAGCCTCATGATGGTTCTTGTGTTAGGTTTAATGAACACAGGCAGTAAGAATCTTAAATATTACAAATTCAGAATTGATATAATAAATTATTTTGAGTTTTAAAATTTGTGAATATGGAGTTCTCTAAGTTTAGTTTTAAGACCCATTATTGGAGTAACAAGGTAAATAACCTTAAAAGTTAGATAAAGAAAGGTATAGACTGTGCCAGGCATCGTGAAGCGTCAATTGAGCATGCGTTCTAAGGTCGTACCCTCTCCTACTCGACTGTGAGTATTCAGTATAGTCAGCACCAAAAAGTAGTCAGTTGCTGTCTAGTCACGCTATGCTACGGTTGCTTTAGTAATTGTAAGGTGTCATAGGCAGGTGGCAGAGAAACGCATGGAGCGACTGACGTACACGACCGCGATAGGGGAAATGTTCTCCAGAGTAGTGGGTGCCGGAGTAGGAGACTTGCACACTCACCTGTTTGTGCTCCATGCTAATTGGCACGATCTGTAGTCTTGTTCTTTATGCAGATGATTCAAGTTTAGGTATTTGAGATAAAAATGATACTCAGCTTACAAAAAAAAGAAGCAAACAAATACACAAATTAATAAGACAAAGTACATTTCTGGTTTGGAAGTTGTTTTAAATCCATCAAAAACTAATATTATACAATTTAATTTCAAAATAAAAAGCTAAACAAAAGTTTTTCAGTAGATGGAAAGGAAATATCTGTGGTTCATTCTGTCAGTTTCTTGGAATGTTGGTTGACGAAGGTTAGTATAATCAAATAAATATATAAATGTTATAGCTAGTAAAACCAGAAAGGGATTGTATACTTTCAACACTTGTGATTTGACAACATTGAAATTTGGCAACATAACACTTGTTATTTTGCATTGATTCATCGGTTTTTAAGTTACATGATACCAGTTTGGGGAATTCAAAATTAAGGTGAACTTCAATGATTTAAAATTTTTTAAAAAAACCATACAAGCTGTATTAAAAAGGAAAAATATATGTAAGAATGCCATCAAAATATTATCAATAATGACCGTGCCTAACATTTATATTTCTGAAATGATAATGTATATAAAAAAACAGAGCTGACCTAAAAATGTTTGTAGATATTGATACTTACCACACAAGACATAGGTTCAATTTTAAATTGAATTCTTACAAATCAAAATTATTTGAATGTATACCTAATTAAATGGGGACAAAATTTATAAATGCTCTACCTCAAAGAATTAAACCAGAAAAGAATTCAAACAAATTTTAATTTGTATTAATATCATATTAAAAGAATCTTTTTTAGTCAGTAAAAGAATTTTGTAATTAATAGTTACTTAGTGATATAATGTCATATACAACTTTTTATTGTTGTTTGTAGTGATTGTCTTTTGTCTTAGTCTGTAGCTTTTGTTAATATTTTAAACATTTTTGAGTTATTTAAATATTTTTGTGAAATATTTTAGAGGGTTGAAAGTAATTTTCAAAATGACAGATATTTTATTGAATCTAAATACACATCAAAACTGTTTGAGAGGGCTCAAAAAAAGAAAAACATTTTGAAATGTCCATAATTCAACTTTAGAAGATTCTATATACACACACGTTTAAAAAAGAAGTTTAGGTTATTGGGAAAAGCAAAAACCACCGATACTAAAAATGTAAAGTTCTTGTTAGAGAGTAATTAATCGCAAAAAAAATTAATGACCCTAAACATCCTCCAGTAGAAACACTTAGATTTAGATTGACACAGTAGAAAATGAGATTGATAAACATTTTGAGATTCAGTTCTTGCCTGCAAACGTAACCGCATTAATACAACCCATGGACCAAGGAATTATTGAAAAATTAAAAAGTATTCACCGAAAATGTTTTTTGCACCGCCTCTTGTTAGCAGAGCAGGATTAGGGAAGTATCATGACTTTTACGAAAAACATAACCTAAAGGATTGTTTCACATGCTTGCAGATTCCTGGGTGGCTAATGAAGGGAAATTTGAAAAATGGTTGGGGGAAATTGTAGCTTGAAAAGAGCACATTGAATTTTTTTTTTTTTTTTTAAATTAGTGTTAATATTAAGTTAATGCACAATGTCATTTTTGTGTAAAGCCTGTGATAATTTCAGTATATTTTAATTTGGTGCAGTATCATATGCAGTATGATATTGTTTGTTGGGTTGGAAGAAATGATAATTTAAAATCAATAATAGTCTCCTAGAAAAGAATTAAATGGATAATAGGTTAATATTCTGATCTGTACATAAACCATCTCTACCGATTTTTACATCATTGAATATCTCACATCTGAAATGAAACACTTATATATTTTTAAATGTTAAAAGTATTTATAGACCTGGAGATTATTTAAAAAGCTGTTATAAATACCCTTTTTGTATTAGTAGAAATAAAAACTATCTTATTACAAAGCCTTGGACGGAAATTTTCAAGACATATTTTAAGTTTGTTGTTCCTTTTTAATTAAATCAGTTGAGTTTTTAATGACAATAGTTTAAATTCAGTTCAACTTTTTGTTGATTAATATGTATTTTTGTAATTTACTTTAGATTTGGCATATGGTTTTTTTGTTTATTTATTTTCTTATTGACCAAAATTCACTTATGTTGATTTAGAAATATAAGGCCTTTTATAACAGCTATAGCCTATAACTCCTATGGGATTTTGAAATGTAGCATGACAATGTGCTTCAAGACAACTTTGTCAGAAAAATCCCACATATTACGAAGCTTCTAAGGACATATACTTTGGGAATGAAATTAGTCTTTGTGATTGATGTTCTTAACATTTTGAAGCCTAAGCCCAAGTATAGGTAGGGCGGACGTGCCAGCGCTTGCCGCCGAACCCCGAGTATACGTCAGGCCTCGCTATATAATTCTATACGATAGCGATGTCGGCATATACTCAGGTTTCAGCACTTTCGTATAGCTTTCATTGGTTATCTTTGTATGGCTTTGATTTTCGAATAGTCTGTGCTGTTGATTTGGACTAAATAAAAATATTACGAAGCTGTAGATAGGCAACGTAACACGTCTACAAGGACCGCACCAGGCATCTGTTTACTGCAAAATGTGACTGACTGAGTAATCAAGATTGGTTATGTTTGGTTGGTGTTTTTCTTGAATACTAAATACTTTTTGAGATATACAAGTAATATTTTAGTTTATTTTAGTAGTTAGGCCCAGTATTTTAGTGTTTGTATGTATAAATATTTTAGTTATAGTTTACAAAAATGGCAGAATATGTATTTAAAAGTAATACAATTCGTTATCTTTTGTTTGAAAAAAGTCCCAAATACCTACTGATCTGAACTTGGTTGGTTGGTAAGTGACTCACAGCCTAATTTGCCTATCTTTGATGAGTTTAGTGGTATCAAAGCTGCCATTGATGAGACATCTAGTCCATTTGATATTTTTTCCTTGTTTTTCCCAGAGTCTCTAATAAAACTTTTTAAAACAGAGACTAATAAATATGTGAAATCTATAATATACATGCCAAGGAGACAAAACAATCTAAAGAAGAACAGTATTTGAGGAAAGTGGTCAACAGTCAAACTACATGAAGTATATTTATTTTTTCAATAATTCTACACATGTGTGTTACAAAAAAGTTTAGACTGAGAGATTATTGGGCAAAAGATAAGTTTATTTTAACTGTCTATGATGCCTCCGTTATGTCCAGGGACCGGTTTTTGGCAATATTGTCGAACTTTCACGTAAGTGACAACAGCACTGCAATACTCTACAACCAACCAGGTCACGATCCACTACAAAAGCTTAGGCCATATATAAACCAAGGCATCCACTGGAAAATCTAGAAGGAAGAAAATTCATGGTGGTGCCCAGAATGTTCAGTACCCCATTGTGTACCTAAATGTTTCAAACTGTATCATACAAAGGCCAATTATGTTTAGTGAAGTGCTGTGTAACAATTTTTGTGTGATAAACAAAAAAACTGTTGTTCCATTCTGGCTATAAATATAAAGTTAGATTACTCTTTACAATCAGTAGGTCGATAAGTTAAATTATATTATATACAAATCATTAAAAAAACTAGTAGGACTTGGAGGGGCCTAAAATTGATTTATATCCAAAAATATGAACATCAATCTTTTCCCCATTATAATACTTTCTGTCCATATATTGGATAAAATTATACTTTTAATTCTATAAATATGTCAACTTACTTCAAAGGAGACCATGATCTGACAAATGTATGATTTTTCCTTGCAGCATGTGTAAGAAGGGCTGATACACTACTATACTCTGCTGAACAAGAGCAAACAAATTTCAAACCACATTCGTCCAAATGATGGCGTTTCCTTTGATGAGCAGTGACAAAACCTTTGCCACATTGTTCACAAACAAATTTTTTTTCCATATGAACTTTTATATAATGCTGAAAAACATAAAATTATTTGGAACATGTTAATCATAACAATATTGGTTGAGATTACCATTTGTTAAAACAGATGTAAAAATATAGGTAAATAACTATATAATAAACCACTACACTACTTGACTTGTTTTGAGGAGGAGAGAAACAACTTTATGATCTTAAAATTTGTGTCTTCCCTGCATACCATTCTCTCTTTAGGAACATAAATGAGGATAACACTAGGTGACCAACTCTACAAGTCACCTCCCTTTAGAAAAAGTAAATTGGGGTCACATTCGACGACCTACACTTCCTCTCTTAAACCTTCCTTTATTCAGATATTACCTTTGACCAGACTTACTTTCACAGCAAGCCTACATTCTCCTTAAGAAAGTTTTGATAATTTTTTTCTAACCTTTTTCTTTCTATAATAAGGGGTGGTTTTCTTAACCTCTATAGCTGTGGAGAATGTGCTAACATGGTATAACGGTGTTACATGTTAAGAACTTGTGGCCACATAGCTAGTGTTCAGCCATTTCCTTGTTAGAAGAGTCTCTTCAAAAGTTGTAAACTACAACGAGTAGAATAGTTCTACAAAATGATGTCCAAAATATTTACACAGCAGTTGTTGGTACCTAACATTAGCAGATGAATCTTTATAAATAATTTCACTAACACATTACACCTACTCAAAAATTTATATTGAACAAACTCATATTAAAACTATTTATAATCGGTTTTAAATATATGAAACATGTCCAGATAGTAAATACTGTATTGGTATAAAATTATTTTAATTTTTTTATACAACAAAGGACACACCTTAAACTACTTTTCTACATAATTTCGACTTGTAATTTCAGGTTACTAGCGTTTCTACATTCTCTTCATAGAATAATGGCGCCTGTGATGATAACCACTGTTATATAACTTTTTAATATTATCATCATTGTCATCATCATTATAGTTCTGGCTGGTTAGAGATTACTTAAGATGGAGAAACAAATGATACCTAAATGGCGCCAAGTGTGCGTGATCAGATGTTATGTGGAATGAGTGACACGTGGTTGTGTGTTTTCATGAAACAAAACAACTCTATGACTAAGCATACCCTACCATCGCATTAAACAATCTTATGAGAGTCTCGCAGTACCTTTCAGCAAATTTTGTTCCATTTGTTGTCAAAAAAATCATTCAGCAACTCACAAATTTAATATACTAGAACACAATACACATGAAATTGTGGTCTGAAACTTTTTTTCAGAAATCTTGTGTAGTTTCATAAACTCTGCTTACATTCTGGAGTAGTATGACACACCCGGGTCCTGTAAGTGGTCATTAGCTTTAAAAAGCCTTCATCATTGTATAGAGTAAGAAACTACAAAGCATTTCGAAGTATTTTTTTTCTTTTGCAAATCAGACAGCATTTTCTGCACCCAAGTGAGCAGTTTATGATTACCTAAATGATATATCAAAATTTCATGAAGAACATTTCTTGAAATTTTAGGAAACTTATTAGAAAGTAGGGAAATTGTAAACCTCCGATCGTGGTGAATTTATTCATTAATTTTAATTACCAAATCTTCATTAATGACAGGTGGCTATTCACTCCTCACCTCGTCATGCACATTCGTTCGTCCTTCATTGAACTGCTTCATCAACTATTGACTCTGGTATTAGAAATCATAAATGGTCTATATTTATGCTAAAATTGACTACCTATACTTTATTAGTTTGCTGTAGGTTGACTCTTGAAGGTCAAGTTCCTAATAGCTCAGGAAAGTCTTGAAAAGTTGGGTTAATTATGGTTTCTTCCTTAGAGCTGACAGCCTATTTAATTGCACTTTTAGTTACTCACTGAAATTAAAATAGATATCCCACAAATATTTGAAATACAAATAAATAACTGCCATGAGATATAAGAGAGTTTATTAGTTTGTTGTAGAGAACATATAAAGGTATACACTATAATGACTAGCAATGTGGCAATGATAAGCAGAACGGAAATGGAGGGAAAGGTTCATTTCCACATGGTCCTGGTCAATGACCGAGACATGCTATAGACTCTTTTGCCATATAATTAAGAATGGTTGATTACTGAACATCCCAGTCGCCTTGAAGGAATTGTTCAACAGAGTAAGAGTGAGAGTTTGAGAAAGAGATGATGTGTAGAAGAAAGGTTATTAAAGAGGTAGAGAAAAAAATTTGATTGCTGAAAACAGCAAAGTGCCTTTATTAGTACAAACCTAGACAACTCTGATAATGCTATCAGAACTAAAAGATGAAGATGTGATTCTTCTCATATACCAAGAGAGAGGAGGTGTATCGGGCTCATTCAATTATGATGTCATCAGGCTTTATATTATCTTAGTTTCGATTCTCTTTTGTGTGTTGTTGCAGAGTATGGAGGTATTCAAGATTCCAACTATTCCAGAGATGCAGTAAAAAGGTTTGAACTATCTGCCAACATTTAAGATGATTTAGAAGAACGGTAGGCCTGAATCATGTACATGAATTTTCATCTGATGAAACATCTGTTTTGTGTCACACACAAACACAATTTTATGTTTAAAAAACTTAAAATAATGTCACAAATGTTAATATTCAATTTAGGACCTGACAAAACGGTATATTTTAGACAATGTCTATTTGATTTTCTATGATTACCATTTTGTATAAGAGTTTAGTAGTACTACTATTTTTCTTTAGTTCAACATGGTGAGGTAAATAAAAATGTTCTTGACAGTAATCTTCAAGTTCCATATGATCACAGTTTATGTAATCTTTCATGAAATCACAATAATCAAATGTAAGTTCACCACAACTAGCTAGTCTCTTTTCTAAAGCAAGAAATTGTTGGATGATGAAACAGAAGATTCACCAAGTACAATATTAGTTTTTTTTAAAGTCTTACAGTAAATCTACCTGAAGCGTCTGGTATCTTTGAAGAAATTTTCCCAGTATTTATCTTCTTTCGATATTGTTCGGAGATGAGGAGGTTCTTCAGTTTGTCAAAACTTGAGTAAGGCATTATTCAGGTCATAACTCTGGGCAAATAAGAGTATAAGATGAGCTGGAACAAAGTTTTGTCCCGGCATATGAATAGGAGCAGAACCAATAAGAACAAATCTAAGTGATGTACCTACAGCCATAGGTAGATTTAGACAGATCAGATCCAATAAAAATATCTATGCTACTTGGCAAGTCAAAACTAGGATCAGCTAACACAAAGGATCTCCATGGTTTCTTTTACTTGTATCAGGTAAATTTGAAGTTACCTTCTCCAATACGAGAGCTTACACTGGAGAAGATACAAATTAAGAAAAGAGATTGTCGATTCTGTAAGCCCAAGTAACTTGACTGAAACAGAGGAAATCCCTCGTATGTATTCTGGAGTACAAAGGTGTTTCACCTTAAGTAAATTGAGCAACCTGTAACTTATGAAAGTAGCCATTGCCCCAGAATTTAGACATTCATGCAAAATTAGAGATTTTCCATGGTAAATAACTTTAAGCGATGCCATGGCTAAAAGAACTCTCGAATTTGGATGTCTTTATTTCTGCTTGATATGACAATGGTTTATGTGTTTCGAAGTATTTGTGCTAAATAGTTTGAGTTAGGACTTTTAGTTTGATAATTATTCTTAATTGATTAAAATTTGCTGATAAAATAAGTATTCCTGAATGAGGTTGACAATTATCAAGTTGTAAAAATGTATGGTACGGCAGAAAAAATTTAACACACTTTTTTCTTTTTTCCAATTCACGCGAGGAAATCTGATGCAATTTACCAAAGCAAATGACACCATCTATTTTCTTGACAATATAGAATTTTTCCTGCTGAGATTTTGATCAAAATTCTGGTTAGTGATATATATTGGGGTGTCTTGTTGGCAATAATAACAAATAGCTTTGGAAAAGACAAATAACGCTGTAGATAGATATGACTGAGATACTAGATACTATCAGTATATTTAGTGGAGAGATTAACAACCAATAGGGCTTAATTGTAACAAGTCCTACAATAACACCAAAATTAAGCAGATGTTGATAAGTTATAGTTTAGTTATTGTAGCTCATATATCACTGAGGATGGGGACTTCGTCGTTGAAACCCGTTTGATTAAGTAAACATAATATTTGTGAGATCTTATGTTCGAGTTTTATTTTATCTAGATAATTAATTATGTCCTATTTGTAATATAGGTTATAAAAGAGATTTACTTCATCAAATAAATAAAGAGAAGAAATAATTAAGTTTTAAGACAGACCAAAGTCTATTCAGGTTTGACGAAAAATTTGATTTTTAGTATATTACTTATCAAATTGGATTAGAATATTTTGTATGGGCTATGTGACTAAACCCACCAATCCAATTAACATAAAACTATCAATGAAAATTAAACCTTGTTTTATAATGCAGCATTTATCAATAGAAATAGAAGTATACTGTAAGTAGACCAAAATTAATTAACCCTCCAACTGTCAATGTTAATTTTCTTTGTTAGTTTAAAAATTAATAAACAATATTATTTTTATCAAAACCTAACTTATAAGACATCATTTTTCTCAGAAAGATGCATAGAATTCATCTATATAATAAATATATATTTTTTGAAACGGTTTTGGAGTAAGTATGTTAGATGTCAAAAAATGAAGTTAACATTTTTCAGAAAAACATCCAAAATCAATAGCCACCTTTTTCCAAGATAAACAAAAGTTTTGTGTAATATTTGTGAATATATTTAGAAAAATAAATAAATTTGTTACAATTTCAAAAAAAAAAATTATGCAAAAAGGGGTTTTGTTAGGGTTATTTTCAAAAATTCACTAAAAATAGTCACATTTATGGAAAACACAACTTCTATATATCATTATATTCAGAAAGGTGCATAGAATTTAGCTGTGTAGTGAAAAAAAGTTAGATGTAAAAAATTTAGAGTTATAATGTCAAATAGCAAAAAATCGGAAAGTAACGGAGGGAAAAATTTCACAGAAATGGTAATGTACACCATACAAAAAGATTATTTGGAATTTTTTCAACTATTACTAGAGATTTGTAATATATTTGTGAATATATTTAGGGGGAAAAAAAAATTGTTACATTTTCAAAAATACAGTAATTGCTTTACGAAAAAAGGGAATTTGTTTTATGTATTTTCAAAAATTCGCCAAAAATTGTAATATTTATGGAAAACCAACATCTATATATCATTATATTCAGAAAGGTTCATAGAATTTAGTAGTGTAATGAAACAAAAGTTTTAAAAATAATTTTGGAGTCAGTATGGCAAAGAACAAAAAAACCCACAAAAATCGAGGCTAAATTTCACTTCAAAGTCCAATTGAGCATAGAAAATTTTGTTTTACATTTTTTTTTTCAAGTATTACAAACGTTTTCTAGTATAAATGTAAATAACAATTGGTAAAAAAAAAAATCAAATTCTAAAATTTTCAAAATAGAAATAATTTTTTCCCGGAAAAAGTGGTAATCAACAAAGTGAGGTTAGGTATGTAACTTCGACAATTTAGGCCTAACTAGTAACACTCTAAAGCTAGGCCTAAGACAAAACCACTAGATTTCACTAAAACAATAAACTTTACAAAGAATAACACACATATACACTTGTATAATCAAATAAAACACTCCATATAAGAAAATTTGCTTTTAGGCCTAGGCTTGTAATTTTTCTAGAGGTTAGCTCAAATATAAACCATTCAAAAACTAGAACTTCACTCAAAAAAATAAACTTTAGAAATAAAAACACATATATTGTAACTTGTGTACACAATTTATATACAATTTGTATACACAAACTTCAGAATAACAGAAATATATAATCCCAAAACATAGCGCCACGCCTTTCCATTTCAATTTATGACACAAACTTTAGCTACATTCCGAGTTGGAAACAAAAATCTCAAAGCAACTCTAGGATATATCAAGTAATACCAACTTGTAGAATGAAATCTCCTCTACAATATACTGTAAAGACCGGTTACAAAATATCGAATAATCGATTATCTTATTCAGTAAACTGCTCCGAATGCCAAGTGAAATTCGTTCCGTTAGGTTACTGCTATGGTCAAGTAGAAATATCTTGCGATCCATGACACAGATCAATTTGTAAACCACAGATAGAAACAGAAAGATGTGATCTACTGTACAGAACAGTGTTTTGGTCGACCTGTTTGACAGAAAAATAGATTTGTGATCATATGATATAAAATGGCGTCGCTTTTACTAAAAACCGCACAGTTCAAACCTTTGATTTTACGCATAAAAACTATGCGAACTTCAGCAATTTTTAGAATATTATTTATAACGTTTTGTGGTATTTTTTTTTTTTTTTGCATGATTATGTATCTACGGAACATTAGCTTTCCAACGGTATTTTATTTATTGCGATAGGACGATTCTCAGTGGGCGAAATGTTGAATTGCAACGACGGATGGGTCGTTGACATGTGGAGGATTAATAGGCCTAAGTTAGGCTAGTTATCAACATTAACAACCAACTTTGAACATCAACTTGCCAATACAATAGCCTAAAGAAACAAAAGCAGTTGATATTGTTAGAAGATTCTAGAGCAATAATAATTTTGTTAATTCTTATTAATCGAAAGTTAACCAAGTATCATGCCTTTGTTAGGATTGGTTCCTTTAAACTCCCTGGGTTCTTTATTTTCAATATAATTGAATGGTTCAGTACTCAATTAATATTTATTAACCATCTCCCTAATCTTATTACAATACTACAATATTCTTATTATTACTATTAATCCAGAATGACTCTAATTGTTGCGACTCACAGATCTGATTCTATGTTATATTTTAATTATCCGACTCTGCATAATTACAAGTTTCTTAATACATGAAATTTGCTCACCCTGTTTTCAATTATTGTGGATGCTTGTTCAAAGTCACAATCTTCATAGGAAGCTCTTACTCGCCAAGTCTGTCTGGCTATCTTCAAGAATTTCTCCAGCACCCCCACTTGATCAATCTTAGCCCACTGACCACGTTTCCTCCCACCCAAGCCTTTATATATAATAGCAGCATCAATAATGTCTGCCTTGCTTGCAAGGTAAGCAATTTCATCATTTTTCCAAGTCTGTCACAATAATTGTTGTTTTACTGGCTTCTTAAAAAGAACTTTGACTATATTCCTAACTAAAACTATCCTAATTCCTAACACCTTTCCTAAAACATCAACTGTAATGAAACTGTTCATTGTTAATAATTTTAACTTTATAAAAAAAAGTTAATCCTGGTAGCAGACAACCAATATTCACTCTGGTATAAGAAATAAGAAATGTACTGTATTTATGTTAAAATTGTGTACCGTACCTGTTCATGTGTAGTTTGTTGTAAGTTGAGTCCCTGAGGACTCAGGGAAATATTGTACAATTGAGTTAATCCTTGTTTCTTTTTTAGAGCTGAAAGCCTATTTAATTTCACTTTTAGTTAACTCACTGAATTTAAAATAAGTATCGCACAAATATTTGAAATACACATAAATAACTGGTAAGAGATATAAGAGAGTTTATTAGTTTGTTTTAGAGAATACACAAACATTCATGCTAATGCGACTAGGATTGAGACAATGAGAAGCAGAGTTAATATCTGAGTGATCTTGAATCTTTGCCACATACTTTAGAATGGTTGAATTTGCCAATGAATAATATCCACAGCGGGCGTTGCGGTGATACAGTATTTAGTTTCTGGTCACACCTTGGAAATTTTAAAATGTATTGTAACAAAAAAATTGTTGAATGATATAGTTGCTAAATGACTATTAAATGTTTGATAGACTTTGACCAGCTGGCAAAGAATATAAAATTAGTTTTGCAAAAATAGGTTTACTAGAGAGAAAGAAATAATCAATAGAAAGGATAAATTTGTATCAATATTTGAGTGCAGTTTCAAACATTTAGGACCAGTTTGGACTTTGTAGTGGTTTCATCAATCGACACATTTTATGTTGATAACATTACAGAAGTGCACATGTTGATATAAAATATGTCAATGGAATATAACCGAAACTAATACTAATACTAACTGAAAAATAACAATTTTCATTTATACTTAGAAATAAAGAAACAACACTAAGTTATGATCAATGACAAATTTTTATTTTTCCTTTTTGTTTAAGGACAAAAAACCATACCAGTCATCTTTATCCTTAAAAAAAAAAAAATTAAAAAAAAAAAAAAAATGCTCTTTAACATAAAATCAACAAATCAAACCAAAAATCAATAATTAATAACATACAAATTTCAAAATAAGGAAGAAAATAGTTTAAAATAAAGACCCTATGAATCCTCAAATACACTAATAATGTCAGGGTTTGAAGAGAATACCTGAAAGGAAAGTGTAGATCCATTTAGACTACCTTGGTATTGTCAAACCCATACTCATTGTAAGTGAGCCCCTTAGAGAAATATACTAAATAAAATTTGTGTAAATAGAGTTCATTCTTCTAATTTCTGAGAGGCAAAGAAGTCAGCAACAAAGCTATTAAAATTTTATATGTTTTAAATAATTGAGTTCATAATTGAATTTGTTGGGCTTGACAAACAATAACGCAGCCCAATAACTAATTTGAGTACACTTACTCACAGAGTGCTGTGATAGAAAGGACACTAAATTGTTTGAAATATGTCCCCCTTCTCCTCTTTGTTTGCTTTCTGTATCATTAGTAACTTATCAGGGCATACACCCTTCCAATGTGTAGAAAATCCCATCTTGCAGAGTAAGCCATAAGACTCCGAGAATCATTCTACATATAATAAACTTTAGAATAACAATAATATAACTGTAACATAATTACTTTAAAAATTTTAAATTAGTGGTTAATTACTTTTGTGCTCCAATGGAGTAGCCGCCACTGATTTTCTCAATATTTAAATAAAACAAAAACTCACTTGTTTCAGATATTTATGTTGACTAAAGTAACGGTGATCTTGTGCAAATGATTCAGGATTGTACATATACTTGCATCCAGATGCAGGACAATAATATTGTCGTATAACATTCTTTTGTTTCATAGTATTTCTTCCATATTCTTTCCCATGTACTTTCTGCAAGTGCATTTCAAGATTAGGTGGATTGTTAAAAACCTCTGTGCAGCCAAACTCTGGACAAGGATTGTAGTTTAATATTTCGCTAAGTTCTGAAGCTTTCGGGAATATCCGTTCCACTACCAAAATGCATTTTCGTACCGGATCTAAAACATAAGATATAAATGGTACACTCATTTTTGACTTACAAACAGATATTTGGATCCTGTAATTGTCTAAAGAAGTTGAGAACGTTTCTTAATCTTACAGTAAGATAGAAGGGTGATTTGTTGAGAATGTGTGATTGTTTTATTGTTATTTACATTGTTTCTATTCTTTTGTTTGTGTTTCTCCTATGCTGTCTGAATTAATTTAACTCCCTATTTCATATAAATTTTGTAACTGAATTGCAGGTTATGTTGTTTATTTGGATCCAGTTTTTCCATCCATTTAAACTTAGTGTTTCACAAATTAATTTTAATTTAATTTAATTAATTTTTTTCTAAATATTGCTACTTTTTAATGAGCTCCATTGAACAGAGAGGAACTTTGATTCCTTCAAGTCCTTTTTGTGTTTGTATATCCCTAGCAGTAATTTAAATTATTGCTATTATTTAAAATTAAATATATTATTATTATTCTAAAATTAGTTCAAGTACTTTGTGATTATTTTTATTACTATACTGTTGTTTCATAGCAGTGTACATATTATTTTATATATTTATTCTTAGCTGTATGAGAATAAAAATTAATTAAAACATAAAATAAATAAATAGTGAACAGTTTGTTTCATATATTATATAATATATCCTACATTTTATGAAAAATATTTTCTTGCTTATAAAACCAAGCTTTTAATCCCAAGTTAAGGTTATTTTTTAAATTTTTTAAAAATTTTAATTTTAATCTGTTACTCTTTTTTGGACTGCTTTGGGTAAAATATTTAGTATACATACATTAAGAAATGCAATCTTAAATGACAGAGTGACAGAGTTTAACGACCAATGGAAGGTCAATTTCGCTCTGACCAATAATTCTTAATTAGAAATTTTCTAACGATTGTGTTGTATATATAAATCAATACTATCTGTTCTATATCATAGCTTACAGGTATTATAAAATAGAATAAAAAGTTCATGACAAAAGATTCCTGGTTTGATGACAAATAATCAAATAGAACAATTTTGCTGCCAATACCATCCAAAATCTGGATGGGGGGGGGGTGAAATGGAGACGTTCGATTTCTTACTGATAGTGCTGCTACCTCTGGAGTCACAAAGCTACCATTCCTAGCCATCTATGTGCCAGTTGAATCAAGTCATGGACATGCTCCCCACTTTTATTTTTTAACAAAGTTTTTAATTTGTCCCCATATTGTGTTGGGCCTTATCAAGGTACCTTTGAAGATTCAATTTTAGTAAGTAAAGCATTAATTCTTTTCACTTTACATTAGATTTTGACATGCTGTTTAATACATAAGGATAGGTTGTCTTGGATTTATGTGAAGAGCCATGTTTTCTAGTGTTAGTAATTGTTTTGAGTGTTGTCCCTGTTTTGAACGATACTACCAATACTGAATTTTGTTTTACACGCCTACTATACTTTAATTTTCAAACAAATCCGTAATATTATAGTTGTTTATTAAATATTCATATTGAGTACTAGCAACTATAAGTTAGTGCACGTGTTTACAAAAAATTTAATTTGGAAATTAAAATTGTGTTAGTTGTTATTTATGAAGCTATTTTTTTTCAGATATCACAATGGGATGTTATCAAAGAAGGAACAGATTTGGTCCGAGGAAAATATGGCTAGAGTAATCCCAGAAGTTTTAAATGGTAAAATGGTGGACAAGAGAGTATCAAAGCCTTTTAACGCTCCACAAATTTCTCTGGAGATAAAGGTGACAGAAGGATTTGTTTATAAAGCAGCTACTGAAAAAGATTAGGACAATATTTAATAGTCTTTTTGGAAGCACAAGAGCATGAATTTGTGGATCATATTTTACATTTAGAAAATGATTATTATCTGGATTTAGGCTCATAGATTAAGAACTCTTCCATTTGAGTTAGCTGAGAAAAACAACATTCCTCTTGTGTTTAAGATGGAACAGAAACTGGTTGGAAAGGAATGGCTATATGGTTTTCCAAAACATCATCTTTTTAGAAAATGTTGCAAATTTGTTTACACAGCAAAGAGTACAATAAAATGTTCCACAACGCTTGCCATATTGTTGCACCTTACAAATCGTTTACTGTGTTCGCCTGCTGTCTCTTGAATTTACTGCCGGATCCAATTAAGTTTTAGATTGACATTGTAACAATTCCCACAATGAAACATGATGCCTAAGTTAGATAATATTAACATGTTATATTTTTAAAAGATTTAATTAAAATCAACAGCCCAGACACCTTGAAATGTGTAAATTGGATAAATAATCATAAAACTTTAACAAAACACCCAAAAAATAAACATAATTACAACAGAAATAAATTAAACAAGATAGTCTAGAATAAGAAAATCATAATAAAAAGATAATCACTGAAGGATTGAAATAATTAATATTCAATATAAAATAAAGTTTGAAAAAGGTAATACAACTTAATTAAGCTAGAGTAAAGAATAATAGCTAGAGTAAATAATATAAATAGAAAGAAAGAAAGAAAGAAAGAAGAAGAAGAAGAAGAAGAAGAAGAAGAAGAAGAAGAAGAAGAAGAAGAAGAAGAAGAAAACACTGTACTAACCTTAGTATATTTCAAGTTAATCCAAAAATTGTATGTTTTAGATTGGGAATTTTATTACTGGGAAAGATGTAATGCCTAAAGGGGCGTTTACACTAGCATGTAGCGCTTGCGTAGGTTTTATTTGCATCCAACTTGCAGAAAAACTTGCAAATGTAAACACTAAAATGCACGAAAGTTTACCTTGCAACGCGGACTTGCTTGCATTTGTTGCTTTCGCAAATAATATCTGTTTTGACAGAAATTACCTGCGCAACTAACAACTTTCGCGAAAGCTTCACTTGCGCGCTAGCTGTACTTTCCTGTGTAAACCTGTTGCTTGCAGACAACTCTACTACTACTTGTAAACAAGTGACGAAAATGTTTGGTCGTGTGCTTTGTGCATTGAGTTGAATTTTGTGTTATAATTGTTTAGTGAGTTGTCATGGCTGATCCAGACTTCAACAATAAAGGTGATAAACCAGTAATAGGAAGGGATACAGTAAAGAAGGAAGGCAAAACGGTCCAAAAGTTAGATAAATGGAATTTAACTACTATTGAAACTTTTTTGGAACTTTATGAGGAACACCCTTGTACGGTGGTACTATAAATTGCCTGAATACAAAGACAAAAATGTTAAAGAAGAAGCCTGGTTACAGATGGTAAAAGCAATGAATTTTAAAAACATTAACGTTAAAGAAGCCAAAGAGAAGATTCGCAGCCTGAGAAATACGTAGTTAAAATATCGCAGCCTGATTCAAGCGAGCTAGTTAAAATATCAAAAAGCAAGTCTTCAGGATCTGGTCTGGATGACGTGTATACTCCGACACTTAGGTGGTTTTCAACAATGGACCGCATTTTAGGAACAGTCGTGAAGACAAGGGAGAGCCAAACAATTGGAATTCCAAAAGGGCTTAAGTTCTGTCAATGTAGGTACTAAATACATTTTCACAATACTACTGGAATATCAGTTGCTTTTCTATTGAGTATATTGCCAGGTTAAGTTCGTCATATCCACACTAGTGAGAATAAATTATATTCTGATTAGTGAGGATAAATCAGCTTAACAATACAATACAATATTAAAATAATGCCCATCTGTTTAAAACATTGTGTTGTTGTGTGTACTTTACTTCGTGTTTAGTTGATGTACAAATGGAAGAATTACCAGAGGCAATATATATATATTACCAGAGGCTAGAGAGAGGGAGAGGGAGAGAGGGAGAGAGGGAGAGAGAGAGAGGGAGAGAGGGAGAGAGAGAGAGAGAGAGAGAGAGGGAGAGGGAGAGGGAGAGGGAGAGGGAGAGAGAGAGAGAGAGAGAGAAGAGAGAAGGAGGGAGGGAGGGAGAGAGAGAGGGAGAGAGAAGGAGGGAGGGAGGGAGGGAGGGAGAGGGATGGAGAGAGGGAGGGAGAGGGAGAGAGAGAGAGAGAGAGAGAGAGAGAGAGAGAGAGAGAGAGAGAGAGAGAGAGAGAGAAAAGCAACTGATATTCCAGTAGTATCGTGAAAAATAGTGTTCAAAACTCGTGGGAGAATGTTCTTTGCCCACTAATTGTGAAATATACTATTAACTAGTTCGTTTTTTACTGACTGAAATTCTCACTACAGCCCGAACGTCTTCTATATAATCCAACATTTCGCACCAAATGAAGAACTGCACTGACTGGACTTAAATACTAAAATGTTAATTATAGTATTTAAATTAAATAAAAGTAAAATTAGATGATAATTAAGTAAGATACATTGTAATTAATTAGTATTTAGAAGTATACATAACTGTCAAATTATAAATTAAAGTTATTAAAACTGTAGATAAAATGAAGAAGTGGTAACTTGCTTGAAAAATAAAGTACTTATGCATATACAGAAGGTAGAAAACCTAAGCCAAGGCTTCCTCAACAATCAATTTTATCCTCCCACTGTAGAATCCATTATTAGTAGTTCCATTTAAAATAAAACATTTCATAGCTAGAAGAAAATATTTACTTACATTGTAAGTGGTTTAAACTGTCTAAAGTGTTAGTAACAAGTAATAAAAGAATTAAAGAACCAGACTTCACATTAGAATAACAAAGCTGAAATTTGTATAACCACAAAAGCAGTAAAATCCTGCCATTACATAATATTTGCAAGACTTCTATTTGGGGAATTAAGAAATATATAAACTATGATTTTGAAAATTGATGAAAACTTAAACTAAAATTTTTAATTTAATATTATTTAACTTGCAACATAACCTATTGACATTATTTCATCATATAAGGATACATACATATCCACATTAATAAATTGAACTCAGGTATTTAAATAATTATTAAGATTTTCATGTTTAATGTAAGATAAATTTAATCAGGATTTCATGCAAACATATTTGAGTCTGAATCAGTAATCTTCGAGAAAGAGAAAACTTCAAATAAATGAATCAATAATTCTAAATAAAATAATTAATAAATATTTGTACAATATAAAATTGTTTTATACCAGTAATTAATAAGTTGAATGAAATTTGTAAAACCAGTGTAATCGATTTAAAAAAAAAAACTTTATGCAAAAGGATTATTAATATAATTCAGAATATTACAATTTGAAATGTCAATGTGAAGATTCTTTTAAACTAGAGTTAATAAAAATTGTTATTATACCGTGTCCTTTTTTCAAAACTGTTGATGTCTTATTTAATATGCAACGAGGATGACACGTCCCAGTTTTGAGGTGTACATCAGAAGTATGTTTATTATTTTAGTTGTATAAACGAGTAGGGCTACAAATGTTTATTACAAACAATAATAATTTCAATTATAGCGAATGAGTTAGTTTCTTATTTTATCTACAGTATTTACTTTTGTTTTATCTTATTACCATTATTTTTATTTTTAAAATTTAAGTATGTACATTGTTTTATAAAACTATTGTATTATTTGTAAGGAGCGTAAATGACCACTCTATCAAAACAATTGTATCGAGTTGTTGTTGATAGAGACTGATATCATTATATTAAAAGTAACTGAAACATTTGAATATTATTTAATGAACCCTGATCGGCCATTCTATAACGAATAACATGTCAATTTCATAACAAAGGCTTCAACAGCAGTCAACGATTTTTTTTTATTTGTTAGAATTCCTGTTTGAAGAAACATAAATTCTCACCTAACAAGATCTACAATCTCCAACATGATGAGACAAGCATCTTGACAATGGTTAACAAATCTTTTACAAGACTTGCCTTTCTTGGTAAAAAAAAAATATGTGGACAGTTTGTCATAGATAAAATGGGGGTATTGAAACAGCGGAAATTTGTATCAATTATGCAGGAAATTTCATGTTAATAATGTATGCGTTTCTTAGAAAAAAGGAGAATACCCTCTTTATGGATGATGTCTTTCCTGGATCATTTGTGGTACACCATGAGAGTGGCTGAATTAACAACAAGAAAACATTTCTTGTATGGTTCAAAATTTTTTTCAGTATTTTTATACCCCATGATCTAAAGAGACAAAACTGCTGTTGTTAATACTTGACGGCAAAAAGCTTGGATTTGGAATAAGATTTTATTCGGCATAATTATGTGTTGCTGTGCTTTCTACACATCCGTTGTAATTCTACAAATCCTAAAAGTATTTCTTCCCATTTTAACTCTCCCCATATTTGATTAGCCTGAGACTATTACTATTAATAGGATGCCAGATGTAATGGGATGCGTTACAAATGAATTATTATTAAACAACTTAATATCTAATTACAACAAATCTTAATTTGAATAGTTGTCTATTTAAATATTTATATAAAAGAATCTGTTAAAATATTCATTTTCTTTCTAGAAATTTGATTATAATAATTATATTCCGTTGTACTTACAAGTCACCTTGTCTGTTTTCGTATTTCAATTTTTATTAAAAAAGCTTATTTTTTTGTAAATTCACCAAATACTTTTCTTTACTATTATTTCATACAATTTCAAACTTTGTAAACATTTAAATTTAAATCCTTGACTGTGTTTATTCTATTTATTCTCGGTTGAAAATTAAAGTTGAATGATATGAAGAAAGCAAGCGCACTAACTCCCTTCCTAGGCATAATTTCTGGAAAAACAATGTCTGTTCGAGAATGTTCTATGATTCTAGCCCATCAGAAACATATCTTTCATTTTGTTTCCTATACGGAAATTCATACGATGTAAAGCTTCCAGAATATTTTGCATATAAAATATAATGCAATAACTTGTCTCTTTGTTAAACTGAAATGCATTATGTAAAATTATGACTATTTTCTTAAAAAAGCACTTTCCCAACAAAAGTTCACCTTTTTATTCTCACAATAATTGTCACTATTATTTTCTTAATCCTACAATATATTTACAAAGTACAATTTTTTATTACTTATTATTTATTGGTAGACGATGTCTCATGCTTATCCTGGAATAAAACTTGAGATAGATTTGATTGAACTTCTAAAAAATAATGTATAGGCTACATATTGCATGTTATTGATTATTTTAATAGATATTATGCGGCATGACGCTATTGTTAATTAAATTACAACCATATAAAAACTGGTAAAACATAACAATGAAACAAAAAACAAATAAATCAGTGAGATTGTTGTGGATTTTTTCAAGGGCGGTCCAGAAAGTAACAGACATTTTGAAATAAAAAATTAACAAAATGAAAAAAACTAAAATTTATTATTAACATTTGAAAGGTACACTCTTAAGCTATTTTTAAACATAATAGCTATTCAAATTATGGCAATTATCATACCGTGGCACAAGTTTTTCAATACCGTATCTTTAGAAATATACCGCCTACGATTTCAACCACTGGTTTACACCGATGTGCAGTTCGGTGTCAATATCAAAGTGTTGTTTAGCAAGCCATGTCTTCATCGCTGGGAAGAAGTGGTAGTCACTCGTGGCCAAATCTGGGCTGTATGGTGGATGAACGAACACCTCCAATCCAAAACCATCCAAGAGCTCTCGGGTACGATTGGCCGTGCATTGTTATGAAAAAACAAAATCTTCTGGCTATATTTTCCCTGATGCTTTTAGCCATGATCTTTTATGCTGACAGTATTTGCAAACACATCTTTGGTTTCTTGGGAGAATTTGTGTCGCCATTCCATCTACTGCCTTTTTGGTTCACAATTGACATGGTTCACCCAAGTGTCGTCCCCACTTACGATACAATCAGTAACTTTGTTACCATTTTTGTGGTAATTTTCGAGGAAAGTCAGTGCTACAGCCAGTCTCTGTTTTTTGTCTTTTAGAATTTTCAGAATCCACCTAGCACAAAATTTGTGATAACCAAGCTTTTCCAGCACAATTTCATGCACCCAACTCTGGACATTTAGGGAAAATGTTCAGAAAGTTCCGTAATCATAAAACGACGATATTCATAAATTTTGTTATTGATTTTTATCAGTCTCAAGACTAGGCCTACCACTGCGGTCCTCATCGTGAATATTGGTATGGCCATTTTTAAAATCAATACACCATTGCCAACTCGGCTTTCACTCATTATTCCTTTTCCATACACATTACAAAGTTGGAGATAAATTTTAATTTGTTTGTGTTTTTTGCCAACAAACACCTAATTACAGAATGCATCTAACAAGTGGCGGGATTTTCGATTGCATTACACATTTTAACACACCACAGAGAGCAAAGTAAGAGGGGAACACAGTCCGCAAGTTCCAAAGCTGGATGCATACTGAGTGTAGGAATGTTCTGACACCAAGATGGCGGTTTAGCACTGGCCACCACCATGAAGGCCAAAACGTCTGTTACTTTCTGGACAGCCTTTGTATAGTAGTCATATAGTTTTAACTATATTTATTGCTAACCCTATTACTGTACTGATTCCTCATTAATGACGCTAGACTTGCACTAAATACGAATTATAGTCTGGGGTACAATTAGTGAAAAGAAGTTGGTAAGGGGTACACAACTGCAAAAAGGGTGAGAACCGCTGGCTTACATATAAAGTGGAAAATACCAAAGTATCTGATCGATGTATTATACAATGAAATATACTGCAGAGGAAGACACAATGTAACAGAAGAAATCAATAAGAAAAGTCAAATCTCTTTCCCAATCTATAGACAAGGAAAAATTTTGTAATTGTATGAACTACAACGGAAATTTAATCCTAATACAAGGCTTGGCTGATTTGTAAGCAACTTTGCTGCTCAGCGCGAGTCGGCGAAACTGACCTATGACTCGGTATAAAGTCAACTTTCGCCTACCCGTTTTGACAGTAAAATCGTATGTCAGTAGATTTTGAATAAAAAATTCATATTTGATGAATTATGAAAATATGAAATAATAAAGTTAAAGGATGTGTAATTGTAGTACAAGTTGTACGCAATACAGATCAGTTACGGTTATTTCATAAAAATTAACATGCGCAGGTTCAATGAGGAATTAAAATGTTTTCAAAATTACTCAAAATCAAAAAACCTTAATTGGTAAATAATTCTAAGAATAAAAGATTCTTGGACAAATTTTGAAAAAATTAATATTAAAAAAGTTAAGAGAAATGATATAATTTGAAAGTTAAATAAAACGTAAATAAATGTAAATTTTGAGAATGTATTGTATAGGGATAATTAATGGAGTAAAGTTTAACAAATAATTAAATTAAAAAATAAAAAGTTGAGTAAAATAGAAAAGATATGGTTTTCACACATTTGTGTGGAAATGGATAAAGTTAAAAATTCAAAATAAGAAAACCTGTTTAAAATAAAATATACTAAAGAATCTGAAGTCCCAGGGTGATCAGTAAATAATAACCCCTCAAATGAAGAAGTGGGAAAATAACCAAGATCTGAGGGTCAGACAGAATCTTCGCTGCGGCTAGTGCGTTTATCACAGGAACTGAACAAAATGGTGAGGTTTCAAAACTCTAAAGTGACAGGTGTGAAAAACAAAACTGAAAATATGCCGATTATTGCATAACGAATTGCAGGTGAACGAGCGGGTCGAAAAACACCACACGAAATTCTCGTGAAAGCTGATATGAAGACCTAGAAAATGCTGATAAATAAAAAATGAAAACTCAATTAGGAAAACCGCTAGAAGAGAATAAAGAAGAAACAATAGGGAATTTTGCAGTAGCAAGTTTGAAGATGTAAAATTCCATGCTCCAGGACTTCGTGACGTATGAAGGGGAGGAGACAACGAACCAACAGACAGCCATAATAATGAAAATGATTAATTACAGGAAAATAATTAAAACAAAAGATTAGAGGACTTGGACCATGGTAATTCACTCATAGCTAAAGAAACCAAATGTTAGAACTAAAGATTAACGCAAGAATTACGTAAGAAATATGAAAATAAAGAACTATCGTATTATCCCTGCGAGGGAAAGAAATTGGTATGGGAATACGATAGTTTTAGTCTATAAATTCAGTTGCACGAGACTTCATCGCTCTCTCGAGCATAATTTATAAAAGCACGGGTAAGGGGTTACTATGCCCGAACGCGCTCTCTCTTAAAAATCAGTTAAAACAAGTATAAGGTGTTACTATGCCCGAAGCTATTTTGAAAAAATTACAAAAAAGTTAAATGTTTAAAGTACTAAAGATCAAATCGTAAAGGAAATAAGTTGAAGTGAGAAGTGAAATGTTAAACCAGCGAATCTGCAGTGAGTTCTGAAAAAGTGGAAAATCTTAAACATACAGAGTTAATGAAAATTAACACGCCACAGGAACTTCGCAAAGGACTCATGGATCAACTATAAACTTCAACAACAACAGGACACCAGAGAATTAAAATCATCCCACCATCCGGGAATATCTAGACCAGGATCTTCCAGATGGCGGTCAAGGTCTGAAAAGTTATTCAAAGTATCCTTTTTCTTATTAAGGCAAAATTGGCCAAAAATTAAAGTTAGAGTCAAACTGATTTTCCTGGGATATAAATTTAATATAATCAATTAAAAAATGGGTAGGTTAAGATATAATACTTGTGTGTGGATATTTCTTTTTCATAGTTAATAAAATGTTAATATAATAATCCTGAACAGCTAATTAGATTTAAAACTTAGAAATTAGTGTTCAGAGGAAATTCTTTGTTAACATAATAATATAAAGTATGATATTTTCCTCTAAATTAAAATAATTGCCTATCTGCTACATAAATATTAAAGTAATAATGGAATAAATTGTATGAGAATATTTTCTGTGACGAAAAATAAATAATTTGTGTAACTTTCTTTTTTGAATTACTTTGCTCTTAGATATTGGGAAATAGTGATTTTTGGTTCTTTCAAATTAAATAGAATAAATAAGTTTCAGTTATCAATATCAAAAACAATGTGTAGTCTTTTCTAGGCTAATTATCCACACATCTTGGTTATGTTTACAGGTAATATTTGGAATAAAGGTAAGATATAGAATACAAGGTATTCTCAAAAACACGCTCCCTAGGGAATAAAAAAGTAAAATCGTGTTCTCCCTGAGCATAAGGGTAAATTAAACACAGTAACTGGAAGTAATTAAATAAAAAGGGGGGGTACTGGCAGTTTGGGGCAACCTAAACTGTTGAAGGGGTTATTCAATCCAGGCCAGACAAAATACAGAAGCCTACACTTCCAGGGGTTTGAATAATTCATTCTTTGTTTCGCGGAAACGAATCCTGGACGAAAAACTTCAGGATTCGAGACTAGTGCGCTTAGTAAATAAGATAAGAGAAGCTTACAGTCTAGGTCGTAACAAAGTTGAGTTTTTTCGTTGTAGAGCATAGGCTACAAAGAAACCACTATACTGGGACTGTGAAAAACCAGAAACACAAAAAGATTGATTTGGCTTAGGAGGTCAGGGCTACAGATGGGTTGTAACAAGATTTTGTTTTGTATCTGATACAACACGATTTAATACTCACCAGTAGGCCTACCTGGTACAATTATTTTGACATATTTAGGCTAGTATCATTTACTGCCCACGATGACAGGAAAAAACATATATCTATATACGTAAATATATGTAGATTTGTATAATCGAAACATAATATTTAGTTTAAAATATTAGTCTTACCAACCATGGTTTCACTAGTAATGGCATGGTTGACAAGGCTCAATTGTAAATTTTAAACCATAATTGTTTACAAAGAAAGTCACTGCTTTTTTTGCAATTTTTTTTTAACATGTTCTACATACTGTACCTTATTTCTTAATAATAAAATAAGTTTTCAACACGAAGCTAATTTTTCCACGGAAAAAATATATAATTTCAACTTTTCTAGGTCAAGTTCCATTAAGTCAGTTACGAGTTAAAATACAGATACCGGAGCGAATGCTGGCACTTGAACTTACCCTGGCGCTATAGGCAGGGGGTGCGGGGGATGAATGTAAGTGGAGAAAAAACATTTTCTAATGTGACTGATCCTTTCAATGAAAAATACCTCACTCTTTTTTAAATGTGATCAATTCTAAGCTTCTTAACATATCAAGGTAATTATAATATCTTAAAAAGACTCAGATATAAGTTGAAAAGCACACAATTGGAATATGGAAATGGTTTATCTACCCGCCGGTAGTACTGATGTTTTTAATGTAGAGCCACCTGATGTATATTATAGCCACCTGACTTGACCTTGCATTATATAATTTACGTCTTTATTAGGTCAAGTAAGGTAGCTATATATAGCCACCTGATTTGACCTTGCGTTATAATTTACATTTTTATTAGGTCAGGTCAGGTCAGATAGATATATAAATAATATATACATAGTCACCTGACTTGACCTCGCCAATGTAATTTAAGTCCCATTTTGTAACTTACACAACTTAGACACTACTAATTGTAAAGTCAATTTCAATTCTTTATTATTCCTATTTTCTAATAAACTAATGCATTTTATGATTTTAAAAGTGTCATACGAAATTTAAAATGATCTAATTGTTTTAAAATAAGGTAGTCATAACACATACACCAACTTCACTAACGCAGTCATAAATATTAACATTGGCTTTCGGTATTTAGCCTTTAACCTAACAGCTGTATTTTCTTGTTTTTTATGTGTTATTATCCAGTGAAGAAATGCATTTTGGGACTTGAAATGTTATTGCACCACATAATATGACCTGATCCTTTGATTACAAGGTAAATACTTTGTTTCTTAATTATTTATAGAAAAATCTAAGGACGATCTACAACCAATATTTACCAAAATAAATATGATAACCCAATAATAATCCCTTTTAAAAATGTAAATAATTTTATAACTAAATTATCTTCTTTTTTGTTTATTCAATTCAAAAAATTTGTCTGACCAAGAAGAAATTTTTCAGATATTATCCAAAATTCTTATAGTAGTGGTATACTATATTAATCTAAAAACATTTAACTAGAATATTAATGAAATAATAAAGATGCATAAGAGTTACTAAGACATCCTAGGCCTATTTCTCAAAGGAGATTTTTGGCCTACTTAAAATTTTGAGGTTAGAACTGAAGTGTAGAGGTATATTTATTTGTACTAGGTATTACAGACGAAATGTGCACCTAATTTGCAGATTTACTTTTTTAACTTTATGATATCACCAATGGATAAAAATAATTAATTAGCATAGTTTAACTGAGGTTAATTACTATAAATTTGTCAGGTAACTTCCTATAAACTTTTTTTAAATTTATTAGTGTAGCCTATTTAGAATAATATGAAATACTATGTACATACCTGCCATTACTTCTGAGGTTAAAATTTTTAAAAGTAATGAATACACATTTTGCCTTTAGAAAGATCACTATGAAAACTTCAAAACGACGTCCTTCGACTAGGCTGTACACAAACATGGACCAAGTCCTAGCCCTAGCCCATAAATAAACAGAAACAGAGTAGTATCATGTATCATTAATTAATTATTTTATTTTGATCAATAAATAAGGTCATTCCTAATTCCCATGTAGAACATGCTCAAAGATTAAAAGTGGAGCTTGTGCGCTGGTAATAGCATAATAGCAGACCTCACGAGTAAACCCTTGGTACAAAATGAGAAAAAGGTTGTTATGAAAAAGTTTTTAATGAAAAATCTTATGTTACAGTGTACAGCAAATTACAAATCCTTAATGACCAAATATGTGTTTCGCTTTAATTGCACACAATAACTAACGATCCTCTGTCTGGTGATTTTTATCTTTACGTTTTAAACTAATTTATATAAAGATAATAGATTAAAAACTATATTACACAGTGTACAAAGTTCAGCTCTTTATCTATGGGAATGATATGACAATCCCTGGTTACGCATCAGATGATCAAATCAAAAATATTCAAAATCCTTAGTCCTTACCAGCCTTACCTGTATTCAATCAGCTGACTATGTTATTCTTTTTACATACTCATGTAATGTAATTTTTAAATGTGAAAGAAATGTTATTGTAACTTGTTGGTAATATAAAAATAAGTAAATAATGTTAAAATTGAATTTGTTGATGATGTTTTTATATTTTGATCCTAAGTTTTAATGTAATATATTTAACCAGTCAACATTGAGACACGTTGAGGTTAAACAATGTCAAATGATAATCCATCAATCAGTGAAGTTGAAGGTGCAGTTGTTATAAAAGCGAAACCAGAAAGAAAAGTTTTTAGACCGGTAAAGGCTGTTACTAAAATACCCGATGACATTTTAAAAAATAGTGAACTAAATGCAGCAATAAAGGCTCTTCCTCAAAATTATAACTTTGAAATCCATAAAACTATATGGCGAATTCGACAAACTAAAGCAAAGCGAGTCGCTTTGCAAATGCCAGAAGGACTTCTAATGTTTTCGATAACCATTTGTGACATAATTGAAAGGTTTACTGAAGCAGATACTGTTATAATGGGCGATGTAACTTATGGCGCATGTTGTATCGATGACTTTACAGCTAGAGCTTTGGGCGTTGAATTATTAGTACATTATGGACATAGTTGTCTTATACCAGTTGACCAAACTACTGGTATAACAGTTCTTTATATTTTTGTAGATATTAAAATTGATACATTGCATTTTATAGATACAATCAAATTCAATTTCTCAAAAGAACTTAAACTAGCTTTTGTCAGTACTATACAATTTGTGACTACATTACAGGCATCAGCAAATGAATTACGTAAAGACGGATACACCATAACCATTCCTCAAAGTAGGCCTTTATCTCCAGGAGAAATTCTAGGTTGTACAGCCCCAATCATAACAGATGTTGATATATTATTATATTTAGGAGATGGTAGATTTCATCTTGAGGCTGCAATGATTGCTAACCCGCAATTGAGAGCATATAGGTAAGCTAACGTTAATATAGCCAAGTGCAATGTACAAGGTGAATTTTCAATTAGAATTAAGTGGTAATTGTGGAGGGAAAATACTGGTAACATTTAGGGACGAAAAATCATGAAATTGTTTACTAGCTACCTTAATTTGAATGAATTAGATCATATTTGATGTCAGAAAACACTTTTGAAGTACCGGTACCAAAATACATTAGGCCTAGTTTAATAGAAAATGACAATTATAAAAACAAGAATTCCAGCTGTATTTATGTTACTACACATGTTTACATTCATTCGTATTACGTTAGTTAGGTTAGTGAATGTCTCATTGCTCGATGTTAATGTTATGACTACATTAGTCGGTAATTGTTTACAAAGAAAGTCGTGGCTTTTTTTTTCAATTCTTTAAAACATGTTCTGTACCTTATTTCTTAACCCTTTCACCGTGACGTCCTTTTAAAAGGACGTTGACTTTTCGGCCAAAAACCGCCGACGTCTTATTAAAAGAACGTTTCGTACTATGACTATATTTTTGTTATTTAAGTAGTTTGAGACACCTAATATTTTTTTCTAGGAATTGTGAACCAGTACATCATTATAAAAATAACTCAGATAATCCTCTTTCTAGAATAAAATTAAAAATTTCAATTATTGAAGCGATCACTGAGGAATGGCTCCGCGACCCCCACCCAGCACACCATACAGGTTTTGGTGATGAGCCTTTTTACCTTTTAGCAGAAAATAAAGAGCGTAATTGTTCACTATGTAGTGCTCAAAGTACCAGTTCTGGAGGCAAAAGGAAGAAAACTCGTTATGGTTCCAAAAATTGTAACAAAGGAGTTCATCCCATGTGCTTGACTAAAGCACAGGTGCTAAAAAGAGAAAGTGTTTGAACACAAATAATGTTGTACATAATAGTGAAAATATTTTTAGTTTCCAGTTTTTTTATGTTTCTAGGTTCCTTATTTACGTTTTACGTGTGTTAATAAGTGTACAAACCCATACCACTAACTGTCTGTCCAAACATCTACAAAGTCTGCATTATTGACTCTGTATTACATAAAGTAAAAATATGTTGTAAATCGAGTTTTCCATGTTTTAGAAAATAGTTTATCATTATATTTTCTTGAAATTTTTTACAGGTCTCCATTAGTACATTTACTTTAATAAAAAAATATATTCTATGTATAAAATATTTTTTGTTTATATTGATTTTTGAGTTCAAAATAAAAATTTCATTGTAAAAAAAAATTGTTTTAGGTATTAGTACTTTTTGAATATAAAAAATTGAATGAAACTTTGTTTTAATATGATTATCCTATAGTATAGCTAAAAACAAAAATAACAAAAAAAATTATTGTTCTAACTTCAATAGCATGGTTTTTAGAACGATTTATATAGATTACTACAAAAACGGTGATTTTGACCGCGGCGGTCTAGGCTAGTCAGGCGCGCTGGACGTGCAGCGGCCAAAGGGTTAATAATAAATATAAGTTTTTAACGCAGAGCTAGTTTTTTCACTGAAAAAAAAACATAATTATTTCAACTATTAGGTTAAGGTCCATTTAGTTAAGCGTTAAAATATGTATGTATGCGAATTTTTACCTTACAAGGTTAAGTAAGGTGGCTATACATAATTTTTTTTAAAATCTTCAAAAATACCGGTTGCAGTTACAGTAAACATTTACCATATATTAATAGCTGCCCAAAAGTTGTAAAATCTACCAATTTTCTAATATAATGGTGGAAAGTACAATGTACTGCTCATCTCGTAATTTATACACAAATGTAGGCTTCTTACTTAATACTAATGATATAATTTTGATTTTCTTCCAGAATAATGATATATTTATGGATTTTTAGACTTGAAAATTGTCAGATTAGTCAAAAATATCTGATTAATAACAAACAAGATAAATACTTTAAATTAGCATGATTTTTAGCTGCTAAAATGGGTAGAGAGGTACAATACATAATTACTGTAATTTCTTGGTAATTATCGGTTGTACCTCGGTCTCGGCCAGATTTTCTATAATAAAATCATAAAGTATTTACCTTGTGTTCAAACCATCAGATCATATTTTTTGTTGGAAGATACTTTTCTAGTCCTAAAACCCATTTCTTCACTGTCAAATAACATAGAAAACAAGGGAATACAGCTGTTGTTAGGTTAAATCCAGCTATGATAATGAAAGCCTATGTTCATATTTATGACTACTTTAGTCAAGTTAGTGAATGTGTTATCGCTTCCTTATTTTCAAACAATGAGATCATTTTTAAATTCGGAAGAAACTTTTAAAGTTATAAAATATATTTGTTTATTAGAAAATAGTCAATATTAATAGCGTTTACGTTGCGTAAGGTATGTAAATGATGTAGGCGAGGTCTTGCCAGGTATATATATATATATATATATATGCAATATAATATGTAGTCATTTAGGCGAGGTCTAGTCAGGTGGCTATATAGGTAGTTAATAAAGTGACCTAATAAAGTAATAGTTCTTAACATTAAAAATATGTTCTTACCTTAATATTTATTAAGCTGTAATGCGGATGCCTAATTTATATGGTCATTATTTACAAAGATACTGGTATTTTTGGAAATTTTTTAAAAATCATGTTAATGCGGAGCTAACTTTTTCACCGAAAAATGTATTTGTATGATAACGATAGGTCTAGCCGGGTGGGCATATATATATACAGCCACCTGGCCAGACCTGTATGTGCACGATAACGAGGTCTAGGCAGAGGCCCATATATAATCAAATCGTTATTTAACCCCATCCGCAATTTAAAAAAAAAAGATAAATTATGCCAACAGCATGTGGTGTTTCCGATCTGTCACCCATCCAAGTACTAACCGCGCTCAGTGTTGGTTGACTTCGGTGATATATAAATTTATTGAATTCTGTAGTTTTTAACTTGTGATTTATCGGTGAAAACATTAGCTCCGCATTGAATAGTTATTTTATTATTAATAAATAAGGTAGCCTACTATGTAGAATATGATTAAGTCGCTAAAATACCAGTATTTATCTTTGTAAATAATTACCATAGATTACAAGTAAAGTGGTGTCAACGTCTATTAAGTGACTTATTTTACTGTTTTGTTGTTTGTTCTTTTCTAATGGACGTTTTAATAACCATGGTAACCCATGTTAACCAAAATGTAATGTTCTTAGTTATACTTCAGTCAATAAGAATAAATTATACATCATTTTATTTGTCTTAAAATTGTCTAACTTTTTTATGTCATATCATTTTTTGATAAAATTTGTAGTTTATTAATTATTTAACTTTGAATATTTTGAACTGCCGCCATCTTGAAACGGAAAGTTGTCTGAAAACAAAATTTTATTGACATTTATAAACTACCTACAGTAACAATCATACCAAGGATCATGATTTTCCCTCAAATAGTTTCAAAGATATTAACGTTTAAAAAAAAACACATACAGATAGATAGACCGAAAACGGAATGAGATAGGTCACATGTTATATTACATTTTTTGTTTCTTTTGACATGCTGAATAACGTGACAAAGTTTGTTCACATGGTTGCAAGACACCCTGTATATATATATATATACAGTCACCTGACCAGACCTAATAAAACAAATGATCATACATTCAGTGACTTGATGAATGTAGTCATAAATATTAACATTGGCATTCCTAACCTACATAGTTGGATTTCGTACTTTAATCTCTTTTTGTACTAAACTAATGCATTTTATGACTTAAAAAGGGTTTTCCGACAATAAATATCACCTGATTGTTTGTATACAAGGTAAATACTTTATGATTTAATAATTTTGTATAGAAAAATCTGAGATCGAAATACAACCGATGTTTACCAGTTGCTTTATTAGGTCTGGCTGGGTAAATAATGTGTTTATAAATATAATACCTGCCCAAATATATTTCTCATAATTCTTTAATCGTGTAAAATTGTATAACTGTTTGCCACAAATGTATAAGACTCTCAGTCTTGCTTGTTTTAAAAATGTTATAAAGGAGTAAGTTGTAAAAAAAGTTTATTATAGTACAGATGAATACTTTAATAATCCTCTCTAAATTATGAAAAATGAATTTTATAATTTGTTAGTATTAATCAATTAGTTATAGTGATGTAAATGACTCTGCACCTGTTCTTTCTGAATGTATTTTGTGCAATAAAAATGATATGATATGATATGAATCAAACAACATAGTAATATGAAGGTGGCAGATGAGTTGTTATGTGCATGCGTCGTCATGAGATACTCAATAGTTGTCCCATCGGATAACCTACGAAAACGCACAGTGTAACTTCAGCTGGATTTTGTACTGGATATTTTACTAAACTAAAAATTGTCTTTCGACATCAAATATGATCTACTTCTTTCAAATTAAGGTAGGTAGTAAACGATTTCATGATTTTTCGTCACTAAATTCTACCGGCATGTACACTCCATAATTACCGAATCAAGTTAAAAGTAGGAGGAGTTTGGTTTTATTTATATTTTTTCTTATGGACCAACAGAAGTTTTGGTTTGATTTTGGAAAATAACATAACATGTTTATTTGGGATATACAGACAGCTGTTCTGCTGTATAAAAGCATTAAATACATTACCAGTTAGTGTGCTGAAGGTGTAACTTATAAAAGTTAATTCTCATTAGCTGTTTTTAGCCAGGTCATAATTTAACCACACTGGTTATAAAAATTAACTTGGTAAATCTTGGTTCTATTTGAAAATTTCCATTACAGAGGGAGGTACCTAAATATAATAATGAGGTAGGTACTTCTTTTAGAGAGATGATGTGCGCTTCTAAAATCAAAAATAAGATCTCTATAATTTTTTAACCTAACCTGTATATGATGTGATTTTATTAATATGGTTGTCATTGGGTGAGTTAGATCCCAATGTTTAGTTAATAGATTTGTAAAAATATTAATTTTTGAGTGAGGATTATAGTATAAATTATTCCAAACTATCCAGATATAGATGTATAAATTGTATATCAATTATTATTTTTAGTTATTAGGTATTCTGAAAATTGTTTTTGCTTATCTGTAACTGTGTATGTTTAGATATGATCCATATGAGAAAAAAATTACTGAAGAATTGTATGATCATGAACAAATGAGAAAAACACGAGAAGAATCTGTTAGTGAAGCAAGCAAAGCAGGAAAGTTTGGACTGATTCTTGGAACTCTTGGACGGCAAGGCAGTAATAAGGTGCTTGACAACTTGCAGGTATGGTATAACATGTATAATTTATAAATTGCATAAGAACTTTAATTGATTAGTTTTTAAAAACGAACATTTTTACATAATATGTCAGCATTTTTATTACGAAATTGAGTTGTAAAACCATGATTTAATAACCATGAGTCTAGTAACATTTTCGTTTAGCGGGAAACTTGAACAGGGATAGTAACTCAAAAAACGCCTGCCCTACAACTCTTGGAGTAATACATTGGTTTTTATGAATGAGATAAAAAATATAAAAGTCAACAAATTCTTTCATACTAACATTTATTGCTTAAAGAGTACGCATTTATTCCTTAAAGTTACGTATTTATTATTTAGCGTAAAAAAAAGGAAGTGAGCATCCTACAAAGTACCCATAATGCATTTATATGCTGGGAAGTCATGGAGTTGGTATTATAACATGCAGAATTATTAATATATATACAATTTTTTAATCTAATTTAATGTGTTATAGTTGAATAACACACAAGATATGAACATAAATACTTATTAAAGTGGCTGCCATTTTGACATTTTAAATTAAATTTTTCTGAATTTTGACATTTAATTAATTTTTTTCTGAATTTCTTTATGAACACAATATAAAAAGTTCCCTTGATTTTTATGGCTGGTATAGTGCTTACGTACAGACAATGACAGATGTATGTTGAAAATCAGTTAAAAATTGGAAGTCACTTTTTTTCCCGATTATCAAACTTGCCTTATACTAAGTAAAATTATATATAGACTACTCTGGAAAAATGTACGGCCCACAGATCTGTGCAGATTATTCAAGCCATGAATTGTAGTAGTGAAGCTTAAAGCATAGTCAACTAAGCGTAGAATTCTTTTCAATATTCTGATGTATATTTCTGTATTGATAATCATGTCAAAAATAATTGGTTGCATGATACAGTTAGCAGAAGCAGCAAACCATACAATGATTTTATTATTGCGAAGTGGTTTCTCATGCTGTTGGTGAGGGTTTTTCTGCACACCAGTGCTTGTTTTGTGAATGACGTGCCCAGACAGATGAAACCATGCTTATCAGTTATAAAATACAGCATCAGGTCTAACTCACCATCATTGATGTGTTTTATTTATGGAGCCTGAATGAACATAAACATCAGCAATAATAATTCGAATTTGCCCCTAATCACAATCACTAGAAATGTGGTTAGGGGCAAATTCGAATTATTATTGTGAATTCCACCACAGTGCTCAACAAGATTGTATATTATAAACATCAGCTATTTAATTTTTTTGGGGGGGAATAATGTATTTTGAGTAACATAATAACGTACAACTACAATACTAATTGCACAGTATCCTGTTCAAACATTAACAATGTTCAACTGACAGCTGTAGAAAGAAATCGTAACACAACAACCAATAGCACCTAATAGTGTTATTATAGTCGCGGGATCTACACAAATCAGGAATATCAATCTGAGTCTGGTTTTAAGTTGCTAACCCTATATTTTGTAAATATGCAATGGCATTATGTTTCCACTACTTTTATAGAAGATTTTAGCATTTTATAAACAAATATAATTTAAGGATAAAATAAAGCAAAAGCTTAAAGTTTCAAATATTTAATAGTATAAATGAGCTACAATTGTTTCGCCTTGCAGCATCGTTGCCCGACGATGCCGCAAGGCGAAACAATTGTAGCTCATTTATACTATTAAATATTTGAAACTTTAAGCTTTTGCTTTATTTTATCCTTGAATATGGAGTTTCAACAAGAAATATCTGCTATTACATTAAAGTTAAATATAATTTATTGGTAGTAACTTATTTTTTATTTTGGAAGAAGAAAGAGACTTACAATTAAAAAAAAATTATTTTTTGGGAAGTGAAAATCAAAATAAAATCATTTTAAGTCGAGATGAAAAGATTGCATGAGATAATGTACGTAGTCTTGAGTAATAATTGGATAACATAAAATGTATTAAAGGAAATAAATTTGTCTTTCTACACCTTACTTGATGGAATGAAACTTGAACACTAATTCTCACAAATAGTACATTTATTTATTTAAACATGTTTCAACGACAAAGTCGGCATTTTCAGTGATGCATGAGCTACAATAGTTATAGTTTAATTATTATAGCTCATGCATCACTGAAGATATGACTTCGTTGTTGAAACACATTTCAATAAATAAACATACTATTTGTGAGAAGTTTTGTTTAAGTTTAATTCTATCAAGTATATACCATTTCACAAGTCAAGCTAAATATTAAATATTTATTTATATTTTTACATCTTATTTGTTTATTTTTTTTATGTGGATATTCCATTGTCAAGGTGATTCATCAATATTTGATTTCATCAAATTGTTTGGCAGATGAACCCTTACAAGGCAAAATTGAGAATTTTTGTTCAGTCTACATTCTAACACTAACCCTTCATCCAAAGGTGTTCCATAAATATTTGATTTCATCAAAATGTTTGGGAGATGGAGAGGTGTTTAAAATGATTTTGACTAGGCCTTATTTACACATTAAAAATAAAATTATAACTCTTCCAAGTCCAAAAATGTGTATTTTTGTCTTATCTACATCCCATAACTTATTTAATAAGACTAAACCTTTATCCATTTTAACAAGCATCTATATAATAGAATAAAATTCAGCGGCTCACTCATAGTGAGTACGTGTATGTCGGGAACCGGAACTCAATCTACACTTTATATGGGTTATATATCTCTCTTTCATCTTTCCTATCAGGTCTCTCTTGACTAACTCTTGTTGTCTTCAGACTCTAACGCTATTAGAGTATTCGAAGGCTAGGGGTCTTTATTTTATTCTCTTTTCTTCCTATTTTTAATAAAGCGATGATGATCAAGAGGTTTTTCACCTTTAAAATAAATAATAGTGAAAAATATTGTAATCTGTAATAATGTTAATGAACTAATGATAGTTTTTATTTTTCAGGAAAGGATGAGTTCGTTATCAAAAGATAGTGTTATAGTCTTGCTTTCTGAAATTTTTCCAAACAAACTAAACTTATTCCAAAATATAGATGCTTGGGTCCAAATTGCCTGCCCACGACTTTCTATAGACTGGGGTCAATCTTTTTCAAGACCATTACTTACACCTTATGAAGCAGTTTTAGCTCTAGGGCAAGCAGAATGGAAAAGTAACTATCCAATGGATTTTTATGCTTCCGCAAGTTTAGGACCATGGACGCCTAATCATAAACCTGAAGGTTGTTGTGGGAAAGGTTGTAAAAAAGACAAAGTGTAGACTTTTATAATGTGTCTTCCTAGTGAGTGAAAGTGACAAAACACAAATGTGTTCATTTGCATTTTAAGACAATAAAGTCAATTGATCATTTTTATTTGTAGTAATATATTTAGTGTTTTTTAACAACTGTTCACCAAGTTTCCACATTGTTAAAGACTATATATCTAATATAGAAATTCTACCTATTGCAATCTTCTTTACAGTTACACAACGGTTTTGTATGACCAAAATCTGTACTTGGTCAATGACTTCATCATTTTGGCTTATTGATAGACTCTCCACTAATGTATGATCATTGTTGAAATGATTCTGTAGTACAACAAAGTTAACTTCAAGCAAGTCTCGCGCAGGTTGTGGAAATAAAGGGCTTGTAGTAGGGGAAAATAGGTTGTTAGTAGATATGTTACTATGTGAAGGAGAATTTATATCTTCTTAAACTTAATATAGTATACAGTAAAAATTGTTGAACTACACTAATATTGGTATTTATATTAAAAGGTGCTACTGTATATTTTACTCAACCCCAAATTATAAGTTCAATCGGGTTTAGCTCTGGATGATACGGCAGTCTCACAACAGAATGACCATGTTTTTCTAAAAGATTATCGAAAAGATATTCTTCATAACAGCCCTTATTTTGTAATATTAAATTATAAAATTCAGGTTTATACATTTCATTACTACAAGGGATATTTTTATTCCTTAACCATTCTAACATTATTTGCTTTTTGCTGTTTGAATTTGGACAGAGATTTTTTTGTGACCAAAATGGACCGTGGTTTTAAATTAGGTATTAAATGATTTTCAAGCCACTTTTCATAATTTTTGGTATTCATGTCGTTGTGATAATCACCTTTTTGCTATCCTGATTTAAAAATAAACAATGTGTTTGGAACACCTCTGCATTCATTCCCCGAATGGACAATGATCAGCCTTTTTCATATATAATATATATATATATATATTATATATATATATATTTTTTATAACCACTTGTCATGTCAGACCATGAAAGACTTTTAACGTGAGTAGTGTGGACATAGGTTTCATCAGGAAAAAATATTGGTCTCCCTTCAAGTCTATAGTCTTTCATTATTTTTGAATAATTAATTCTTTAATTTTCATCAGTTTTTCTCCAGAAACCCATATTTCTAAGAATTGTGCACAAGGTTTCAGTCGTGAAATTAAATTCAAGTTCTGGGTGTTCGGTTCTTAAAACTGAAATTAGTGATTTCAAACACGGTAGATTGCTATATGTAAATGGAAATTATGAACGATATTTTGTAACACGCTTTTCTGAAAGTTTATCAATATTTACTTTTTGAATTAATCATCTACAGGTTTTCCAGCTGTTGAAAATGTTCGATTTTGTCCACATTTGTTGAATTCTGTTATTACTTTTTTTACCGTACTTGATGGTATTCCACACAAGTCAGCAACTCTGTGTTTACATTATTCTTTGATATTTCTAGATTTTCTTCTACAATCTTTTTAAAAGACATTTACAATAATACACTTACTTTAACTATGTAATGATACTCTGGCCTAGTCGATTAATTGATCTAGATTGAGGCATTATAAACAAAGCTAGAATATAACAAATAACCACAAACTATTTTGACTCTATAATGCAAAGATCTGAAACTTCTGTAGTAATACACAACAGGGTCATCATTTTTCTCCCTCTCTTTCTAAGATATTCCATTAGACTTGCCCCACTCCCCTACTCCCAACAGTCATGTCACGTATACACAAACTCGTCAACTGTGCATCTCAATATTGCTCGAAGTTAACTTTGTCCTACAATACCACTCCTCAATTTCTGTGATGCCCAAGGCATCATCGCCAAAAACCTTCTCCAAAATATCCAAATAGTTTCCATTTGGGTATTGCCAAGCATGAAGCCATTTCATTATTTTGTGGAAAATGAAAATCTAAAGGTCACTGAATACATTCAGGTTAATTGCCAGTGACAGGCGGGAAAAAATATAGTTCCCAGAGAGGTTACCTCCCATGTTTTATTTGTTTCTGCGAGAAAAATTGTGGTCAAATACTTTTTTTAAACTTTGTATGTGTTTATAATAATAAACATTATAGAGTTCACAATTTTTGTTTAATTTTACTCAAATTTGGTCTAAATGTTTGGTTTTATAAATAGTTGAATAAATAAAAATCTGTGGTAAATTTAAATATGGTAAATTTAACTTCCAAATAGTTTTTCTAGAATAACTTCACTTATAAATCCTACAATGTTCTATAATAGTCCTGCAACTAATGGTGTCCAAATATTCAATGATAAAAATAAAAGAGTTATCATTAAAAACCAATTTTTTTTATTCATATAACTAAAAATTAATAAAACATTGGGAATAATAAGTTTTTTTTAATAAAATACTTATTTAAATTTGTATGTGAGGTAGGTTTTACTACTCCAATGTTATTAAAAATAAATGGTCTGAAAATTTTAAAATAATAATAATTTAATTATTATAAATATCTTAGATATGTCAAAGGTGTGAACTCTATTGCAATTGAGGATGATAATTTTGAAATATATGAAGTATGTCTAGAAAATATGTACTGTTTGCGCACATCTACTGCTGAACTGGTGATTTAAAAGCCACACATGCATAGTTACTTCCTTCTACTCAACAATGAAGTAGCCTAATTAGTTTGTTTATTTTTGCGTTGAAGACCATTACAGGTCCGTTAACATGTTTGACACAATCAATTGACCCGCCGTTTGTGAAATACAACCGATAAACAGGTTTTTGAATGCAAAACATGTTTGACCATATGAAATTTGTAAAGTTTATGGTTTGAATGTGATAAGTGATGGTATGGTGAGAAAGTTGGTTAGAATGTTTAATGCATGAAATGAGAATGTTCATGACGAGGAGCATAGTGGCCGCCCGTCATTTGTCAACGAAGGTTTGCTTCAAAAGGTTGAAGAGAAGGTTTGTTCTGATAGATGATTCACAATCTCTGATTGTTCCTGTAATTTCCTATCATTTCAAAATCTTTATTGCATGAAATAGTGACTGAAAACATGACCAGTGGGTGCCAAAGATACTAATGGATGTTCACAAAATTAACGTATGGGAGTTCCTTGGAATTTTTGCTATGGCTTGAAGAGGAAGGAAATGGTTTCTGAAAAATATTGACAACAGAATGCAAACAACAATTACTGCAATGAAGACACACTGGTTCTCCGAAGGCCAAGAAATTCAAGACAACTCGTTCTGCAAGAAAGCTCACATGCACCATTTTCTGGGACAGTCAGAAATATTCTGGGAATATTGTTAGTGGAATTTATGCCAAAAGATACCACAATCAGAAGCATACTGTCAAACCCTTAAAAAGTTCCATTGCACAATGTAGAACAAAAGGTGGAGCCTACTGATTCCCTGTGTTGTGTTGCTGGATGACAACTCACGATCGCATACCTCATGCATAACACAGGAACTGACTAACTCATTTTGTTGAGAACAATTTAGTCATCCCTCATAGAGTGCAGATTTAACACAAACAGATTTTCATCTGTTATAAAATATTTATAAAAAGTCCTAAGCTTTGTGTCATAAACATGTCTTTAGCATATCATATTTGGTTAAAATCGAGGTTGTAATGACAGTGATCAAGGTTGTTGTGTTCATTTTAAAAACAATTCATAATAGCAGTTTTATAAGATAACTAGTAATCTGTTCTGAACTATACATTATTGCTAAAGAGTCCAAGGTCAATTCTTAAATGAGCTTCATACTTGAAACAGTCTTGTCTAGTCTAATGCAGCTGTTCCGAGAGAGAGAAAGTCAACCAGGCTTTTTATTTCAATGTCTTTCAAATAATTTTAAAGTGTACTTCAAAAATAATGCACTTTTGAAGTAGTTTCAATTATTAAAATAGTAAGGTGAATAATACATTTATTTTAAAAAATGTTTTCTTATTCAGGTTAGTTATTCAACCAAATATCTTTACATTAATTTGTTGCATTAGGCCAAAATCGTCCATTCTCTACAAACCTGGTAATCTACCATTGATTTTGTGCTAACTATACTCAGGATTGAGTTTTTAAATGATCTTAAAAGTTTAGAATTAATTGTATTAATCATGTTGTGAAATCATTTTTAACACTCCATTAGTCGTGCAGAGCACAATAGTGGTCCAGGTATTTTGTTTTATTCGTCATTGATAGTTGGCTGTACCATTGATCTTGAGCACCTTATCTCCTTACCTCCATATAGTGATATATCCTTAAGTAATAAACATTAAATATGTCTCACCTTGATCGTGAACAATTATGTCAGTGATTGACTGAGACTGAGGATAACTGCAGGAATATTCTTGGTGTTGAAGACCAGGAGAAAATGGAAGATGATTTTGTTGAAATAAATTAGGAAATATAAATGATGACATCGACACAGATGAAGAAGTTATTGGCCAAGACATGATATATGTGCCAGACATTCCAGATTTGCCAAGTGATCCACCTCAAATCCTTCCATCTGACTTTGACAACAGAGAGGTTAATATTGGAAAAAACCGGGAAACCAGATGGTATTTGGAACCAAAGTACCACAAACATTTTACACACAGCAGCTCAACATAATCCCAATTTTCACAAATCAGGACACAAGGTAATGCAAAGAATGTCTCCACTTCAATGTGTAATTCATGATGAAATGATGCAAAAAGTAGTAGAGTATACTAATATTTTCATTTAAAAAATTACAAATAATTTTGATAGAGAAAGAGACGCAAAATTTACAAATGAACGTGAAATAAGAGCTTTTATTGAGGTGTTTTTTCTTGCTGGTGTACTAAAATCATCTAGAAGAAATCACATTGACATGTAAGGATAACTTCTGCAGTATAGGAATAGAGTCAATATATGTAATGATGAGTGAGCAACGCTTGTAGGTTTCTAATATGATGTCTCCATTTTTATGATATTTATAGTAGAGAAAAACGAAAACCTTTAGACAAACTTGCTCCCATCAGGGAAATTTTTGAAAAACTTGTTTTAAATTCTCAAAGTTCATTCAAACATACAGATTACCTTACAATAGACGAACAGTTAGTAAGCCAGCTAAATACGGCATAACAGTATTTGTCTGTATTTCGGCGGGTAAATTTTATGCAACAAATCTATAGGTTTTTAACTTTAATGTAATAGCAGATATTTCTTGTTGAAACTCCATATTCAAGGATAAAATAAAGCAAAAGCTTAAAGTTTCAAATATTTATTAGTATAATATTATAATATACTATACTATTATATATAATATATAATATACTAATAAATATTTGAAACTTTAAGCTTTAAATCTATAGGTGTTTGTTTGAGTTCAACCAGATGGCTCTCACAAATATAGCAACTCTGCACATGACCTAGTGATGCGGCTAGTAGTGTCATTTGTAGGATCCTACAGGAACATTATTTGTGACAATTATTCACCTCGTTGCACTTAACTATCAGTCTTTGTAAAGAGGAAAAACTTACATTTATTGCAACAATAAAGAAGAACAAATGTGAAGTTCCTTCAAATTTCCTACTAGATGCTAATCAAGAAGAGAAAAGTAGTCTTTTTGGTTTTCAAGATAAGTGTAAATTAGTCTCATATATATCAAGAAAGAAAAAACCTGTTTTAGTTGGATCAACTGTGCATGACAATGGTGCTATTGACACTGACACTGGAAATAAAAGAATATTTGTCATAATTACGGCATATAATGATGCAAAATATGGAATGTATATCGTAGACACAATTTGACACCCTAAGAAACACTTGACAGCCTTTAAGATGTTGACAGCCTTTAACTATTTTTTTACACATATACATTGTACATTGGAGTCCCTCAATATTTACAGACCCAATACTGTACTACCAAAATGTGAATAGTATTGAATTTTTGAAAACCTTGGCATTTGACCTAATGAAACTAGAAATCCTACATAGAGTCAACTTGGAAATGATACCGAGACGTAAAAGAAAAACTGTTGTTGAAACTGTGTGATGAAGAACTAGATTTGACTCAAAAACTGGTAGATGAGCAAGAAACAAAGGTTTGTTGCTTTCTACCTTTGTGGCCAGGCAAGAAACAATAACTAAGAAAGAGGAAAACTTATAATAATCAGAAATTGATGTGTTCTGATCACCAAAAATGTGTATATGATGAGTGCTTCTATGAAATAGTAAAACAAACTATAAATTGGTTTTAGCTAAATCCTAAATGCTACAACCTTTGTTTTAACTTAAACCCCTTATTTTTACCCTAGAGAATTCAGTAAAAATGTTTTCAAATCTCAAAAATGCACCAAAAGGGCTAACAACCCAACTTGGATAGGCCGAGGAGATTCTGTACCTTGGCCTGCAAGATCTCCCGATCTGAATCCTATGGACTTTTATGTGTTGGGATTTATGAAGTCTGAGGTGTATGCAACTCATGTAAATAGTGAAGTGAAACTTCTAAACAGGATCCAAGGTGCAACACAGAAAATTAGAGAAAAGGTTAGCCATAAAGTGACTATTGGAGCAATGCGAAAGAGAGCCAGAGCCTGCATAAGAGAAAACTGAGAGCATTTCAAAAATAAACTGAAATGAAGCTGTAAAGTAGTGTTATCCATCTAACATTTATGAGTTTGTATTGTACTTGTATAGGTACAAAATTAATTGTAACCTTATGTCATAGCTATAATAATAAAAATTTGCATGTGTGTCTTTTTAGTTTGATAGAGTTGAAGTATTATTTTTCTCAAACCATGTTTTACACTATTCAAACTTGTATACGGTAACTCTACTTAAATGGAAACAAATAAAATTTTGTATCCTATCTTGTGAAAGTTTAGATTTTTAAGTACTTTTTATAGCATTTGCTACTCTCTAGCAATTTTATAAAAAATTGTATGTGTAAGGTTTTTATTATATTTTTTTAAGAAAATGATAACTTCACAGTTCTAATCAATTTAATTAGTGATTCTGTAGATTCAGGCTCATCAAAAGCTATACATCCTTCCTTGAAATTTAATGTATAATACGATGTTCATGTTATAGTTCGAAGAATGTATCAAAATATCTCAGAATTTCTACATTTTTGGGTAAATGTACAGTTTTCTTTGGAAAAAATCGAAATAATTTCTCTTAAGTGGGTGTGTGAAATAGAATTTTTTTAGTTGTATATTTGAGTAACATTTATCTTGTACTATCACCCAAAAACTTTTTAATACTAGGTCTAGACCACCGTGTATATACATTAAATATAATTAATATACCTTTATGATAGCTTTAGAGGAAAAGAAATTTAAATATTAAAATTTTCGCCTATAATAAAGTAATTATTTAATTTAATTTTAATTTTCCAATATGGGACAGAAAAATATACTTATTTATACCTGACTAACCAAAAATCATAGTTAAAAATGAAAATAAGTGTAAAATAGAACAAAACCCAATAGTGCAGTATTGTACTGCATGCAACCAATGGGGTTAAGTCGATCCACGTGCCACTGGAGTGTTAATTAAACCACGTAGTCTTGACAGCTTTGTGTAAATCTGTCTGAATCTGTTTTATTTTGGATGCTCAAAGCATGTCTGATGATTATTTCTTTTCTTTAAATAATATTTCTTGTATTGAACCCGTAATAGCTGAAAAATATTTCTTTCTAAAAATTATTCAAAATTAATTTCTAAACTTTTTATTAAAAAATTTACAAATTAAAGATTTGTAAAATTTTAATTTTCACTGATTAAAAATAAATTTATTGAATTGTAAATTATTTTAAAAATTTAGAGTCTGCCTAGTGATGGCTCCTCTTTAATTTTCAGTTTTACTGGTCTAGTCTATCTTGGGATACCTGAATATTTCTATAAAGAGCTAATGTGCAATATATATGTAAATACGACTGTTTTAACTGTACTTACGACTGTTTTTTGTACACTTATAAAATTGATGTGTTGTTAACTGTATTAACATTAATTTTAAAAAAATAATAATTAAGTGGTTTGTTGGCTAATTTTTTGGCTCCCAGTTGGAAAGAGACTAATCTCAAAATAAAAAAATTCAAACTTATTTTTTGTGGTTATATAAAATTGTATTTTTAAAATTTTATTTAAGATTGTTAATAAAATTTACTTAAAAGGTTTTATTGAATTTATTTATATATTTCTTTACCAATGTTGTAATTAGCTCCTCGTCTTTGAGATTTAGTAGTTTTAGGTTCCAAAAGGTGCATGACAAGTTTTCCTCCAGACATGTAAAATTTACTTATTAAATTATTTGCTTTCTCGGAGAAAAAAAAAAAAAAAAAAAAAAAACATTTCCAGGGTCCTATCTATCACAATCGTTTTTTGGAATTATTTTGGAACCATATTTTTAATTTTTTTTATTTATGAAAGCACACTGGTTTAGGTCACAAATCAAAAACTGGTAGATGACAATGTTGCTATTGACACTGACACTGGAAATAAAAGAATATTTATCATAATTACGGCATATAATGATGCAAAATATGGAATGTATATCATAGACAAAATGTGTCGACAATGTGACACCGTAGAAACACTTAAAATTGAATAAGATATATATATATATATATATTTTAACCGATAACTCACAAACTGGCATTTGCGGATAGATGGCAACTAATATGTTTCGTCTGGTCCTTGGAGACTACTTTTATATAAAATTTGATCAAAATCGTTAGCCGATTTTTGAAAATTATGATTCTTGGTGTTATTTTTTCAAAAATATGTATCAAGATATGACCAAAATACACCCACATACCAAATTTAATTAAAGTCGGTCACACGTTTGGACTATAGAGAGATAATTTCAAAAACTTTTTTCTACTCGGAGAAACTCAAAACAGATATATCTACAAAAACTCTACATTACAAGCAGTAGCAATAAAACTACTCCATACAAAATGTCAATTTGCTGTGTGTACCTGCCACCTAATTAGAGGTTTGTCAATCTGATCATACAGTTCCTTGCCCCATTTCATTTGGTAAGAGATTTTAATGCCAACTATTACACACAAGGATCAAACACCTGCAGTCCTAACCTAGAGGGAATTTAATTCACAGGATGTGATCCAATCGGTATTTGATTCTGCTCAATGATGGCACACCAATTCATTTAGCAGCTTCTATAGGTGGTTGGACAACTTTTGACTAAATTTAAGTGGTGTTGTTTTCAACACTTACAGTAGTGATTACACTCCTGTGATGATTCTCCTGTTGTAATGATCGCCTTGATGGATTTTACGTAAAGAAAAATGGAAAGATTTCGCTGAAGAATTTATATTACACAATATTAATATTAGTATTCCTATTAATGAAGTAGTACATCCTTACAGAATTGACAACAATGTTCTTAATACTTTGACTAGACCACTACATCTTCCAGTTTCTTGGTGGAACGATAAATGTAATAACACTAGCAGTTTACGTTATAAAGTTCTAAGCAAGTTTAACCGAATAGTAAAAATCTTGAAAGGTATAAAATTCTACAAGTTTAATCACGTAATGTAGGAATGAATCTTGGGCCCTGTACAGTGGCACAATGTCGAGAACCACACATACATCAATGGTATGGAAAAGGCTAAGTTATATTTGTGGTCCCTCTCCTTTTGCTCCCTTATTGGGACTTCAGAAGTGGGATGTCTTGACTACAATTAATTAAATTATGGTATTGTTAATGTTTTGGGCTCATTATTTCCAAACTTTTCCTCAATTGTTGCATAAAGCAACACCTTTCAATTATACAAGAGTTATCAAGAAGCAATACATTACACACTAGGTCCATCGGAAGAATCATTAAATACTTCATTTTCCTTACAGGAATTCTGCTTGCTCTATTGTTGAGACAGGATTCTGCTACAGGTCCTGAGAACATAGTTTACACTATGATTAAACACTTCCCAATTTTGAGGAAGCTAAATCTTCTTAAAATATACAATCATGTATTCGAGGGGGGATATTTGCTTGCTTGGTTGGAGGCTACAGTATTTCCTCTTCTAAAACTAGATAAAGAAAATACCAAACCAGGAAGTTACCATCCAATTTCTCTCACCAGTGGGCTTTGCAAGCTGGTAGAGAAAATGGTCAATCGGCATCTTGTTTGGTAGCTCAAGAGTAAACTGCTGCTTTGTAATGATCAAATGTGGCTTTATCAGGGTCAGTCATCTACAGATCAGCAAAAGTTGTGCATACAAAATGTCTTTTCTTGTGCCAGACACTGGTTGCAGTGTTTAATGACCTTGAAAAGGTTTATGATATGGCTTGGCCAAGAAAAATTCAAAATACTTTATAATCATTGGGTATAAATAGCAACATTGTTATTTCATAGTGTGTTTTGGAGTTATTTATCACATAGCTTTCATTTCGAGAATAGTGTTCCTCAATGTAGTGTGCTGAGTGTGACCCTGTTTAATGTCGCAATCAAACTGTTGCATTACCTGTCTGTTGTTTTTATTTGTAGACTATACTTGAGTTATGGCAACAGCCGAAAGAGCTCTTCAACTCATTATAAATAGATTACAATTGTGGTCAAGATTGATAGGATTTAAGTTCTCTACTTCAAAAACACAATGCACTGCTATAAATAAATTGCTGAAGACAGAACCATTGGCCCTTATCTATATCTCAATAGAACACAACTACAAACTGCTGCAACTGTTAAATCCTTAGGCTTATTATTTGATAACAACTCTTTTAAAATCCTCATTTATCTGATTTAAAAATACACTGTAATAAAACTCTATAGACATGTTAAGTGTTTTCAGCGGTTCTTGGTGAGGAACTGATCGGACTTGTTTGTATTATTTTTACCATGCCCTTATTCGATCATTGATTGATTATGCTTGTATAGTAGGGTGGGCCGAAAAAAGGTTTTATTTTTTTTCTTAATACTATACCGAAAAAAACTTGTCTCTATGATAGGTAATCAAAATGCAACAAAGAAAAAAAAAATATACCTAACCTCCAGCCAGCGCAATACACTTGAAATTTCAAAATTTTACTACAATCACAGAATTTTCTAATTTTTTTAAAATTATCCAAACCGCTAGATATTGGACTGCTATAGTAAAAATCATTTATATAAGAGTTATTAAAACATAATGAGTTATTGAAAATGTTACATTTTTTAGATTTGAGGTAGCGCAAAGGCCTTCAATATAGTAAATTTATCACTTTTGAGTGTTAATCTGCTGTAGTGCATTGCAGCATTAATTTTTTTTTTTTAACCCACTACTCATGTGTTTTTGGATCTATAATGTTGATAGAACAATTACCTGTAGGAAAAAAAAAATTAAATAAATAGGCAATTTACATTTCTCCAAAAGGGTTTATTAATTTCAAATTTTTTCGTTAAATACAAATTGTTAATTCCCACACTTCAAAACTGTATTGTGCTTCTCAAAGAATAAGAATAGTCTTTACATATTTGGAACTTTGAAATCACGTTTGCTTGAAAAACTTGGCATTGAAGCTCTTGATAGCAGCGTTGTTCAGATGAAACCATCTCTGTTCTTGGCACCAACAAGTTTTGAGGAGGCTTCAGTCACCAATTTCACACAGCGCTCCACCGCTTGCGTGTGACACGGGAATTTATGGAAGTTCCATTCTTTTGCTGTGTTGGCAGTTAAAATCTAGTCCCACATTTCTTCGTCAGATACTCTTCATAACAGTGGTGGTGGATAAATAGCAGTAGTAGTCCAATCAATAATTTCGTAATATTCTTTTGCCTGGAAGTTGAGTTTTGGGGGTTTAAAAGTTCGGATTACCCTTTTTTTGAAAGCTGCGGCCCTTGCTTTTATGATTCTTCTAAGCAAATGATTTCTAAGCCCCAACTCTCTGATATGAGCCCTCTCATCAACAATCATACTAAGGAGCAAGTTTTCTGGATGTGCGAAAAACGCATTTCTTTCAATCACTGGATCAATCACCTAAATCAAGTTTTCGGGCAGGAATCTTGAAGATTTTATTAAATCAAAAACATGGTTTGGTCCATCTGTAAGGTACTTACTTTTTTTAATCTTAAACCATACAGGCATGTACGATTTAAGTATAAATCGTACCAAAATGTGGTGCTCTTCAGAGGGACTTACAACACTTATGTACAGATGAAGAACTCTGTTTGCTGTTGTCAGCCATCGGGAATGGGAGATAGGACCTGGTTTCACGAATTGCCAAGTCTACCGCACAGGTGAATGACTTGATAGCCGAACTTATGTCCAATGTCCAGGAGATATTGTTGGTCTTTGCTTAAAATAGATCGTTCAATATCTGGAATCTCACAATCAATGCTTTGAAATGTTTTAACTGGAAGTTTTTCACAATTTTTGAGTTGTGAGCCAATAGGACCACTAAAAGATTTTGGGCCAGTCGTCTCACCATCCAAAGTTTGAAACAAGTGCCTGAACGGCAATTCATTTAAGTGTAAAAGGCAAATTCCCCACTGCAGTGGTCTTTTAATTTCTTTTTCGATCGTACGAATTACACCAGTTTTCCAGCCTGTGTTAGTGACGGTACCATCGCATCCAATTACGTCAAGCTCATCTAGCGAAAAAATTTATTCTTTCAAGTAATCCAATATAGCACTGGCAATGTCCTTTGAAGTTCCAGTAGTTGGTGATACATGGCCAACATAAATTGAGCCAGATTCTTTAATGATTGAGTAGTGTTCCTCTTTTGCAGTTCTTCTGAAGCATTTGTTATTTACTTTATCAATTTTCAAAGTATTATCCTTTCAGCCATCAAAGTATAGCCCTTGTATCACGTTTGGCTCTTTTTTTATCATATCTTCGAGAGTATTGGTGGGGGGGAGCCCGACCCGGCGGCCGGGTCATCGCCCGAACGCACAGTCGTAATCTGCACTTGACTCTATAATGTGTCATTTTCATGTCCATTGCGCTACCTCAGATTAATAAAATTATACTTTTCAAATTATTTATTGTGCTTTTATAACTTTACTGTAAAGGACTATCACTATAGCAGCCCAATATGCAGATATTAAAATGCTTTCAAAAAAATTTGAAAATCATGTGATTTTAGTGAAATTTTGAAATTTCAAGTGTAGTGCGCTAGCTGGAGGTTAGGTATAATTTTTTTTCTTTGTTGCATTTTGATTATACCTATCATAGAGACAAGTTTTTTTCGGTATAGCATTAAGAAAAAAAAAAAACCTTTTTCGGCCCACCCTATTGTATAGTCTACTCATCCGTAAGAAGCTTGATTCGGGTCTTAATCTGTCCTCTGGTTTGTATCTAGAGCATCGACGAAGACAGCAGCTACAAATATTAGTAGTCTGCCCTCCAAACTGTTTCACCCTGTTTACAAATTAGTTTTTAAGAATACATTGGCCAATCGGCACAAAAGTCATCTAAAACGTACCGGCACAAAAGTCATCTAAAACGTATTGCTCTAATTTGACATTAGAATGCTTCTGAATCTTGGTTAATTTGTGACTTTACCTTCTTCCAATTTTTCAGTACTCTCTCGGTTTTATTTCTCCATCGTTTGTCTATTCAAATGTCAAATTTTGATTTCTCCCTATCCAGATTCTCAAAGTACATCCCTGACGTAATATATAGTTGGGAGTTAAGATACATAATCTACCCATCCTGTGAGATTTTTACGGATGGTTCTAAATTGAATAATCAGGTCAGTTGTCCATATTCCTCGTCTGAACAGTCCTATACATACAGGTTACCTTTAGCTTCCAGTGTTTCTACTGCCAAACTCCTTGTTATTTTTAAATCTCTCACTACCATTCCATCTAGTTGTCATCACTACCTTGTTTGTTCTGATTCAGAAGTGCTTTTCAGGCTATGCATTCTTGACATCCCTTACCTGGAGATATTCTGTCCTCCATACACAGGTATCAGCTAAGAGATGTCGGAATATCATTTTACTGGGTACCTGGACATTGTGGGATAACTGAAAACACAAAAGCAGATGAAGCACCGAAGGATACTTACACGTCAGTTGCCAACACAATGTGTTGACATCTTTTTATCAGCAGTTAATATTGTATTGCATCGCCAAGCCAGTGGGAGGAGAATGGATAGTTGTCTTCACATTTCTGATGGAACAAGGGAATCCTCCACAATGTCCATTCTGTCATACAGTTCTGACAATAAAATGCCTCCTAATCGACTGTATATATCTGAAAGGTGTTCCTAGGACTTTAGTTCTACCTAATTTAATTCAGGTGATGGGATTTTTGATTGGGTGTTGTTCTTCTTGTGTCACCTGAATGTTTTTAATGAGATTTAAATGATTTATTAGTCAATACCCTTTGCAGCCTTGTAATATAGGACTTCAGTGTTTATTGTATTTTATATTGTTCAGTAAATTTTGTGTTGTAAATCATCTTGGTGTTTGGCTTAATTTGTTAGTTTTTATTTTTTAAGGCCTTGACTCCTCCTCCAGATTTTTTGTCTATAACAAAAACAAAAATCAATTTCTTGACCCATCATATAACTTTCACTATACTTTATATATGTAAGAGAAGAAAACATAATACATAAATTTTACAAAATGTTCTTTGCCTACTTTTATTTAATAAAAAAAAAAACAGATGGGGGGAGGGGAACCGCATTATACAGAGTTTATTTTAAATTCTATATTATGTGTTTGGTCATTCTTTTCAGAATTTATCCAACTTTATCTAATACTGTTGAATTTAAAATCTGTATTGCATAAACTAAAGTCGTAGTTGTTAATTTCATTTCTTTGCTTTATTATATTATACCAGGCTTATTTTATTCCTTTATATATGTGTTTAGTATCATTCTTTTCAGAATGTGTCCAAATTTAATGTAATACTGTTGGAATTACAAATTATAAATCTAAATAGTACCGAAGCATAGTAAATTGTGTAATGGTTTCTTATAATTTTGTTTCAAAGAATATTATGAATATGGTGAAGCCCTAATCAAGTATCAAATCATGAAGTATCGAGTAATCAAAGTACAAGGAGATCCAATTTACCAGGCCGGAATTTGGGGATTGGTAGTTAGGAAGCAAAGAGCCCTCTATAGTTTCCTATTATATCTGTTAATATGGGAATGTCTCGAATTTTTGGTTATGCTCTCAATGAGGCAGAATTGAATTTGGCTGTCTCAATGAGGATGAGAATAATTTTGTTTGTGTAAGGAAGCAGGTTAAATTAGAGACTCATAACTATCTGAATGGAGGTCTCAAAATGAAAGCTGTATGGGTCAGTTTACGAACCCAATCAAAAACTCTCTGAGTATGTACAATCAAAAAAAGATCTTAAGCTTTGTAACTGGACATGGGACTTTCAAGACACATTTATAAACCCTGGGTTTAATCAATGGTAACATGAAATGCAGACTGTGGGCCAACACACAGAAACAATAGAACAACATACTTTTGAAGTGTGAAATACTGAAGCATAGGTGACTCCTGATTTTCGCCTCATCAGGAGCTCCAATAGAATTAACTCATGAAGGACGAACTGAATCGACTAGGATTTAGTCTTTTAGGTTGAAAAATCATTAGTGTAAAACCTGCTTTCAACATTTATATATATATTTTTAAACCAATGACTGAATACCCAGAACAAATATTTGGCAATAACTTTCTCAATCTTACCTTTTGTACTGGAAAATCATATTTACGAACTTTTCATTACACCCTAATTGATAATATAAACAATACAGGGAGATACGAAGAAGGAGGTCAATAATTATAGTTAAGCAAAAAAGGAAACATTATTGAAGAAAGAATAAATAATTGGCAAAGTAATATATTTACAAATGTTCAAACCACACATTATTTTACAACATTATTAAGTTTTGTATATACTGTACAGCTAAAGAAATCTTAATTTATACTATTAATTATATAATCAATAATCAAAGCATACAAGTCATTATAATAAAGTAGCACTTTTAACACAAGAGAACAAAAAGTTAAACTATTTGGCCCAAAAGCATTTGGAAACACGTTATGTCTCTATGGAACTAAAATTGTTAATCAACACCATATTATCTTGGTATCTTCCAACGCCCAATATTCAGACGTTCATACAACGTAAGTAGGATCTTGTGGTCCCGAGTTTGTTGCGCGGCAGTGATTGCGCATTCTTTCATTATCAGTTCTGTCTTAGAGTAACTACTAATTTATTTCAAACAATTTAAACATATATAAAGAAAACAATAAAATTTGTTTATGAATGGAGATAATGTTATTGTAAAACATGCTGTTGGTTATATTTTCATATAAGTTGTCATAATAATTTAAAACTTAATTTCAATGTTATTGTAAAAATGAAATTAATAAGCTAGTTGAGAACGATCTACATAATTTTATAGAAATATTTACTCTTTTTATTAGGAGGAGGAAATCTGTGCACCATGACCACATTCTCAAACACCCAAACAAGAAGTTTATGCCACCATAAAAAGTCCAATTCAGAAGTTATCAATCAAAACGTTAAAAAAAATACTAACAGAAAATTGAATATCCTAAAATGAGCTCAAATGATATTGAGGAAATTTTGAATTTCTAACCTCCACTTATACAAATGATAATTGTTTTTCATCTGTCTCATGAGTTTGAATTATAAACCTTCAAATTTACTCCATTTGATTGGATTGATAAGATATAGTTTGGACTTATTTAATTTTTAAGATGGATACAAGGTCAGTTGTCAGATTTTTTTTTTTTTTTTACTGATATTTTGAACTGGGGTGTAGAGACAGATACTAATATATTTTGTTAAAATTCTTAGAGACATTTGAGACGAAAATTATTAGAAATTTTAGAAGATACCAAATTTTGAGATATGCATTATATGAAAACAAAAACCTTGAATAACGTCCAACATATGCACACATACCAAATATCAGTTCAGTCCTTTGGGTTGTAGCACACTGATGACTTACACGTTATTCTAAAAACACATATTTTTTTTAATGAGGCACCTTGATTCCCCCCTCCCTCATTATCAAACTTTATAATATACATATGTGATGAAGTAAAAAGTTATCTGAAAGTAAAAATAAAGGATTTGTTTATTACATTATAATTTTAAAATGTATAAAAATATCAAAACTTAATCAATGACTTCTTGTTTGTAATATCTTCCCAACAGCATGAACTTTCTTTGAAAAAATTAATTTTAAGCTTATATAGCAATTGAAATATTTTGCAAATATTCTATTTCAAACAAAAACAAATAGATCTCTGATTATTTAGGAGAAGGAAAAGGAATGCGTTTAACTAACCAAGTATTTAATGAATACAAATTGATTGAGCATATCAGTTAGATTAGGAAAATTAGTTGTTTTTAAAAACTTGGAATGATTTGAAGAAGTGGAAAGCACAGACAAGTTAATAGGTCTTAGGTTATGTTTCAGATATAAGCTGTTTTTAAAATCTAAGCATGCATGAATGTCATTGATGGGAGAAACAAAATAAAGAATAATTAAAAATATCTCAATGTAGTTTTCAATCCAACAGTTCATTTTTTAAACATAAAGAAAGATATATTTAGCAGATTATTTATACCCGTTAAATTTTTATGTTTCCCAATAGTTTTCTTTATATATATGTATAAATGTAGGCTACTGTATACTATTACAACTGCTGTTTTCATTATACAACATAGACAGAAATTTACAGAAAAGGGTATCAAACCCTTCTTAAAAAAACATTGACAAATGTTTGATTTTATTTGTTTTGGAATGTAATTCTAGAGAACAAGATACAATCGCAACAAATGGTCATCTTGTCTAGAAAATTTGGTCTTTTTCATATTTTTTAAAAAGAAAAACTTAAGAAAATAAATAAAACGGATTGATTCTTTAGCATCCACACAACACAATAATACCAACTTATAAAACTGTGAGTTATGAAGGAAAAGCAATCTCAGGAAGACTTGTAAGTTACGGTTTATCAATGTAAAAGCAGCAAAGCTAGGAGTAAGTACAATAGCCTGAGGTAAGGCAACACTAGGGAACAATCATATTAAGTATTTATTCAGTCCTTTTTAATCATTTCCCAAATGTATCTTTCCACTTTAATGTCTGTACAGTTTGTAACAAATATGTCACTCTTCCAAAACAAATTGATAACCATTTTTTTTTTTTTAACGTGCCAAACCATAACACAATTTAAATCACAAAATAAAGTATTAAATACAAAATGTATCAGCTACAAGTGATAAATGTTTGAACATATTAAAAATCTGAACTCTGAGTTGCACTAAGTTATTCAGTTTTTCATCCATTATCAGGTACAACCAATCGAATCTCAAATAACACACATACAATAATAATAATGTACTGGTAACGGTTTCTGATTAAGTTAACTTAATTTTGACATTAATTTCAATAACTAAATTTATGTTTTTTGAAATACAAAACTTATAAGATTAAATAACTAGTCTTAGCTTATTTTTATCAGTGTCATTAAACACATGGTGTTTATATTACAATAACCGTAACAAAAGTTCAAAGTCTTCCTAAAATAGATTTATACTGACTGGTTCAACAGAAATAGGGAACCACAAGCAATAAGGCACTTGTTAAGGAAAGCTATGGACTAAAACTTGCCCGAGTGAGTATTCCCAACATAACGGCAAGAAAATATACATTGAGCATGATCGTACTGTAACAATTTTTATAAGTTTACAACTTTGTTCTTTTGATCACATAATTTTGTGTACTTTGTAAAATGTACAGAAAATGTGTATACACAATTTAATATCGTTTAACAATCAACAATGATGTACAGGTTATTTTAAAAGAAACTTAATTTAATCAAAATATACAATATTAAATATACATTATAATAAATTTCTTTAAAACACAATTACTTCAAGTGCTATCATTTTATTTTCAATATATTTTGTGCTTATAAACATTTAATTAGTTATACATTTTTTGATGTAGATATTTTATTCTCAAATAATACGGCATAGAACCCAACTCTGATAATTCTTACAACAATTTTTTATTGTTAAAAGCATTTATAAATGTCAATACTTCCAATCTCCTTAAAAAAAATTAATTAACACGAATTAATTGAAAAACAAAACATAAATAAATGTTTTGTGTCGATAAATAAACAAATTGCTATTGTAAGCATTTTGGTATTTATGTATGAAGAAAATATGAATCTGCTGTATTAAGGTTAAGGGGGGAAAAAAAACCAAAATTTAGTGGACAAAATTGTTGTTTTATTTCAGATTTATCTATCTATATCTTTCTTTTGTATGTACAACATTTAACAAATTTATACAAAAGCTGTAAATGGAAATAAAACAAAAAGTAGAGTATAAATAATAATATTTTACTATAATGTCTTATCTATTTGTAGCTGATTTAAACAAAAATTTGCAGTACGTATTTAAAAAAAAGTTTTATATTTCTTTTATGGGCATAAAACTATAATTAAGATGACTATACCATAGGAGTCAATTATTATATACCATATTGTAACACAATATGTATAAATATTCAAAATTGCAAAGGCTTTGTAACATTTACTGATATTGTATACAGTGCAAACTGCAAAACCTTACCAAGCATCTTAGTTTCTTCAAATTAATTTTGTCTAGGTAAACATTTATAATTATGAAAAACAACTTTTTGAATATTGACTATTTCTAAAGATAATAGAGTTTTTGGTTCAACCTTTTTTCTCAATTTTTTTTTTTAGAGATTATCATATAACAAAGTCAACTAAAATGTCATCTAAAAGCCCAACTGGCAATCTTTAGAAAGAAATACAAAATCTATATTCTAACAAATGAATTGTGTCATAGTACCAAAAGCAATAATAATATTGTTTACCTTAATAACCAATAAAACAGTAGTAAATATATGATTTTGTTTATCAGCTGTTCTCAATTTATAATTATAACTTTGAGATTATATTTGCACCATTATACTAAAAAGAGGTCCTGTGTTGTGTTAGCTATTTTTTTTACAAATACCCACCTGCTGATTATTTGTAATTATGTAGTGTCAGAAAATAATAAGTTCATAAAATTAAATCTGGTGTAAAAGGATCATTTTATGTACTGTTTAAAAATCCTAAGTACATTGTATATCTCTTTAATATTCATACTTTATCATATTGGAGATATCACACCTCTGCTGAACAAGAAGAATATTTCTACTTTAGGCTAATGAGGTTGAAGTTGAGAAAAATCTAAGGCAGAGTTCACATGAGAGACTATGAACTGGTTATTGAGACCCGAAGTAGTTTACTAAACAATGTGTATATTTTAAATGTTCAGGAGAGATTTAGTGAGCTGAGTATCTGGCTCATATTTAAAACAGCCATGTGTATGTTTTATGAGGCACATGTTGTGTTTCATATGGAATATTGAGACTCGTTGATATCTCTGTTCTTTTTAATTTGTTACATTTACAACAATTTATAATGGAGAAATTGGGCATTTGATTTGGAAGAATGATTATCATTCTTGTTTGAAAATTTCAGCGGAGGCCAAAAAATTTAATAGAGTCTTTCCACAATAGATCCATTTGGGGTCACATTAGAGTGAGGGTACTTATGGCCTCTTGACCCTTTAAAATAAGAAAGAAATGGAGAAATTGATGACAGTGAACTATACAAGAAATTAATTAGGCCAATAATTTTTGATGCAACTTCAGTAGATTATAGTAATAAACACAGAAACATGAATGAAAATATGTAGATTAACAACAAAAACATACCGGCTGTTGCAAAAACATCCTCCATTTTTATTCTAATAAATAATATAGTACGGTAATTAATAATGTAATATGATGGTAGAGAGAGATTAGATCATTAACTCTGAAAGTCAAGACACCAGCTTATTATGGAGGATAATTAAGAGCTCAATATAGTGGCTTTCAATAGTTGGCTCTTAATCTCTTATGTAAACTCGATTTAAAACTTGGAAACATTATACCATAACTGGGGTTGAACTTAAGGTCGACTTTTCCTTGTAAATTCTGTTAACTAGTTCTAACGCATTACTCCCACACATTTTAAAAATTGATAATTCAGATTAGAAACACCTTGGTGTTATAATTTAGTAAAATCCTAACATAAATGTTGGTTTTATATATATCAGCTTCTTTATTAGCCTTTTTATCATATCCCATATACGGATGGGATGATGTAAGTTGAAATATTTGTAAATTATATAAATATATGTATAAAAAACTATGAACACTGCTTGATACATAAAACAAAATAATACCAATACAAATTTGTTTTAAAAACATAATTATTTGACACTTTCCCACTATAATAACTTTTTAAAATAGCACTTAACCATTATTGTCCATCTTTAATTAATTTATCTATCACACTAGCAGCACAAAACGTAATATAAAAATAAACACTTTAACAAACAATTTCATTCTTTTCATTAATTCTATTTTACTTTACAAACGACCCTCTAAACTAACTTGTATAGTACAGTGTGAGCTCTGGCTAGAAGCATCTTGTACTCCCCAAATATATACATTAATAATACTCACTTCGGACATTTTGTTTGAAAATTAATAAACAAAATTAAATTTATAAATTCTATATTAAAAAGAAAAATGATATATGGAAAGTGGAAACTAATTAAATTTTGTTGTACAATTCTACAAAAAAGATTTATATAAAACTATTTACATTTTGAAGCCCACTTTCCAAATTAATAATTTGGATGCATACAAAATTTTTTTATTTTTAAATCCTTGCATGCTAAGAATAACACAGCCTTTATCAATATGAAAAAGAAATACACAAATGCCAACAGTTCATTTGTCTAAAATAACAATAAAATAAAAATTTACCCTTTATAAATGATAAAAATGTATAGTACAATTTTTAGAATGTGAAATATCTAGTACACATAATTATAAAAAGTAAAATAAACAATATGCAATAACAATAACATCTTATTTACTTAAATATAAAAATAATTTAAAATAAAAGTTTAAAAAACAAATGAAATGTTGGATTGAAAATGTACAATTACGATAACCATATTACTATTTTAATACTTAGGTAGAAAAAAAGTCCATAGCTTTCCTTATATTGAAAACACTCATGTTGCAAAATCTACACGATCCCAACCGAAATCTGCAGCCATTTTAAAGTCATTTTCATCAATATTGAAAAAATCAAATGGGTCTTGCGGTAATAAAGGATCGTGACTCGTTGATGGTGCACCATTAGTTAATGGTGGTTCCATTAAACTATCCAACCAAACTGTGTCAATATCCATTAATTCTTCTGGTGGGAGATTATCTCCCAAATCCATAGTTTCTACTCCATTGCTGTCCAATGATTCCATGTCTAAACCTAGTTCTCTTAGATCCAGATTCGATGGGTAAGGGTCTTGGGCTGCTGAAGGAGGAAGTTCACCATTTTTTATAAGAATTTCAAGGACATCATCTACAATTTGACTCTTTACTCCTTTTACATCATCATCCACCTCCTAAATTGAACAAATAAGATGAGCTAGCATTAGATGAGTAAATGTTTTAAAAATAAAATTTAATGGCATTTACAAACTTGTTAAATATAACAGCTTTTTCTGGTTTTAAAGTTATTTGATAATGATGGATTGTTCATATTATTAATATGGTTTAATCGGATATTTTCCCTTAATTTGTATATAAAACTAATACATGATGTTTCGAGAGTGAAAATCAACTCTCGTTATGAAGTTGATTTATAAAATCCAGTTTTTTATCGTTAATCTATAGCATAAAGTCTCTATGTGAAACGTCGTGTATTAATTTTTATATATACAAATGATGGCAAATGTCCAATTAAACCATATTAATAATAACAGTTTAGTTTAAAACTTTGTGAACAATATCTTCTGGTATGATGGGTACACGATTTGTTCTCAGGAACTGCATGTTTCTGATAACACTGTCCTAGAGACAGGAACTATGTGTAGTATAGCTGTGGATGAGGGTATATAAGATAAAAAATTACTATATTAATAATGATAATTGTTGTTTATATGTTTTACACCAGTAATTGAAGAAAGACAATTTGACTACTGACCAAGTGCATCATATCACATATATTACAGAAAACGTACTTGAAGAGAAGAAAATCTGCTGTAGTGAACTCCTTGACATGACACAATCTTTTGACTCAGACATTGGAATATAAAAAGGATCAAGATCTGCTCAAAGAATTTTATCAATTTTAAAATCATATATCTCAGATCAATACAGAGTTAAAAATTAATCTTAGCACTCTGAACTCTAGAGAAAATATCTGCTGGGGTACGTCAAGGAAATGTACTAGGGGTACACTCGAGATATATTAAAGTTTGAAGGATCAGTTTGCCATCGCCCTTTACATTGGAACTAATTTACCCGACTCACTCAATCCAACACTTCTCAGCGTTTGGTCACACCAAACACTTCCCCGCACTTCTACCGGACCACTGTGCCGGAAACCCTGGGCCAACCAAACACATACATTTCCCTTACTGTCGAACAGTAAAGGGCAGCTCGTGATTGGTCCAGACTCAACTCGCGAGGGGTTGCGGACGGTCTCTCGCCGAACACAAATACTTCAGATTGTACGACCCAATCACAGCACGCTACGCCACCCACGCCTCTAGCCGACCTGTGATTGGATTGCAGTACAGTAAAAGTCGAACAATGGCTTCTCCATTGTTCAACGCCCCGAAAAACGTATAAAACCAGACGTTTTTCTAACCAGAACATACTCTTCTCTCCACGGAGACCAGAACTCTCTCATCTTTATCTCTCAACCGAGACACACTCTTCTGCCTCTGTCCTCAAAGACACACACTCATCACTCTGCTCTCCCTGGACAGTGGATACTGTTCAGGCACCAGACCACTACTCGACTCGCCAACCACCAGCACTACCAGCAGCTAGGGTGCCTCAAGGAGACAAGAGACTCCTGTTTACTGAATACTGTGGGTACTTCATTTTTACACACCTCCTTCACCAAACTCGCCTCCCGATAGGGAAACAGCCAAGTAGGGGAAACCCAGCGAGCAACCACTTTACCGCCTCCCGATAGGGAAACATAGTAGGGTAGTGGTTACCCGGCGGACCCCTGGCTTGATGTCGGGGAGGCGACAGAATCATCAACGGAGAGCCGTAAGACGGATCCAACGTCGAATCAGCTGAGAGCAACGCCAGAGCTTACCAAAGGCAACCACCATAGCGAAAGGCCTTTTTAAGGGCCAAGAGAACACCAAACCTGAGCACCAAGGTTATGGCCCTTCTAAGTGCCAGAATACCACACCTCGCCCAGAGTGGCGACAACCTGCTCCCCTTACCCCGTCACCTCGCCCTTATACCTACTCCGTCCCCAATCTCCCCTATTACGACCCGAGAGCGGCATACTACCTAGCCTTCTAATACCCCCTTTATCATTCCCCGCTCCAAGCAATTGTCCCCGGCTAGACAGCCGATATCCCCCACTACCATATTATTCTCGAGCTCCCACCGTACGCTACGTCAAGTTATAGATATAGGTATATAATTTATTAGGGAAGGATGTTTTTGACTGGGCTAAAAATTGAGTTGAAAAAATGTGATGTTTATGCATTGTGTAAAAACGCATTATGAATTTTCTTTTAGTATAGATCACAAACTATAACATTTACAATGATTTGGAAAGCACAGATCGACACATGAAGAAAAATACTGTACAATAGTGTCATTGTAGAGTAGTTAGACCGAAATATGACTTCACTCGTTAGCGGCAAAATACACAAATTTTACCAATTAATTAAATATTATTTGTAACATTTTATGTTACATGAAAGTGAATGTTTGGAACTTCAGCTTTAGAATGGTATATAAATTATTATTAGGATAATATTTAGTGGGCGTAATGTTGAATTGAAAAAAAAAAGTGATTTCATCGTCGACATTGCACTTTTAGAAGCTCTTTATCCATTCTAGATAAAGGCACTCTGTACTTTTATGTAATCGTAAAATATAATTATCATTTATTTATCACCCTGGTAATTATTGTGTTGTTTTATTTCACACATGTTTGAAGGACACAAAATAAATGAAGCAAGTCTACATCCTGTCAATTACACATATCTTTCCTTCCACAGGTCTGCTTTGTTTATTTAACTTATTAAGGAGAAAATTATTAACATGATAAGGATTTTCCATCAGTATGGTTTCCTGCATTTAACTTTTTTATGTTTTAGATATCTAATGTTTTTAGTTTTGTATATGTAATCAACTCTCCAATTTCACAAATTAATAATAAAATACTTAGCAAATTAGTTTTTTTTTTTTTCTGGAGTTTTTTTTCGATATAAGATTTATTACAATTTTAGTAATTTAGATTTTAGATAAAACTAGATTACGAATTTGCTAATGTAAAGAAATTGTATACTCTAAATGAAAGCAACAATTTAATCGGCTATCATTCATAGCTACTTCTACTACCTCTCCCTCCACACTGCCTATTCCTCATCACTATCCTCCCCTCCCCTGTTCTATTTTCCCTCATTTATCATTTACCGGGATCTGTCGTTTTTATTCAGTCACTTCCAAAATGATAGATTGAGGTTTCACTGTATATATTTATATAGATGGGGAAGAAGAATGAATGAATGAATAACCTACTTTATTTTGAGGCAAAGAGGTTAGGACTTTTCTTCTACTTAACCCCTTCAAAATAAATACAGGGATTAGAGGAAGAGAGATATCTACATGATGGTGTTCATGTGGAATGGAGGAAATGGTTGAGTATTTTGTTGCCTCCTGTGAATGGTAAGATATGAAGTGCCAGGCTGAACTGATTGTGGAAAAGTTGTAAGATCTATTGAAGTATGTAAAGAAAATAGGCAAGTTTGGAGAGAGTAAAATAAGATACTTTTTTTTTTAAGAAGTAGTGGGTATAAAGGGTCTATGAGGCCTAACTACAGGGTTGTAATGTACACCTCATATATAATAGAAAAACTACAAAAATATAAAGGATGTATATGTTTCGACTATTTAATTTTAATGATGAAATTTAAACAACTACTATCTCTCTGTAATTTAAAAGTTCTCCATCAATTTTGATTATTCATCAATAAAATTTCACTATACACTCATCGAAACAACAAATTTGTAAAATTTTACCTGTTTCACTCTGAGCAGCTTGGTAGCGTCATGATATAACGGAGGTGGAAGTGGAGGAAGTGAAGATGGAGAAGGTATTGGTTTGTCTTCCATCATCTCTGTGCTTAGCTGAGCTTCTGTTTTCACAGATTCATTCATGACACTTGGCACAGTTTGCACAAACGTACCAAGAAAATTAGGCAATGATGATGTCCTGAAACGAGACCATACAATCACTTATTTTAGAGATTCAGTACCTAGTTGATACAAAATTATTTTATTTTTAGATGTAAAAATATACAGACTACGTTCTTAATTGGAATTGTAAAGTTATAAGATACCTGGTATTTCAAAAGTAAGTTAAAACTGTTGTTGGTTCGTTATTTGTTGTCTAACCCCTGAAAAAACTCTTTATTGGATGTAAATATAATTGGGATTTATTAAAACATCTGCATTTATTTTCATTGATATTTATTTGACGCCATAGCAATGAGTTTTCTCATTATTGACTAATTTCAAACTCAGGATTCTAGTAGGTGGTAATATATGTAGTAGTTTACAATTTATTTATTATTATTATTTTTTATTCCATCATGACTAACCATGCCTAAACCTTTATAAACAAGGATTGCATTGTTTCAGTGTTTTTTGTAAATAGGAAAGGAGTTATCAACCGTGCTAAGAAAGATTTGTATTCGCAACGGTTTGAGGGATGGACTGTGCAGTGTAGCGCATATACAAAAAGCTTGTTAGTTAGTTTGAAACCACCCGGTCCGTTAGACACATCAAGAGGCCAGGAAGAGCTTCAATGTAAGACATGAAATTGTAAGATCTAAAACGAGCAATTTTCAAAAGGTAGCTAACACAAAATGTCAATACGTTAAGAAATGCCATGTATAGCATAGAGTAAAGACTACTACTTTTTCAGTAAGAGAATGGCTGTTACTTCGAACACCCATCTTAATAACCCTAACAAGTAAGAATTTCGCTTAATTTAAATTTTTTTGATTAAATCCTGATTAATTCCAAAGGAATTTATGTACTTTATTTTGTTCTATGCTAAAAAACAAATACACTATTTTAAGATCCACCCTATTTTGTTAACTTAACCCTATCGCACATGTGCCGTGGTGAAATCTATCCAAGACAGTCTCTTTTCTTTACTATATTTAAAAGATTTTTGTTCCTGTTGGCCACCTTCCATATATTTTTCTGTTGTTTCCATTGTCTTAAGGTCTCCTTGTTTTGTGCGCCGTTGTCACTCAGTGAACATCGTCAAACTTAACCAGGAGTGTTTCACACCACATGTGTGTGGTTAAGTTACACATTTCATAAACACTGCTTGTTTAGTTTTTGTTACTTGTTTTAATTAATTGTTTTTTTTTTTTATTAACTGTAGCGTAGATGGTGTTTTAAGTTGCATATTAAAAAAAAAACCCCAAAAATTGATAATTTAGGTAGAGAACAAGCAGGGATTCTGCCCATGTTGGATGAGTGTAGAAGCGATAATGACTCAATTGTCGGTAAAGGTAGGGATGCAGAACAAGACAGTTTACATGAAAGTGATCATGATACAGACACTGACCAAGTCTGTGACAGTAGTAAAAGACAGCAATTAATATTTTTAATTTCTTTAAATGATACTTTAAAATACAGAAGAAAAATGTAACTGTCTAATTAACAATTATTCAAACAAAACTATACAGTTCTTTTTTTATATAGCTCAAATATGTTTAACTATTATGGAAAAGACTAATTGTTAACAACAAAAAATACAGTATGACTGTCGAAGAATGACATGTTCTTGGACAGTCATTCATAATTTTTAAAGTGTATGTTTTTATAATGTATTAATGACTTCAGCAGAGCGAGAACTCTGATGATGGAGAAGATACTTCGAAAAGTGTTGTAAGTAAATGAAGACATATGACGGATAGGGAAAAGGTAACTATATTATTAAATTAACCATACTCAATTAAAGTGTTGACTTTTAAAAGACCCTTTAAAGACTTTTAAAGTACGTGTTTAATTTAAAATCCCATTGATGAGTAACACAAACAAGTGATATACATTTACAAATTGTAAGATAAAAATTAATTTCTAACAAGCATGTTTTGGGGGAAATAAATTCTAAAATATATTCTAATGTACATGGAAACTAACGGAATCTAAGGCTAACAAAATATATCAAGAGTAACCAGCCAATTTTGATTGAAAACATTCGTAACACTACCCTTGAGGAATCAGTTTGTGTTTTTGTGAAATCATTAGATATCTAGACTACAATATCACAATAAAGTTAATTATTTTGGTTCATGAATAATTAATTATATTATTGTTACAACTTAAGACTATTTTCATAAACTTTTTGAATATTCGTTAATGCTTGTTTTCATTGGATCATTCCTATGACTAATATTACGAATATTGTTATCAATGATAATATTACCAGCTACACTACTGTTGAAGGTAACGCACAAATAATAAATATTGTGTTGTTAAGTACAACCTTCATTTTGAAGAACTGAGAGTAAATTGTGGTGAAATAAAGAGAATTGAGATAAGAGAAGCAGGTAAAAAAATAAAGAACAATAAAGCAGGTGGTAATTGGCAATTGAATAATTTAAAGAAAGCAACTCGGCAATGAAGGGGTCCTGCATGTGCTCTTGAAGAGTATGTGGAAGAAAAAGTAGTTTGAAGACTGGAAAACCACATCTGGATTAAACTGTTAAAGAAGGATGACCTGACAAAATCTGAAGAGATATAATGCTTCTGACCAAGGCAAACAAGATTTTAGCGAGAGAAGTAAGATGAAAATTTTCAACTCTAATATGAAGAATGTGAAACTGTATGGGTGCGTAACTTAAAAATTAACAAGTAGCTGGTTATGAAAGCCCAGGTATTCCTAAATAAATTTTTAAGAAGAATACATAAAATAAGGTTGCCAGACACAATCAGAAAATAAAATCTATGGATAAGAGCAAAGCAAGAATAAATAGAAATCAAAATTAGGTGAAGGTGATTGGGTACATTTTCCTTAAGAAAAGGAGACAGTGCCAGAGAACTGTAGTGGAATCCTGCAAGAAGTTTGGGATGGAGAATCACATGGAGAAGAACTCGGGGAGAAGAGTTAGAAGAGATCAAAAGAGAGGTCACTAACTAGTTGTGGTGGAGAGGAACAGTGGAACTTATGTTCCAGGAAGAATGGAAATGATAAGTCAAAATTAGCATTGCCTTTGTCTCTGAATAGCAATGTAGCTATATCCATCACTGTCCTTGTTAACGTTGACACTGTCATCCATATAAATATGAACTTTGCATCAACATTAATAACAAAAATCTTGTTGGCAATGTTTTGTCCATGTTAGCATCATCCTATATTGCCATTGTCACTATCTGTTAACAGCCCTGTTATCGCTGCTCATGGAAATGTTACAACTGCTGTCATTGTCCCTGTTAATTTTTCCTCTTTCCTCCTATGCTAATGTCACCACTAATTAATGGCAATGTTTGGTACAACAATCATTTGAGTAACAATGTTTTTGCTATCATTATCTACTACAGTTGCTGATTTTTAATTTAATGATTAGCAATGTTATTGCCAAAGTTCTTATCTATGTTAATTTTATTGCTGTTATCACAATTATTGACTACATTGTCTTGACCTTCAATGTTATCTTCAACATCAATATCCTCATCATCGGTCTGTTCAACGTGACATCACCACTATCATAATTTTGTATGTTGAATGTCGATAGTGATATTGCCATTATTGTCATAAGTTACAACTATCATTATTGATGTCATTGATTCTGTTGTCACAACACAACATTCAAGAAAGGTGAGAGCCTCACTCGTGTGACAGACAAGATGTTTAAATGACTACCAAGGAAAGATGAATAGCTAGACTTATTGAGTATTAGGATAAGTGAATAACTAGGACTCATGGGGAGATAAATTTTGTATCTGAAACAGTTTCTTACTGGACAGGAACTATTCCAGACTAATCTCCATGATATGGGAAAGGCAAAGAGTCCAATCTGTGTGCATTATGGAAGGGACATTTTTTATGTGTAATACATGACTAGGAAAGACAATAAATCTTGTAGACATCATTGGATAAATTACTCCTGATAACATCTTTGAAGTGATGATACAAGAGAAGACAATTAAAGAAATGTTGAGAGATGCACAAACTTGGTTCTGTGGGAAAAAAAGGGGGAGGTAGAAGTAAAAGGACTCAATATGAACACCCAACCAAGTGATTAGAACTTCTTTTTTAAAAAAGTAATAAAATAAAGTATAGTTGCTGCAGGCTAATAATGGATGACATTATTCTGAAGTATTGTAAGAACTTGGTGTAGGGGTGGATTCTGCAAAGGATCAGAGGTTTTAGTGGGTAGTCTGGATGAACCAGGACTCCCACACACATGATGGTGCATAAAGCATTTCCCTTTTACCTCGTAAATAAAAAAAAAAAAAATGTCATAATTAATTGTAGGTCTAATAAATTGTCTATTAAAATCAGTAACATTATGAAATTCCCCTGATACTCTTTTACTACATAAATGTCTGTTTTTCTAGATCACTGGACACCTTGTAAGATTTTAAAATAATGATAACACTATGAACACATCTTTAAGAGTTACCTATTTAAATTTATATTACAGATTTATAAATAAAAATTGAAGAATGTCAACATAAAACTAAAATGTATAAATATTGATAATTACGAGATATAATTCTCACCTGAGATTTTGGTTTCCTTTAAGATTGATTTGGTTAAGAACCAACGCATGTTGTTGGTGTTGTGGTGAAACAATTCCATTTGTTCTTGTTTGTTGTTGTTGCTGCTGCTGCTGCTGCAATTTGTTGTTGTTATTATTACTATTAATATGGTTGTTGTTAGCAATGCCTAGCAACTGCTGTTGTTGTTGGGATTGCTGCAGCAGTAATTGGTTTAGTTGTTGCTGTTGCAAAAATGCTGCAAGGCTTGCCTTAGCGTTCAACGATTGCTGTGGCTGTAAAGTAACAATTATTTAAGTTTTGTATTTATTGTTGGTTTGTGGAAAAGGAATGGAAGGATGTCCAAAAAGGAATTAAACAAAAATAGGTGAAGTACTTGTCTGTTAATTAACCACTTGACGGACTAACCCGAGTTAGCTCGGGCAAGTGCTATGTTCTAAACCGGACTAACCCGATTAAAGCTCGGGCAACTAAAAATATTCCGTATCATTTCAGATTAATCCGAATTGGCTCGTTCCACGTATTTATTTTTTAGTTTGCGGGTGTCACCCACTACTTTCGATGGTTTTTCATAGGTAGCGTTAGTGTAGCTCTGTGTACAGCTTAGTGAGCTACTGACGCTGTGTTTATCAGTCGAGTTTCGTGCCTGTATCTGCTGTTTATTTTATTATTTATATTAGTAAGTGTATTGTTTGTTTGAAAATGAGTAGTGAAGAAGATGACTACGAAAGAGTGAATTTAGAAGAGAGTGAAAGTGAGGTTGAAAGCGAGAGTGATAGTGAGACTGAGAGTGATTCAGACAACTCAGTTGATTTAGCACAAGCCCGGCAATGGCGGGAAATAGACGAAAACAGCCTACCTCAAGCTCCCCCACGTTTCGCATTTACTTCTACGGTAGGTGTAAATGTAAGGGACCTTGATATAAAAGGGAGTGTTTTGCAATTTTTTGAGAACTTTGTTTCTGATGATATAATTAGTCTTATTTGTGAAGAAACTAATCGCTATGCTAATGATTATTTACGTAATCACAGAAGAGCAAAACCATTGGCTGAATTACTTCCAAATGAACTAAGGGTATTTTTGGCCTTAGTTATGTTGCAAGGCAATGTAAACAAACCGGAATTGGAGCTATTCTGGTCTAAAAACCCCTTACTCATGACTCCATTTTTCCTTCAAGCGATGCCATATCGCAGATACAAGCAAATAAAACAGTTTTTACATTTTTCAAATAATAATGAGTACAACCCCAGAACACACCCAAATCCTAAGTTGAATAAAATTTGGCCAATACTTGTAAAACTAAGAGAAAAATTCAAAAGTACTGTTACTCCAGATAGGGACATAACTGTAGATGAGAGCTTGCTTTTGTTCAAGGGCCGCTTTTGTCATGGAAACAGTTCATACCCCTCAAACGAGCTCGCTTTGGCATAAAAAGTTATTTAGTCTGAGTCTAAAAGTGGTTATGTCTGGGATTTAGCCACTTACACTGGCAAGGGTGAACGCTCAGAAAATATAGGTGCCGAACTAGGCATCGATGACTTCCGAAAGTTGCCTAAGTCCTCACAAGTAGTATTGTCGATGTGTAAGGAGTTATTAGGAAAAGGGCACTGCTTGACAACGGACAAATTTATTCGTCTCCTCAGCTTGCTGATATACTTGTTTCCCACAGGACTGACACTTATGGTACAGTAAAATTAGGCCGAAAAGGAATACCTTTGAAAATGAAAAAAAAAAAAAATAAATAAAAAAACTTAAACTAAAGAAAGGAGATATAGTAGGCTGTCAACGAGGAAAAGTTACAGTAATGGCATGGAAGGACAAAAAGATTGTTTCTCTCATTTCAACAATCCACACCACAAAAATGGTTGATGTAGAAAAAAGGGGTGTTGCAACCAAAAGACCAGAATGTGTAATTTGATACAACGATACAATGGGTGGTGTTGATCGAGTAGATCAACACATTTCCAGCTACTCCACACAAAAGGAAACGAGGTAAAAAGTGGTATAAAAAAGTATTCTTCAACCTTCTAGACATTTCTCTGTGGAACTCTTATGTTATTTACAAAAAGTGTAACGGCTCTTTGAGTCCTCTACTGTACAGGCTTGAAGTAATTCAGAAGACTATGGAAAAGTATCACTCCGATACAATGAAGCCAAAATCTGGAAGACACAGTCAGACCCTAAGCCCACTAAAACTAACTGAACGGCATTTCCCTGAATACCTACCACCCACGGAGAAAAAAGCAAACCCTACACGTCAGTGTGGACTTTGCAGCAGAGTGAAGGACGCCAACGGAAAGAAGATTCGGCGAGAGTCACGGTATTACTGTGCAGAGTGCGACGACGCCTTGTGTGTGGTGCCATGCTTTAGAGTGTATCACACCGTCGCTGAAATCTGAAGTTGGCAACTTATAACAATTTACATAAAAAATTTTAAAATTCATATTATAATGAAAAACAGATGAAATTTCAAAAAAGTTTAATTGTACATAAAGAACAATTAAAATGAATATGTTGCAAACTTATTTTGTGTATTTTTTTAGCACACGAGTTAACTCGGGTTATTCTTTTTACTGGTATTTGAAAATTATAAAAAAATAGAAAATGACTGCAAACAAACAAAATTTTATCGGCAATGAAGTAAGTCTAAACCAAACTGTTAATTTCAAACAAAAAACAACAAGGGTTTAAAGGCAAGAAACTCATTTAGAAGATGAGTAGAGTAAGATGATGAAACTCAAGATATGTTAGAGTAAGAAGAGGTCAACGAACAGAGTTTAAATCAACCAATGGGAAAAAAGCATCACTTCAAAATTCCAGTAAACTTTGAATCCTACGAATGAAAAAATAGCGTCGTGGTGTGACTGTTGAAAGCGAGGAAATTATAAATATAGGTCCTAGAGAAGGAAACAAGGTGGTTCTCCTAGATATTTTGTACAAGGTTGTTCTGCGAAGTTCTTGGTACAGGGTTGTTCTAATAGATAATTGTTCTTCATAAAATTTTATTAAAACTTTTATAATAAATTATAAAATCTTCTGGGAAATTGGAAAACATTTGAATGTGATGGCGAAGAATATTAAATTAAAGAAAAGTAGGTCGAAATTGAAGTGTTTAAATTAAAAGAAATTACGTCGAGAAGTGAGTTAAAGTAAAAGAAATACGTTGAACAGTTTAATAAAAATTAAAAGAAATACGTCGAACAGTGAATTAGTTAAAGTTGAAGAATACGCCGTAAAGCGAATATGGTCAGCGAAAAGTTAATAGATGAAATATCAGTGTCAAGAATAAGAAGAGGGATTCTGCGAATAATCAACATGAGTTATGCCAAGTGATTGCCAGACCAAATTACAGATTTGCAATAAAGGAGATTATTGGACCCCTAATCAACAGTGGTTATCCGCTGGAACAACCACCAAAACAACCATGCTTTGGATTGTGAAAGGACTTCAGATTCGAAAAGTAGACTGTGAAAATTTGTATAAATAATTAACCACCAACAACATTTTGATTCAGTAACTAAAGTTTAAATTATAGTCACCAAAGAACAACTTGAATGAGAAGATTTCATTTTATTTTTAAATCAATCTTTAAATAAAACAAGCTAGCCATGACAGTAAATTTTAAGTAGTTTACCACTCTTCTACCCTAAAGGGAGGATAACATTTAACGGTACATAATGGAGGAAATTTTGTGAAACAGTCTTCATCGAGAGAGATAAAATATAAAATAATTGATTGTAGTTTGGATTTTTCTTTCTTTTTTTTTTGAACGACAATCCGCCATTTTATATATATAGATTCAGATTTTTCAGTGAGTTCAGATTGTTTTCAATTGACAATTTCAAGTTCACATATCTTTAAAAACAAAGTAGTTTTAATCAAAACTAAAAAGTTATAAATAGATATAAGAATGTAGCTATAAGATAATTACCTGGAATGTGGTCTGTTGTTGTTGCTGCTGTTGAAGTTGCATCTGAGATCGCAGCAATTGACGTTGTAGTTGGTCAATTCTTCGTCTCTGCTCTCGGATGATTTCTTCACTCAGTTCAGTTTCCATTGCCACTGATGATCCAGGGCTTCCAGGTGACTGGGCTGGAGTGGGGGTGGGTGCTTGTGGTGGAGCTGGCGGACTATCAGGGTCGCATATACTTCCTCCACTATGTATTGATAATGTTTGTGGAGGTGGTGATACTTGACACACTGCAACAAGAAAGAAAAATAATTACTAACATAGATTCTGTGAGATAATAACAATAGTTAAACCTATTATAGTATTGCTTGTGGCTATAATTTTTACATATAAGGAAAACAATTACAAAAAAAAAATAATAAATATAAAACTAATAAACAAACAACTTTTTAACCAGAATTGGTGATTAAGATTTCAGACCACCAGGTGAATAACTGTATTTTCCTCAGTTAAATTTTTAAAACATCTTGTAGAAAAAAAAATCTAAAAAAGTAAACAATTTTATATTCCCTTTTCTGACTACATTACACATTTAGACACCTAAAGCCCCAACATTTTTTCACATGTCAAAATTTAAGTAAAGTTGTGCAATTTAAGTAAAGTTGTGTAACATATCATATAGAACTCACCAGATAAGAGAGAATCGTCAGACGTTGGAATGATGGTATTTGTACAGTTGGCCGCAGACTCGCTGAATGGTTTTAGTCTCTCAATGAGCTGAGGCTTCGCCCCTGACACAGGCAGATTACGTTTTTTTAATTCTGCCTTCAAGTCACTCACTGTAAAGTTTACAAATTCTCATATATTTATTAAATATTATTATATTTCACATTTTGCACCTTAAAATAAAAAAAATACATATTTTTATAAACCCGTTTTAAATTGTAATTAATAATGAGTAAGTTTCTCATTGATTGTATTTTTTTATAAATCAAAGATTATAAAAGTTTTATGAATAAGTATGTTCATAAAACTACAAATTCTTTGAAATTGGTAAATAAAACATTTTAAAATGTCATTAATCATATTTTGTAAAGATCATTAATATAATAAAAGAAATGATTTATATTCAGCCAAATATAAAACTATTTACATAGTTCCTTCACAATGTATTTATCATTTAATAAATCTTACACAGGATGAGCCAAAGAGATCGGACAATTTTATAAATATATTACTTCATAAATGGCTTATTATGAATCCATTTTATGATATTAGGGAATTCAGTGGCATAAACATCCCTTAAATAACTAAATTGGAGGCTGAATGGTCTAATATTTTAACTTTTAGTGTATTTTGTTATATTATAATGCAATAATTGTATTCAGATTGAAACCAGAAACATGTGTTTTTATAAATTATTTGTATGTTATATCAAATTGTGTAGCTTGTTTGTACAAATTATAATTAATATTATTTAATTGTAAAGTAGAACTTTGACAATGCCTATTGCATTATTTAATGTTTAATGGCTGTATGTAAAAAATAAAAAAAATAAAAAATACACCATAATGAATTAAATATTTTATTTTATACTAATATTTTTCATGCCGTAAATTAATGTGCTATAAGATTTGTTTTTGAATTACACCAATTTTGTCCTTTGTACATTGTTTCAGGATATGCGATATGAAACAATACTTTTAAGGTATATCTCATAACCACACATGCTTAAAAGACTATACAATGTGCAAACCAAGGGACATTGGTATCCCGTGAATTCAAAAGTCTTGTAAATTAGTTGATGGGAAACAACTATTGACACTTTTGTTGCATGGGAAGTCTCATTGAAAACACACAAAATACTGTCTCCAAAACACTAATGGTTTTGTTTTCATGGTAGAATTGTTCTGATGATCGTTTGTACCCATACTTTAATCATGTTTCAACAGTGAACCATAGTGATGAGAAATATCAAAATGAATGTGAAATAGCTGTTGAATTGCAATCACAGAATCACCATTTTTTTGTACACATTTCAACAACAAATGTAAAATGTTGAGGTATTGCTCCTTCCTCCATCACTATTCTAGTCAAAATAATGGTTGAGTAATATGAAAATCATCACATTTCTCTGACTCACCTTAAATATAGTTATAGTAGACTAAATAGAAAATCCAATTACCTTTCATATCTTCTAGGTTACGCAGTGGCCTTGTGTCCGGCACTGGAGGTGGAGGGGGTGGTGGAGGCTGAGTAGTTGGAGGTGGAGGTGGGGCAGGAGGAGCTGTTGTCACAGTAATTAAACTTGGTGTTGGATCAGGTGGTTTTTGTGATGCCGGGAGAATGATCTGCGGATACTGTAACATCAAAACAATTTGTTAATTTCCAATGAAATATCAGATGTACTTATGTAGTGTAATAAATATTGATTAGACAGAACCAAATAATGCAAACTCTTATACTGTAACACAATATGAGAAGTTTTTTTTTAATATACGTATTTGGAAAGTATGAAGATATTTTATAATGAATTTCAATAAGTTTGTAATCCATTCAATCAACTAATAAAAAGTTACTCAAAATGGTGTTTAAAATTAGTACAGAAAGAAATTTACAATTTTTTTGAGCTAAATTAAATATTTTGGTATCATTTTGTTAAGTTCAATTAGTTAAAATGTCATCAAACTCTCTATGACTAACTAACTGTTAAAACCTCAAAACAATCAATTATACATATGCATGCCATTTATGCTTGTAAGAACCCTGTTTAATCATTTCACAAACAAATTAATATACACTAAATGAAATTAGACAAATTCATTAATAAAATAATGGTAATTTTTACACATTAAATTATGGAAATTAATACTTATAAAAAACAATATACAGTAAAACCTGTCTAAAACAGACCCTTTCTAAAACGGAAACCTGGGTAAACGGAAAATAAATTGCGTACACCAATGTAATTTAATACAAAACTGTATAACACAGAAACGAAAATTTTGTTGGGTACAGATAGTCCTCTTTATAAGCGGGAAAGTGCCGCGTAAAGCGAAACCACGTATAACCATGTCATTACTTCTGTACAGATCAAACAATCACCACTTTGGTGCAACTCAGCTCAAATACAAAACTTTCAAGGACGTTTTCATCTTTTATGCACTGAACTTGAGAAGAGAGTCAGATATCAAAGAGCACCACCGCCACGGCATTACTTCTGTATACTTCAAATAATCACCGCTTTGGCGAAACTCAGCAGCTACATGCACTAATGAGGCAGTTTCTAGGAATCATAACCCCTCGCTCCATTCTTCTTTACATTACTGTACTTTCTGCCTATAAGTCCTGTTTGTTCTGAGAATTAGGGTACTGCATAACAGAATTGTTTTTTTTGTGACTGCTTTTAAAAATGTACCGGAACTTATGAAACTAATCCTGGACGCCAAAGAGATCATTCAGCGTTCTGTTGTTAAATCATCGCGACAGTGTACTTTAAAAGAAATGTTTGGACAAAAAAACTAGAAAAGAGAATGGATTACATGTAAGTTGATTTTAAAAATAAATCTAGTTTTCACGTACTGTATTAAGTTTATTTTAACTACAGTATGTATATATTTCCTTCTTCTTGTTCTTGTGACAAAACAAATACAGTAAGCTAGGCAATACAGTGTGTACAGTATTAAAAAAAAAAAAAATTAACAACCTCTATAAAATGGAAACCTCCCAAAATGGAAAAAAAATACTGAACGATCATGTTTCGTTTTAGACAGGTTTTACTGTATTAAATATAACAATATTTCATAAATACATTTTTAAATAATAATAATTGTATTTAAATGACCTAGGAAATGGAAGTATGTATATTACTATTTTTGGTTTATTATAATTTTTCATTTTTAAAATTAACTTTTGCCAGACTGCTAAAAATTAAATATAGGGAAAAAAGGAGATAACAGAAGAGCTATATTCAAACTTATTCATAGTAAAGTCTAGTTATGTCAATCTACTTAATGAAAAATCTGACACCTTGAGACTATAAATGTTCAAACCATCTTATTACAGGAGTAATTTAATACAATTTTTGGGTATACTCTTTAATAAATATGAGAGTAAATATGAGTCTGTCCCTTAAAAAAAATTACTCCTTTAATATATTAAAACAATTTTTTAGCCTTCTCTTTCACTTTTTAAACAGACTCAGCATTTCCTTTAATATATATATATATATATATATATATATATATATATATATATATATATATATTAAAAATGTTCTGTATTAGATTTGAATGTACAACACATTTATTCTGCCTGACAAGGTAGAAACTTACTAAATTCCAAAAGTCAGGCTTCAAATTAATTAAATGCCTTTTATTTATTTAGCATCTACTTTATTTAATCATCTTCTGAATTTATTAAAATCATGTGTCACAGTTCGTCCATTTCAAAATTTTATGTTTGTGTGTGTCTATTTATGCACATATGTACAAATGGAAGTATTATGTGTGTATGTTTTTGTATATATAATTTTGGAAATAACAAAACATTTATAACGATAAAGAAGTGGCAATATATTATTATGTACTTTTGTATCCTTCTAATAATGTGTTTTTGTTGTTTCTAATATTTCAGCACGTAAAGGCTGCTAAAAGGTTTGCTGTAAAGGTTGTTCCAATACATATTTGCCTCTAGAGTAACCTACATTTCTCTAGAAAATTGTTATTTATCATGTATTATGAGACTTTCTATTTGCTATAGTTATAGATTTTTATTTTATTTCATTGTTATTCTAAAAAACTAGAGTTAGACTAGATACTAGTATTGTTTAAATGTTACTATAAATTTCCATATGGTTCAATAAAATATAAATAAATGTATATAGCCTAACTATTTTCTATATTTTAAATATAATAAAATTATTATTATATTATATTTCATTTTTACAATACAAAATCAGAGAGAGTTGTCCTTAATAAAAAACAATTTTAATCCACGTACATTTTTTCTCATAATTTGTGTTTAAAAAAATCAGCTATATACTAATAGCTTTGGAAGTCAAATTTTAGTTAAAATCTGGTAAGTTATGTATTATTATTCACTTAATATAATTGGTAGATAATTTTAAAATAAAAACCATTTGAAATTATATTTTAATGTTCCTTCTTGTATGGGACTAACATTATTTTTTTTCCAGTTTATTTGTCTGAATATATTTATAGAAACATCAAATCACCAAACAAGTAGATACTCAAAACACATAAAAATATATTTGTGTCATATCACATCAGCGTATCAACTGCATTTAGAAAATTTGATTAGATGTCACAAATATTTGCAAGTTAATTTGAAATTTTAATAATTGAAATGCACTACTAAAAGTGAATACACTTTAAACAAACAACAGTATTCACAGTTATCACATAATTCCAATCAGTTATTTTTTAAGTTATATACTTGCAATTCTAAAGGCAAAACAAACCATATAAACATTATTCTTGAACATAGTGTCCAATTTATTTTAAAATGCAAACAATTTTCAGAAAGTAAGTACTGTTCTGTTATTTTGTAAATGATAAATAGATTTTATAAATAGAGATGATATTTTTAGATTAGAGTTTAATAGGGCACATAGCCTATTAGTTTAGATTTTGTATGGGTAGGAGACACAGACTTACTTTGGAAAGTGGTCCTTGGTATAATCTAATAGTAGACAAATAGGAAAACACACACAAAAAACACTAAAGTTCTGAAATGTTTCATAAACACTATTCACTTTAGAACTTTAGTGTTTTTTTTGTGTGTTTTTCTATTTATTACCTATTAAATACCAAGGACCAATAATTCCAAGGTAAGCCTGTGTCTCCTATCCATACAAAATCTAAGATGATATTTTTTAAAGATTTTTATTATTTAGGGTGTACCTTAAACTACTCTTCTACATAGTTTCCACCAATATTAGGGTATTCATCATAAAGGAGTTTCAATTCTTGTTCTTTCGTCATAGAAATAATCTGTGGAAAGATAACCACAACATTACTCTTTTGATGTTGTTAAAGTTCTGCCTGATAAGAAAACAGTTCAGGTCCAAATAAAGTTGAAAGTTTATATAGTTAACTTTGAACTTTAGGGGAGGGGGATGATCCACTTTTCCAGTTGAATAATATAGTGTGATCTTTAGTTCGAGCAACTTTATGAAACCGAGTATTGTCGTAAAGGAGCAATATGTCAAACAAAGCACTACAAGCATTGGTCTGGATTATTCAATATAATTTATTTAGTTTTACAGTAGGAAACATCATTTATTCTTCTGACTTGAAACATCTACTCGACAAACAAAACTTCATTATTGTCCCAGAAAACTGTGCATATAATTTTGCAGGTTAAAACTGTTTACCTTTTGAGTTTTTTTTTTTTTTGTGTGATGGTATGCCTCAACTCTTAATTAATTGTTGCTTTGTTTCTGGAATCGTGTTTCATTATCTCAAGAACTCATAAATTTCCTTGCTATATCACAAGAGAATGATCAAAATACTTCCATTCTTTTTGTGCAAATCAGTAAGAATTTCGCCACTCAATTAAGCATAATGTCTAAATATTTAAACTATCTGTTACAATTTCACATAGAACAATTTTTTTAATGCAAATAGATAATTCAAGAATATTATTATTTTTATTTGACTATTCACACCAAATCATTACACTGCTATCCTATTTTCTCTCATCACTCATGAGAACTCACATATTTAATGATGAATGTACATGGATTTCACATTTCTGGCATTAAAAACTAACAAACCCTGCTTCAGTTGTTCACATTGATCACCCTTAAATGGAGTGAACAACAACTAAACATGATATGTTCATCTAATGTCTAGCTTATAAAAAAGAGAAGTCAGTTTGTTCGAAACGACAACCACAGATTTCTAGGTACATATTTTCAAACAGTACTTACTCTCTGAACAAACCTTGTACTTTAAACTGGTAGGGATAAATAAATTTTTTAAATATGATGAAATGTAAAAACAAAAATTAATGACATAAATTCTCTCCTAATAACAACAAATGATTCTTCTTAGACATAAAAGTATGAGATGTTAGTGGTCTAAACTCACCTTATGTTGCCACTCTAATTGCCACTGCAGGAAGAGTTGTTGTTGTTGTAACAATAGCTCGTAACTCGTCTCCACAGGGGAAGCACTAAGCGGAGATGTCTTGTGAGCATTAGGTGGCCCCTGAATACAACAAATACGTATAAACACTTAACACTATTGTTAATAAGCTTTCTAATAAAACTCATACTTTTATGCTGTAAGAATGTAATGGAATAATGTATATCAGATCAGATGATGAAAATACTCAATATTACGTATGACAAACCTCTACAGTTGCCAACTTACTTGGATGATCATTTACAAACATAACATATATGTACATGTACTGATGAAGTGATACATAGTTTTATACTATGTTCTTCAATATGATACATTTTTTATCAATGGCAACTGTAAAAGAATTGTCAATACTAAAATTAATGATTATTTTCAACAGAAACCCGTTACATAATGTTAAATCACAAAAAACAGTTTCCAAATAGATGTTAATGCAGCACAATTTATATCTAATTTTCTAATGTTATAAAATGTTTAAATTGTATATTTAAATGGTGTATTTTTATTATTATTTAAGAAAATAGTTCTAGCAATAAGTTATCTTTTGAAATTTTGAATAAAAAAGCTGCAGAATTCTCTGCAAAACGGAACATGCAATTAAGGCTACATAATTAGAGATAGATTTACAAGTTTACATAAAATCATTTTTTAAAGAAATTATTATTAGCATATTATTAAATGAAGAAAAATCAAAACCGAAATGAAATCGTCCATTATGCACACAGTATCAAAATCAAACAGTATGCAGACTAAATCTTATAAAATTGTATTAATGATTCTCTTGATTTTTAAACCTAAAAATAAGTAACAAATATCTCCGAGTATGGTAATACAAAAGATTTTATCTTTTCAGCTGCCATTTATTAGTATTAGATAGTAAATGTGGAGATGTTGTTTTTTGAAAATACGTACTATTACACAGTACAGCTACCGCAAATAAACTTGACTGTAATTTATTTGTGAATTTTATAATAAAAGTGTTGTGCTTTTATATTTATAAAGCTTTAATAGTGTTGAAATAAATGAAAATGTAAATATATAATAAACATAAACCAACTTAAAACATATTTAACAAAATGGTTTCATTTTCTTACTGTCAATTCCTATTAAAAAATTAACTAACCTAAATTTATTACAAAAAATTGCTATCAACACTGAAGTTTTATTAACATAAAAGTAGTCTCGTTATCAGTTTAAAACGATTTTACCACGTATCTGGATGTTTTGGTATTTAAATTTTCAACCATAATTATGCTTTAAATGATGATTTCTAAAAGTGGTGGGGGGGGGGGAGGTTATAGGCTATCGGTACCGCTTTTTTTTTAGGAAAAAACCCAAACACCATTATGAATATTTTTTCTAGAGGGTAAATTTTTTGTCAGAAATTTGTCCAATTTATCATAAATGTAAGTTTTTATAATAGTTTTTGAAAAATATAGATGTACCCCCCCCCCCATATCAGTTTGTACATATTAAAATGACAGCCTTTTTAGACAGCCTTCTGAATTTGTTCTCATCTAAAGAACTATAACAAAGTTTATTAGATACAGCTTTAAAATCATTCAGTTCATCATATTTGTTTTTATACAAAGAATAAAACAGTTACTAAAAAACTTCCTCATAGCCTAACCTTGAAATTAGACACACAAAAAAACAAATAATAATACCTCTAGTAGAAGTTCGGTTTTGGTTAAATTTGGTTTGTAGGCTATAATTGTACTTTAAAATTGATAACTGACTATTACTGAATTATTTGAATAGAATTTATTTGTACTATTTATTCTACATTTTATCTACTGTGGTTATTATTTTACTTAAGTAACACAACTACATTTATTATTAGATTGGATGTAGGATGAAAACTATAAACTTTTTGTTAATAATCTAAGTAATTAATATTAGTTGCCCTTATTGAATTTCATGTTGATCACAAATTATATATAAAAAAATAGATATATAATATTATGAAATCTAATTTTTTATATCAATATTACCTTTATATTATTTTTGAATCTTGAGAAGTTGTTACTTAGAAATGTAGAAATCCAAGTTTGATAAATTATCTTCCTTCACAATAACACTATATACCATAACACAACTAAGTTGTTAGAGCAATACAATCATACAAAAATGTTCTTAAAACAATAAAACAGTAACAAACAAAACTGCTTTTAAATTGTTAGTAAAAAGAAACCAATATATATATATATATATGTAGGAAACACAAACCTTATATTCATGGAACTTAATAGTCCTCGTTTTAGGTTGAGTTTTAGTTTTTGATTTCTTTCTGTTTTTATCCTTCCCAGGTGCTGAAAACGACTGTGGTGTTGAACGGGTAGTTGATGAAGGCGGTGAACTAATAGAGGATAAAGGAGATAATGATGATGTTAACGAAAGCGAAGGAGAAGGCGCTGTAGTTGCTAGCAACGTCCCCGGTGTAACGACGACAGTAACTATACCGGCTTGAGCAGCGGCTGTTTCTAGAACATCTCTCGATCCTGACAACGCGTCATGCAAGAGATCTCTGGTTTCTGGTAGAGTATTCCTACATTGTGTTAATAGTTCTGTATGTAACAACCCTGAAGCATCTGTGAGGAGATCATGTGTGTCTTGAAGCAGGTCATGTGTATCAGGTAATAACCCTTGTGAGTCATGAGGTGGGGAGGATAAGAGATCTAATGGTGAGGTCGCTTCCGAACTTAATGAATCATCGTCCAATGTCATGTAATGATCTGGTGGTTGAGGTTTTGTCTTCTGTCCTTCACATGTTGCTTTGAACTCGATGTGTCCCTCTGTAATCAACAACATCATTTGACTATATCAGGATATTTCATTTTATAATTTAATAAGAAAGTAAAAATGGATTAAATAGTTCTAGTGAAATTATTTAGAAGCATTATTAATGAAGAGAGAGAAAAACATGTTAGTAATTAATAACTTTATAATTTTCAATGGTCTTAAACGATATGAATACATTTGAATTCGTTAATTTATCAAACAACTCAGAGAGTCTTAAGTGCCACGTCAGAAATTGCATTACCTTAGAAACCCCCTCCCCCCATTGTAAATAATTTCAAGTATTTATTTAATTCATTAACGAATGTTAAAAAAAAATAATTAAGGTTGATTCTGAATGATTAAAATATTTTTTACAATGTATAATTAATACAGCAAAGTTGTACAAAATGTATATGTTACCTATTACTCTTTTCCCCTAATTAAATAAATTAATTTGTACATAAAAAACATAATATAATATACAGTATAACAAACACACAGAACACAATTCTCATAAAAAAAATACGCCTAAGTATCAGACGCGTTTCAACGACAAGGTCGTCCTCTTCAGTGATACACCAGCTACATCAACCAAACCACAACTGAGTGGTGTATCACTGAAGAGGACGACCTTGTCGTTGAAACGCGTCTGATACTTAGGCATATTTTTTTTATGAGAATTGTATTCTGTGTGTTTGTTATACTGTATAGTTTTTCTCATAAGTCAAGCTCAACATTTAATATAATATAATATGGTTATGTGCGTTTACTTTTTATTTCTCAAAAAGAAAATACTTGTGCATATATTTTTGCGGTGATCAGTTGTAGATCACAAGGCTGGCTGATCCACTATATTTAATAATTCTACAAATATAATCACAGTTTTCACAAGATATGTACAAGTTATATTAAATGTTTGCAATACAGAAGTATTCAATATAAATATATTACTGCGATTTTCAAAATACTTTACACAAGAATGAATTAATTTATAGCTGTAACATTATGAGCACTCCTTAGCTACTATTAGTATATTTGTAGTTATGGCTTAATTTAACTAGTCTAATGATTTTAATTAGGTTACAAGAAAATATTTTATATTAGAACGAACCCACATTTTTTACAAGTCAAAGTAATTATTGGCATTAAAAACAACTAAATTACAACAACTTAAATTGCTTTATTGATCTATGTTTATTTAGAGTAAAATCATAAATAAAATCAGACAATAAAAGAAAAACTTACCTTTAACTGCTCGTTCAATGGGTTCATCCGTGTGAAGAATGTTCTTCTTGATAAGTTCTAAAGGTCCTGGTCGGTGGGAGAGTTGGTCATTGAGGGCATCCGCTAGACGGCATTTCTTGAGCATCCTCTGCCGTTCAGCCAATGACGGATCCACATGACCTACATCTACTGCAACATTATATTGTCTATCAGCACAATGAATACAATTGAAACAGATAAAATAACATTTCCATTTAAAATATAAAAAATATGATATAAGAATACTATATATGAAAGTGATTTGCTGAATAGTGTTTTGTTTTTGGGGTTTTTTGAAAATGTTTTACTTTGATTTTGGTATTAATATATAGGTATAATGCAGAACCTAGTGGTATGTGAAACTGCAAACAAAAAATATTTCAAACGGTCAATATTTTTATATTTGTCAATAATTTTTTTTAATAACAATCTTACTTTACTTTAGCCAACGCCCGTCGGTGGCGGTTGTGCCATTTGACGCCGAGCCTCCCAGTATCGCATTGTGAGATCATCAGGAAGATGGTTGAGTTTGGGACAGATGAGGAGGTGACTTCCCACCATGATTCCGGTTGAGCAGAGAGGGCATGTGTCTGAGTCAGCCAAGCCAAGGCGGTGTAGGTGGGCCTGCAGGTAGTCGTACCCAGTTTCCAGACGGAACCTTGCAACAGCTTCACTTCTCTTCAGATCAGCAGGCATGTGCCCTGGGGTCGCAAGGTTCTCCCACATTTTGCCTATACTCAAGCCTTTTAGGAGGTTCTTAGTGTACCTAGATATGGTGGTATCAATTTGGCTTCTGGCTGATTGGAGGGTTTGGAGAATCTCAGGTTGTACTTCCTTTGCTCCTTTTTTGGCCATTTCGTCTGCTTTTTTGTTGCCTGGAAGACCGACGTGGCTGGGGACCCACTGAAGGCTGACGTTCCATCCCCCATCAATGAGGTTGGCTAGTTTCCTGCGGCAGTTCAGGGTGGTGAGGCAGTCAGTAGGTTTGCGATTGCTGAGGGCGTAAATTGCAGCCTGAGAGTCAATAAGGAACACGACCTTGCTTGGACTTAAGTTTAACACCTGTATTTTGTTGGCAGCCTTGATGATCGCGCATATTTTCCCCTCGAAATTGCTTGCGTTTTTACCTACTGCTGAGAATTGTTAGAAGAGCCTGCAAAAAGATCCAGCACCAGCAGCCTTTGTTTCAGGCATGTATGATCCGTCTGTATAAACATGTAGCCACTCGCTACTCGGGTAGAGATTATGAATGGTTTCCAGAGCATTCTTTTGAAGTTCTATAGGGTTTGTCTCCTCCTTGGTGGTGACAAGATTCTGCAGCCAGACACACATTAGGTAGAGCAGCCACAACCGCAGTGAAGCCCTGAAGGGGTGCAGAGTAGCAGGCCTCCACGTGGTGCACCCTGGGTAACGCTAAATCTGCTACAACGATCGTCAGACTGTGCCTCATCATCATGATCGCTACAAGAACAGGAAGAAGGAATATCAATGGCCCTTATCAGGGCCATAATGTAAACGACGACCTCCGCATCATCTTTTAATAGCAATCATACTTATTAAAAGAAAAAAATAAACTCATAAGCCAAAATTTGACTAAAAAAATTGTTATTACTAAAGCTTTTATTGCTTACATTTTATAATTTTTAGAAATTTTTTACAAATTTACTTTTTTAGCAGGGTGTCTACTAGTTTCCAAAAATAAAAATCAGTGACCTTACGGGGTGAAAATTTAAAAACTCCCTGACCTTTTAGCGACGAACTGTACAATACAACCCGAGTAGTATTGCTTAGTTTAATTTTTCCCAGGTTGCATTCATTACATAAAATTTTAAGATAGGCTACTACATATATCATTTGGTATTCGTTCTTTCTAACTTAGATAGGCCCTAACTGCATGCAACATGCTGTAAAACCATAGCTATGTAGAACAAGAATAAGCTTATTAATCAGTCACAAAAAATAATCATTTTAAAATATACCTTTTATTATACCAAAAATTAGTTTAGGCCTATATATAAAGCTTTCATTCTGGTAAAACTTCTAAAATTACATATAGCTACTCCTTTTTTTAAAGTCTAAGTTTCTCATCAATTTCCGTTAAATTTAGAGATTTGTCTTGTAACAGTTTTTGTCTTTACAGTTGTGCCTCTAATCTCTGCTGCAACTCTCTTTTTTCTCTCGAAGTTCTTCTTCTTCAGAGTTTTTCTTTGCTTTTAAATCTCCTTTATTCTTCTTGAAGAAGTATTTCGGAACTCGACAATCATTTTTCTATTTACTTCTAGAGATGTAATACCCTCTGAAAAATGTGTTTAGAACTACAGTAGGTAGGCAGTTCAACTACTTATTGAACAGCAATAGTCATAGGCTTCAACTTACAAATAAGTTACTAACCTACCAGGGAAAAATGTGATCATGGAGGTGTCTATGAGCTATTAAGGATTTTCCCTCCAAGTTTTCCACCAAAAAGTTTTTATTGAATGAAAACTCCTTTCAACAGCTGTGCTACCATTAAAGCACACAATTACTTTTTTAAGAACGTTTCTAGTTTGTTGTTAATTTTTTCATTTTTTAAGCAAGAAAACTGTCTCCAAATAAGGTATCTAACCTGTCTTTCTTCCAGTTGAACTCTTTTCGCTTTTCTTTGACATAGCCATTTTCACAAAATCTTAAGTAGCTTCTTTTAACTAAATTTCCCTCGGCTAGTGTAAGCTGGTTATGTGAAACAAATTCTTCAATGGCAACCTTAATAATTCTACTTTCTCGTATTGTCTCATTTGTCATTATGTTTGGATTTAAACAAGTAGCACCAAAAAACTACTCTTTGTGAATAAATGTCATTTACATTTTTTAATGCAGCTCTAGCTCCGAATTCAATGTCAAAAGTCTCTATAGATTTTAGATTGGAATCTACATCCAAATCCACCTGTTTAAGTTTAGATGCAGAAGTCACCTTGTCCATGACAGATTTCTTTACAAACCAGCTTCCAAGGCTTTTCATCAAAATAAATACTTCCTGATGTAAAAATGGCAATAAGGGATCGTTCCGCTGAAAGTTGGTCAAAAACTCTACTAGTTTATTCACAATCATGGAAGAAAAGTGAAGTTTTGCTTTCAGTGTACAATCTTCTTTAACGACATTTTTTTACTGTTACAAAGTTTTGGCTGTCAGGAGCATCTTGCTTTATTCTTTGAATGATTTCATTAGTAACACATTTGTATTATTGTGTAAGATAAGAGGAAACTTCATTGAGACATTAAAAATATTTTGATTCCCAAAAGACTTTTAGGATCCATTATACAAACCTTTTATGTAATTAAAAAAATAAAAAAATCAAATTTTGAATTTTACATTTAAGAAATACTAATTTTCTTTAAATGTAATCTAAGTATTTTTAAATTAATCAATACCATCATGAGATCTCTGTGTAAAGATCTCGCTTCAGTATCCCATTCAATGACTGACATTTTTATAATGTAGAGTATACTACTCAGGAATAATATTTTATAACACTTTTTCAGAAAAATATTTAAAATATAGTTTCTTTGAAAGTTTCCTCAGTTATTGGTGTTGGGTCAGGGTGATTTGTTTGAATTGTTTTGTAATTATATAATTGTGTAAAATGTAAAATTTACATGTCACATGTTTTTAGTTGATAAAAATAAAAATATACATGTACTGAACAATGGTGTTAAAATACACAATGTGGACATTTCAGTCTCAGATGTTAACTTCTATTAAAAAGGTTGCAACTTGATTTCTAAAATTTCTATATTTCAAATTCTTTAGTATGAATTATCTCAATATTGCTAAACTATCGGCACAACAAGCAGTCCAATCTTATCTCCTACAAAAATGAAACGTGTCAAATTTTTATTTTTGATAATTAAAGACCAAACCAGAAAATTCAATTTACCTTCTAAGATATGTTGCCTAACAAGTTCTTGTCTATCAGGTCTTTGTTGAATCTTTGCTTTGAGCAAATCTCCCATCTTGGCTCGCTCTAACTTCTGCCGTTGTTCATGGAATGCCGGTGGTGTTTTGAGCGCTATAACAAAAATATATGGGATATTATTTTTATCTGTAATTATTTCTAGACACACTTTTACTTCCATGATAATTATACTTAAAAAACAAATATTTTGGCAGTTTCAATTTTATTAATGAAAATATTTAAGTGTACACATGGTCTTAATATAAAATACAAATCTTGATGCAAAACTATTTTGTGTTTCATAAATATAATAGGCAAAGAAAGAGTTTAATATAAATTATTTAAAAAATCAAAATCAAAAAGTTACCATTAACATTTTGAATTTCAAGTGGTCTTTATTTTAAAATGGAAAATAAATTGAAAAACCTTTTATACATTGTTTGGCAGAGTTACAAAGAACCTTATTCCTAGATAGATACCAAATGGTTATTGGATTTGCCCATAGCTGTGTAACACACAAACAAATGCAAATTGGTCGAGTTAAAACAAGATATCATTTTGCCTGGTGAAATGCTAAATTTCGAGGAGTTTTTGTTCTTGCACAGTTTTGACTATCTATCAGTTTAATAAAGATATTAATAATTTCATACTTTAAAATAATATTCTTTACAATTACTGGTGTCTTCGTCATTGTTGGAAAAATGAAAACATATTCATTAACAAAACTGGTCTATTATAAAAAATTTGATTTAAAACATACTGTCCTCATTTAAAGACGGATGATCCCTATGCCCCCTTAGGAGCAAATCCTGTTTTATGATGTATCATATGATATATAAAACTTCAAATTAAAAAGGGTCCGTCATGAAGATGAATGAGGTTGGTACTTACGTGGCATGATGCCTTGAGCTACCAGCTGATTGATAGGTCTTCTTAGCATCAGCTTTACCTTCAAAGCTGAAACAAATACAAAATCCAATAAATTTAATAGAATAAAAACTGAACCTAAAATCAAATTCAAATACTATATTTCCAAAATCTAATTAGTGAAACTTGCCATGATATTTTTCTGGTTAAGAACTTGTGTAATGGGTGGGTAAAAATGGCTTCATATAGATGGAAAGAAAAAAAATAACATTTTCTTTTACTTCTTTTTTTCGTATATAGAGAATATTTATTAAGATGGAAAGGTAATCGATATTCAGATTTTTGTGAATGGTTCCATTTTATATCTCCAGAGTTCAAAACAGGGTTTTTAAACAAATTTCTATTTGTTGGTATGTTTATATAGTGATTTCATAAAAATAGTTTGACGTTTTTGTTCAAAATAGTAATTAATGGTCAATTACTGTCCTAATTATATATGTAAAATATAAACCTGGAGCTCAAACTTAGGTTACCTGCCACGAGAAAAAACTCAAAACTGGGTCTGCTATAACGGTTTTGATCATTTTGTTCTTAAATGTATCTTTCAAGGTCTTAAGCGAAATGTATTACTATCTCCCAAAATACTCCCCAAGTAAAAAGGCTGCGTATCCTGTATTGTCGACACTGCTTAAAATCAATTAGGAAAAGGCCCTGAAGATATGGAAAAACAATTACAAGACTACGAGCTACTGTTAAATGGTGGCATGATTTACACACTATGTTTTGCTGACGATCAGGTCGTATAGACTTAAGATTATGAGGACTGGAGTATATGACCAGGAAGTATGAGAAATGAGGTTCAAAGGTAAATATAAAAAAGAAACAATATTATAAAATAAAGTATTTAAACAATATTTAAACAATAAAGTATTTAAACAAAAAGTATATGCGAGTAACAACAAGACCTTTTATTAGAAGATAGATGAACTATAAAAGTAAGCAATGGATACAGAAGGATACTTAGCAGTGAATATATCACAGACTAGAATGGTGAACGAAGCCTTAGAGAAAGGAATATTCGGAGAAGAGCAATTGCAAAATTAAATTAAGAGCTTGGGATTAATTTCCACAAAACTAAAATGAACAAGATTTTAATCAGTTATGCACAGGATAGCGAGCAAGTTGAGGCTCTTTAAATATAAACAATTAATTGTTTACAAAAGCCAATTTTTCACAAGAGAAAAGAGTGGATATTGTATTAAAGAATACAGTAGCTTTTCCCTCTACAAACTACTAAATACATTTAAATATGAATCATGAACAGCTAGGCCTCTAAAATCTGAGTAATCGGCATGAATATAGTAAGTTTATTTATGACTTGTACATTTTTACGATTATTAAAAAGGTATCTTGCCTGAATTTGTTTTGTGGGAACAAAAGAAGAATGTTAGGTAATCTACACTGGGAGGTGGAGAATACCTTTATGACGACACTGAATTTCTGCACACAACGATTATGGTTCATGAGTTATGGTTTTACAGATATGATGCAGAAATAAATCATTGCAGAGAAAAGGTTCAATATCCCCGAAGGTAAAATAAGCGTTGCAGTAAAACACAACAATGGCAAACTAATGTTATACTTTTCTCTTATCTGCCATAGAGTGATGCATCTTATAGTACACACTATAAGGTCAAAACATTACCAAAATGTACTTCCAGGTCAAGCCATGGAGTGCATATGAAAAGAGCTGTGGAATGCGGAAACTTGGCACAACTGTATGGCAGTGCACTATTCCTCACGCCTGATTCAAAGTTTCTAGGCTAAATACAACTCCCTTTAGGTATGGCAGGCTCCCTCCTCTCCTGTCATGGATTCTTGTGATTTTTGCTGTTCTCTTAGCTGAAAATACAGACCTAATATTGTGATAAATGAAAATATAATTACCGAGACCTGAATGGCAGTGACTGATCCCAGTGAAAAAAATCCAAGCAAGTACATGAAGGTACCTTATCGACCATTAATCACCTCTTCAGTTTTATTATTTTCACGGGGAAAATTTTGACCATAGGTAGTTATGCACCAATGACAGAAATACAATTGAAGAAAAAGATGTTATTTAAAGAATTGAAAAGCTCCCATTACACCTTACACATATCTATCAATGATTCTTACAATCACAATTTGGATGATTCATGTCACGCCCTTACATTATGAGTGACCAAAACAAAAATATCTTTGAATCACTGCTTACAGACCGTCATCGATTTGATAAACTCTGCCAAATTATAAACTATGAATAAAAAATAAAAAAATAAATGTTTATTTGTTTTACGCATGCACAATAAATATTTACAAGCATCTGGCAGGATATTTACATCTCTGTATTCCTAGAATAATGTTCCTCAAACAATAAAAACATTCATGTTTGAAAAAAACATGACTATAAATGTTGTATAATGTTGCCAAAAAACACTGTCAGACAATAAATATGGATGAAATATGACTTGACAGAGTTGCCTTTCTTCTTTACACTTCACTAACCAATTAGAAAGACTTTAGTTCTCTAGTTCTTTAGTTGTGTAAGCCAGATATTCACGCAAAAAAAAGTTAGAATTGTTTTTGTCTTAAAAAATTAACAACAAGATTGTTTTTACGTCTTTTAAGTAAGTATTTTAAGTAAGTATTGCTTTCTTAATTTAAATGTAAAATTAGTAAAAACAAATTCATTCGAAAAATTATCTTTTATGAATTGCCTGTAAATTAAATCTCACAAACATTCCGAATAATATTATAGGCTTAAAAGCACTCAAAAATAAACCGTAAAAAAACATAGCACTAATTTTCTCTTACACACATCCTAAAAACCAAATAATAACCAAAAAGAATTTTTATTGCCATATCAATTAAAACAAAATCTCTATCTTATTTAAATGTGAAAATCAGAAAAAAAAAAGTTATTTTCTTTCTATCTCAGTATCTATTTCTTATGGGCGATAAATTGATATAAAAGAGTCTGCTCCCATATTAATTTCTTGTAAGATTTAGAAAACTATATTTTGAAAAATATGTATATACAGTATTTAAATAAAGCCAAAGCTAGCTTTTCTTGTGCCATACAGTTGTCCAAGTGTAAATTGTATTTAATTGAAATATAGTTTTTAATGACGACAGTAAATGTTATTTTCGATTTTTGTAATGAATTATTCCTGAACCTTCATTGGTTATTAACTGCAACAAAATTTGACGAAAACCTAATAGTCAATTAGGTTACAAAAGCTCCATGGTCTTTTTTGAGAATGTTTAGCGATAAACATCTGAACCATCATTTTTACAACAATGACAACCATTACTTTTTGTTTAAGCCGATTTTTAACTGTTGCAAAAATTAAAACAAAAACAAAAAAGCTTCAAGGTATACCCACATACAAAATTTGACAAAACTAGTCTATTTGTTTGAGCTGTAAAATAATATAAAAATGAAAGAATCACTTTTTTGCAGCACAAGAGATTTCAAAACAGATACTGCTATGAAAAATTCAACATCCATTTTTTAAGGGATTAAATTACTTTGATTATACTATATGCATATGAGTAAGTGAAAGAAAAGGTGTTTTGATTCTTGATAGATCTTCACTTTGTATGTATCAGCAACAACTCTACCAATGTAGGCTGTGAAGTTCAAGTTTAAATCATAGTACTTGGTCGGCAAAATGCTGACAAGTTCCTTATTGTAAACTTCGTCACTACTGGACCTTGAGTCTTACATTTATAACTTCATTCGTAAATCAAACTCGGGCCAAGTGTATAGACTTAAATATTAAAATTAAGTTATTAATGAGAGTCGTCAAGAGTAATTTGAATTTTTTGTCAATTCCTTCTAAATCCAATTTTCTATTACTGTACTTGTTATTTGACACAATTATTTTAGTTTGTGTTATTGAATTTCACATTTCACCAAATTTTATCAAAATAGGTACAGTAAATTTTCAAAATTAGGCTATTTATAACTATTGCTATAGGATTTTTTTGAACCAGCACTGTTACAAGAAAGTGACTAATATGTTTTGTAGGGGGGGGGGGGAAGGGGGGTACATTAAATGAAATTTGATCAAAATTATTATAGCTGATTTTGAGAAAATGGAACTTTTGTATTATTCCTTATGGCAGGTAATCTCAAATTACGAACAAAAGTTGTTGGAATATTATGGGAATTTTTCTATCTCTGTAGCTCCTTGAAATTTTTTCAGATTTATTCCATAGTGAAAACCATCTCACTGATCATTCTGTGAACAGTAGACCTCGTTCCTTGGAAGTTTTAATATGATCAATGATTCGTTCTTGTAAACCCTATGGGTAACGTACAATGTAATATACAATATTCATAGACCATGAAGTAATTTGTAAATAATATCACAGCTACAGTACAAAGGGATACCTCTCAGAAAAAATAATAAATTTAAATGCTATATTGATGGCTTACTCTTTACATTGTGTTTGTAATTGCCATTTATTGGGTTTACAGTAATAATAAAAATTTGATGAATATAAACCCTGGAATGAAGACTACTTTAACTGAAAAATGTTCCTTCACCTCCAACATTGGTGGCACTGGTGGCTCAATTTGTTGAAATGAAAACAATCCGACTATTATGTATTTATTACTCTATAAGTTCACATTGATAACTATATAAGTCATGTCACATTTTAGAAGAAATCTGAGTGAACAAAACAGTTAAACTGTTATATAAATAAAAATTTATTTGATATTTTTCCAACTCTACAAATTTCATATAAATGAGAAAAAATCAATATAGAAAGTTTTTATTTTCGGGCAGGTAGAAACTTCTTGTCACGAAGTTTTAGAGAATACTAAAAATATGATTTTTCATATTAAGTTTTATATTTTGAATAACTAATTGTTATGCTTCGTTTATACCATTATTCTTAATACTTTTGATTTTTTGGGCTAGTAAAAACTTCCTGTGGTAAATTTTTATAGAACACTACAAATTTCATTTTTCATTTGAAGTTGTAGATTTTGTAAGACTAATCATTATGCTTTGTTTATACTATTATACTTAAAACATTGGAATACTGCTGTATTTTTAGTCAGAGCACCTGGGTCCATTCCCTGGAACCTTACTGCAATGACTTTGAATGACCACAGTTTTAAAACAATCACCAAATGAATGGTCACCAAATGATCGAGTTAAAACAATAAAGATTATTAAACAATAAACAACTTTATTTAAGTTCATTAACTATCAAATCCTGTGCACCAGTTAGAAATTGATAGCCATTCAAAACCTTAAAAAATACATTTTGAAATAAACTTATTCATTGAAAGTAAAAATTCGCTTTCTGCTTGTATGCAAGGATGAATATTTAAAGTTTCAATGTTCATATTTTAAATTACAGTTTTAAGGTTATGTGTGAGCAATGTATAACAAGTTTTTATTCACCTTTAATTAAATGTTATCAGCATTTTTTCCCCCAGCCTTTATGAAAGATCTAAAGAGTTAAACTCTGCCAAATTCCACTAATGAAAGAATTGTTGTTTGGTATATATTTTTAAAACATGAATGGAATGAATCCAAGAAAGAGAAGGTTCCGAGGCAAGTGGGCAGACAGACGTGGCAACATATTTATTTTTGATGTTAGCACATTTCCTCATCCGGAAACATCATAAAATTTATTAACTTTTAAAGATTAAAAAAAAAGTTAATTTGTAGCTCAATATTTCGGCAATAAAATACTTTTTTTATACTATATTTGACATTACGGGTGTAAATGGCCCATGAGTAAATGAGTGATCAAAGTAAGGCTTAACACGCCCCTTAAACTTTCTTGCAAACACTTTCAAAGTCTATTTAAAAATAAACTTAATTACAGTCTAAAAATAAATTCTTGATCTTTTGTTGGTACACTGATGTGGTAAGATGCAGATTTCTTTTGGTGTGTTAGGTTAATCTGGTTCTTTACTGACCTCAGTTTTGATATTAAGTTATGCAGAAAACGAGCTATGATAGGATCATGTAACTTAGATAAGAATGAACAATCGAACAATCAAAAAACAGTTATTTTGAAATTTTCTGGCAAATCTCTAGGTTATCATCACCTTAATTTAATATATACAGTATAATATATATGTAACTAATAGTAAAATCTAGATTACATGATAAATTTTGTTCGAAATTAGTTTAAGGATTTATTTAAAAAAAAATTTTTTAATTTATTTATTTTTTTTAATTTAAAAAATTTATTTATTTTTTACTTATAGTCATTAAAAAGTGATACAACCGCCAAAACTCAAAATTTGTAGGTACCTGCCAAAGAAAAGAAAAATACAGTAGTTCCTTAAAATATCAATGTAGCCTCCCAAGAATATAAACTCGGGAGTTTAAAAACAAAACAAAAAACGGAAATGTTATAAAAGGCACAATTTCTCAAAAATTTACTTAGAATGCTTTGATTAAAATAATTTTAAAATATTTAGACTAAAAGCCCAAACCCGAGTGGATGTAAAAGTAAATTGAGTTTCAGGAGTCTTTAGTAAATACTAAAATGAACTTTGAATGCTGTCATTTTTTAAGCCCATACATTTTTGAGACCATTATAATTATCATATAATTGAATAATATATAAACCAGTTTATAACAAAATATTATCATGATATTATCAATGTTATCAAAACACACAAGAGGAGCAAATTTTGTATAGTACCAGCTTCATTAGCTAATTGGTTACAGGAAACTTCCCTCTCAGACTGATGTAGCATTTCCAGAGTGCATAAGATTGGAGGAACATTTTAGGAAATTTAAAAACACTTTAAGATAAATTTTATTGTCATATTCATTCTATTCGGTTGAGTTTGGTAGCCATATATAGTATTCCTAAATTGTTACATGGTTTTCTTTAAAAACCCACTTCCCATCGTCATTAAAGATGAAATTTTGCTCCCTGGCATAAGTCAGATGACAATACAATATTGATGAATTTGAATACACTATCAATATACTGTATTTTGATAAAAAAATAAGGACGATCTTTAAAACATATTTTTAATACAAATTTTAAACATTTAGACACATGTATTTATTACATTATCTTTTTAATAATATTTTTTTAAATGTGAAAAGATTAAGTAATTATTTAAATTTTCTCATTAATATTGTGTTTTCAGTTAATTTAGCGTATTATTTTGTATATAATTACAAACTTCATTATGATTTTGTACAAATCTAAAACTAGGTCATCACTAAATAACATAGAATGTAGTAGAGATAATGAAGATTTGACCTTTGTGATTAGGAACTTAGTATGCACAAAACATCTCATATTTTTTTTCTTTTTTTTTTTTTTTTTTTTTTTTTTTTCTTTTTTTCTTTTTTTTCTCCCTCCCCCTTTTAGTTTTTGAAATAGTTTGTCATCTAAAATGGGAAAAACATATGAATAATAATAATGTGACACGACAGAAATACAGTAGTATAAAATTATAATCGTAATATTTTGTGTATATAATTTGTAACAAATACTGGAATGGTATCTGTAACTTTAAAAGAAACAGATAGCTATGTAAGTTCCGATATGCTCAGTGCATTTAACATTTGTGACCAATCAAAACTCTTGACCAAGGTCAAAAATTAAAAATGAATCTTCATACTGACCAACACGCTTTCAAGTTCTAATTATGTACAAAAAATGTTGTACCTACTCGGTTTTTGAAACAAGTAGGATTTCGACTTCAACCAAGGAATCTCCACTTCAAATGAAAATTTATAAAAAACTTGATTACAATAATTAATTACAAAGTAAACTTTGGATCAATGAGTTATGATCATGTATGTGTAGAACAAAACACGAGTGTATTTAAGAGTCAGGAAGAGATAAAAATTTGTTCGTGTATAATTTCTTTTTGAAGGTTAACTTTGACAGTTTTCCAATATTGCGGTCAAGTGTAAACAGAGTTGTGGTCTGGTTCTTAGCATTAGCAATGTGTTGCTGGCGCGTGCAAGCCATCACACTTCACACCAAAAGTTTATGTTTGTTACAACCACACCTCCCCACTCTGCACTATATACAATCACAGTGCATTCAGTTCAGCAGTGCCTAGATTCCACAGTTCAAACAGATTTATTGGGCACATTGGAGGGATTAGTGTTTAAATGGTGATGTCAATTGAAACTCTAATACTCTAATAAACCTTTTTCATTTTTAAATTGTTAATTTTTCTTAAAGGAAAAGATAAAATAGAATAGACAAAATATATTATAGACTTTTCTGTATATAATTTGATTAATGAAAACAATAAATTAAAACTAAAAATAAATATATAAATCAGATTCTGTTTGTTTTTTGGTTTACTTAGTTATAATGTCAATTATTGACATACCTGAACAACCATACAGACCGTTAAAGGATTACTGTATACTGTATTATGTATTGTTATTATTATTACCATTTATTAAGTCTGTGATTAAATTTGTAAAAATTCAAGGAAGTTCATATTTTATTTAACAAGCTGAATGGTTTGATCAAATTTGGTGATAGACTTTAAAACCAAAGCTCAAAATACTGATTATCTAAAAATCAGCTCTAAAGATTTTGATGAAATTTTGCTAACTCTAATCTTGATGGATCAAAAGAAAACAAGTTGATCGCCATCTCCACAAAAATGATCTGTGAATTATTAATAGAAAACAACAAAACCGTCCTTGGAACTGTTGCGAAAGTATCTAATTTGTCATCTGCTTTATTGGTTTCTTTCAAACCTAACCAGTGTGCATATAAAGCAAATGATAATAACAGTTCAAGGAATAGTTGGCAAAATGAAATGATCCTTCACAGCCATTATTAAAAACTAGATTTTAATCAAATTTACAACTGCGCCTAGTTTATACAAAGCTGAAGCAGACTTAGGCTTTAGGCCTATTTAAATATATAAATATTTCTCAAAATTAAAAAAAAAAGAATACACAAGTTATTGATATAGAGGTGGGAACCCTTCTATACAAACTGACCTCCCATAGGAAAATCCCAAGATATAAAAGAACACCTCCCACCCTCGCTTATTGTTATAATAAAGACATTTTTTTGGGAGATGGCAATAAATATTATTTTTGGTTTTGGGTGTGTGAGAAAGTTAGTGCAATTTTTATGCATATTTTTATAATGTATCATCTATTTTGTTTCCGGTAAGATAATTTGACCATGATTTTTTAATTAAAAACAAAACCTTCTTACTGTACACATGTACGCAATGAGAAATTTTGAAAAACATTACAATTTACAATTCATAAATATCAGAAAGTAATTTAGCCGATTGCTTGTTTTCAACTGCTTTAGCTTAAAGTAGTGTTTTCTCTCTTGTTCATAAATATCACTATTCCCAATTTAAAATTTGTGTTTTCTACATTCATAGTTTGTACATTTATGAACAAATTTCCACCTATTACACAGGTTTGTCTTTATATTTCGAAAAGAGAATAGTAAGATTGGAGATGGTTGCAATGATCAGTTTGTGTTCATATGCACGATGCGTTATCAGCAGGAAATATGCAAAACCTCAGAATAGGACCTCTAAATACCAATCCGACAGATGAAATCAACAAGTCGTTCTTCGAGTGATATACTAAAGTCGTACATCGTTCTTCGGGTGATAAAACAAAGTGATTGATTCTAATATAGTATTTACTTAACTATATGCGGCTTACTTAGCGTATTATTTTACGGATTTTTAAGTTTAGAAACATTTTAAGATATCAAAAAAAAGATAACTTTTACACTCAAAAATATTTAAGAAATACATCCATAAACAAATCAAAGGACATCCGGACGTATAGATTTGCCTGTACAGCCTACAACATTGAACCGATATATCAAGACAATTTTGTACATAAAGAGTGTCCAGTAAATAAGTTACAAGACAAGAGTTCCTACGAAAATGCTTTGTTTTCCGTCTGTCAGTTGGCGCGCGCGCACGCACACACACACACACACACACACACACACACGCGCGCGCAATATGTGATGTTGGTAAAGTAAAACGATATATAATACTAAGAACGGTTTGAGAAATCGATATCAAATTTTGCATAACGTTTTATACAATAGTTTATGATTTTTCACTACAAATTTAAGTATCGATATCTCGATCGGTTCTATCTTGTTTGTTTGTTTTGATGTTCTCTATCGCTTCCACGAGTTACACACTGTACATAGACTACAAAAATATTTCTGTGTAAAAGAAGAAATGTATATGTCCCACCGTTATTATTTATTCTTCATTTCCGAGTTCTTTAATGATAAATTATATGATTTTATAAACTCCAAACTATTAGTATAACACGTTATGTAAAATTTGGTATCGATAATTGAATCTGCCCTGAAGAAATATGTTTTGAAAAACACAGACAATAGGAACGCGGAGCGCTTTAGAACACATGTTATATAAACTTTTGATGTCCGTTTTGACATCCCATATCACCTCCCAAAATGATGTCAACTTTTCCTGTCACATTCAATATTAAAACTTAATAATAACTAATCACTATTGACAAAATGAATACTCAAAAATCTAGTCTCGTCAATAACACCTAAGCCTACTCACACTGTTGCCCCATGTTGCACTACACTATAACACACATTATGATAGTCTGAGTGACTGTGTTTACAATGCTTAGGACGCAGACAAGGACCGGAAACAACTTCCTTCCTAGGTCTCATGACGTCACTGAAGCACGTGCCTTGGAGACACGTACATAACAATCATAACAGCTGGGTACACTGCCCTTTTACTTGAAGACATGAAGGGATGCGTCGATTGCAAATGTCTTTTACTCCCAGGGGGGTCGTGGCAATCCCGAGGTATATTACTTGGATCTATACCAGTTTTCATGTAATCTTTAGATAGATCCCTTTCTTTCATCTCTCTTGACCAACACTTGTTCTCTTCCGACCCTGACGCTATTAGAGTATTCAAAGACTAGGGATCTTTATTTAGTGTTTTCTTCTTTGCTATAATGACCGAGAGGTTTTTCTCATTTAAACAACAAGAAAAAAAATACAAATGTGTTTGTGCGCATGTGTGGAATCTTGACAGCTCCTCGGTGTAACCTCTGGGGGGGGGGGGGATGAATGCCTCGGTCGGAAAAGTCTCAATCCTTGATGAAGGGACGAACAATCCCACAAGACTGCCTTGTCAAGAAGATTCTAAAGTTTAAGTTACCAAACCTTACAAATATCCATGGGAAAGTATCAAACTTAATTATTATTCAATAAACCCTTCTGGCTTACGTTCAAATAGCACAGACTTCACAATTGAATAAAAAGAGGAAAAACAAGCTAGTGGTCTATTTTATTTATTTAGTTTGAAAGAATTCTTCTAAAAAAGCGAATTATAAGCAAATGCTTGACTTTATTCATACAGTTCATCAATAGGACAAAAAATAGAATCATTATAAATTCAAGCAACACCCAAACTCAAGAGGAAATGTTAAAATTGTATTCATTCTCCCGAAAATGATAGCTAAAATAAAAACAACAATCGATACATTTTAAACAATACCCCACTCAACAGTTTAGCGTTGCTAGGTTACAATTCAAAATTCCCGGTTACAATTCGGCACGCAAACAAAAAAAATGTGTCCAAGCTCACCACACAAACACATTTTGGATTTACCCACAGAATTATTAACACATATGTTCACATTCATCCCTTACAATTCGATTGATGAACTCAGACTTGTATGTCCAAGATTTAAAGAGGTCGGGGAGATTGTTTTGAAGAAAGGATTCAACTGGATTCGAGTGAGTTAATTGTACAGAATTATTTTTTAACGATTTCCACTGGAAATATGGATATTGCGTTTTTTAAAAGCAAAGTTTGGGATTAGGGATCCGTATGTTACTGCTAAATAATCGATTTTACCCCCCCTCCCCCATATAGGACTCTAAGCACTACCTGCCATAGACAGGTACCTACAAACATAATGGGAAGGTTTCCGGTTTGTTTTGATTTAATTTTACATTTTTACATAAATGTAGTATAGTGAATATTATGTGATGGATAAAAAAATCGATGTCACGTTTTCCCCGGAAATATATGGTTCAATAAAAATGGTCTTTGTAATGATGTCCGTCTGTTATCTGCGCAGAGCTTTACAACCTATACAAGTGACCCCATTTTAATCGTATTTGGGATATGATGCGAGACTGCAAATATCTCATAAATATACTTTTATACAAAACATTTAAGTGTGTAAACGAGTGTAAATTTTTTCTACAGTTAAGTTTCACTCAAGATAAATATTGTTTCGTCTTGAGAGAATAGAATATTTCTCGACTTACGACCAGATTTTATTCCCCCTCTCTTTTCTTTTCGAAAAAAGTCAAAAGTAAGCATTTATTATTTTTGGCCACATTTAAAAAAATCTTTTAAGTTAAGTTTCACTCAAGATAAATATGGTTTTGTCTTGAGAAAATAGAATATTTCTCGACTTACGACCAGATTTTACCCCCCCTGTCTTTTCTTTTCGAAAAAAAAGTCAAAAGCATTTATTATTTTTGGCCACATTTAAAAAAATCTTTTAAGCTTAAGTGTAATTTTTTCCCACTCTGGTGTGTAACCAAAATTTAAACAATTTTATTGTTCATAAAGATGATAGACATTTGAGTGTCTACTATGCCGAGTTTTTTACGAAAGAATTCTTCCCCCGGTTGAATTTTTATTTTATTTTGATCATAAAAATGGATAATTTGATTGAACTAATTGCTAAACTTTCGTTTCATGGTATCTAACATGACTTGCGAGAGAACACATTTTCCTTGACCATCCTCTAGAAAACGTAATCACTCTTCGGATTAATAAATTGAGACACCGCCGAAAAAATCCTCCAAAATAACAACGCAATTCACTTGCCAGGAAACCAGTAACGAAATAGAATAAGGATTTAGATCACGACATCATAAATAATCAAAAGCAGCCGTTATTCTTCATATGTTATAAGATATCTGGCAAGGCTCAAGTGTTCGACGTAAATTTAACTTTAAAATATGTTAATAAACAACAGCTGATTAGTTAAAAAAAAATGTCCAGTGATAAAAAAAAATTATGAAATTCCATAGTTCTGCTAGGACGTACATAATTGATTTGAGAACATTCTTCTGACATTATGGCATTGTCCGTAACTCCTATTGACGCGTTTTGCATGAACTCCATTTACGCACTGCTTTATCCCTCGACCATAGTACAAATTAAAACGAAAACATTAAAATGAGCAATACATAAACAGTCAGAAATTCTGTGTTAATAATATAAAAGTTGTGGGTAAAGGTGAATTGAAGCAGCGAACTGTGAAAACTAACTAATAACATAACAACATGGCGTCAACCAATCACAGAAGAGGACAGAACTTACAGGTAGAGAAGAAAGGAGGTACGCGGGAACTAGAAGACGACTCCTTTGAGGGACTAAGCAATACGTAAATAGGTTTTAAAAATGGAGTTCAACAGAAACACGTTAGTAGAAGTTAAGACTGTGCTAGGACTGGAAGAAAAATGTACTAATATAAAGATTTATGAATCGTTGTAAGCCTGCGAAGTTGTTTACTGTTGCTATGGACTATTAACACTGTACTTTCGGAGATATACTTTAAAATTAAATTATATTCCTACTGTCGAAGACACCAAAGGAAATGAAGTCTACGGACGTAGGACTGTTGTTTATTCCTCGTGACGTAGATTATCAATTTAGTCAATAAGCAACTCATCATTTCTATACAGGGTAATCATAAAAGAATGGTGGTGTTTCATTAATTCATACGAAGACAATAGAGAAATTTCGTAGTGTTGTATTGGTATCGCTGATATGCTATAACCCAAACGTTTATTTAACAGCTGTTGTAACTTCAAAATTAGTTCTTTCATTGTTGTGGTTTTGTATTTTCTGGAGTGTGTTATTATATTCTCTAATAAAGAAAAAGCAAAGTGTGTTTTGTTGCTGGCTGAATTCAAGTCTGTAATTTCAGTGCAACGTGTATTTCGACGCGAATACAGAAAAGATCCACCACATGGAAATAACAAGTTAACGTTTGGTGTGGTGTGATGAAAAATCGTCTGATAGAGCCTTTCTTCTCTGCTGAAAAGACAATTGTGTATCTCGATATGTTAATCAATTATTGTTTTCCTCAGTTGGATGAACTCAAAAACATCCACAAATTCATTTCCAACAAGATAGCACACCCCGCACTTTAGTGCATTTGTGACAGACACTTTGAGTATATAGGCCGGCAAGGACCTATACGCTGGCCTCCAAGGAGTCCAGACTTGACACCTTGGAATCTCTTCTTGTAGGGATACATCAAAAACATTCTTCATCGAGAAAAAATTCGTGGCCTAAATCACTTAAGGAACAGGATTAATGAAGCAATGACAACTGTTAACAAAGGCATGTTAACTAACGTTTGGGCAGAACTTGTTTATCGATTGGACATTTGCCGAGTGACTAATGGCGCACATATAGAAATTTATTAGTTATGTAAAAAAACGGTTCAGACCACGATTTAGATAAATAAACAACATCAGGTGTAATAATTCTGTTTTCATTTAAATCGTGTTCACCACCATTATTTAATGATAACCCTGTATATTATATGATAGGAATACAACTAATTGTTTCAACTGTCAACCCAACCCTACATATACTGGGTGTTCAAAAAGTCTGGAAACCCCTTAATATTTATTTTATTAATAAACGCAGAACAATGAAACTCTAGGATTACGCCCTCACTGTAGTTACTGACTTTTTGGTAATTTTAACTGTCTTTTATCGCTTTGGGTGGACGTCCTGTGGAAGAAGTCTAAAAAATCTTAAATGTAAGCATAGGTCGAATTATACCTCATTTTAAAGATCGTTGGTAGAGGAACACATTGCCGCAATCCCGAATGAAAAAGGACCATTCGTTTGGAAATGACAGCCTCTTAAAGTTTGTTAACTTTTCGTTGCGGAGAGTAAGAGGCAGAAGTGAATACTCAACCGTGTTGGTTATGTTAGTGTTTTAGCTATGATAATTTCACAGCTGAAGTGTGGAGGGATAGGAAATAGGGTCCCATCTTGCTGGAACCAGATAATCTCAAACTGAGGGCCCAGTAATTCCCTTAAATGTGGTAACACCCTAGTTTCCAGTAATTCAACGTAGGTGGTGGCATTTAAGTTCCCTTCTATGAAATACGGACCCACAACACGAGTGCCAAGCAATTCTGCCCAAACATTTACTTTTTGTGGGTTTTGTGTGTGTAATTCTGCCATCCACCGTGGGTCTTCTTGAGACCAGTAACGTGAATTATGTCGATTCACAGTACCATTCAGACAGAAACTTGCCTCATCAGAAAACAAGATAAGTTAGGCAAAGTTTTCATCGAGAATACATTTGTGCATTATAATTTCACAGTATTGCAGCCTCCGGTCTGGGTCATCTTCATTCAGTTCTTGGTGAAGTTGTATCTTAAATGGATGAAATTTGTTTCCGTGAAGTATTTTATGGATGGAACCTGTACTAACACATACATACTGTGCTGATTTTCTAATAGAGGTGTGCGGATTTTCCACGAAACACTGAAGTGTTTCAAGTGCCGTTTCTTCATTGGTTGTTGTTTTGGCCGTCCGGATCTTGACCGATCTGTTACAGAATCGCTTTCTCTAAAGCGCTGTACGGTCTTCAACAATGTTGATTTTTGAATAGGTGGTCCATTGGGGCAAGTTTCATTGAACAAGCGGCTTACCTCCTCATACGAACGAGTTCTATCCCCATAACCTCTCATCATCAGAATGGTTATTCGCTCTGTCTCACTAAGTGACATTATAATCTAATGTAAAGCTTACTAAAAATGAATATCACAAATTAATGTAATACGTTGTCAACTAATGAACCAGTCAGAGTGCATAGCTTAACATGTACGAGAGATAAGATCGGACAAACCACAAAAATCAGTGGGTCAGTGGCTATCAATAATCTGAATTAGCAAGAAATTAGTTTGGCCAAGAACGTTATTTGCCATTGCATTAGCATTAAAATCAAACAAACTTTGAGAGGCTGCCATTTAAAAACCAATGGTCCTTTTTCAGTCGGGATTGCGGCAATGTGTTCCTCTAACAAAGACCTTAAAAATGAGGTATAATTCGACCTATGCTTACATTTAAGATTTTTTAGACTTCCTCCACAGGACATCCACCCAAAGCGAAAAAAGACAGTTAAATGACCAAAAGGTCAGTAACTACAGTGAGGACGTAATCCTAGAGTTTCATTGTTCTGCGTTTATTAATCAAATAAATATTAAGGGGTTTCCAGACTTTTTGAACACCCGGTATAAGCCACTATATATTTATGTTCCATAAAATCTTATTTAATGAGTTTCGGTTACAGAGGCAGACGGCAACCATAATACGCCGTTTCGAAAATGAAGAGGAAGACGAAGAGAGAAGGAAAAGTAAAAGAAAAGGAAGACAATCAAAAAGATCAAAATTAATGGAAATGAGTTGGCGCTATCGTAGATATCAATCTTTCATAATTATCATCTGTCTGTCAAGATTGTTTATCGCAACCTTCTCCAGTCTGATCTCCAGCGATGTCTATCCGATATGTCCTGCAAGTCTAATAGAGCTCTACTTCCAGGCACTCAAGAAATCAAGATGCAAACCAAGTTACATCTCTAAACTATACCAGAGAGCTATCTACGATCAAACGTTACAGTAATAAATGCATTTTTATTTTCACAGATATTCATAGTATAAAAGTATATGATGGGTCAAAAATAGGTTTCGAATTTTTGCAGATAATGTACATTGTAAGGTCCTCTGAATAAAAAAAGTGATGTCTGTTTGTCTGTTGTCTGTGCAGTGCTCTACAACCCAAACGGGTGGACCAATTTTGATAAAATTTGGTATATGGGTATATTTTAGCCAGATATCAGGCCGATTTAGTAATTTTTTGATAAATCAAAATTTGGGTACAGTTGCCATAAGAAAAACCCACAAAATTGCGATTTTCTCAAAATCGGCTGTAAAAAAATGCTTTGGTCACTCGAAGCACTCGCACCTGCGTTAATGCGCTCTTTATACGATCGGTATTAATCATATAGGCTTTACTGATTACTTGAATTTTTTCTTTTCAATGATAAACGTTTTTTTTATTTGCTTTGTAATTTTTCGACATTATGAAAATTCTCTCCACCTTAACACACTTATCAGTTTAAACATTTTATTTTATAAGTTATTATTTCTAAATGATATTTAGACCGTACTACTCTATGTCCTATACACTGTCCATACGCCGAGCGTCGTAGCGATTTTTTATGTGTCTACCGCACACACAACACTACCTACAATTTTACATTCAATAACAAAATTTAAATCATTAGGTTACCATTCATATTGAGCGCGACAAATCTTGGCATTTTTAAAAACCCAAAGAGTCACCTCAAAAATCGTTGTAAATTAAGACTTCTGTAAAAGCCTAAAATATAATTGACATTTTTATATATCTTTGACTACTTCAATTGTTTCATTGACTTATTATGTTCATTTGTTTCAGTTATAAGAATAAATGTGATGCAGTTTTATTCAGTTATTCTGAGATAAATACAAGTGCAGTTCTGCACACAATAATCGACACACTTCAATGCTTTCCTTTGAAAGATACCGCTCTAAGGATAGAAGGACAACGCGTTAATTACGTCTGTTCTTTGCCGGGATGCTGGCTCCAGATATTCCGTCATAATGGGAACCCTTCTGTTAAGTTGAGCAAAGTTGAACTTCTGCTTGTCATGTCTTGTTTGTACACTATGGTAACATCGAGTATTGCACAGGTAAATCAAATATATATTATATAACTTTTCTAACACATCAATCTACAAAACCAAATACAGACCAAAAATATTAGAAATCGGTCGATTAAAGAAAAATTTCTAGGATACTACTTAAACATGGTAAATAAAAAATGTAATTTAACACAAGCCCCCCCCCCCCATGTATGTCTTATGTGAGATAAGTTGATACAGAAAGGGCTTTCCCCTTATTAACATTTTTTTTTAAATACTTAAATTTTTTTGAAAGATACCTTATATATTTAAAAATACCTAAACTTCTTTCGCTTAAATCTTAAACTTGTCTAAGGGTAAATCGTAAAGTTTAAAATTGACATTTTTAATTACGACAGTCATGGTTTTGTTTTTTACCTATTTATTATTCCTTAATTTTTCTTTACTTGTAAATAAGCATATTGCTTTGCGTCGTTGATAAACATAGTTCGCCAAAATTTGAATAAAATCTATATTGCTGAAAAATTGGGGGGTTTTGTAATAACAGCTGAATGGATTTTTATTGATCAATAACTTCCGAACCACCATTCTTGAGGAGATGGTAATCAAAACGTTTTGTTTGAGTCCTTAGAGACTAAAGTTACAACAAAATCGTTAGGACTCGATTTTCAGAAAAAGGGACTTCTCTAAATATGACTAAATATAGTACATGACTAAAATGCCCATACAGTATATCTAATGTAATCAAATCGGTCTAACTGTTTACACACCTTCAGAACTGCACAGCCCTGCGAGGTCAGCATTGTCTCTACTGGGAGACTAGGCGGAGAATAGCAGAGATGCCAAGATCTGGCTAAAGTAAGTAAGTGTTTAGACTGAAGAAACTAATTCCAAAAATTACTTTTTCGGGCTCAGAGAATATTAAACGGATAAATAAGAACTGAGCGCCGTGTTTGATCTGTCAAAAGTAAACCTTGCTCCTTGGAAGGTTAATACGATCAGTAAACCCTAGCGTGCAACGTGACATAGGATATAGATATAGATCATGCAGTAACAGTAAATAATAGTATATTTAATGTACACTTGAACAAAACGCCACTCATAGGGACAAATAATCTAATTTAAACGTTTTATGAAAGTTTTGGACTTTGCATTATTATGACTCATTGGGATAACAGTGGCAGTAACTATTAAGGAGTATCCAGTGATGTTTTTAAACCTTGGTGTAACTCGATGCTGGATGGTAGACGTTTAAAATAGGTACTGGTGTATTTTACTCTAATTCACTTATACAATTTCATAATATATACTTTAAAGGAGTTCACAGAGAAAAGAACAATGCAAATACGTAAATAATAATTTATTTGATATTTTGTAATCTTTTAAAATTCGAAATTTTAATTCATATCGATAAGAACCGAACGTGGAAGTTGTTTATTTTTATTTTTTGATCCGATAAAAACTCGTTGGACAGTTTTAAAAATAGTTAAAACCCCATTTGATGTTCTTATTTTGTGCGACTGGGCGTCATCGTTTGATTTGGTAAAATTGCGTAACAAAAACACGAACAAACAGGCGAAATGGTGGAATTAATATAGGTCTACCTCGGTGAATTTACGTATGTGAAAGCACGAAAGTAATACGTAAACCAAATAGCATTGTATGAAAACAGATAGAAATGTGATCGTACGTCTTAACGTCAAAATATTATTTTTAGTTGATTCTTAAATAAACATTATTAATATTTGGAAGTCCGTTTTATTGTTAGGATTTCCGTGATCAAAGTGTCAATGTAACTAATCGTAAAATATTTATGGTTTTCCTTTAAACAAAGAAACCCGCTACTTGTGGTAGGTAGACGGCCGTAAACTGGGAATAATTAAAATCGCTGCTGATTATTAAGTTTACTTAATCAAACGCGTTTCAACGAAAAGTCGCCATCCTCAGTGATACATGAGCTACAATAATAACTAACCTAGCACTGCGCCAAATCCCGTATTTATACAACACTATGGGGGCGTGGCCTAAACCTAATTCCTAATATTAAGGCGTTAACAAGTGCTTCCCGTCATTCTAAATAACTTAAAGTTAACATCTAATACAATATTTTAAACTAATCTTATATCTAACACTACATTTTATCCATTAATTTAATATAGAACTTTATATCGGCCCTAATTGATTATTTACAGTTATATTACGGTACTTGTTAATTTGGTAACAGTTTTCAACAACAAAGAGTTTTCTATTTTAAAATAATGTTTTCCCTCTGAACAATTTTAACTATAGCTGATTTATCTGGCCTATTTTATTTGAAGTGGGCAAAGTGTTCTTTTGCTCTTATAAAGACCTTTCGTTTTGTTTGTAGCCTATATATTTCTTCGGACATATTTCACAATTTATACAATAAATTCCTGCTTATCTTGATCTTGAATTCTATCTTTTGGATTTCCCAAAATTTTACAAAGATTATTCTTAGAATATCTCGACGACGACGTGATGTATCCGTTCCATCATTGGGAAAGTTATTCCATTTTATACTGTATATGAAGTATTATTTGTATGTTCCAGTGTACAGGAGCAGCATATCTCGACGACGTGATGTATCCGTTCCATCATTGGGAAAGTTATTCCATTTTATAGTAGAGGGGAAATATACGTTGTATGAAGTATTATTTGTATGTTCCAGTGTACAGGAGCAGCATATCTCGACAACGTGATGTATCCGTTCCAACATTGGGAAAGTTATTCCATTTTATAGTAGAGGGGAAATATAAGTTATATGAAGTATTATTTGTATGTTCCAGTGTACAGGAGCAGAATATCTCGACGACGTGATGTATCCGTTCCATCATTGGGAAAGTTATTCCATTTTATAGTAGAGGGGAAATATAAGTTATATGAAGTATTATTTGTATGTTCCAGTGTACAGGAGCAGCATATCTTGACGACAACGTAATGTATCCGTTCCAACATTGGGAAAGTTATTCCATTTTATAGTAGAGGGGAAATATAAGTTATATGAAGTATTATTTGTATGTTCCAGTGTACAGGAGCAGCATATCTCGACGACGTGATGTATCCGTTCCATCATTGGGAAAGTTATTCCATTTTATAGTAGAGGAGAAATATAAGTTACTGTATATGAAGTATTATTTGTATGTTCCAGTGTGCAGGAGCAGCATATCTCGACAACGTAATGTATCCGTTCCAACATTGGGAAAGTTATTCCATTTTATAGTAGAGGGGAAATATAAGTTATATGAAGTATTATTTGTATGTTCCAGTGTACAGGAGCAGCATATCTCGACAACGTAATGTATCCGTTCCAACATTGGGAAAGTTATTCCATTTTATAGTAGAGGGGAAATATAAGTTATATGAAGTATTATTTGTATGTTCCAGTGTACAGGAGCAGCATATCTCGACAACGTAATGTATCCGTTCCAACATTGGGAAAGTTATTCCATTTTATAGTAGAGGGGAAATATAAGTTATATGAAGTATTATTTGTATGTTCCAGTGTACAGGAGCAGAATATCTTGACGACAACGTAATGTATCCGTTCCAACATTGGGAAAGTTATTCCATTTTATAGTAGAGGGGAAATATAAGTTATATGAAGTATTATTTGTATGTTCCAGTGTATAGGAGCAGAATATCTTGACGACAACGTAATGTATTCGTTCCATCATTGGGGAAGTTATTCCATTTTATAGTAGAGGAGGAATATAAGTTATATGAAGTATTATTTGTATGTTCCAGTGTGCAGGAGCAGCATATCTCGACAACGTAATGTATCCGTTCCAACATTGGGAAAGTTATTCCATTTTATAGTAGAGGAGAAATATAAGTTATATGAAGTATTATTTGTATGTTCCAGTGTGCAGGAGCAGCATATCTCGACAACGTAATGTATCCGTTCCAACATTGGGAAAGTTATTCCATTTTATAGTAGAGGGGAAATATAGGTTATATGAAGTATTATTTGTATGTTCCAGTGTACAGGAGCAGCATATATCGACAACGTAATGTATCCGTTCCATCATTGGGAAAGTTATTCCATTTTATAGTAGAGGGGAAATATAAGTTATATGAAGTATTATTTGTATGTTGCAGTGTGCAGGAGCAGCATATCTCGACAACGTAATGTATCCGTTCCAACATTGGGAAAGTTATTCCATTTTATAGTAGAGGGGAAATATAAGTTGTATGAAGTATTATTTGTATGTTCCAGTGTACAGGAGCAGCATATCTCGACAACGTAATGTATCCGTTCCATCATTGGGAAAGTTATTCCATTTTATAGTAGAGGGGAAATATAAGTTATATGAAGTATTATTTGTATGTTGCAGTGTGCAGGAGCAGCATATCTCGACAACGTAATGTATCCGTTCCAACATTGGGAAAGTTATTCCATTTTATAGTAGAGGGGAAATATAAGTTGTATGAAGTATTATTTGTATGTTCCAGTGTACAGGAGCAGCATATCTCGACAACGTAATGTATCCGTTCCAACATTGGGAAAGTTATTCCATTTTATAGTAGAGGAGAAATATAAGTTATATGAAGTATTATTTGTATGTTCCAGTGTACAGGAGCAGAATATCTTGACGACAACGTAATGTATCCGTTCCAACATTGGGAAAGTTATTCCATTTTATAGTAGAGGGGAAATATAAGTTATATGAAGTATTATTTGTATGTTCCAGTGTACAGGAGAAGGATATCTTGACGACAACGTAATGTATCCGTTCCAACATTGGGAAAGTTATTCCATTTTATAGTAGAGGGGAAATATAAGTTATATGAAGTATTATTTGTATGTTCCAGTGTACAGGAGCAGCATATATCGACAACGTAATGTATCCGTTCCATCATTGGGAAAGTTATTCCATTTTATAGTAGAGGGGAAATATAAGTTGTATGAAGTATTATTTGTATGTTCCAGTGTACAGGAGCAGCATATCTCGACAACGTGATGTATCCGTTCCATCATTGGGAAAGTTATTCCATTTTATAGTAGAGGGGAAATATAAGTTGTATGAAGTATTATTTGTATGTTCCAGTGTACAGGAGCAGCATATCTCGACAACGTGATGTATCCGTTCCAACATTGGGAAAGTTATTCCATTTTATAGTAGAGGGGAAATATAAGTTATATGAAGTATTATTTGTATGTTCCAGTGTACAGGAGCAGAATATCTCGACGACGTGATGTATCCGTTCCATCATTGGGAAAGTTATTCCATTTTATAGTAGAGGGGAAATATAAGTTATATGAAGTATTATTTGTATGTTCCAGTGTACAGGAGCAGCATATCTTGACGACAACGTAATGTATCCGTTCCAACATTGGGAAAGTTATTCCATTTTATAGTAGAGGGGAAATATAAGTTATATGAAGTATTATTTGTATGTTCCAGTGTACAGGAGCAGCATATCTCGACGACGTGATGTATCCGTTCCATCATTGGGAAAGTTATTCCATTTTATAGTAGAGGAGAAATATAAGTTACTGTATATGAAGTATTATTTGTATGTTCCAGTGTGCAGGAGCAGCATATCTCGACAACGTAATGTATCCGTTCCAACATTGGGAAAGTTATTCCATTTTATAGTAGAGGGGAAATATAAGTTATATGAAGTATTATTTGTATGTTCCAGTGTACAGGAGCAGCATATCTCGACAACGTAATGTATCCGTTCCAACATTGGGAAAGTTATTCCATTTTATAGTAGAGGGGAAATATAAGTTATATGAAGTATTATTTGTATGTTCCAGTGTACAGGAGCAGCATATCTCGACAACGTAATGTATCCGTTCCAACATTGGGAAAGTTATTCCATTTTATAGTAGAGGGGAAATATAAGTTATATGAAGTATTATTTGTATGTTCCAGTGTACAGGAGCAGAATATCTTGACGACAACGTAATGTATCCGTTCCAACATTGGGAAAGTTATTCCATTTTATAGTAGAGGGGAAATATAAGTTATATGAAGTATTATTTGTATGTTCCAGTGTATAGGAGCAGAATATCTTGACGACAACGTAATGTATTCGTTCCATCATTGGGGAAGTTATTCCATTTTATAGTAGAGGAGGAATATAAGTTATATGAAGTATTATTTGTATGTTCCAGTGTGCAGGAGCAGCATATCTCGACAACGTAATGTATCCGTTCCAACATTGGGAAAGTTATTCCATTTTATAGTAGAGGAGAAATATAAGTTATATGAAGTATTATTTGTATGTTCCAGTGTGCAGGAGCAGCATATCTCGACAACGTAATGTATCCGTTCCAACATTGGGAAAGTTATTCCATTTTATAGTAGAGGGGAAATATAGGTTATATGAAGTATTATTTGTATGTTCCAGTGTACAGGAGCAGCATATATCGACAACGTAATGTATCCGTTCCATCATTGGGAAAGTTATTCCATTTTATAGTAGAGGGGAAATATAAGTTATATGAAGTATTATTTGTATGTTGCAGTGTGCAGGAGCAGCATATCTCGACAACGTAATGTATCCGTTCCAACATTGGGAAAGTTATTCCATTTTATAGTAGAGGGGAAATATAAGTTGTATGAAGTATTATTTGTATGTTCCAGTGTACAGGAGCAGCATATCTCGACAACGTAATGTATCCGTTCCATCATTGGGAAAGTTATTCCATTTTATAGTAGAGGGGAAATATAAGTTATATGAAGTATTATTTGTATGTTGCAGTGTGCAGGAGCAGCATATCTCGACAACGTAATGTATCCGTTCCAACATTGGGAAAGTTATTCCATTTTATAGTAGAGGGGAAATATAAGTTGTATGAAGTATTATTTGTATGTTCCAGTGTACAGGAGCAGCATATCTCGACAACGTAATGTATCCGTTCCAACATTGGGAAAGTTATTCCATTTTATAGTAGAGGAGAAATATAAGTTATATGAAGTATTATTTGTATGTTCCAGTGTACAGGAGCAGAATATCTTGACGACAACGTAATGTATCCGTTCCAACATTGGGAAAGTTATTCCATTTTATAGTAGAGGGGAAATATAAGTTATATGAAGTATTATTTGTATGTTCCAGTGTACAGGAGAAGGATATCTTGACGACAACGTAATGTATCCGTTCCAACATTGGGAAAGTTATTCCATTTTATAGTAGAGGGGAAATATAAGTTATATGAAGTATTATTTGTATGTTCCAGTGTACAGGAGCAGCATATATCGACAACGTAATGTATCCGTTCCATCATTGGGAAAGTTATTCCATTTTATAGTAGAGGGGAAATATAAGTTGTATGAAGTATTATTTGTATGTTCCAGTGTACAGGAGCAGCATATCTCGACAACGTGATGTATCCGTTCCATCATTGGGAAAGTTATTCCATTTTATAGTAGAGGGGAAATATAAGTTGTATGAAGTATTATTTGTATGTTCCAGTGTACAGGAGCAGCATATCTCGACAACGTGATGTATCCGTTCCAACATTGGGAAAGTTATTCCATTTTATAGTAGAGGGGAAATATAAGTTATATGAAGTATTATTTGTATGTTCCAGTGTACAGGAGCAGAATATATCGACAACGTAATGTATCCGTTCCATCATTGGGAAAGTTATTCCATTTTATAGTAGAGGGGAAATATAAGTTGTATGAAGTATTATTTGTATGTTCCAGTGTACAGGAGCAGCATATCTCGACAACGTGATGTATCCGTTCCAACATTGGGAAAGTTATTCCATTTTATAGTAGAGGGGAAATATAAGTTACATGAAGTATTATTTGTATGTTCCAGTGTACAGGAGCAGCATATCTCGACAACGTAATGTATCCGTTCCATCATTGGGAAAGTTATTCCATTTTATAGTAGAGGGGAAATATAAGTTACATGAAGTATTATTTGTATGTTCCAGTGTACAGGAGCAGGATATCTCGACGACAACGTAATATATCCGTTCCATCATTGGGAAGGTTATTCCATTTATTCCGGAGTTACTGACTTCTCCCCTTGTTATCTGCCGTTGGTTTTTGAGTTCGTCATACCATATGAGCGGAAATTTGTAAGTACTGTATGCACTTTATTTGACTTAAAGCGTAAGTTTAAACGCACAAAAAGTAATAAACAATGTTTTAAAACTTAAAAATGTATACTGGTTACTATCTCAGAAAGTGTTCCAAATACAGACTTGTACATAATAAATCAACAAGGTAATGAAGGTATTAGTATTTCTGAAAATAACCTTTATATATATATTATATATATAAACAGTTATAAAAAATGGCATAATATATCTTATAAATGGGTCTAATTATTTTCATTATATTTCGCTCAGTAATTTTAGCAGTTTTAAGCCCAAATCAATTCTGATTAAAATTTGATGAAATATGTAAACTACACAAGAAAAAAAAGCTTTTCCAAAATTAAATTGAAATAAATACTATTTTGTAGAAAAAAAGGAAAGGTTAATAATAATAATTGAACCCTGTGCTTTTTTTTTGATTAAATAACTATTGAATCTATTTTTTTAAACTTTTAAGACTTGTATTGAAATAAATACAATTTTTCTGCAAAATAAAGACTATTAATAAGATTTAAAGATTACGATCTGTTTGATTCAATAACTACTAAATCTTTTTTCTTAACTTTCAAGTCCTTTATTGAAATAAATACGATTTTGCAGGGGAAAAAAGATTAATAATAACATTAAAAGAGTATGCTCTTTTTGATTAAATATTGAACATGTTATTACCCGAGTCTAACCGGTTTTGCTTCCTTTTACTTGTATATGTTGGTAAAACTATGTAAATAAAATCTTACAATTTCAGTACTGTTTATTTTGACGCATACTGTATTATAATCGATATTATTCTCAAGCTTCGGTTTCTTACAAGAATCTCTTGTTTCAGGGCAAAACAAATGAAAACATAACCGACATTGAAAGTGACGATTTCATGTTGAAGATATCGAGTCCTGTGCATGCTACCATATATTCCAGTGATTGCATTCCTATCAACACTTTCCATTCAATCACTTCTTACATGTACCAGAGTCCGAACTTTACAGAACCATCTTATGAGCCGATGGTTATAACTGTCACAAAATCCACATCAGTGTCGCCGCTGTGTAGGTCTGTGTCTGTACACTCGACCAAACACAATAAAAGAAAACGTCTTGTGCCTGTTTCTTCGTCGTCCTCCTCAACAAGTACCGATGCCAAAATGTTACGACTGTTATAAATCAAGTGTTTTTATACATTAAAATTATAAACTGTGATTTCACATGTCGTCATTTTTATTTATAATTTAAAAATAAAGCAATAACGAACGAGTTATTAATGTTGTCACACATTATGTGCTGGGCCTATTTCTTCGTCGTCGTCCTCAACAAATATCTATGATTAAGTGTTTCCACTTCGCTTCGACAGTTTCTCCCTCGCCAAAGCCCGAAATTCCCTTTCCCCCCTCACCAACATGAAATTGCCCTGTTTCCCCCCCCCCTAACAATAAAAACATACCTTAAAATAGAACGGTTAACTCATTTAATAATTTGTCAGTTTCGTTCATAATTTCATCATGCATTTACATTTTATATTTTAAATAAATAATTAACATATATTCATCTTTTAATTACAGTGCGATTTGAAATTTCAATAGTTAAAATTGACGACTCGAGGAATGAAATAACCTCTTATTTATTATTAAACCTGTTCAATTTACATTAAATATTTACTTGGCTACTCATAATTGTTTTAAATATTTTTGGGGGCCGGCTAGATACAACGTAGTTAAAAAGTTACAACTATACCATGATTTGAGAGAAAAAAATTATATATTGAAAGTAACCGAGTGGTATGGAACAAAAACATTTATTATCAGCATTATTAGCTGCTAATGCAGTCAAAAAATTATTATTATTATTTTATAAATATATTTACTTGTTTATGACCCAAATTATAAAAGAGTAACTGTACGAACGTCGATAAATTCATTAAGGTTTAATTTAGTGATAAGAGAAGAAATTGTTCTACACCATATAAAAAGGATAAAGAACTAAGCTGGCACATGAATGTATACAAAACGTCGGAGTTAAAATTGCATTATAAATTAAATAATTTTAAAAAATATATAAATTATCATCATATTTGAACTAATATTAGCTTCGTCAATACTTGGTGAAATAAATGAGAGCACGTTACAAAAACGTCGACAATGGACAAAAATTCAAGATAATCTGGTTAGAATATTAAAACCCGATTATTTTCTATGATACTGCAATGGATATTCTATCAAAATAATTAATAAATACAGTAGTATCACAACTTGTAAAGATAAATGGTTTTGCTTTCCCTTAAATCTAAATTGATGCCGATATTTGTATAGATCTATGTGAATTTTTTTTTTTTAAATAGTTCGTATATTAAAAATTTTGAAATTAAATTTATTAATAATAAGGCTACATTTTATTGATAAAATAAAATTTTATTAAAATTATTTTAACGATAGTTTATTTAATATTTCATTATTGATCCAAGAAATCAAATACATTTTTGCACGTGTTAAAAAAGCATAACTGACAAATCAACTATTACATTCTGTCTTTATAAAACTCAATAAGATTTCGGAATAAATTAGAATAGCTGCTTGCCATGTGTGAGCGTTTCGATCCTCGAAATCCACCGGCAAGTTATCAGTACAAAACACACCGTCAATTACTTTTTAGTGCAACATTTCATGGTTTTAGTGTTCTACATATTTTTATAATAAAACAAATAGTTTACGAGACATTTGTAGAAAAGTACATTTTTTTGCGTAAATTGGGCATTTAGGAAGGGTCTCAAAAATGTATACAAAATTAACAGTTTGAGGGGGTAAATCATGCTGTTAATTTAAACCTGAATCCGTTGTTTGGGCGTAGGACACTAGGAAGTGGAAGTACGGTAATGTGCGTGGCGTGAACAGCTGAGACCATACAACGGTCAACGCCCCACTCATCAGCTGATCACAGGAAATCACGATCCACCTGTTCCCAGCAGTTCCGTTTATTTACTAAATCCATTAAAGCATTTTCTGCGTTTTGTTTGTTATTGAGTGCGTTACAGACAGCTGGACTACAAATTTAGATTTCTGTTCATCTATAGGTTGTAGAGTCTGAAGAAGAAATGATAGACAGACAAACGCACTGGGCTTCCACAAAAATGAACCATATTTATTTTCAATGATCTGAAAAATTAATCTTAAGAAATTTAATAGCATCCATTTCGAAACGGAATAAGAATGTCGGTTGTCCTAGTAGTTGCCAGGTGTTAATATGAAAGGCTTTCCCCAAAATTTAGAAATTATTGTTTTGTTTTTAAGTTAGGCAAATAATCAGAATATATATAATCCAAAGAAACAAAATACTTTAAACGATATTTTATTCTTTAATGTTTGAAGATGATCATTGTTTAGTAGAAATGTAATAATTTAATATATTATGTTTTAAATATATCATATTATATTAAGTAGTAAGAAGTCTTTGGGAGAGGGGGGGATTTCATATCAATATAAATAAAACGTAACTGTGAGGAGGCCTCTCTGATGGAGTCCCGTATCTATATCTTTAGGTTATTATGATTTTCCGTACGTATTAATCTTGCTGGTATAACGTGTAAACGATAAGCAACAAAAATAAATAAATTTTATGGTCCAAGGATTTCATAAATTCTTGCTTTTGTAAAACCTCTGGCGTGATTTCATAAATAAATATTGTACAAGAAAAAAATCGATAAAATAAAAAAAATAAAAAATTTAATCTATACATTCAAAATAAGTTTAAAATTAAAACATTCACCTAAATAAAAATTAAATAAGCCAATTTTGATACAAAATAAACAATAAATCATTTTCCTAGTACTATATTATGTGTTTTACTTTTTATTTTGCCTTATATTGTTTTTAAAGGTCATCATTGCTTCATAAATAAGTAATAAACTATAAACTAAAGACTCAACCCTCGAGTACTCTAATAGCGTCAGAGTCGAAAGAGAAAACAGAGTTGGTCAAAAGACTCCTGATAGGAAAGGTAGGAATCTAATTTTAATGACGAATTGTCGTGATACGAGGGTGTAGGGTCCCTTGGGAATGCCATACCCGTGTTCACTATCAGTGAGGCCCTGAGGGGCAGAAAAGTAAAAATGAGATATATTATTATTGGATAAATTTCAGCTCGGCCTTGGACAGCTCACCAGATATTATCGGAATGGTAAATTTGCTTAGTTATTGGAGTTTGTTTAAATTTCTAATTTAAAAGAAATATGTTAATTAAGGTGGTGATATTTTATTGAGCGTACGTTCCATTATAACGCCGAGTTTTAGGTGACTGATAAGATTATAATTCTGTTGTCTTTTAAATAGAAAAAATATGAAAAATATTTTTTAAATGCTTATATTAGGAATTTCGAAAGAAGTTAGATCCAATAAGATCTAAAAAGCATGACGACAAAATCTATGTTTAATGGTAGAGCTCATCTTGAAGAGTTTCTGCCGACACACCAAAACTAACAAATTGATGTTTCTCATCCACATGATACTAGTTTATTCAATTCCCTGAGTTTCGTAACATCCAACGTTAATTGTATGCGGCATCGGTAAGCAATCACGAAATAGGTCACCCATGACTAAATGTTCCATCCTTTGGACGTTGACATATTAGTGTAGTTTATTTTTGCTTGTCTTTTGGGGGAGGGAGGCGTCAGACCTCAGACCCTTGTCTTGTCATTTATCATTGTCTTCTGGTGTTGGTAACACTGATGGTACATTATCGTTTTCTATTCTTCAACAATTAAAATGTTATTTTTGTCTCGACTTTGGTAAAGTTTTATTTGCTGATATTTACATTAAAATTTGATTTTACGCACTAGTTCTAACGCCTGCTTTGCTCTGGTTATTACGTCTGTCGGTTTGTGTTGTTTTTTTTCTTTCAAAATATAAAATGAAATGTGTAACTTGACGTGGCTATGCGAAAAAGAATGTTGGCCATCACAGCTAATTCAAATGTACAAGGTGAACGCTTGTAGGTTTCTGTTCCGCTAATGCCAAAGGACCATTTTTTTACTTTTTATTTTTCTTAATAATTGGAAGATTTTGATAGTATTTTTAGGCGTAATATATAGTTGTTCTTCTTTTTATACATAATATATACAAAACACAAAATTTTGGGAACAGGTTCTTTGTCAAAAATATAGAACAAAGTTCCTGTAAATATATGTTCAGAAACGTGTATTTCTCTGTGTATGTTTTTGATAAACTAAATGAGATACGAGTTGCTTTTGTATATGTTATATAATCTTTTACCAGTATAAAACTCAATTTTCAAAATTAACGTTGTTTAAAATTTACAAACGCTAATATCTCGAAAACTGTTAACTTTACAAAAAATTACCCGAATAAGTTTGTTCTTTTAAGGACAAACAGCTGTTTTTATTTATTTATTTATTTTTTGTAGGTTAAATAGCAATATATTTTAGACATAATTTCTTGGTAATTGACTCGCTCAAAATTTTAGATAACAGTTGTTATTAATCCTTAAAGTCTCATATAACAAAGATTTTATTCCTGTTGTATTGTAGTTATTTAGAATTGTTAACCTGGGATCATAAAGAATGTAAATTAAAATAAAAGAAAACAGCAATAAACCAACCAAAACAATTTATGAATATATAATTAAAAACTTCATTAGGATAACGAACAAAATGTATCTTAACATAAATACATTTAGAAAAAACGGGGAAAAAACACGAATAATAATTAATTACAATAGCCTCAGATTAGGAGTGTGTCTGGTGTAATGGGCGTGTCCTCCCTTCTACTTGTTTCCCTAACCTGACTTGACGGTACAACCCATTCCAAGAAAACTAGGTACACAAATTACTGCTTAGCTACATTTAGTTCTTAAAGTTTAAGTACAAGTTAATTCTTAAAAGTTAAATTTTGTAAAATTTTTATTCTTATTTACACCGATAAAAGAAACGAAAGAAGGGTAGGTGTGTTTACACAGAAGTATTAGAGATATATGGGGCAAATTAGAAAAGAAATAATAGTAAAACTATTACATGTATTAATCTTCAGGTTTAAAACATTGCGAATACAGCATTGAGAAGTTTTAGTTTATTTTTTATATGGTTTAAATACATACAATTTAATAAATAGTTAAACCACAAACACGAGGTACAGTTGTAGTTGTATACCACAGACTTTTGTCTTGTGTTGTATAACAAAAGTTTTAACAACAGTCCACAAACATGCCTTGCTACAACTGTGTAAGACATAGGTAGTGAATAACGTGTAGTTAAAAGAGGGTAATGGTGGAGTCAGGAGCTGACTAACAAACAACTCAGTGGTCTTGGCTTAATTTTCAAATCTCATTAGGCTTAGTTTATTAGATCTATGCCACACCGTTAGCGATTTCAGTTTTCAGTACTTTATTTGTGCTTGATTAAACCCACAAAAATGACTGTTCAACGTAAATATGATTCCACTAATATAATTTTCTCTATTAGTAACTAAAAATGTAGGCCAAAAATGTTATTTTGCTATGCAATCTATTAGGAATTTTTTTCTTTGGCAATATGTCGCGAATTTCCCACGTTACCGGTTGTATATTGTACAGGACTTTATTTACGCGTTTAAAATCTTCTACCCTTTGTGATTTCCCCATGTTGTTGTCTAATTAACCACGTATGGTAACAGCTTTTTCTGTCTGGATTTTTAGTTTATGTTAATAATATTTAAAAAATTTGTATTAAACTTTCTTATTTTTGTAAAGCTGCATAAAATTAGCTATGCGCGACTTTACCAGACATTTGTTGTGAATCTGATTACTTTCCCGTTAGTTATAGTGCTTACAGGTTTTTGCTTTCTTTCAGGAAATAGATGTTTCTTTGTACAATTGCTGAATGATTAGAATTTTACCTTTTCCAAAAACTATACTTTCATCATAGTACATAAAAGCTCCTACTCACTGGTAGACCTTATATTGTTAGTTTAAGAAAATTAATTTATAAAATTAGGTGAATAGATTTCGTTTATCACCTAAATTGTGAAACTAAAGGTGTGGAACCAGGGACAGGTATATTTCCTAAACACCCACAGTCTCAACGTGTAGGTCGCTAGGTATGGGGTTGTGTGGGTCGAGATATTTCTGCATAATATGTAACTGCATCTAGTTGACACGATCAGAATATTTCTTATTTCCTACAGTATGAAATCGTTCTCATGCGCGTGGGTGACGTTTTAATATTTCGAAATTTGTTACTATTTAAATGAAAGTTACAGAAACATTGTACAAAAGCTTTCTCGCACACCCATTCAAAATCAAACAAAACTAGTCGTAAAAAAAAGTCAGTTCTCTACTTGTCAGTAAAAAAAATCTTTAAATGTTCGCTGTCTTAGATTATTTTAAACAATATTTATAAATTTAAATAAGGTCTAACTCTAAAGTTACTTCGTGAGTGGTAAATTTCCCGTAAAAAGGTTAGCATGAAAAAAAAATCGTTTTTCGAAATTAATCTGTAATTCTAGGGATGAACCCAAGGGGCATTATAGGCAATTATAATTCATCCCTGTACAATAATTGTCACATTTGGTATGTGTGCTTATTTGTCTACATCTCGAGTAAACAAATTTGCTTATTTTTTCCTGATAACTCAAAATTTATAGATACTGCTATTAAAATTACAAATTCTGATTTTCTAAAAATCGTCTCATACGAGTTTGATGAATTTTTCTAGGCTTTAAGGATATAAACAAAACCTATTTGTCACACGCTCTCTCCAAAAAGGCTGAGTAGTATTGATTAAGAAGGGAAATAAAAGTTCGTATTTTTCAAAATTTACGATAGCGATTTCGATCACAATTTGGTGAAATATGAAGAATTATAACAATCTAACATGAAAAGCTAAAAATAAAAGTAACAACAGTTCATGAAAAATTTGGTAATATCTTAAATGAACCATTTCCACATCGGACTCTTTACAGGATTTTATAAAATACATTTTAAAGCAAAATTTTAACAAAATCGTTCCAGCCGACTTTGAGTAGAGTAGGATTGATATTTGAAACTCATTTTGAGTGGTAGTATCCAAGTCATTCATTGATTTGAAGATAAGTTTATACTCACTCCATCTCGTGTGACTTACTTGTAAGGTTGAGTTACGCGTTTCTGAATATATGTTTCATCTTCAGAATTTCGCTAGTAAGATGTCGTTAAAACATTAATAATACATACATACATATATATATATATATATATATATATATATATATATATAAACAAACACTTGATTGTCATAACCACGCGACAGATGCAAACCGCGACTTTTAAGCAACAGATATACAATCAAGTGTTTGTTTTTGTGATATTTGTGTTTATATATGTGTATTCTTACTGTTTTCATTATGAGCGAAATTCTGAAGATGGAACACAGATTCCGAAACGCGTAACGTAACGTTACAAGTATGTCAGACGAGACGGGTTGGGTATAAATTTATTGTCATTTGGTTTTAATTCAAAAATTAGGATTTTTTAAAACGGCTCCATACGACTCTGATCAAATTTTGTATAATTTTGACTTTTACTCAAACGAAAAATGTTGAAAATATCTCTCCAAAAATGTCGGCTCGGGAGTTATTCTGTTACGTTACGTGTAAACCCGTATATAAAGGAAAATAACGGTTCGAGGATAATTTGGTGATTTCCGAAATGAGCCCCAACCACCACTATCAGGTCCGTTATATTGTATTTAAACATTTAGAGACAATTAACATTTTAACATTAACAATTTAACATTTTAAAGAAAAATTGTAACAAAATCGTTAGAAACAATTTTAAGAAAATCAAAATTTCTAAATTTGAACTTACAGCGTTATCCCCTTAATGTTTGAGTTTGTTCTATGGCTGTATGAGAAGATTTCACAGCTTAATTTGTAACGCGAGAGCTATAAAATACCACTCTTAAGTAATAGTGTTAGTTTCAATATGGCGTCAGATCCAATAAGAAAGACCACATCTCACTGTGTCATGTCAACCAAATTGTTTCCCAAAATAACATCAGCTGTTCTCTTGTATTTGTCAAACCTATTCGTTTAGGTTCAGCGACCTCTATATTTCTCTTCTTCTATGCCTACAACTAAATCCTAGATATTTATTATTTGTTGATTAAGTTCTCGCCCAATAAATTAACCGCCCAAAGCTTTTTAAATCTATGTGTTTTCTTCCTACGGAATCCATTAAGAAGAATACACGTTATTCCTCCGGGGCTCCAGATATGTCATTTACTGCCTACTCCATACGATATATTAACTTTGTTAAGCCTAAATCTCCATTAGCAGTGTAAACAAAACAATAAAAGCGTCATCCACGCGGTATGCATCCTCAAGATTAGATCGTCCAAACATTAACATGGCCTACTGCTATTTTTACTTTCTCACAATACAGAGGAAGTTTTGTGACAAGTCAAAATATCGATGTCGAGTTTCTCGCGGATGCATCTGTTTTGAGCATAAAAAGGGGGTTTTGGAATGATGTTCGTCTGTTGTCTGTGCAGTGAACCAAATTTGATTTTGGATATATTTTGGACTTTTTGATTTTTTCGATAACTTAAAATTTGGGCGTAGATCAAAACATAATAAATATCACATTTTTATCACAATCAGATTTAATGATTGGCATGTTGGTTGCTATCTCTTCACAAATGCCGGTTCAAGAAAATTAAAGTCAAAACAAAAACTATTTGTTTTAACGTCTTTACATTCATTTTGAATAATTGTGAAGATTAATAAATATGAAAAGACACAAAATAATGTATCAAATCGCAAACAAAATCAATAATAAATTTCGCCTTCAGATGCTCACTAATAATAATGATAAATGCATTTATTAAATCTAAAAAATTAATAATAAATTACTGTGCACAAACGAAAATAAAATAAAATTATATATATATATATATATATATATTATTTTGTTCAATTATAACCAATGGATAATGGCATGGCAACCAGAGTAAACATCTGCCAGAGTAGCAAGTTTTACAAATAATTAACATAGAACGAAAAATAAGAAAAAAAAATAGGAATTTCAATATATAAATATACAAATAAATAACACTTTCAACTTAACACCTTAAATGGCCAAATCACTATATATAGCAAACAAAACATTAAATAACCCTTGAATAAAAAGAAGGATAAAAACTCACATTTATAAAATAAAGATAAAGATAAAAGTAGGTTAAGGCAAGCACATCCTTCTGATAAGTAAACTAATCAATAATTAAATTCAGTTATTAGTTTCTCGCTATATTTTTTAGCCTCCCACCGTAATTCACTAGTGAGGTACTGTAGTTCAATCCTGTGGGACCACTACACCTTTTTTTTAATGTAATTATGAGTTAGATCCCTTTCTTTCATCTTTTGACCAACTCTTCTTCCCTTCCGACCCTGACACAACTAGAGTATTCCAAGCCTATTTTAAGTTGTTAAATTCCATTTTTTATAAGACGATGATGTGCGAGACATTTTTTGGCTTAAAACTAGTAACAAAATAATACCTACATAAAAAAAAGCAAAAAAAGTCATTTAAAGTCGATTGCATCAAATACAATTTATGTTTAGGCTAGCTAAAAAGTAACTTCTAAAAACCCCAAGTAAATAAATGGTTTGTAAAAACTTCTTTAGTTTTGTAGATGGGTGTGAGAAAGTTAGTGCAATATTTCTGTACATTTGTGTCATGAGATATAACAATTTAAAAAATGTACCTATAAAAAACTAAAACAAGTTAACTTCTATGAAATATTCCGCCATTTTAAATGATGTAATTAGATTTGTGTTTGACAGATTTTTTAATAAAATTTTTTTTTACATGGAAAACCTGAGGACCTATATTTTTAGATTTACTATTAAGTGGCAGTAGATAGATATTGCAGCTAGAATTCGCAGGCGAACGCGCCGTGTACTTAAGTGAGAAACGTGAGCTCCCCAGATCAACTCAATACTTTGGTTTGAAGTGAGCTTCAGTCAAATGAAAATACTGTGGCTTTCAATCAACTAAATGCACCTATGACTTTGTCCCTAACAATTATTTGTTATTGTTAAATATATTATGTTGTCGATGAAATGTCAAACATATACTTGAGTATTAAGTCCGCTTAATCGTTAGTAAAAATTGTTAACTCCACTAATAAAAAAAAATTATACTTAGCGTTTAAATCATACACAAATTTTGTCACTGACAAAATTTAGAAATTATTGGGTTTCGTATTTCTCTTGCAAAGCAAATATCTTTATATAACTTAAGATACTATTTCACCATTTTTAATCAAACATAAACTAAAACCAAACCAAATAATGTGCTTATATAGGAAAGTAAACAGTAAAAAATTGGAAAAACCGTTCTTGAGTTAAAAGTTTGCATGTACAGTAGTCAGAAAGGTAGATGAGACACTTTACATATCTAGAGAATAATAGGACCTATTAATTTATCTGTCCTCATATAATTCCAATCATATAAAATACAACTACTTGAAACTGTAAACATTACTCACATTCTTTATTCTTGTCCATAGATTTTTGTAAGGGTGAATCATCAACTTCAGCTTTGGGAGGTGATAACGGCGGTGGGGGCGGAGGAGGCGGTGCCCCTGGCGGCCCTGATTCGGCAGCCATTGGGCCTGCCTGAGGTTTCACGTTGAACCACTCTGGGTAGATCCCAACCAGAGTGTCGACCAGGTCCTGGTCCAGCTGTATTCGCCACACGAGCCTCTCACTCTCACTTTGGCCGCCTTCTGAAACAGACATATATATAGTTGATAAGATAATCGGAAGGTTTACTACCAAAAAGATAAAACAACAGTACAATGTGGCGCTCCATAGAAAGTTACCTACAACAATCTTACTCTTAATTTTAAACATATATACAAAACGGAAAATTTTTAAGAAAATTTCAATGTATAATTCGTAAAAATTGGAAAATCGTTACGACTATTGACACTTTTTAATAACTCCAGCTTAAAATGGTATTTTCTTCTCTGTTTATATAAGTATTGACAATTTTCAATGTGCTATTTCTATAAATATGTTTGGATGATTGTGGATAAATCCCTATTATCTGTGATTATTATATTTGTTTATCTTTAGATTAGTTTTGGTAATGCGTGGAAAAGGCATTATTGAGACAGAATAGTGGCGGGTCATAACAGTGATACTTAAAGGGTTTAAATCGTAGAAATTCGACGTAATAACATTTTTGATTCACGACATACTAGATTTAAAAATATTTGAATTTAAACATTTATCTATTCACCAAATGAATTCTATGCATCTTCATTAGTAGCCTATATATTTTGAAAGATTTTTTTAAGTTGTACCAAATTTATTTTTCATAATAATTATATTTCATTAAAAATTTCTTATCGCACCTAATTTATAAAAGTTGCTTCTCTGGATAAAAATAAAAACATTATTTGTTTATAATATAAATACATTTTTGTGACGTTTAGATAACGCATAGAAACATACTGACTCTAAAATATGAAACTTACCACTCATTTTAGTTTTAGTAGGCCTACCTATTTTCTATGAATTAAAAAAAAAAAAAAATATGCTTATAAAATGCACAAAAACGGCTTGAGCCTGAAGGTTCTAGGGTGAAATATGTAGGCTACAGAAAATTGTGTGCTAGGAGTGTAGTTTCTTCAAATGAGATTTTTTTTACACTATCATATACATGAATATTAAGTATTGAATTTTTAAATTTACTAATAATAAGGTACATGAGAAAATAAATACCAGACTTTGTAGTACCTATTTAACGTACGTTTTCGTTGTGATTGAAAACAGTACTAAGGAGTGACGCTAAACAACGTAAATATATATACGATGATATAACTAAAAATATTATACATGAAGGTGTACAAATGCATGATGACAGCAACTTCAAGCTCTCCAGTGTCATAATAATAAGGAATATATTTCCTAGCCTTAAAACATTGGCCACTTGATTGAAATTCTAAAGTGAGTCACATGGGGTACGCAATTCTACATAATTCCTTCAGTTCTATTGGTCAAATAGGGAGGGGGAGGGGGTTGCGATTTCTCCGTTTATAAACTCTTCTAAAACACTAGACATTCATAGTATATAAGTCCTATATGTACATACCTCTTAAAAAAAATCGAAAGTGGTATTTTTCCATTTTAATGGTATCTCTACAAACAATAAGTTTGTACATAAAATTTTACACTATTTTAGGCAATTTATGTACCAAATTATCAAATAAAGATATTTTTATAACGGCTAAAAACGCATTAAAAACAACAAAACGTACATATCCAGAATGTTTTGAGTCTCGAATTAAAGATTTTTTTAATGTTCTGTACGATGATAATCAAAATGGTTAATACGTTTTATTTTTAATTACTGACCTTTTTTAAATTCGGTGCTCAACCAAATCGACAATATTACGCAATATAATGTATACATTACCATCTATCTAATATTATTTCACAAGTCAAGCTCAATATTTATTTATAAATTACCATCAATTATTAAAAAACGCCATACAAAATTGAACATCGGCCCCTTTCTACACTGGGTTTATAGGGGACAAACTGAATTCTTTCCATTGGTAAAATATAGCCTAGTTTCGTCCCTGGTGAGTCAGAACTAATACGACACTATATTTTAGGAAGGGTAATAAATAGTTAACTATCAGTAGGCCCTACGTTCTCTTCTTGTTTACCAATGTCTTTCATTACTTCATTCTACCCCTTAATTGGGCTTCATCTATATACTGAACATCAATCTATATTAGACAATTTCAGATTGAATTGTCTGAAAGATCCAAACTATGTCTTCAATTTATAACTTGACTTGAAGCACAAAACTCTATACTTATTGTACAAAACCAATTGCCGTTATTAAACTTCACACCTAACCGAACGTTAAAATTTCCACTCGTCATTCCTCGAATAATCACAACTGGTGACATGTTTTTATGAATGGAATCTATTAGTGAATGACAGAAGGTTCTAGTAAACAAGTCTTTTCATAGTGGGCGAGAGTGCAATAAAATCGTTGGTCCGCGTGGGCTTCGTACTTTACGTAGGTATGAAACCCACCTGAGCCACTCCCTGAACCGGACTTCTTGCAAGGCTTTTCCTCCACACCATGGCTTCAAACAATTCACCAACGACTCGCAACTTTTCCTTCATTCAATTTCGACAATTTCCTAGTTACGTAGGGTAAGCCTTGAGTTGCCCTTCTGACATCTACGCATCGAAATTAAACCATGTTAAATTTATCGATATATACTTGAAACCTAAGTTTTGGAAATTTTTATTAATTCCAATAAATCTAATACTGTTAAATGAGCAATTCTTCTGTATTTGTGAATTTTATTTGAAATCAGATCAAATGATTTTTTTAAATGCGTGGGTTTTTGGAGGCAAGAAAACTTTATAGCTAGGTCTCGCCTTGAGAAAACTCATTTGAAGGGTTAAACGCACATCGTTACACTTTAAACGATTTACTTTCAACTATTAGTACTAACAATAAAATAAATCAAAGTAGCATATTTAAAATAGAAAAAAAAATTAAAAATCAATAATATAAGAATGAAAATATGTCTCGACCATGTCACAGAAACCCCTTCCTTATGTCGCCTAATGCTCCCTGAGCTCAGCCCTTATATAAATGTTATCGCAGACAGAATCTTTACATAATTTGTTTTTATTAGTAGCTGGCGAAGCGAACTCTATGTCCGTCTTAGCGACAGAGAAGTTATTGTTCGAAATTCCTAATCAGAGCGTTTAATAATTGTTGTTATCGTAACCGTGATGTATAAGTTGTTCGTAATTCCTAATCAGAGCGTTTAATAATTGTTGTTATCGTAACCGTGATGTATAAGTTGTTCGTAACCTAATCTGAGCGTTTAATAATTGTTGTTATCGTAACCGTGATGTTATAAAGTTGTTCGTAATTCCTAATCAGAGCGTTTAATAATTGTTGTTATCGTAACCGTGATGTTATAAGTTGTTCGTAATTCCTAATCTGAGCGTTTACTAATTGTTGTTATCGTAACCGTGATGTATAACTTGTTCGTAATTCCTAATCAGAGCGTTTAATAATTAATTGTTGTTATCGTAACCGTGATGTATAAGTTGTTCGTAATTCCTAATCAGAGCGTTTAATAATTAATGTTATCGTAACCGTGATGTATAACTTGTTCGTAATTCCTAATCAGAGCGTTTAATAATTGTTGTTATCGTAACCGTGATGTTATAAGTTGTTCGTAATTCCTAATCTGAGCGTTTAATAATTGTTGTTATCGTAACCGTGATGTATAACTTGTTCGTAATTCCTAATCAGAGTGTTTAATAATTGTTGTTATCGTAACCGTGATGTTATAAGTTGTTCGTAATTCCTAATCAGAGCGTTTAATAATTAATGTTATCGTAACCGTGATGTATAAGTTGTTCGTAATTCCTAATCAGAGCGTTTAATAACTGTTGCTATCGTAACCGTGATGTTATCGTAACCGTATTGTATAAGTTGTTCGTAATTCCTAAACAAAGCGTTTAATAATTGTTGTTATCGTAACCGTCATGTTATAAGTTGTTCGTAATTCCTAATCTGAGCGTTTAATAATTGTTGTTATCGTAACCGTGATGTATAACTTGTTCGTAATTCCTAATCAGAGCGTTTAATAATTTTTGCTATCGTAACCGTGATGTTATCGAAACCGCAATGTATAAGTTGTTCGTAATTCCTAATCACAGCGTTTAATAATTGTTGTTATCGTAACCGTGATGTATAAGTTGTTCGTAATTCCTAATCAGAGCGTTTAATAATTGTTGTTATCGTAACCGTCATGTTATATGTTGTTCGTAATTCCTAATCTGAGCGTTTAATAATTGTTGTTATCGTAACCGTGATGTTATCGTAACCGTAATGTATAAGTTGTTCGTAATTCCTAATCAGAGCGTTTAATAATTGTTGTTATCGTAACCGTGATGTATAAGTTGTTCGTAATTCCTAATCAGAGCGTTTAATAATTGTTGTTATCGTAACCGTCATGTTATAAGTTGTTCATAATTCCTAATCTGAGCGTTTAATAATTGTTTCTATCGTAACCGTGATGTTATAAGTTGTTCGTAATTCCTAATCTGAGCGTTTAATAATTGTTGTTATCGTAACCGTTATGTTATAAGTTGTTCGTAATTCTTAATCAGAGCGTTTAATAATTGTTGTTATCGTAACCGTGATGTATAAGTTGTTCGTAACCTAATCTGAGCGTTTAATAATTGTTGTTATCGTAACCGTGATGTTATAAAGTTGTTCGTAATTCTTAAACAGAGCGTTTAATAATTGTTGTTATCGTAACCGTGATGTTATAAGTTGTTCGTAATTCCTAATCAGAGCGTTTAATAATTGTTGTTATCGTAACCGTGATGTTATAAGTTGTTCGTAATTCCTAATCTGAGCGTTTAATAATTGTTGTTATCGTAACCGTTATGTTATAAGTTGTTCGTAATTCTTAATCAGAGCGTTTAATAATTGTTGTTATCGTAACCGTGATGTATAAGTTGTTCGTAACCTAATCTGAGCGTTTAATAATTGTTGTTATCGTAACCGTGATGTTATAAAGTTGTTCGTAATTCCTAAACAGAGCGTTTAATAATTGTTGTTATCGTAACCGTGATGTTATAAGTTGTTCGTAATTCCTAATCAGAGCGTTTAATAATTGTTGTTATCGTAACCGTGATGTTATAAGTTGTTCGTAATTCCTAATCAGAGCGTTTAATAATTGTTGTTATCGTAACCGTGATGTTATACGTTGTTCGTAATTCCCAATCTGGGCGTTTAATAATTGTTGTTATCGTTTCTCATCATAACCTTGATGTACAAGTTGTTCGTAATTCCGAATTACGTTTAATAATTGTTGTTATCGTTTCTCATCATAACCTTGATGTACAAGTTGTTCGTAATTCCTAATTACGTTTAATAATTGTTGTTATCGTTCTTCAACACAACCTTGATGTACAAGTTGTTCGTAATTCCTAATCGAAACGTTTATTAATTGTTTTATCGCTTCTCATCGTAACCGTGATGTATATATTGTTCGTAGTTCCTAATCTAAGCGTTTAATAATTGTTTTATCGCTTCTCATCATATCATTGATGTACAATTTGTTCGTAATTCCTAATTACGTTTAATAATTATTGTTATCATTTCTCAACATAACCTCGATGTACAAGTTGTTCGTAAATCCTAATCTAAGCGATTAATAATTGTTTTATCGTTTCTCATCGTAACCTTGATGTCCAATTTGTTCGTAATTCCTAATCTAAGCGTTTAATAATTGTTGTCATCGTAACCGTGATGTTATAAGTTGTTCGTAATTCCTAATCAGAGCGTTTAATAATTAATGTTATCGTAACCGTGATGTATAAGTTGTTCGTAATTCCTAATCAGAGCGTTTAATAACTGTTGCTATCGTAACCGTGATGTTATCGTAACCGTAATGTATAAGTTGTTCGTAATTCCTAAACAAAGCGTTTAATAATTGTTGTTATCGTAACCGTCATGTTATAAGTTGTTCGTAATTCCTAATCTGAGCGTTTAATAATTGTTGTTATCGTAACCGTGATGTATAACTTGTTCGTAATTCCTAATCATAGCGTTTAATAATTGTTGTTATCGTAACCGTGATGTATAACTTGTTCGTAATTCCTAATCAGAGCGTTTATTAATTGTTGTTATCGTAACCGTGATGTATAGGTTGTTCGTAATTCCTAATCAGAGCGTTTAATAATTGTTGCTATCGTAACCGCAATGTATAAGTTGTTCGTAATTCCTAATCACAGCGTTTAATAATTGTTGTTATCGTAACCGTGATGTATAACTTGTTCGTAATTCCTAAACAGAGCGTTTAATAATTGTTGTTATCGTAACCGTGATGTATAACTTGTTCGTAATTCCTAATCAGAGCGTTTAATAATTGTTGTTATCGTAACCGTGATGTATAAGTTGTTCATAATTCCTAATCAGAGCGTTTAATAATTGTTTCTATCGTAACCGTGATGTATAACTTGTTCGTAATTCCTAATCAGAGCGTTTAATAATTAATTGTTGTTATCGTAACCGTGATGTATAAGTTGTTCGTAATTCCTAATCAGAGCGTTTAATAATTAATGTTATCGTAACCGTGATGTATAACTTGTTCGTAATTCCTAATCAGAGCGTTTAATAATTGTTGTTATCGTAACCGTGATGTTATAAGTTGTTCGTAATTCCTAATCTGAGCGTTTAATAATTGTTGTTATCGTAACCGTGATGTATAACTTGTTCGTAATTCCTAATCAGAGTGTTTAATAATTGTTGTTATCGTAACCGTGATGTTATAAGTTGTTCGTAATTCCTAATCAGAGCGTTTAATAATTAATGTTATCGTAACCGTGATGTATAAGTTGTTCGTAATTCCTAATCAGAGCGTTTAATAACTGTTGCTATCGTAACCGTGATGTTATCGTAACCGTAATGTATAAGTTGTTCGTAATTCCTAAACAAAGCGTTTAATAATTGTTGTTATCGTAACCGTCATGTTATAAGTTGTTCGTAATTCCTAATCTGAGCGTTTAATAAATGTTGTTATCGTAACCGTGATGTATAACTTGTTCGTAATTCCTAATCATAGCGTTTAATAATTGTTGTTATCGTAACCGTGATGTATAACTTGTTCGTAATTCCTAATCAGAGCGTTTAATAATTGTTGTTATCGTAACCGTGATGTATAAGTTGTTCGTAATTCCTAATCAGAGCGTTTAATAATTGTTGCTATCGTAACCGCAATGTATAAGTTGTTCGTAATTCCTAATCACAGCGTTTAATAATTGTTGTTATCGTAACCGTGATGTTATAAGTTGTTCGTAATTCCTAATCAGCGCGTTTAATAATTGTTGTTATCGTAACCGTGATGTTATAAGTTGTTCGTAATTCCTAATCAGAGCGTTTAATAATTGTTGTTATCGTAACCGTGATGTATAAGTTGTTCGTAATTCCTAATCAGAGCGTTTAATAATTGTTTCTATCGTAACCGTGATGTTATAAGTTGTTCGTAATTCCTAATCTGAGCGTTTAATAATTGGTGTTATCGTAACCGTGATGTTATAAGTTGTTCGTAATTCCTAATCTGAGCATTTAATAATTGTTGTTATCGTAACCGTGATGTATAAGTTGTTCGTAATTCCTGATCAGAGCGTTTAATAATTGTTGCTATCGTAACCGTGATGTTATCGTAACCGTAATGTATAAGTTGTTCGTAATTCCTAAACAGAGCGTTTAATAATTGTTGTTATCGTAACCGTCATGTTATAAGTTGTTCGTAATTCCTAATCTGAGCGTTTAATAATTGTTGTTATCGTAACCGTGATGTATAACTTGTTCGTAATTCCTAATCAGAGCGTTTAATAATTTTTGCTATCGTAACCGTGATGTTATCGAAACCGCAATGTATAAGTTGTTCGTAATTCCTAATCACAGCGTTTAATAATTGTTGTTATCGTAACCGTGATGTATAAGTTGTTCGTAATTCCTAATCAGAGCGTTTAATAATTGTTGTTATCGTAACCGTCATGTTATATGTTGTTCGTAATTCCTAATCTGAGCGTTTAATAATTGTTGTTATCGTAACCGTGATGTTATCGTAACCGTAATGTATAAGTTGTTCGTAATTCCTAATCAGAGCGTTTAATAATTGTTGTTATCGTAACCGTGATGTATAAGTTGTTCGTAATTCCTAATCAGAGCGTTTAATAATTGTTGTTATCGTAACCGTCATGTTATAAGTTGTTCGTAATTCCTAATCTGAGCGTTTAATAATTGTTTCTATCGTAACCGTGATGTTATAAGTTGTTCGTAATTCCTAATCTGAGCGTTTAATAATTGTTGTTATCGTAACCGTTATGTTATAAGTTGTTCGTAATTCTTAATCAGAGCGTTTAATAATTGTTGTTATCGTAACCGTGATGTATAAGTTGTTCGTAACCTAATCTGAGCGTTTAATAATTGTTGTTATCGTAACCGTGATGTTATAAAGTTGTTCGTAATTCCTAAACAGAGCGTTTAATAATTGTTGTTATCGTAACCGTGATGTTATAAGTTGTTCGTAATTCCTAATCAGAGCGTTTAATAATTGTTGTTATCGTAACCGTGATGTTATAAGTTGTTCGTAATTCCTAATCAGAGCGTTTAATAATTGTTGTTATCGTAACCGTGATGTTATACGTTGTTCGTAATTCCCAATCTGGGCGTTTAATAATTGTTGTTATCGTTTCTCATCATAACCTTGATGTACAAGTTGTTCGTAATTCCGAATTACGTTTAATAATTGTTGTTATCGTTTCTCATCATAACCTTGATGTACAAGTTGTTCGTAATTCCTAATTACGTTTAATAATTGTTGTTATGGTTCTTCAACACAACCTTGATGTACAAGTTGTTCGTAATTCCTAATCGAAACGTTTATTAATTGTTTTATCGCTTCTCATCGTAACCGTGATGTATATATTGTTCGTAGTTCCTAATCTAAGCGTTTAATAATTGTTTTATCGCTTCTCATCGTAACCGTGATGTATAAGTTGTTCGTAATTCCTAATCAAAGCGTTTAATAATTGTTTTATCGCTTCTCATCATATCATTGATGTACAATTTGTTCGTAATTCCTAATTACGTTTAATAATTGTTGTTATCGTAACCGTGATGTATAAGTTGTTCGTAATTCCTAATCAGAGCGTTTAATAATTGTTATTATCGTAACCGTCATGTTATAAGTTGTTCGTAATTCCTAATCTGAGCGTTTAATAATTGTTTCTATCGTAACCGTGATGTTATAAGTTGTTCGTAATTCCTAATCTGAGCGTTTAATAATTGTTGTTATCGTAACCGTGATGTTATAAAGTTGTTCGTAATTCCTAAACAGAGCGTTTAATAATTGTTGTTATCGTAACCGTGATGTTATAAGTTGTTCGTAATTCCTAATCAGAGCGTTTAATAATTGTTGTTATCGTAACCGTGATGTTATAAGTTGTTCGTAATTCCTAATCAGAGCGTTTAATAATTGTTGTTATCGTAACCGTGATGTTATAAGTTGTTCGTAATTCCCAATCTGGGCGTTTAATAATTGTTGTTATCGTTTCTCATCATAACCTTGATGTACAAGTTGTTCGTAATTCCGAATTACGTTTAATAATTGTTGTTATCGTTTCTCATCATAACCTTGATGTACAAGTTGTTCGTAATTCCTAATCGAAACGTTTATTAATTGTTTTATCGCTTCTCATCGTAACCGTGATGTATATATTGTTCGTAGTTCCTAATCTAAGCGTTTAATAATTGTTTTATCGCTTCTCATCGTAACCGTGATGTATAAGTTGTTCGTAATTCCTAATCTAAGCGTTTAATAATTGTTTTATCGCTTCTCATCATATCATTGATGTACAATTTGTTCGTAATTCCTAATTACGTTTAATAATTGTTGTTATCGTTTCTCAACATAACCTCGATGTACAAGTTGTTCGTAAATCCTAATCTAAGCGATTAATAATTGTTTTATCGTTTCTCATCGTAACCTTGATGTCCAATTTGTTCGTAATTCCTAATCTAAGCGTTTAATAATTGTTATCATCGTAACCGTGATGTTATAAGTTGTTCGTAATTCCTAATCAGAGCGTTTAATAATTAATGTTATCGTAACCGTGATGTATAAGTTGTTCGTAATTCCTAATCAGAGCGTTTAATAACTGTTGCTATCGTAACCGTGATGTTATCGTAACCGTAATGTATAAGTTGTTCGTAATTCCTAAACAAAGCGTTTAATAATTGTTGTTATCGTAACCGTCATGTTATAAGTTGTTCGAAATTCCTAATCTGAGCGTTTAATAATTGTTGTTATCGTAACCGTGATGTATAACTTGTTCGTAATTCCTAATCATAGCGTTTAATAATTGTTGTTATCGTAACCGTGATGTATAACTTGTTCGTAATTCCTAATCAGAGCGTTTAATAATTGTTGTTATCGTAACCGTGATGTATAAGTTGTTCGTAATTCCTAATCAGAGCGTTTAATAATTGTTGCTATCGTAACCGCAATGTATAAGTTGTTCGTAATTCCTAATCACAGCGTTTAATAATTGTTGTTATCGTAACCGTGATGTATAACTTGTTCGTAATTCCTAAACAGAGCGTTTAATAATTGTTGTTATCGTAACCGTGATGTATAACTTGTTCGTAATTCCTAATCAGAGCGTTTAATAATTGTTGTTATCGTAACCGTGATGTATAAGTTGTTCGTAATTCCTAATCAGAGCGTTTAATAATTGTTTATATCGTAACCGTGATGTTATAAGTTGTTCGTTAATCCTAATCTGAGCGTTTAATAATTGGTGTTTTCGTAACCGTGATGTATAAGTTGTTCGTAATTCCTAAACAGAGCGTTTAATAATTGTTGTTATCGTAACCGTGATGTTATAAGTTGTTCGTAATTCCTAATCAGAGCGTTTAATAATTGTTGTTATCGTAACCGTGATGTTATAAGTTGTTCGTAATTCCTAATCAGAGCGTTTAATAATTGTTGTTATCGTAACCGTGATGTATAAGTTGTTCGTAATTCCTAATCAGAGCGTTTAATAATTGTTTCTATCGTAACCGTGATGTTATAAGTTGTTCGTAATTCCTAATCTGAGCGTTTAATAATTGGTGTTATCGTAACCGTGATGTTATAACTTGTTCGTAATTCCTAATCAGAGCGTTTAATAATTTTTGCTATCGTAACCGTGATGTTATCGAAACCGCAATGTATAAGTAGTTCGTAATTCCTAATCACAGCGTTTAATAATTGTTGTTATCGTAACCGTGATGTATAAGTTGTTCGTAATTCCTAATCAGAGCGTTTAATAATTGTTGTTATCGTAACCGTCATGTTATATGTTGTTCGTAATTCCTAATCTGAGCGTTTAATAATTGTTGTTATCGTAACCGTGATGTTATCGTAACCGTAATGTATAAGTTGTTCGTAATTCCTAATCAGAGCGTTTAATAATTGTTGTTATCGTAACCGTGATGTATAAGTTGTTCGTAATTCCTAATCAGAGCGTTTAATAATTGTTATTATCGTAACCGTCATGTTATAAGTTGTTCGTAATTCCTAATCTGAGCGTTTAATAATTGTTTCTATCGTAACCGTGATGTTATAAGTTGTTCGTAATTCCTAATCTGAGCGTTTAATAATTGTTGTTATCGTAACCGTGATGTTATAAAGTTGTTCGTAATTCCTAAACAGAGCGTTTAATAATTGTTGTTATCGTAACCGTGATGTTATAAGTTGTTCGTAATTCCTAATCAGAGCGTTTAATAATTGTTGTTATCGTAACCGTGATGTTATAAGTTGTTCGTAATTCCTAATCAGAGCGTTTAATAATTGTTGTTATCGTAACCGTGATGTTATAAGTTGTTCGTAATTCCCAATCTGGGCGTTTAATAATTGTTGTTATCGTTTCTCATCATAACCTTGATGTACAAGTTGTTCGTAATTCCGAATTACGTTTAATAATTGTTGTTATCGTTTCTCATCATAACCTTGATGTACAAGTTGTTCGTAATTCCTAATCGAAACGTTTATTAATTGTTTTATCGCTTCTCATCGTAACCGTGATGTATATATTGTTCGTAGTTCCTAATCTAAGCGTTTAATAATTGTTTTATCGCTTCTCATCGTAACCGTGATGTATAAGTTGTTCGTAATTCCTAATCTAAGCGTTTAATAATTGTTTTATCGCTTCTCATCATATCATTGATGTACAATTTGTTCGTAATTCCTAATTACGTTTAATAATTGTTGTTATCGTTTCTCAACATAACCTCGATGTACAAGTTGTTCGTAAATCCTAATCTAAGCGATTAATAATTGTTTTATCGTTTCTCATCGTAACCTTGATGTACAATTTGTTCGTAATTCCTAATCTAAGCGTTTAATAATTGTTGTCATCGTTTCTCATCATAACCGTGATGTATAAGTTGTTGTTTGTAATTCCTATTCTGTACGTTTAATAATTGTTGTTGTCGTTTCTCATCTTACTACCTGACAGCTTTGATTCATTACTCTATCTACACTTCATAGGATTACAAGCGAAAAAAATGTATTTCTCCTATTGATAATTACTTCCTCTTAAAGCCCTACTTGCTTTAAAAAGTTAAATACACTTTGTGTTTATTTTTAACAACATATACAGAAGGTTCTCCTAACTAAATTGTATCAAACTATATCACCTTACATTAAATAATATTACTAGGTCATCTGATAAAAACATAAAACTTAAAAAATAAAGTTTTAATTTACAGAAAAAATGAGTAATAAAATCTTTAATAATAAAATTCAGACAGCTGAATAGGTCTCTTGAACTCTGGTTACCCCCCCTCCTCATATACCAGTTAGCATAATGCAGTTCCCTACATTAGATAATACAGTGAAAAAAGTAACATCATCAACAGGGCTCGAACCTCCGTAGCTATTGATGGTCACTAGTCCGAACTGCGCTCTGAAAAGTGCGCTACGCTGTTTTCCGTATGCTATTAATGTAACAGAAATAATATTTATCTTATTATGACGATCATTTTTCCTGAATCTAGTTGTTACCTAACCTTAAAGTGGTTTTATGATTATTCTAACAATTCAGTTGTTACAAATTGTTTAAATAGGTTGTTATGGAAACAAAATTTGAAATAGTTTAACTATTAAGAAACCCTATTTAAGTCCTATAGGGTTGTGTCTTTAAAAGTACCAATCAAAAAATTTATTTTAATCTAATTTTTGTGAAATATGATAATGTATAACATAGCTAATTGTGCCAAAAATATGTCAAAATTACGGTTAGATAATTTGGAAATGGACCGTGATCACGGTGTGTTCACTTTGGTTTATTCTTGAACCACAAGCTTTTTCTCTACTTCTTTGTTTGGTACATTGCTTTTGATTGTAATATGGTTCATATTTCAGCAAAATTAGATTAAAATGACTTTGCTGGTTTTGAAATAATCTGTATTTTACGACGGCACCAATGTTCATTACCTAACTACTAACTCATGAACCTATTTTTGTTTTTTAAGTTTTGGAAATGGTAAACCAAAACTTTCGTTTGGACCTTTAGAACTTGCTCTTTAGTAATTGGATCACAATCGTTAAGAGCGAAACTTAAAATTTTTAATTTTAGTCTTTAGCTTAATTGGAATTTGGTTGGGGGTGTAACAAATTTAATTCGCCGTTTATTTTACCATATCTTAGATAAGTTCGTAGAAAACAAATATTTTATAAATTTTAAAATTGCAGCCGTTTTATGAGGGGTCATATGTATTTTTAACTAGTGGTAGTATTAAGATTAGGTGTTACCATGGCCTGGATGCGCCTGTTGTTAACCAATGAGATTGGAAGTGCAATTTTTTTCATTTCCCCCCATTCTTTTTTTTTTTTTGTTGATTTTATTAAGAAAATAAAACTGCTGTGAAAATTTAATTTCACGATCTAAAAAACCCGTTAAAACAAGAACAAATAGAATACTACTAAATTTCTAAGACTTCTTATGCTACTGGTATTTATTTATATCGAAAATTATCTTCTTGTCACAATACTTATGAGACACTCTGTACAGTGCATTGTATAGTCAAACAACAAAGGTGTAATAATTGTCGCGTAAGCAATTCAGTTCGAGTTCAATGGATTTGCGTTGGCCACGTTTCAACACTCGTATCATATCATTTGTTTCCCACAGTTTTGTTCCTAGTGGTGAAACACACGCATCAGATTGTAACAAAATAATTTATTCCATTTGTTATATGTAAGAAGATCTTATGTATTTTTTATAAGAATACAACAACAAATAATAATAATTTATTGATTTTAACGCTTATACATTATTTTACCAGGCTATTATTATTTATTAAATAATTATTTCAAGTGAAAAATATACGACCTAGACCGGGAATCGAACCCAGGACCTATGCTGGGAAGCGAACAAGGATAGCTCAGTTGATAGAGCGTTGGCGCGTAAAGCCAAAGGTCCTGGGTTCGATTCCCGGTCTAGGTCGTATATTTTTCACTTGATATAGTTATTTAAAAAAATAATAATATATATTATTGAAATAAATTTGATTTTCACATACTGGAAATATTTATTGACTAAAATAAGTATTTTAATGCAATATCAAATTGCATTTTAAATTAAAATATGTTTTAGGAGATAATTATTTCTTTTTCTCATTTATATGTAGTATAGAGAAAGAGTTATATGATGAGTGAAAACTAAAATGTAGAGTTTTTAGTGAAATTATCAGTTTTTAGGGCCTACGCCTTAACGCGTGGACCATTTTTATTAAATTTAGTATGGACAATATGGCAATATCTCGAGATTTTTCTCCCATTTTTGATAGTTTAAAATTTTGTAGCTGTCATAAAACCAAAATTCGAAATACCTATCCCCCCCCCCAAACTAACTCTAAAGATGTGGTCAATTTTGCTTAAGTGTAGCGTCCAGTTTGGGGTATCAATCCAGCTGAGCTGAAAGAGGAACTAATTTCTAAAAAAACGACTTTATTGACGTGGTTCAAAGTGAAATATGAATATTAATAAATTTCTGTAGCAAATTTAAAAAAAAAAATCTAATTTTCGTGTTTTATTAAAAAAAAAATTGTTTTTATTTACAACTCTTTTATTGTGGAAAAGACATCCGCAGAACATTCAATACAAATTTGAAAACTACACAAAATAAGCTATTGTGCTTGTAAATAATCAGTTTGAGGAATTTAAAAATCAGCAGCAATTTGAAACGTGCCGACAGTTTTTTCTGACTAAATAACTTGTCAAAAGGTATGTAAAACCGAACCTATATAACAAATTTGAGCACAATTGGATAAAACGTGTGACCTTTAGGGAAATTATAAATCAATATTGTTCAAAACCCGTCCTAGGGTTCTTCCCATGTTCTAGATAAATTTTACTGTTTCTGTTTATATATTAAATGAAACTCTGTATAAGGTTATTATGTGGAATTCATAATTTTTGTTTATTACAATGCTTAGTATTAGTGTTTCGAGTGTTACACAAAGCATCTCTCCTAACAGAGCCGCGTGACCTTTTTGAAATTTGTAAATAATTTGTGTAGGTACTTATAAAGTTGACGAAACAAATATGGGTTTGAAATTGAACGTTAGCCATAAAATTTTTAGCTTATTCTGATATCGCCAATCTAACAGGAGATGACATTGATAAAATAATGAAAAGAAACGCAGAAATTTTATTTAAAAGCATACAAGAAAGTTAGTCTATAAACAAACAGAAAACACTAGGTATACCAACTGCGCCTGAGATGTAGAAATTTATGACAGGATAATAATCCCTATAAAAAACTATGAACTTTTAATACTGAGGACCAAAATCATATCTGACCTCTGTCTATGAACCTAAAAATTAAAATATTAAACATTTTTTAACGTGGTCACTTAGTTTAAAGGAGCAACATAGACTAAGAGTTTTGAAAAATCAAAATCTAAAGTGGATTTTTGATGCTAAAACAGTTGGAGTTGGGAAATAGCGAAAATTGTATAACGAGGAACTTATAATGTATACTGCTCTACGATTAGGATTATTAAATGTAGAAGTTTTACGTGGGCAATTCATGGAAAGGAAGACAGTAGAAACGTCTCTAAAGTTTTTATAGGAAAACAAGGGAGAAAACGATCACCAGGAAGATTTAGGTGCAAATGAGAAGATGGATCTAGTGGATGTGAGAATAAAGTTCATTGGTTACAGGGTAGTTGGTTCTATAGGCCATGGAGTAGTCTTTATTGTTTTAATGTTTTTGTTTCTAAATATGGAATAATTTATGGAGGAATAAATAACTATAATAAAAACTGTATACCAAGTTAAATCTAATGGTTAGAATCGATTGGCAGTGTCGACGTTCCCAAGAGTATAACCGCGATAACTAGAATTTCTAATTTGAAATTCGTTAATAAACGTTTGTCAACTTGGCATTTAGTGACAACAAACAATACCAAGAATACTCACTCAGTTAATCTCCCCTACTACGTACGTGCTTCTTGAGAGTTTTATCAGAATGTAGACTAATGTGTGACTCAGTGGACAAAACGATGTCATATTGGCAACAAAGAGAAAAATCTTCCTGCCAACTTTATAACTGAAATATTTCTTCCTATTTGCTTGATACATATCCCTGATCAGTGTAGACAAGTGTTGGATCAACAAATCGTGTCGTCCAATTTTTCCCCGAAAAATATCTTTCTTGAGAGATCTCAGAGATAACAAATTGTTTAAAAAAATTAAGTCCGTCTGTCGTCTGGGTTATGCGCTATAGAACAAAAGAATGGTTAGATTTGTTTCACATTTGGTACGTGAGTAGGCTACATTTTTCCAATATCTCAAGCCGATTTTATTACTTTTTTCGATAATTAAAAATTTGGGGTGGCCGTCATGAGAAGAAAACACAAAATTACAATTTTCTCAAAATCGGCTCATCTGATTTTGATTATTTTTTTCTTAAAATGTAGTTTCTCACGGTTCCGACACTTCGGGAATTATCGAAATTGTTACAAAACCTAATTTCTCAAAATTTGCTCTATCGATTTCGTTCAATAAATGTTAGGTGAATTGTGAAAACTATTGACACAAACGAGTGTACCAAATTGGAAGTGAAAGAAAATTACGGTACAAGAATAAATGGTAAAATACGAAAATGAACATAGAATCATTAAAAAATATATTTGAATCTAATACAGTTTATGCTCAGGACGAGTTTATTGCGCATACAAAGCATACTTAGCTCAATTAATGTCAACATTATAGAAAATAAAAATAAAAGTTGATATGTGGGAACCCTTTTTACACATACCGGTTTATCTCCGAAAAAACTGTAATAAAACAAAAACGAAATTTGTTTTATCTTTCTCACGTTTAAATTTTCTACGTTTTATACAGACAGTTTAGTGAAGATGACGATGAATGATATTTTTTTGTTAATAGATTGTTTGATTGAGTGTTTGTGTTTGTGTGGAGAAAAGCAATTAAACTATAGTTTTTAAAAATGGTTCTGTTTGTGCGTGCATATATGTAACATATACAGAATGTTCTAAAAATATAGGAGCTGTTTCAAAGTTTTATAACATAATTTATAATTTATAGTAATAAACATATTGTCTGTATGATATTAGTAAAAGATAAGAGATCAGTTTTAGGACAAACTATCAGGAATTCATTCATTTGCATCTTATTTACCCTTGTTAAGGGATGAGAAACCCTTGTTACTTGATCAATTTAGACAGGATTGTTGTTGCTAGTCTCTTATAGGCTATCAAATTAGTTTATTTGTCAGGACTCAAAGTTTTGTGGCCATTTCGCACCAATATTCATTACACATAAAATAATTGTTATGCATCTTTCTAATTGAGTTTTTATTAAACTTTAAATTGCCCTTTTCAGGGATGAGGTTGAAACTTTTCTTAAAGCAGGTCCTATTTTATCAAAGGACATTCCCAAAGTTTCATTTTAATATTCCAATCCATTCAAACATACGGAAGGTGTCCCCACTTTCGGGGGATTTCTTACCCATTACAAATGAAGATTTGTCACAAGAAACTAGAATGATTGATTCTTACAATATATCTTATCACGGTAATATCCTATTTTATGACATTCATGAACATTAAAGATTTAAAGCTGTATTTCCACTCAAATATTAAACAGTTATTACTTTGAAATATTATAAATCATTTAACATCTACTCTGCCAAATGTTAATACAATGATTCTATTCGACCACATCATATTTAAAGCTATATACTCTCTTAGATTAATGAATAGAAATCTATTCATTCACATTTCCTTCGAAAATGGAGGTCAGGGTTCAAAGAGATGATTGTTTGAGGCTAACCAGGCATAATTACGACATTGGATTTCCAAAGGTTAAATAAAAACTAAATAACAAAATTCAGGAAACCAGGTAAAGCCAGATGATTGGTCTTGTTCTTTTTAATCATTGAAACGTATTAGGCCTACTAAATTGAAACAACGGGAAAACTTGGAACCTGATACACTACGCTGATCAGGTACTTGTGATTAAGATTCCATACGATTCGAAAACTGTAATAGAGAATGGTAAGTTACGGAAAAATATGTAGGTAGGTGCGAAACTGGTTGGAAACATCATTTCAAAAAGAAGATTCCAAATATTACAAATTCTGTCGCATATTTCCAGGAAGTCCCAACTAACTCTCAGCAATATGTCTGGACTATTTCTTGACCAACACGACATCAAAAGAAGGTTAAAGAGAACAAAACCTTTGTAAATGACATTTATTGTCAGTGAATCTACGTGGCGATTGAAAAATTGTCATTGTCCTCATTGGTGGTTGACTGCACTAAATGCGATAACCACTATGATTTCATGGAACTCTTGATTTTCGCAATATAGTGTAATAAAAAATTACATGTACATGGCGCAGATGTGTGTACAGTATCCTCAAGGTAGGAATGTGTCTGGGATGGAGAGGAAAAGTGGGGTCCCTACACTTTGTTGCGTTTACTTTCAGCGGTACAACCCTAATAAAAAAATATAGACCTTAAATGCTTCTGTGTAAACGCGTACCCTACTTTCGTTTCTTTTATCGGTGTAAATAAGAATAAAACGTTTACAAAAGTCTGTCACGAAGTTGTAACTTTAAGAATTAAATGTAGCTAAGCAGTAATTTGTGTACCTAGTTTTCTTGAAATGGGTTGTACCGTCAAGTCAGGCTAGGGAAGCAAGTAGAAGGGAGGGCACGCCCCTTACACCAGACACAATCCTACCTTTCTGACGAACATACTAAAAGTCCCCTACAATGGAAGGCGTGCTACGGGCACAATATCATAAAATGGCGGCTCATGTACGCTATTTTGTTACCAATTCTTGAAAAATTGTAGTTAGAGAAAAAAAAATTCGTATAAAAAATTTAGTCTATGATATAATTAATAATTTGTGTTATTACTTTTCTCTAAACCCAACAGACTTTGACTAAGAACTGATATATTGTTAACGATTTGTTTACATTGTAATATGATGCTTTATATATGAAATATAAAATAATAGGCATTACCATCATTAAATTTAATAGATGAAATTAATGATTCCTCAGTTACAATTAAATCTATTGTTCAGGGCTGGGCGATGATAAATCAGCCAGAGCATGTCTATAGTTAGACATTGTAGGATTTTCAATGTAAACTTGATGATTTAAGATATATGGGGTATATTTTTAATGATGTTTTATGAAGAAAGACAAAATATCATCAATTGTTAGAAGTTTTGTAATGGAGGAATCAAGAGAAATAGTTCATTCATTAATGTCCTAGATGGACAGTATTGCACACCTATGAAGAAGTGATAAATAATTGCACCTCACGCGTCATTAGTCCGTAAAGCGATAATTGAATTGTACTATTTGACAGATATGCTGAATATCCAACAACAAAGGGGAATAAACAAGAAAGAAGAGCAGCAAGGAAGACGTCAGCAGATAATGTATCAATACCAGTGAAATATTGTCACCACAACAACATAAGCGTAATTTCTCGCAAACAACAAAAATACAAAACTTCTTATAAAATATCTTTCTGCCCAGTACAGAAGTCAAGGAGTCAAGGCAGAATCTGATGTTGATGTAACAATTGTAGCAGCAGAAGGTGTAGAGAAGGTATGAATGGTTCTGGAGTGGTTGTTGTTGGTCAGGACACGGACTTACTAATAATTCTCTTAAATACCTCTTCACCTTGGCTCAGGGAATAAAAGAAGTTGTTTCTTCTTCATATCAAAGCAACGAAATTTGCAAAGAAATTGAGTGTTTGCTATTTTTGCATACAATAACAGGTTGTGAAACAATCTCAGCGCTGTTTAGGAAGAGCAAGCAAGGAAAGGCTCACTCCTAGAAAAAAATCGATTCTGCGACAGACTGTTGCCGTGTTTACTGAGATTAATGTATCCCGTGATGTTATGTAGCTGCAGGGGTGATGTTTTTACTTTGATTACATGGAGCCTCGATCTCCCACACGCTTGAAGAATATAGGTATTTCTACTATAATCGTTTGATCACCAAGCATCAATTGCACTCTAGTTTCATTTGGTGGTTTTAACTTCCAGAAGTACAGTAGCTGCCAATCACTCATTCCGCACATACATACAAGTTCAGCTGTAGATGGGTGAAAACTTAAAACCTACTGTCTGGGGTTGGCAGTTAAGTCACAACCGTTTCCTGTGGTTGTATATCAGGTTACAGCGAATGTTCATGAGCAGGTTTAAAGTGTTCAGCCGTGTGTGGATATTGCCAGGGATTATTTTGCACCAATGTGGAAGAAGTGGTTAATAATAACACGACATTGATAATGCCGATCTAATGTCATAATGCAACCACGTCTAATTTTATTGTATTTGTCTAATTTACATAATAAATTACGTTACAGCATATACTTATATATTTTCTTTTCTTTACACTTCTAATCTGTGATAAACCGTACTTTTATTTTCGTTCTAAGCTGAACTCTATACATTTATAACTAACTTCAACATAAACGTAATTTGAGCAGCATTTTACAGTGCATTTTGTCTAACATTGGAATTTAAAAAAATTATAACACTATATCGTTTCTAAATCAAACGTTAAGAGAAAAAATGATAATGATAAAAATTGTCTATTTTTTTATGGTCTACAATTTTTTTAGAAACACTATAGTAATTATACGAAAAAAAGGTGAAAGAGACACCATTTGCAATATGGAAGTCCTAGCATAGATTCAATTTTAAGGGACGTTTAGAGTATATTCAATAAGATGACAAATGCAACATATCTCGCAAATTCCTTACTTGTGAGTCAAAACCTATTTTTCTTGCATTAGTTCATTCCAATACGAGAGCTAAAATTTATCAAATAGTGGTTTTGATGATTCATATTTAGTCAGTATTTGTTTGGTGTTTGGTATTTTCATTGATATCAAAATTTGAATAAATTTTGTGATTGCGAGTTTTCTTGTTCTATCTACTAACTCTCGCAGAATTGTTGTTTTATAGGTTACAGTAGGTCTACTTTTATTATACTTTAATACCGGTATACTGTAATAGACAAAATCTCAGCAAAAGAAACGGGATGTTAAATTTGTTCATTCCTGATACGATATAAATTTGTTCAAACATTTCCCTTTTTATTATTTTACTGCGGTCCTGTGAATGTTTAGCAACGATTCGCAATCACTTGTTGACAATAACGGATGTCAGAGTGGCTATTAACGTAAATGGCGCAAATCATTGTTAATCACGCTTAAAAATACTGTGATTGAACTGTAGTAATCACTATTTTCACCATAACTGTAAAACCAACATTAGTTTCTTCAGTACTAAATAATATAAAACTAAAAAACTAGTAAACAAACATTACTAAAAGGGACATGAAAGAATAATGAAAAGAAGGCTACAGGATAATAGGTCCTGATGTATACCAATGAATGATTTGCAGCATTTTCAGTACAGTTAGGTTAAAATAAAATTGTTGATTACTCCGACTCGATCAGGTGTAATGTGTTAAATAAATAATAATAATAAATATTATCACCATTGATGTACGAAAATAAATATGAACCCAAAAGAGAAATAGTGGAAGAGAAATCGTAACTACAGCCAAATATATTTAAGAACAAATTTTAGAAAACGGATTTCATAGGCTTGTCAGAGGCGTAACCCCTCTATTGGATATTCCTTTAGCCTACTATTATTAGAAATTTCACACATTTATAAATTAATAATACTACACTGTCCGCATCACTCTTGCTCTGTGGCTTAAAAGCCCTGAAGATTTTAGACTGTGACGCCTTTTCAGTCGGGCAATGTCAGCATGTGCAATTCCCGTTACTGTTGTTCTACGAATGTCAACTAGAGTTCGCTACCAATTGTGGCTTCTCAATTACCCACGATTATAGGTCAACAACGTAAATTTTTGAGCCCACCTTGGGGCTTCAACCTTGAAGCTCTACTCGTGAAACACGGGTTCTAACCACTAAGTTCGTAGCAAAATTAAAAAATTGTTAGCTCTCTGCCTCACTTTACTGAGCGGTGCTCGGTTTCCAGATATCCAACGCGTTATGGTTGCTTGAGGTCAAACTAAAAAATATAATACCAGGATTGGACTAACCCAAAATAAGCTCAACTACTGAAACGTGTTTTGTCAGGTTTGTTCTTTGAGATCTAAATTTTCTTATCCCTTTTAGACCCATAACCACTCTAGGTAACTAGCTTTGAATGAGTAACTTATAGACTAATAAACTGATTTGGAGAACTTACATAATTATAAAAAGTAACTCCACACAACTCAAATCGAGATATAAGTGGTCAAGCCTATTACTAATTCACCCTTTTAAATACATATATTTTTCGCGGTGCGATACACAATAGCAGACCTTCCCGAAAATCTGAGGAACGTCATTGCCTGAAACTTACCTCGACATAATAATTTAGAAAATTTGTACTAAATTTATAAACTAAATAAATTACAAGGGCTCAGTCGAACTAGTCCGCACACCAAAGTCTACCCATGCGTCATGCGGTCGGTGATCACACTTACACCTCGTCAAAACGTGTCTCAGATAGTATTCGTTAAAAACAAAACTGAAAATGTATTTTTCTTTATTACCGAGTTTTTGTTGATATATTTTAATAGGAGATGAGTTCGTATAGGAGGGGATTCCCTCTAACTGTTGTGAACATTTTATATTTTAAGAGATATTTAAATAGAGCCTAAACTTGTTTCGTTTCTGCCTTAAACACATTCCTAAGCACAGATGATATTAGATTTTTGCCATTTACTCCTAAACCGTTTTTTTCTTTATCTGCAATTTAGTATACATGTTTACGTCATTATTTTTTAATTTCACCAAAATTTGAATGAATAGGTAGAGCCGATATTGATAAATTACAAGTTTTCTATGGATGATTTTCATTACATTTGTTAATTTTGTCCGACAAATTTGACCTATTATAAAACTGCGCGTGTGTGTGTGTGTGTGTGTGTGTGTGTGAGAGAGAGAGAGAGAGAGAGAGAGAGAGAGAGAGAGAGAGAGAGAGAGAGAAAATAAAAGACGAATTCTGCAATACGTGTCATCTAGTACATTGTACAACCGCTACAATGCTTGCTTGTTAAACCTGGCGATGAAGCAGTTTTCACGGATGAAGAAATCATTAATAAAACTTGAAACGGTCAGGAAGGTCAATCAGTGAAAGTTACGAACCAAATGTTCATTTTCTTACTAATGTGTGACAATTGCCTGCCTCTACTTACCCATGGAGTACTCGTCTTTAACAGTTTTATCTTTAAATAAGCGTTATTTAAGCAGAATAAATTCATTAGCCTGAATGTATTGAAACAAATCATACGACTGGAGAACAGCTGTTGCTCTGGAGAAATGCCCAGTCCACTTTCTAAGTCTATTTGCGACGGAATTGTTTGAATTCCAACTCGGTTTTGTATTGATCAACAATTTGCTTTTCATATATGAATCTTTGTTAAATGTTACAATAGTTGTCTGAACTGTATTGGTGGGCCTTAAATGAATTGTATTATGTACATATTTTGGTTAGACATACTACTGGTCTCCACACCCAAAATTTGGATTATTATTTTCTGATATATAACTAGCATAAAGTGATATGATGAATTAAAACATATGTTTTTAGGCCTTATTTCGTAGACGAAGCCTGCGATTCGTCTGGGCACAGTCTTACTTCTTACCAACAAGATAAAATTATAATTTTCTCAAATTTCAAAACAATTTTGATTAAATGTGTATTGCTAAAATACCCAAATAAAACATATTAGTCGCCATCTCTCTAAAATGTCAATTCAGGAATTATATAAAAAAGTTCGCGGTAAATAATCTTAATTTCTCAACGTTGATTCTACAGATTTTGTTAAATTGTCATTGTGAAAATTAATGTCCCAAACAAATCTCAAGGAAAAGAAAATTACGATTTAACAATAATGGGATATCAGGAAATACTAACCTAAAGAGCCATAATTAAAAACTTGATTTCAATCAAATAGGATATATGGTTACAACGGTTCACATTATCTACGATAACATAATCGTATAGGCTTTACTTACATTTGCGCACAGATTCAAAATCAGCACATATCTGTGGGTTTTTTTTGTAAATTGGTGTTTTGTTCCAATTGTAAATGTAACACTTACATTTTTTTTAAATTATTAGTAGAAATAATTTAACGATGATTGTTTTGTTGACATTAAGAAGGTCATATTCAAACAAATTTAACCACATGTATTTAATCCCCTAATAGAGTATTCACAAAGTCGAAACTTGGTTAAATCGCTTTCCCCAATTCGAAAAATGTAAATTTACTAACAACAAAATCCATCGGCCTGTTTTCAAGATAAAATTTACAAGAAATTGTTATTTATATAATATAAGATACCGCAAGGCATTTTTGACAAGTATTATTTTTGTCAGTATTTAATTTTGTGGGTGGGTGTGTGAGAAACTTAGGGCGATGTTTTTCTAGAATTTACTTACTCAACACCATACTTACAAAGAATATGAGTGCATTATAATTTATTGGTTATATAATATCTGAATATTCAAAGGATAAATGTATTCTTTCACGTGGATAAAACAAAATAAACGACAAACATTGACAAAAAGGTGACCAGTGACCTGAGCAATTTGTATTCAAGGTTAAACACAACACACCCAGATCTTGTAAATATAGACGCCATTTTGTAGTAGTTTATGCAAGAATAAATAATAGCCTACATGTTGCTCAGTGAGTCATCTACCGACTGCTCAGGGGTTTCACTTGTGAAAGTAAAACTCGATACTTTATACACGAGCATTGATCGGAATAATGTTAACAATTCCATTTAAATTATCACTCTAATAGTTCCAGTAAATATGTGTAATAAAATGCTGTTTAAGTTTTGTCTAAACAAATTTCTTTGAAGATGATGACTTCAAATTTGGTTTACGCATATCAATGTAGTGTTTAACATAACAAACCAACACTATTTTTGAAATTTGCCAAATAAATCACAAACTGTTTACTTAAGAGACAAACAAATTGGTTTCATTAAATATAAATACGACGACATCATTATTTTTAATGTAGGTCAAAGGATAACCTAATAATAAAACTAAAAACAAATAATGCCTTTTATACGATTTACACTATTGACCGAAGGTACTTGGTAGACCTCCATTTTAATGAAAAAAACAAACACAATATTTAGTAAATTCTACAATTTTATTGAGTCTTGCCGACCATGGTTTCGCCAGCAACGGCATTTACAAGGCAGCTTAACACAAACTAAGGAAGGTGTTGAAAACTGCCATATAATATTACAAAAAGATCTTTTTTGACATAATTATATGTCAGTTTTCAATAACTTCCTTGTAAATGCTGTTGCTGGGGAAAACATGGTCGGCAAGACTCAATAAAATTGTAGAATTGAAACTACAAAAAAGGAAGGTATTGAAAGCTGACATAATATACAAAAAATATCTTTTTGTATATTATGTCAGCTTTCAATACCTTCCTTAGTCTGTGTTAAGCTGCTTTGTAAATGCCGTTGCTGGCGGAACCATAGTCGGCAAGACTCAATAAAATTTTAGAATTTATTGTGTTTGTTTTTTCATTTAAATATAATATCTTTGTAATTTTACAACTTTCTGTATTCTAATCTTTCTTTTATTCATAAAGCCTAACATGTATTTTCAATAATAATAACAACAAGTGTAAAAAAGTCTGGGTATAAATTAACATGAATTAAAAAATCCAAGTTCGGAAGTAGTTAACTATCAATCCACTATCTAAGACAGTGGTTCTGAAATGTTTGGTTTGTTGGCACCCACAGGTAGAACATTCATGACAATTTCAAGCTACCTAACAATTGCAATGTGCAATTATCCGGTTAAGTTAAAAAAAACTCGTTATTTAAAATCAGAAACAATTTGTCTAAAATGTATTAAAATAAGATCATATTTTAAACAATCAAATCATTGAATAAATAGATGTTAATCTAATTATTGGAATGGGTGGACCTGATGTTCCTACGCATCTTTCAAACCAAACTGGACACTACCATCCTCACTTTCTCTACCAATGTTGATTTTCGCTTAATATGGAGTACCAGCTTCGCACAAATTTTGAAGTATTTAATGGAATTGAAATTCGTTGAGCTTAACAGTGGATACCCAAAAGTTAGTTATATATGTGAAATTTTGTCATTAGTGAATTAAAGCCAAAAGGGCTCAATAAGATTTCCTTCTACCACAAAATACATTCAGAATTCAGATGGAGTTTTGAACATATGTGTATCTTAAATCCATGCTAATATACTTTCTTTAAATATTTTTAATCAAATAATTTGTTAAAAAACTTTTATCAGATAAGTTGTGACATGCTATCTTAAAAGAAAAAAAAATTAAGAGAAATCAAACTGGAAAACATAAACTGTTGTTACAAGCAGAAACAACCTTTAGGAAAAATTCATTATATTTCTTCTTTATCTGTCATTTTTTTGAAAGATGAAAATCTTGTTGACCATATCAAAATAGGCACGATGCCTCCATCACATTAAACTATCGGACAAGCACTTTAGTTTTATTAAGAAATTTAATTGCAAGAAGTTTCATAATTTAAAATATTCTTTTCTTTCCTGCCGTAATTCAAACCACTCCAGACAATACATTACAATGTGCAAGTACATGTCCTTTCTATCATAGCATCGACATATCGATGACCCGATTATAATATCACGTCGGGAAATTGAGCATAAAAAGAATATTTCGCGACTTCTTTACAAGTCCGTTGCGTTCAGTTTAGAAACCACTGGTCTATGGAGCTGTTATAAAAGGCCTATATTTAAACAACGATCAAATTTCGTTGTAATATGAAAATCAATCGCCAAGTACATTTAAAAAGCTATAATTCAAAAATTTCAAGTCAGAAACTTATTGGTTTACTTCGACAAATACTTAACTGTCTTAAAGAATCTGTTTTAGGTTATGCTACATAATACATATACGTATTTTGACTAAACATTTAAGAAACATATTTTTCTATAGTTTCATCCACATTCATAAAGTATTTCTATACTTATAATTGTTTTAAAGTTGGCATGTGTAAATTGAAAAATTTGTAAAAATTCAGAGAATAGTGACTCTAATTCTAGTCATAACTAACAAATTTATTAATTATTATTTTCGTAGGAGCTACAGAAACGGAGACATTTTGTAACTTAAATAACATATTGTTAATAGAAAATTACACTTTCCTCCAAATAGGGTCAAATTTATTTTCTTAACTTAAAATGTAGTTAAGAAGCATTTTATAAATAAAATTGCTCTACCCCCCCCCCCCTCTCTCTCTCTCGCGAGTGAGAACTCTGCCCTAAAGTGTTATGTCTTATTTTCCTCGACTATATAAAAAGCAACTTGGGCAACACTATACTATTAGCACATATATAAACATTATCATTGTAATTGACCGCAATATCTCTTTATTTGAAGACTCTGCTTGAACGTCACATTCTAGTTCACGGTTACACCGCAACAAATTGTCAAAGTAAACAATATTGGTTATGTTTATAGTGATTGTGGTTTAGTTTTGCGCAAGTACTGTACTGCGACTGCGCAATGCACGTACTTGTCGAGGTCAACCCGGGACTAGTTTTTTTTTGTTCTAATATATTCCCTATCACAAATTCTAAACATCTCCTTCAAACCCACGCTGGTAACCGACTCCACGCCAACGTAAAGCATAGCGGTTGCACACAAAGAGTGGTTATTATTTCTGTGATTCTTATATCAGCTTTCCAATATTTCTGGAATAGTTATTGAAATCTCCTTCATGGAAACGCCTACACCCGAGACTATGAAATGTCTAGCGATCCTACTCGTGGAGTATTAGGGCACCATTGAACAAAATTTAGACAAAAGTTATTAGTTTCAGATGAATAATAAAATAGCATTGTCATTTGTTTAATGTTTTCAAGGTCATTTGAACGTCAACACAATAATAATAATAAAGAAACCTATATTTGTTTTTGGTACATTATTTTTATCATTCTACTCTAAAAATCGAAAAAAAATTATCTCAAACATTTTTAATCCGACTTTAATTTTTCAAGATATTTATAGATTTGTTGACCTTCAAGAATTTGTTTATCGAAAAAAAAAAGTTTTAGAGAAAATTGTGCGGCAGGAAGGGAACATAGATAAAACTTAGACAATTTTTTTCATAATCTCTTATATAATATTTTCACTTTAGTAATTCATTTTTTTACTGCAACAAAATAATCCTGAAGAAATTATTTGATAAACTTATAATTTTTCTCTAAAACTGATGTTTTTTGAGAACGAAATTTTTGATAGAAGATCTCCAAAAACCATATGTCAGATTAAATAATGTTTCATATTGATATAAATTAATCATTTTTTAGCGTTAAATCAACCTAATCCCAAAGCATACATCATGCATGTCCAGTGATAATGAAACATTTCATCCATACGTGTTAATCTTGAATTATTCAGTTATAACACAACGGGTTGAGTCATCCATCACAAGGTTTATGTAAATCTCCTTCGAAATACAGTACTACGAATTTCTCAGCCTTCTTCGTCTGAGTTTCGTGGATCATTTTTAATACGAATAGACTATTATTATAGTAAAAATATATCATAGTGTATGTTTTATGACACTAACTAAGAAACAATGTATGAATTAATAATCAGTTGAAATTAGTTGTTCCAATAATTAATAATGAACTAATCTTTAAATATAATTAATTGGAAAATTTCTCCCCATATATTTTAGAAAGATCGAGGAATGTGGTTAGAAATTGTTAAACTAAAATAGAAAGAAAGGTACTATTAAAATTTAGTCCTTTTGGTTAATGTGATTTGAGAATTAGTTTTTCTCACCTTTAAACACCAAGAAAAAAAAGAAAAACTTATTGGATAATTTTGAAGTTCAAACAACTGGCGTGTCAATTTGTGTGTGCTACTACACTTAAACTATGAACATTCCAGTTCTTGGACCATTACTGAAATGTCCAATTTAGTACATTCGCTAAATTTGCATGATAGAGGGTGATAGATTCACACGTAGCCTAATACTATTAGAGATATTGGATAAATTATTTTAGTAGTTTTGCTTTCGAAAAATAAAGTTGGCTAAACAATACGCAAACTGCACATCCAGGTTTATTGCAAAGATGGCGGGCATTATTTTGACTATGTTGAACTTGTTCATCAGACGGAAATTTCGGTTTCATTAAACTATGTTCAAATGGGGGGGGGGAGGGATATATATATATATATATATATATATATATATATAGCACTTCGAACACGAATGTCATACATTTTGAACTGAACTCAGAATAACAAAAAAGGGAAAAACACAGGTTCCAGGTCTCAATTCACAAAGTACCCGCGTGGTAAGATAGATTTAATTTTTTTCCGTTTGAAACAAAACTAAATAAGATAAAATAAATAGATACTTTCACATAACATTGACCTTCGCAACACACCTTAAGCAATTCCAAGTAAACAATGTGCAATGTTGATTATAATACTGAGATTAGAGTATTGATAGATTAGCATATAAAATTATAATGTTGATGGAAGGATTTCCTTGTAATGTCTGCTAATAGTTGTCAATTAGGTTTAAATGTGGATATTTATTCTTTACACGTCTGTATTACCTTTAGATTATTCATATAATAGAATAGAAATAAGAAGAATAATAGTCTACTAGACTGAAGTTAATATAAACGATTTTGTAGAAATAAACACAGAAATGTTCACTGGATTTATTTTATAAAAGAGATGTCATCTAATACTAACTATTAAATGAGAAATTTTTGTATTTTTCTTAATTTATTTTGAAAACGAGATGAAAGATATTTATAAAATTGGCTAAATCTATCAATTTCGGGTGAAAGCAATATTTAGGTCTAAATTTTGGAGGAAAAACTGACTTGGGTGGTTAAATAACCATATCGTTAAATTTTTTAGACTCTTCTACGGGCCAACAAAAGTGTTACAATGAAAGACAATTCCCCAAAACTATAATAAAACACAAACAACACACAGAGTGTATAGTTATGTTTATTCTACCTTATGTACACTTCAGGGGTACAATAGACACTCTACATTATTTCGACGTTATGGTCACTTTCTTCTCCTGATTGTACTAAGCTAAGTTGACTACGTGATCAACAAGTCGCAAACATTTTTCCACGTTTACTAAGAAACCCCGATAAATAACCTTCACGATATATGAATACACGTCGGGCGTCGTTATATCAAATCCCGATATCAAGTGATCAACAGGAAAGGATTCAACATAACATAGTAGCCAAGTAGGAAACTAAAACTAGTAATCTAGCTAGGAAAGGAACTCAGGGATAATGTGAGATGATCGATCCTCTCCAAACGTCGTGTATTCATTTTATAAATATACATAAATGATGACAAATATCCGAAACAAAACATAAAAAACAATCTATATTTATCCAATAACTTAAAAACCTATGTAAAACCTAACGTCTTACGGTGCCGATTTTTCAAAATGTTTATTGTACATTTTGAAAGCACACTAATTAGGCTTAACAAATTTTACATTTTGGCGTTGTATCCAAATAAAGTGAAAATCATCAACAATACGAATCAGAGACATATTAAAGAAGAATCAACATGCAAACAGAGATGAATGATCAGTTTTTTGTGTCCATCATAGTAAAAAAAAAATTTTTCCCAGCATAAATACAAAACAAATTAATGATAATGTTAGGCGAACAATGCTGATCTAATATACCACACTTGTTAGGAAGCCTTAAGAAAAAGGAATATTGTATTATTACATGTAAAAATATAGAAAAACCAATTAAGAATTTATAACTTCTCTTTTGCTAAGTAAGCCATATACAGAGTGTAACGAAAGAGGTGGATTGGCTATTCATTTTCGGATTGCATCCAACAACCATGGAAACCGAGAAAATATACTATTATTTAATAAACAAATCAATCGAGTTTATTTTTTAATTTTAGCATTAATAATGATGGAAATATAACAAATAACGCACACTGTGACACAAATCACAATTGGGTTTGAGACACAGCTACTTAAACTGCACATAACAATTATAAAATAAAGAAATGTACTACTAATTCAGCAAACCATCATTATTACAACATTTAATTTATACTTTCTTGGTTTCTATGGATACAAATGAATATAATACAAAAATGTGTTGGTGTTAGACTAGTTTTGATTGTTGTAGACAATCGCCATGAAATTGTATTTTTAGTTTTTTGTCGATGACTTGGTTATCCTTTGACCTACAGACTAAGTAAAAAAATCCATTTTGTTTGTCGTTAGGAAAGAAAAATATTTGTCTCTAGTACATTTTTTGTTAAGTTAACGGTTTTTGAGATAGCCTATCTTTCGTTAAAGATTTTAAATGGTCGCCATTTTGAAATTATTAAAATAAAATCCTGGTGTTTGGTACACTTTTAAAACGAAACAAACAAAATACTTATACTAAATTTGAACTCTATATCTCTACTATTTCTGCAGTTATAAAGTTTTTGAAAAATAAATGGCGGATAGACGGGAAATGAAGAAGAATTAGACTATATGTCGACATTTTAAATTGGTTTTAATGTATATAATCCGTAAATGAATAGCCAGTCCACCTTTTCCGTTACACCCTGTATTCGTAGCGCAGCTACTACGGCACGTATAGTACGACCGTTTAACTGTGCGCGCAGGCCGGTGGTTGGGTTGCAAGGCGAGAGGGGGGGCGGGGGCTCTTTTCTAAAAACATAGGTTTTCTTTTCTTAAAAAACTAAGGAGTTACGTTTTAATTTAGGTTGTTGTAGTCACTAGTCACACATGCATTTTTCTTATTTAAATCTAATGTTTATTTTAATTGTTAAAACAAAGTCTAGTAACAAAGCTTACATTTATTATAAATATATTTAATTCTTGACTAACGTGTTTCGTTTTAATTTAGGTTGTTGTAGCCAGACCTGCATTTTTCTTATTTAAATCTATGTTTATTTTAATTGTTAAAAACAAAGTCTATTAACATAACTTACATTTATTTACAAATACATTTAATTCTTGAATAGCGTGTGTCGTTTTAATTTACGTTGTTGTCACAAATACAGTTTTCTTTGATAGTACATATCCATTTAAATATTTTATAATTATAATTTGTATTTATTTTTATCACAATGAAAGACATGCTAATATGATTGGGTACATTTAATATTTTATAATACTGTAAAACATAGTCTGATACTTATTTACATTGCCTTTATAAACATCCCTTTTAGTATGGCATAATAACACAGCACAAAATTAGTGTGGGGTCGGGCGGAAAGGAGCAAACAATGCCCATAGGCTCCCCAACTGAAGGTTTTCTGCCAAGATAGTAGCGAAGGGTTCGCGCGCACAGATAGACGGTTGCAGTATACTCTAAGACTGTCTAGATTCTGTATGTACTGGTTACTCATAGATTTTTGAGGTGGGATGGCCTTCACAATTGATTTTGTTCTTCTTCTTTATTTCTTGTTAAAGGGGGAAAAAAATTCTCCAGTATCATCCACCTTATACAAAGAGGAAGAAAAAAAACATAAAATAAAATAATCCTAGCCCTCGAATATTCTAATAGCTTTATGAGTTGGTCAAGCGAGATCTGACAAAGTCTACATGAAAAATGTGTAAATCCAGCTAGGAACCTCGGGATTTCCACTAAGTTAACCCTCTGAAGGCACTGACAATTGAAAATCTAGCCCGGTCAAGCACATTAATTCATTCAATATAAGATAATGCTTCGAAAATAGCCTTTTTGTTTGAGTTCTGTCCCTTAGACTTATTTTATTACTAAATTTATTAATTAGTACATATATATTAGGTTATTTAACCTATCCTAAATGAGTTTTCTCAAGGTCGAGACCTAATCAAATCACTTTCGCCACAAAACGGTAGAAAATTGAAAAATATACAAGTATTAATAGTTTTTATTGAAAATAGAAATTACGTACATTTGAAAGAAAGTGACCATAACATACTTAGAAGGTCCGATTTTTAAAAGTTTTAATGATGTGGCTACTTAATTATTAAAATTAGTGTTTCCAAATCAAGAACTAGCTAAATCGCTATCCAGCGCTGGAAAATGTTAGATTCAGCCCATATTTACAAAAACCTTCGACCGGTTTTCAAAATAAAATTAAAAAACACATAACCATGACGATGACAATGTTTCCAATATGAAAATTACCCCAAAGACATAAAAACTTAATCCAAGAACTCCGTCCAATTATAAAAATACTAAAACATAACAAATGCACATAATTGTTTCGCACATAAGGCATGAATAAACAAAAACATATGTGACTAGAATACCTTCATATGCCTGGAAGCTGAGCAACTCTCCTTCCACTCAGTGAAACATCTGTTTGCATCTGTGTGTTTGTACACTCTATACACTTAGTACACTTCACTTAAATACACCAATACACATCTGTACGTATACACTGAACTGCAAAATTATCGATTATTGTAAGAAAAATCCTTTAAAACAAACACTACGACCTAATTATGTAGCTTCGTGTTTCTAAGCGTTATTTCGCAACTGACAAATTTAAAATGAGCTCAAACCACAATATGTCTGTCTTTGTTTGAATTATCCTAGAAATTATATTAAAGACAAATTCAACCTGCATTTATTTATGATCTAGTTGAAATGTTAATACATTATACATGTGTTGTATCGTGTAGGCTAACAGTGTACTATCTGTTGTGAAAACATGTGGTTCCATTTAATTTATTCAAATCTTTAAGTTATGGTTTAACGTTTAACCTGTTTTAAGTTATTATCTTTCGTGAAATAATACTTTGTTAAAAACATAAATTAATTGATTAACTGTGTCAAAAACCTCATTCAACTAACTTTCTTACACACTCGCCAACAAAACCAAATACTAACAAAAAATAATAATCATTGCCATCTTCATAAAAATACATCTACTTTAAAATTTGTTAAAATAAAATATTTTTCATTACCGAGTTTTTCCTTTTCAAAAAGTCTCTATCAACTTTTACTAAATTAAAATAACCTAGCTTCATTTGTGTCATAACTCGGCCGGTTTATTGTATTTGGTTTAAATCGAGTTTAAATGACGGTGAAGATTCATTTTCGGTTTTTGTCAACTACACTTTTACAGTGTTATCAAAATCATTAGAACCTATTTTGAGAAAATTGAATTTTAGTTCGTTTTGGTCTTATGGCAGCTACTCTTAAATTTGAGTTATAAACTGATGTGCCATGAGTATTACATAATTCATAAGACTAACACACATAGATCTATTTATATCACACTTTATTGTTTAAATTACTCTAATGAGTACGAAAGATGGACATTCATAGTCACAGGTGTTTAAAAGCTTCCTTAAATGTGATCGTAATACGTCGAACTTCTATATTACTAAATAGTAAAACATGTTTTAGTTTTTCAATAGCTAATAAATTGAATTAAAATCTGTATTAGAGTAGATTTGTACAAATTATGAGGTTATATTTATAATAATTTTGTTTTTAGTAATAATTCTCCTATTTTTATCTTAAAAAACACGTTTTGAAATTTTTTAAAGCTGAACAAAATGATCTCTGTACAACGTACGAGTGAAATGAACACTTTAAAATTAGCCGCTATTTTCAATTTTTCCGTTGAACAAAAATATTCCTTGGTTATTAAAACCGAATCAAGAACATTAAATTTGATTAAACAGATTTGGTTCAATTTTGAGGTTTTTGTTTTTGAACAAATTTAAAATGATTGAACAATTTTGATTTTAGCTGAAAGTCTTTGATTCAGAAATTAAAGCTGCACAAAATGAGCTATTGTTCAACATATGGGTAAAATGATTTCCCACAAAACGTTTTGTAAATGGGCCGCCATAAACAGATTTACCGACCGACCAAACTTGTGCAATGGTAAGTAAATTCTAATTCGATCAAAATTGAAATAAAATTTTCACCTTTAGAACCTTCCTAACATTGAAGGTGTCGATGTTTTCATAAGGGTGATCGCAATTTCTACATTAGATATTCTCATAAACCCCCAGTTATATAACGTCGCCAACTCTCCACTATATTTTAATAATCCGTCAAAATCGTCCTTCACGTTGATTAGCCTCCCACCCATAATGGAACTTTCTACGAGGCCTACTTGGAATCTGTCCAATCCACTTCGTCATACAATAAAACTGCACATTTTATTACTATTTTAATTACTCCCATGAACATTAACACTAACTAGCGATATTATTTGACCAAGTTGCGTCATGCAATTAAAAGATACGCTCTAAAAATCGTGCCACTGGCAAGGTCTGTTGTGAACTTTATGTAATGCTTACCTTGTTACAATCACGCAATAACGGAGGTAAACATAATGTTGTTATTGTACGTTAACTAAACCGAAAACATTACTGTGGGATAATATCCTATTTTAATGGTATTCTATAATGATGTATATTGTTCATATTATTGATATAGTTCAATATGAAATTTTCCACCATTTGTGTATATAATAATTAATGCATGACGTTTCGAGAGTATGAATCAACTTTCGTTATCAAGTGATAAACCTAAAACATGAGAAAGCCTAGGCCATGTTAGAAACATAACTAACAATCCAAGAAAGATGAACAACGTTTAAAAAGTTTAACACGTGACCTGCTTGTGGAGATTTAACCGAATAAATGTCAGCCCTAGGTTGAGAAATTTTTAGTTTTAACTAACGGAAACCATAATGACCTAAATTCTATACTAGTTTGGCTGATAAGATTGTAGCCTACATATATTATGTTTATTATAATTAATTTATATTGTTTTAATTTGATTGCTCAGGTCTAACTTCAGTCAAGGGTTCCTTTCTCAGATTACAAGTTCAGTTTTATTTTCCAACATGTCCATAATTTACAAAAGTTTTCAAATTTCTCACATTATTAAGTTTATTACTTCAAAACGGAACTTGATTCATACTAATTAAATGCCGTGCATTAAGTTTTATATACACAAATGATGGTAACTGAGCGATTAAACTAAATCAATAATATGATTCTTTGATTAAAAACTGAAGTTTTTTAGAACTTTTTTACCGTAGAACAAATTCGTATTTTTGGGTGCAGAATCTTGTAGGTTAATTAGAGTTAAGAAGTTATTCTGAATAGTTGTTTAAATATGACGCCATTTTGAAATATGTTTGGTAACGAACTACTAATAGCGATTGTGAAAAGATAAGAAATGTCCCTCTTTAGAGCATTAAAAAAACCATATTTTTTAATCAATGGTAGATCGAAACAAAAACTTTTTTAGATAACCTAATTTTTAGATCAGAATTTTACTTGCATCTTGAAATTTAAAATTTCAAAAAATTGGAAGATGCTAGATAGACCTTTGCAGTTATCACTACTCACACCTTTGAGTTGCCTAGTATTGAAAGCTACAAATTTCTCTTTTGAATTGTTTTAAATTTAGGAATAATTTGTAGAAAAGAAACACTGAAAAACTCTTTCTTTTACTTTTACACTCGTAAGAAAAATAGATTCAGAACATAAATTTGTGCATTTTATATTGTTGTTATTTTTAAAGTAGAAACCATATTATGACTCATTAAATTTAATAACTCTCATATAAATTAGGGAATAAGTGCAGGCTAGGTGTAACCAAGTATAAGACTATTTAATGAAAGAAAACCCCTTCTCAATTTTTGATAAATTTCGTAAATGAACATTAAAAACACTTGGTGTCCGATTGTGCGGTTATTTTCTTTGGAAATGACTTTTAAAATGTCATTAAAAATCCGTATGTATAAACGAGATGAAGGAGAAAAAAAAATCATTAACGCATTTAAAAAGGATAACATTAAACTTTTATTGTCAATACTTTTACTTGTAGATCTTAAAAATGAGGAGTTACAGCTCATTCTACATCCAATGATAGCAGTTATAAATACAATATTAACATATGAGTAAAGTCGTAAGGAACATTGGGGGGGGGGGGGGTCCACGCTATTAGAAAATGAAATAATCTGACATATTACGTATTTTCTAAAAAAAAAAAAAAATCCTAATGAAAATCTCTGTAACTTTTATTCCTAGTTTCAAAAATAATTTATCATTTCAAACATCAAAATAAACGAAAAACCATTACAGCAATATTTATTAACTTTTTTAAAGCTTGGGAGTTTTTTAGTTGACGACTACACCAACCCTACATAAAATAATTACATAAAATACCCTTAATAAGAAAATTATATATGAGATTACTTAGCGATATTGACAATAAATTAACAGCACTTGGCATGTTCATTTCATAACATAATCATGTATGTAGAATCGCTATTTTATTTCAATGTTGTATATAGTTTATACTTGTAGAAAATCGCACAAGAAGCATACTCATATTCATTTCCGTTTGGTAATTAAATAAATATGTTGAAAATATATATAATTTAAGGAATTATCTAGACACTTCAAAAAGTGATTTCAAGGCGTACGGAAAAAATGTAAAATTGAAATAATTAATTTGACCTTAGCTTAAATTGGCGAACGCATTGGGAAGTGTATATGTATTTAATTATAATTAAAAGTTATCAAACTCAGTATTTGTTTATATATTTGAAGGTCGTATTGAACTACGCCGTAAATTCATAGTTTATTAAACTTCTATAATTCCTTACCTACTACACAACTAATGAATACTAGTGACAAAGAAAGACATTAAAACAAGAGAATCACAATTCACAAAAGAAGCACTGAGTAACTGACACCAAAACAAAACAAAACAGTTTTGCAAGCACAGGTTGCAACAGTACGGAGTCGAACAAGCAACTAAACTGACTGGAAACAAGTTCTGCTGGAAAACAACCTACACACACACATACGCCTCCTACATCTACCTTGCTGAATCGGCTCAAAGATACATCCACGTCCATTATTATACTAATTACAATCAAGGCTTTGTTATAATCTAATACCATTCTTGTTTGTTTGTAAATTTTATTTTAAATACGGAGGGAAGGATTTTGTTGAAATTAGGTGAATCCACATACCGGGTTCAAGAAAGCGATTTAATTAGGTTTAATCTTTAGGAGATTAAATACACATAATTTCCCCTTCTAAAATGTGAACAAAACTATTTATGTTATTTATTAATAACAAAATAAATCTAAGGACAGATTTGCAACTAGAAAAATCGATTTACATAGTATATTTCATTACTAGGATCAAAAGTGAAGTTTTTCGATATAAGCTCAAGTTTAACGGCTGAGGCCGGAAAATGAGCAAGGATTGAAAAGCTTCTTTGGTCCTAGTGATGAACTATATTTTTCGTTATACTGCAAATAATATAAGAAAACAATTTCACAAAAACTAAAATGTTATAACCTATTTGCCTTCAAATCGATGGTAACAGCTGTTTTAACGGTTATTTACAAATTCGAGAGTATCGGTTGTTTTTATAGATGCTTTACAGTCGTTAACTAATTCGTATAAACAAAGTAACAGTTGATGACCTAGACTTCAGCTGATGTTTTTAGATCCTAGGAATAAAGAACAACTTTAGCATTTCAATGCATGTATTGAAAACAGCTGTTTTTGAAGTTGTATGACGAAAAAACATTATAAATCCTAGACCGTTCTTGCTCCGTACTTCAATTATGAATTACCCAAACTACCCACTGCGCAAATATAAGAAAAATCTTTATCTACCTGTTATCGTATACAGAATGTAAAACTTGAAAATTAATTGTTTAAACCTCTTGTTGACGAAGTGCTACGATTCGCCGAACTCTACATAACGTGTCATTAGCAATAGTGAAGTGTAATGTAATATTAATTTGCATCGTAACCGTGATGTAATAGGGCAGTATTGTAAAAGAAATTTATCATTATTGTTTTGTGAAAGAATACAATGTTTTCCTATGAGATCGTGCTGAACCTTTTTGAAAATCTTTTTAAGCATCAGATTATTTATTGTAAGTTAATTGCTTATTATTTGCCAGACGTTGAGTGAAAGTAAATTAGGTGATAGGGTAGTTTGTTTGGGGTGGAAGAATGAATGTTCATGACGAAGAGCTTAGCGGCGATCAAAAGTAATTATAGATGATTTAATGAAACAAGTGAATGCATAAATCACTTCAAAAATTAATCATTGTAGTGATCGTGAATTAGTAAAAATATGTAATAAACCTAAACAACTAATTGTATTAACAAACAAAAATCACTTCGAAAAAAATCATTGTAGTGATCGTGAATTAGTAAAAATATGTAATAAACCTAAACAACTAATTGTATTAACAAACAAAAATCACTTCGGAATATAATCATTGTAGTGATCGTGAATTAGTAAAAATATGTAATAAACCTAAACAACTAATTGTATTAACAAACAAAAATCACTTCGAAATATAATCATTGTAGTGATCGTGAATTAGTAAAAATATGTAATAAACCTAAACAACTAATTGTATTAACAAACAAAAATCACTTCGGAATATAATCATTGTAGTGATCGTGAATTAGTAAAAATATGTAATAAACCTAAACAACTAATTGTATTAACAAACAAAAATCACTTCGAAATATAATCATTGTAGTGATCGTGAATTAGTAATTAATATGTAATAAACCTAAACAACTAATTGTATTAACAAACAAAAATCACTTCGAAATATAATCATTGTAGTGATCGTGAATTAGTAATTAATATGTAATAAACCTAAACAACTAATTGTATTAACAAACAAAAATCACTTCGAAATATAATCATTGTAGTGATCGTGAATTAGTAATTAATATGTAATAAACCTAAACAACTAATTGTATTAACAAAGAAAAATCACTTCGAAATATAATCATTGTAGTGATCCTGAATTAGTAATTAATATGTAATAAACCTAAACAACTAATTGTATTAACAAACAAAAATCACTTCGAAATATAATCATTGTAGTGATCGTGAATTAGTAATTAATATGTAATAAACCTAAACAACTAATTGTATTAACAAACAAAAATCACCTCGAAATATAATCATTGTAGTGATCCTGAATTAGTAATTAATATGTAATAAACCTAAACAACTAATTGTATTAACAAACAAAAATCACTTCGAAATATAATCATTGTAGTGATCCTGAATTAGTAATTAATATGTAATAAACCTAAACAACTAATTGTATTAACAAACAAAAATCACTTCGAAATGTAATCATTGTAGTGATCGTGAATTAGTAATTAATATGTAATAAACCTAAACAACTAATTGTATTAACAAACAAAAATCACTTCGAAATATAATCATTGTAGTGATCCTGAATTAGTAATTAATATGTAATAAACCTAAACAACTAATTGTATTAACAAACAAAAAAGACGGAAAATATAAAAACAATTCCCAGAGTGATTTTAAACTTGTCAACACTAAAAGGTTGTGTTAAAATGTTAATTTGCTGAAGTGTGTCAAACTAATAAAACCGAACAGCTGACTGTAATCTCTCCACAGAACAGAAATATTCTAAAAATCCATTCCCTAATGTCGCAACAACTCGTAAATCTTTCTGTTTTTCTAACCTAAGAAACACTGCAGCTAGAATATTAAGTTTTATGACTTTAAATAGAGAGACTTGAGCTCCTTCAATTGATACCAATGATTGTGTGTCGTACAACTTGTGACTTTGCCACCATCTTGGATTCAATGTTTATAAGAACAATGTTAAACGCGTTAACGGATTACTTGAAATTAATGGTCGGAAAATTATGTGTTATATATCATTTTAAAAGTAAGACATGTTTTTAAGTTAACATTTGGGAATTTCTTCAATTCAAAAATATTTCAAATGTAAAAATCATCACACTGGAATTTAAGTATCTTCAAACGTAAATTAGTTTCAAGAAGTGATTAAAAATCTGGTAAATATGGAGTAGAGTTGTCCGATCGATTTAAGTGCGAAATCTCGGCGTTTTGTCTTCAAAATAGCGTTTTTTTCGATAATTTTGATCATTCTTAACAAAGCTAGTGGTTTTCTATCTCTCACAATTCATTATTTACTTCACAATCTTAGAAATTGTCAAATTTGATACATATTTTATCGTGTACTCGTGGGGCGCATGCGTACTTCATTAACAGAGTAATACAGGTTGATATTACTACGCCTCTATGAATAAGATTCATGATGACTAGGTCTCTGAAACCCAGACCTAGTGCAAGAATTATAGGTAAAGCAATAAAAAACATTGATAGATTTTACTTAAAATTGATGAAATATGTGTCGAAATAACCTCAAAATACCATAAAACAATTATTTTAAATAGCAATTTTCTATAATAATGAATTCAGAAACATAAAAAGTGACTAGTTTTGTTAAGAATGATCGAAATTATCGGAAAAAACTATATTTTGAAGATGAAATATCGAGATTTCGCACTTAAATCGATATGACAACTCTCCTGCATATTTACCAAAAATCCGTTTCATTGTTGAAACATGTCTACGTGCAGGTAGATATTTGGGAGAGCTGGCGTTATCCTAGAGAGTTCATGAGACCGCCATGAAATTGTTGTTCATTCTTGTCGCACTAAATGAAAATATGGCTTCATAATATGTTTTGGTTTAATTTCTTTGCGAACTCGTCTTTCTCGTTGACTTCATTTTGATTGCAGATCTGAAATTTAAAATTTAAACATATTTACTTTTGGGGACTATGTAAGGACAATCGCTGTCAAATTCAAACTTGGAACCTTTCAAAATTCACTTTGTATTATAAATTTCGAAAAATGGGACTGTAAAACGATAAAATCAAAAGTATGAATTTTTATCCACCGGAAAAACAAATTTTGAATTATTTTTACGTGTATAGTTAACACAAGGATACAAGAGGAATCTGTCAATTGTCATATTCAAAGGAAATTTTACAGTTTCAAAACATTTCTTGTTTGATCTTCATTCTGAATCTCATGGATCACACTTAAATTTAATCAATCAGACCACGGTTGTTTTAAATAATGAGTAACAAGTATTCAATAGAAAAACCGTCTTCATTCTGAAAATTATTTGAACGTGATCTAAAAACGCCGAGCTGTTAAAAACACTATGCCGACATTTTTCGAACATCACACAACATTTTGAATTTCTTAATTGAGGAAAAAATCTATTGGTAACAACCACCGTTAATTAACGTGGGTCTCTTTCTTCAACTGAACTACAAATCAGGAAGAATATAGTTGCTTAAAGCTCGCATTCATTTGATCTTGACCAGGAAAAACAGATTTACAGAAAAAAATCACTGTTTCAATCAATGTATTTTATTTAATCACCATTCACTGATTTGGCTGACGCATCATAGGTTACAATCAAACCGTCACTCATAACAACAAAATAGTATATAACACCCCACCAAAAAAAGAAGAAAATTCGTACGCTGTAATCATAAAAAATAATTGTAAAAAAGAAATAGATCGCTCCGTTCTTCAAAATATATTTTTTCTAATTAATGTTTTTTCTAATACTGTATGTACTTCCAAAATTAACAAAACTCCCAAATTTAATTTCTAAAAACTATAACGGCTAAAACCACGTGAGTATTTGATCCATTTATGGAAGGAGAAGCTCATAAACATTAAAACAAATTTTTGTTTCGTAATTTCAAAACAGATTTTTCTTTAAATATCATAACTGATTTATTAATAGATTTTATCTTTGAATTGGGGGCCCTGCAAATTTGTCAATGAAAAATGTAATGACGCTTCTTGACCCCCCCCCCCGAATAAATAAATATTTTTTGTATAATACCAAAAGTATCAATAAGTGAAACAAGATTGAATCACTGCACCGAGACACAAAAGCTAATTTTAACTCTCAGGTTGAATGTAGCTGGAGCGAAATGTTTTCCTTATTGGCGTTAAATAGATGGGCTTCACATTGCAAAGCGGCTGGGTTGCATTGTTTGGCCTGGCTAAATATACAATAGGAGAAGCCAGGCCAGGACAGAGTCAAGACGCCAGCACCCACATACACACATTCAAGTCTCAAACTAATCATATACACAAACACAATTCAATTGCAAAGTATATTCAAAATTATCAATCATACTTTCCCAAAAGTAAATCCCCCCCACGTCCGTTTTTCAACAATTTTCATTAAATATTTTTGGACTAAAGGAAGTTGAGATCGGTTTTTTTTTTTTTTTTTTTTTAACCAATTAAAATTTTTGACTCAAATTCGAGATCTGATAGAAATTTAAATTGTTTCCAAATCGATGTAGTGAAAATTATGGGAAATGTACAGAAGAGGCGCAAAATCAAAAATTCTCTTAAGACCCTGGCGTTACTAGAGTGATAGGGTTCTCTTTTCTAACTTTATCTTCACAATTTGTAAAAAGTTGTTGATTCTGTAGTGAGGAACATTTTATGGTCTTTATTCATTAAAGACAATATTGACTGCGATAGTTACCTTGAAAATTCCGTAATTTTTCTTTTAAATCATAACATTTGGAAGCTTGTTTGTACTTATTTTTTTAATTTTTTTTTTTTTAACATTTGCATTATAGATATATGATAGGAAGTTCCGGTTTTCCTCTGCGTAATGAGCTATTTTTACATTGTCATAAAATGTAATAATTATGTAATAATGTAATAATGTAATAAAATGAAATAATTTTTGAGTTACGCCCCAAGAAAACTATTTTGCGACTTTGCCTCCCTTCCTCCCCCAATTTTAAACAGCCATATGAGAGCTAGTTCCGATTGAGGCTGTTTTTTTCTCTGCTTATGTAGGTACCACGACCGATCCATAGAGTACATTAAACAGTTATAAGTTGCCCCTGAAAATTCTATTTTAGGGAGGAACAAGAAAATTTCTCTATATACCATAAGTTATTTCTAATATATATATATATATATATATATATATATATATATATATAGATTTTTCTTTTCAATAAGATTCAACCCCATCCCCGCAAATTTTGGTTGGGAACATGGATAGCCACTTCTAGTTTTTTATTTTTTTCCCTCTGCTTAATAAGACCTTTGGTATAGTGTTATTAAAATTTTCAAAGTTTAAATCTTTTTGAAATACTCCTCAAGCCAAAATTTCGTTCCAAATAACCAATAAACATTCCCAGAATTTTGTTTTTCAAATTCACTCTATCAAAAAGTAAGAAGAGGGGAGAGGGAAAGAATTTTAAAACACGCGGTATATTTTTATACTTCTACCTAAAGAAAAATAAATATTTCAATCCAGTATGAAATACAAAAACAGAACAGTATTTTATAAAGCAAGGTATTTACGAAGGATCTGGCAACTTTTATCCTGTAACAATGCCGGCCAAAATTCTTTACTATCTATTATTATATAAAGTGCCATTTTAATTCGTTTATTAGGTGTAATAAAAAAGGCAAGAGTTGCCAAAGCTAAAGCCTTATGTCTGGTATATTGCAATGACTAACAACGCACAACCGCTGGCAATCTGCCAAAATATCTTCAAAGCCTTCGATTGTAAGTCAAATCAGGGTTGACCGAGGTTAGGAATAGAGGGAAAGTACTGTTCCGTGATTTAGACAAAATGATTGATGTTCATTTTGAATATCACACGTGACGTTCCGAGACTATGGATCAACTTTTGTTATCAAAAACTTTGAAATAAATGGGCAACGTAATCTAGTTTATTAGAACTATATTGAAAACTAAAACTAATAGCTACTGTATCAACCTACAAAAGGGACAACTAACCAATCTCAAGAGATTAGCTAGCGCGTGACCTTGTAGTTATACTTTGGGGTGAATTAACCAGAAATATTTCATTCTTACATAAAGTATAGGATTTTTTATTTTAAATTCAGTTTTACTAATGGTAACCATTACGGCCTTTTTTCTATACTGGTTTGGATGATAGATTTGTCCGTTTAGCTTGATATATTATGAGGCTACAATGTTCTCGGTGTATTATCTTTGCTTTTTCGTGTATTGTGTTTTATATACAAAAATAATGCCAAATATCGTACCTTCTCTCTCTCTCTCTCTCTCTCTCTCTCTCTCTCTCTCTCTCTCTCTCTCTCTCTCTCTCTCTCTCTCTCTCTCTCTCTCTCTCTCTCTCTCTCTCTCTCTCTCTCTCTCTCTCTCTCTCTCTCTCTCTCTCTCTCTCTCTCTCTCTCTCTCTCTCTCTCTCTCTCTCTCTCTCTCTCTCTCTCTCTCTCTCTCGTTACTTTAACCAAGTTCATACAATGATCAATTACTTCGAATAAACTATGTCAATACTATGAACAATCCATTATTATCCAATAACTTCATTTTTAATTGATTTTAATACAATTTTTAATTATAAAAATGGTTTGCTGGTGTTTAATATCTCAAAACTAATTTAAAGTTAAAGTTTGTTGTACGTCACAAACATCCAAACCACAAAATCGAACTGAGGTTTTGCGTGTTTAGTTGACACTGTTACTTTTGTACCAGGTAACTTATTGCACGCTGTCATCTCTGAAATACAGTATTACGATACTGCTTATTTTACTTCGGATTCTCTGCGGTACTCCCCAGTAAGAATCAGATGTAGTAGTGTCGCTTTAGCTGTGCTAGTGGGTGACAGCGCTGAGTGTGTCAGAGAAGTCAAAAACTACGGATTATACGAAAATACCACCGGGTAACATCCTATCTGTTTTAAATTTATTTTGTAACATTCACAAAATATCACAAACAATAAACAATTATTGTTGATTTTAATCTAGTAACAGAGTCGATAACAGATCTCTTTATGTTTTGCGTTTATTTATAGCTATATGTTTCGCACACTTACAAGTGATATCTTCAGGTTATCTATGTTCACAAATAACCTTTACACATTACAATATTAAAATACATATATTAGCACCTAAGCACACGTCGATTAAAAATTAGAAACTTCACGAAGTTCCAGACTTTTTGGAAGCCTAGTATAGAATGTATATAATTGTCACATATATATTAAGAACATACCATGTGGTTCTGTGAAGAAGGAGTGAATTTTGTAGCTTAATTTATAGATGATTAGTTTCGTATTGGCAATCCATGAAGTATAAAAAACTTTAAAATTATCGATTAAACGTTGTCTTACCTTGTTGCACGTATCACATTACACTACATACTAAGAGCAGAAACACCCCCACATACCTGGAAAAATATAAATACTATAAATAAAAGGATTTGTTGGGGATATAAAATAGTTGTATACACAAATCAAATAGCATTTAAAACTTTGATATTTTGAAAATTGATTATGACGATAAATGCAAATTTAGGCTCCCTCCGTTAAAACTGAAATCAATAAACTGTGTAAAACATTACACTAAATTTCTTACACATCTACTCACAAATAAAAAATTAATAATCATTTCCAACTGACTGAAAATGTCTCTATTCTACTTTATACTTGAGAACTCTTTATCTATCTTTCTCTCTCTCTATTACTGATTTATTTGACTAAGTTTTTTTTTTCATGAAAAATAAGTTGGATTTTTTTTTATGTAAGTACAGAATCACTTTCCAAAGCTTGGCAGACTGCTCTTGAAACTCCCTGTATAAATAACCAGAAATGTATTTTCCATTAACACAACTCATTATACATTTATTCCATCAAGCAGTAGTGTTGTGTATTAAATCCCACAGTCCAAAACAATTTGGCTGAGAGCCCCAAGTTTTCTCACAAATCTAGATATTTATTTTCCACTAAAACGTTTACTGCTCACTATTAGATTCTTCGTAGCGTTGTTTATTACTCAATTAAATTTTTTATGTTGTCATCTTTCAATTAATTTAGTTGAAAATATATTTCAAATAAATGAAATTGAATAGTATGAAAACCACATGCATCGGTTAGTAAGGTGTATATAATTTGGTAGTGTAACTTTTATATATTTATAAACGTCTTGCCGAGTTGAGGAGAAAACCAAACCTAATTCTGTAGAATTAATCCAAAATGACGTCCTATAAAATTTAAAACCAAGCTCTGTAAATAACTTATCATATAAAACTCAAACGCTTATAATAAAAAATACTGTATTTTAATGCCCCTTTTGGAATATTTTACTGTAAACCGTGTATTTGAAATTCGACAATAATTACAAGGTCTTTTTTAAGTGGTGAAAAATGCATAGATCTATTCTCTCCATTAAACATCTAGTACGTACAGAAAATTACAATTTTATTTAATTAAATAACAGCTATCTTTATACACAAACGGTTAATGACTTAATGACTAAATTTATAAATGAATACACATTAATGTTGCAAATCATAGTGTATTACACTTAAGGACCTCTGTAAGCAACCATTAACAATTTTGCAGTTTTACAAATCTAACAGAAAGTTTTAGCAAATCAGTAATTATACAATTATTTTGAGGTTATGTTTACAACATAGCTCAAACAAATGCGCAGAAATTCTGCGTAGTAGCAGCAATTTATCTAAGGAATTAAACAGCTGTATGGGGCAGATCCTATTATCTACCTGGAGCTGTTATTTACAACCTTCGTTCTCTTAGTGTAATACTGTACTTTCAAATTATTATTGTAACTACTCCAAAAGTAACAATAAATCACTTATTTATTATTAAAAAAAAAAAAAAAAAAAAAAAAAAAACAGCTCTCTTATATTAAAAAAGAGGGAGAAAAGCGTTCGCATAGTTTTGTTTTAAACGTTGAACGGCCGTTATTTTAAATTGGTTGAATGGAATTATATTTTCGTTTCGTCTTTTTTTTTCCTTTTTTTTCTTTTCTTTTTTTTTCCCATCAAGATGTATCATAAGACTAATCTTATTATTCAAAATATTCGATTCCTTTATGTGGTACGAAGGGGATACAAAAATATACCAAAACGTGTAGAGTCTATGTCCCGACTAAAATTCGCAAGTTTGGATTTTTATTCCAATTTTTAGAAAATGGCGAGGAAGTAAAAAATAAATACATATGTATACAAAAGAAAAGTTAACGCAGCAGCCTTTAAGCTCAGATATTGTGAACGAGTTCGACTCCAATCTACGAAAATCGTCGACAATGAATGACTATTACATTGAGGTTCTCCATCGAGTTAGAAATGCAGGAAAACGGCTGTGGGCAAGTGTTGGCAGCTCCATCACGGCCTTGCACCTGTCTAAGTTTTTATGCAAATCTCCTACAGTCCAGATTTGGCTCTGCATGACTTCTAGCTTCTCCCAAACCCTAAAGGGGGTTATTCAAAGGGATATATTTCATATTACTGTCGTAATTAAGGATAACATGACGAGGTAGCTAATGGTGATACCAAGAGAACTTTGAAATGTCGACGCCATGCTGGATTAAATGTTCGAAGTCCAAAAGACCAAAGCTCAAAATGTTTATTGCTCTAAATATATGTAGATATTAAATACATTATCACATACTTAAAGATTTATTTTGACTGAAAGATTTTGTTTATATTGATTTGTTTGTCGAAAAAAAAACTCTTCTAAAGATAAAAGAAAATTGTTTTCATATCTAATTTTGTTTACGGACAAAACGAACATTTAGTCAAATGTTTCAGGATAAAAATAATAAAATTACTTTTTACAATGAACAATTCAACCAATAAAGGAATAAATTGGTAAAAACAGATAGAAAATTCAGATAAATATGGAATCGGGTAATTCTCTTTTGTGTCTTTTTTTTGGGGAGGGGGGCTAATGCCGGGATGTTAAGAGTTTTGCTATACAAAATCAATATCTAACCGGCTCACTGAACACAATTCATGACGAAACATTTACTGGTGTTAGCGTCCGTGGTAAGGTTTGGCTACCTCTTCAGTTAACTGTTGCCAGAAGAAATAAACAAAACCCAGGTACAACCCAGTTTCAAGGTCCCCTATAGTTGGCATTCGTGTAATTTATGATTAATTCTGTTTAACACTTTTGGACGACTGGCGTTCGTAGTAATTTATATTTTACGGTAACATTTCACATTTATTTACTTCACTTTTAATGACTGCTAATTAAGGTACATATCATAGTTGGATTAAACTGAACAAACTTACACGATGATGAATTATTACTTTGCGACTGCGACAAGTCAGAGATAGTTAATGGTGGACATGTAGATTTAATACTATGCGTACATTCGCTGACGTGAAAAGACGTGGATTTCTTTTGGTAAGTTTAATATTCCTCATATTAAAACACATAACACTGCGCATAAGTTCTACACATTCGTTTTGAGCAATGATGTATTCATATAAGTTAATTAGCTTATAACAGTTGATCAGCTAAAAATAACCATTAGATACAGTTCACACTACGAGCCGGCTGTTGAGAGCAGAAGCAGATAACGTAATACTGTTCATTCAACACGTGCAAAGTAACAGCTAGCAGAGTATCCGTTAGTCTGTTCATATCTACTACAGCCTCCTTTATTACTTTACAGACACGTGATATTGGAAGGTGTTCACATTTTCTCTGTTTAATTTGTTATATTTATAACATGTAATTTCTAAATTGATGGCAAAACTTTATATCAAAATCTTCACAAATTAAATTCAAACACGGCCAACAATTTTGGAAGTAAATTCAACAGATTATCAGATAGTCAATCATAAATATAAGAACGACTTTTCTACTCTTCCGACAGTTGCGCTATTTGAGAAGATCTAATCGAGGGTTTAGGATCTCTATTTTACTGTCTGATCTTAATATTCTTTTTTTGAAGACGACGATACCTCTAAGTTTTCCCTTCAAGAACAAGAAGAAAAAACAAACATTCCAATATCCACGTATGGATATTCCAGAGAAATCTGCAACATCAATTTTTTTAAACTCAATATTTTTCTACTACGAATATAAACAAAACAAAATCGAGTTCTATTAAATCAGCGTCTTTGCTGCAGTATTGGAAGAAATATTTAGATCGAAATTCATACGAGCAATGAAAGGATATTATCAGGTTTCTGTCCCTATCTCAGTATTATCCGATGTATGTAGGTCAGCTCTTGTCACAATCATCCAGAGCCAACCACTTTCTAATACAATTGTGCGTTAGTGTTAGTTTTTCCATTCAGACAGTCTATAATCTCATGATAAAGGAAACTTAACCTCTTAAAGTGTATATGTGAGAGGTAGTCAAGAATATAATAATGTAAACAATGTCCGACAACGTGGCGTGTAGACATTAGATTGTCGTGTACCTGTACTTGAATCAGACCAAGTACAGGCAGTAAGGTAGTGAATGATCACGTCAGCAAACAGGTAGCAAAACAGAACGAGTCATTGTCCAAATTGGATCGCCGTTTGGACAAACAAATATTTCAATAGTATATAGAAAGATATGTGATGGGTCCAAAAATCCATGTTTTATTTTGTTTTTTTTTCTGATTTATAACAGTGTTAAGGTCTCCTGAGTTAAAAAAAAATGGTTTTGTAAACTGTCATTAGGAAAAACACAAAATTAAGATTTTTCTCAAAATCAAAACGTACTAGTTGCTATCTCTCCAAAAATGCCAGTTCGCGACTTATCAGTAAAAAATAAATATCGGCCACGAAGCTGTCATACAAGATGTATTTTTCGAAGTCGACTGACTATACCTATTTCATTATAAGTTTGGTTAAATGTGGTGATTTTCATCACCCAAATCTGTGCGAAATTGAAAATAATAAAAAAATACCGTTAAGGATTAATTTCCGAAAACCAAAACGAGCTTGACCACTGCTATTTAAAATTGATTTCATTAAAGATGAGTTTATGACACAAGTGAAGAAAGTTTAGAATTTATTTAAATATATAAATATTGTTTAAAATAATCTACAAAATCTAAAACATCGTCTATCTTTAATTTTCACTTTTTCGTTGACAATTGAACTGACATTTTTGGCGACGAATATATTTGTTCGATTATAAATGGTTGTGTACGAAATTTTGTGCAATAATTTTGCACACTCACTGATGATGTCTATAAGGACATGTTGGAGAACATCGCAGTGATGTGTATGACAGATTTGAGAACACTGTCACTGGAGATGTCTATTAGGTCATGTGGCGACCCTCAGTTTAAACGCAGTTTTATGATGCCGATCGATGTCTTCTTCAAACAAAATAGTGTGCCGTTAGTTAAACACTAGGGTCGAAAATTACTGGAGATTTCTGAAACGTACGATAGTCACCGAGATCTGTCAAATTGCTACCGCGATCATCAGACCTGAAACCATCTTCCTATGGGAGTTTGTCAAGGATACGGTCTTCTCTCGCAAGCTACGTGCAGTAACGAAACCGTATATTGTTGACGCATTTACTGATGCTAGACAACGACAAAAACACTGTCACTGGAGATGTCTATAAGGACATGTTGGAGAACATCGCAGTGATGTGTATGACAGATTTGAGAACACTGTCACTGGTGATGTCTATTAGGTCATGTGGCGACCCTCAGTTTAAACGCAGTTTTATGATGCCGATCGATATCTTCTTCAAACAAAATAGTGTGCCGTTAGTTAAACACTAGGGTCGAAAATTACTGGAGATTTCTGAAACGTACGATAGTCACCGAGATCTGTCAAATTGCTACCGCGATCATCTGACCCGAAACCATCTTCCTATGGGAGTTTGACAAGGATACGGTCTTCTCTCGCAAGCTATGTGCAGTGACGAAACCGTACATTGTTGATCCATTTACTGATGCTAGACAACGACAAAAACACTGTCAGTCTCGATGGCCAGCAATATGAGGATCTACCTAATGTCTTGTACGTTTAACTATTCTAGGTACCGACGCATTAAAGGAGTAAAACTGAGCACTACATCTCCGAATTGCGAAACATTACATACCACAGATTTAATTAGACTGGTTGTCATGCAAATACAAATAACTAGATATATCACAAGATTTAAATAACGAACTTGTTTATCGTTATGCAGTTACGTAGGATTACCTAACCGTACAGAGATTCCAAGTAATAAAACAGGTTGTATTCGTCTTCAGGTATTGTTCCTGGCAAAGACGTCATTTAGTCTAAATAAGGATATTTCAACTCTCGGTTAGTTTCCTTATGAAGAGCAAGGTTACCTACCAACCTAAATATGCGCGCAATGCTGCCACAGGAAGGGATGGGGAAGTGTTACTATATTTAATAAATCGTACTTGTAAACCCAATATGGCGTACTGGCTAGAGCGTGACGAGACGCATAAATATTATTCGTTAATCAAAAAGTAACTGTAAATAATACTACCGCTACTGCTCACTTGAATAAAATACCACTTTTAAGGGGAAATATTAAAAGTATGTTTTGTGGGTGGTTTGCTGTGGCTTTATGAGATGTGATTTTAATTGTCATTCATTGAGAACACAGTGATATTAAATATTATGAGGGCCGTTCGGAAAGTAACCTCCGATTGATTATTACAAAAACACCAAAGTAAATAAAAATTATTTATTATATACATCTTAAAACTACTTCTTTTCTCTATTTTTCAACATATTTTCCATAAGCAAAAAAATTCCATCTGCATAGAAATCGCCCTCCTGTGTTTTGAGCCGGCCAGTGACCGCATCTTTCAGCTCGTCATCATCACCGAATCGCTGAGATCCAAGCCATTTCTTCATATGCATGAAGAGATGATAATCGCTGGGTGCCAAATCTGGGCTGTAAGGAGATGATTGAATATATCCCAATTGAATTGACTCAGAAGTTCTTTCGTTTTCTTTGCAGAGTGAGGACGAGCATTGTCGTGCAAAAAACAATACCGGAAGTTAGCATACCACGGCGTTTGTTTTGTATAGCCCGTCTTAAGTTTTTTTAAATTTTCACAGTACACGTCCTTATTAATGGTTATCCCTCGTTCCATAAATTCTACCAGCAACACCCCTTTAGCATCCCAAAACACAGTTGCCAGTAAAATCTTGCCGGGCTTTTTTTGGTTTTTCGGTGATCTTGAATGGGCCCACATCTTTGATGAATAGCTGCCTGGAAGAATGTTGTAAGGTACAAAATTTTTAAAGTTGCTTTATTATGGAAAAACGTTGTATGGAACATTAGGAATTATGTGCTGCTATCTTTGGGATACATGTTGTACTAACTCAGCTGTTCCCATAGTTTCATTTTTCTGATGTGTGGAATAATGTTGTATGGAACAATGATGGCAGACGAAGCTTTTGTTAATCTTAATGTAAGCTCCATTGAAAATTTAAATAGGAAAAAGAAACGCAAACTTAGAATGTTAGAATGGAAAGATAATCAAAGGAAAAGACTTAAAAATGAAGGATTAGAATATATAAATCGAATTGGAACTTTAAAACCAGCTGTGCAAAAACCAAAAGAGGTGAGTGGAAAAATGTTGTATCAGCATAACCTTTCTAGTTAGGCCTAGAATTTTTAATTTTAGATTTTTAATTTTAAAAAACTAAATCATTGTTAAAAAGCTTAGAAAGTGTATACTGGTTTGTATTAATATTGTTGGAACAGTAGATAATAAAATCTTAAATATTGTGCCTTATAACGTTTTATTATTGTGTACCTTACAACGTTATTCCACATTTGGTAGCATTAAAAGTTTGATATTTCAAAATCATGTTTATTTACAGAACATAATACAGTCTAATTAAATTTGATTAAAGTTAACATGATTACTGTTTTAACAAAAAGTTAAATATTTTGAAAAAGTAGAAGCATAATAAGTTTTTTAATGCTTGTATACAAATATTGTTTTGTATCTTACAACATTCTTCCAGGCAGCTATTCGATTGTTCCTTTGTCTCAGGATTCACGTACTTAATCCAGGTTTCATCACCGGTTACAATTCTGTTTAACAATGGTTCTCCTTATTCCTCATAACGTGTGAGGAAATCCATTGCAGAGGCCATTCTTTGAGTTTTGTTGTGCTCGTATGTCTACTCATCGATGTCTACAAAAAACTTAAATTTAAATAACTGTAAAACTAAACTTTATCCCCACATTGGTTTGCATCGAACACTGTTTATATATTGTACTCTAATTCACATTTACAAGTTGCATTCAAATTATATTAAAGTTTTAGAGAATTGTAAAAAATGGTGTAAATGTTAAGTAAATGGTAATTTATTTGATATTTTTAGTCAGCTAAAAACTTTCCCTAAGGATAACTTGGTTTAATTTTCAATTTTTGTTTGTACGATTGTTCGTTATACCTTGTTTACACAATCATTATATCTAATACTTTGGAGTGCGTGCTGTAATCGCCTATAAAAAAGTGCATCGTAACCGTGCGTTAACTGTTTTTAGTAGCCGCTATCTTAAAACGGAAAATTAAATTTAAATAACTTTGTACGTATCGTTCAGACTATTTGCTAAGAACCTTATCCTAAATATCATAATCACAGGTACAATCGACTAGCCGTAACTGTGTAACAAGCAGACAAACAGACAATCAAACAAACAAACAAACAAACGAAATGCCAAATGGCCTTGGTTCGCTCGGACAAAAAACCATTTATCTTGTAACAAATATTGGCAAGGAATATTGGCAACATTATTTTTTTAGAGGGTGAAAAATTAAAAATAGCCAAAACAGTTAAAAACAAAAAAATGTAATCCTTAAAGACTACCACACAAGACAGACAGTCTGTGGCAGAGAACTATGTCGGTTAGAATACTCACTGAACTAAAGTAAAAACGTACACTTCCTATAAACATGATAAACTAAAGTAAAGACTACAGCGTAAAAACCTGAACTTCCTGTAAACATGATAAACTAAAGTAAAGACTACAGCGTAAAAACCTACACTTCCTATAAACATGATAAACTAAAGTAAAGACTACAGCGTAAAAACCTGAACTTCCTGTAAACATGATAAACTAAAGTAAAGACTACAGCGTAAAAACCTACACTTCCTATAAACATGATAAACTAAAGTAAAGACTACAGCGTAAAAACCTACACTTCCTATAAACATGATAAACTAAAGTAAAGACTACAGCGTAAAAACCTACACTTCCTGTAAACATGATAAACTAAAGTAAAGAATACAGCGTAAAAACCTACACTTCCTGTAAACATGATAAACTAAAGTAAAGACTACAGCGTAAAAACCTACACTTCCTATAAACATGATAAACTAAAGTAAAGACTACAGCGTAAAAACCTACACTTCCTGTAAACATGATAAACTAAAGTAAAGACTACAGCGTAAAAACCTACACTTCCTGTAAACATGATAAACTAAAGTAAAGACTACAGCGTAAAAACCTACACTTCCTATAAACATGATAAACTAAAGTAAAGACTACAGCGTAAAAACCTACACTTCCTATAAACATGATAAACTAAAGTAAAGACTACAGCGTAAAAACCTGAACTTCCTGTAAACATGATAAACTAAAGAAAGAGTAGATTGACAACAAATTTACACCAATTAGTACAAATGTCTATAGGATGAGATTTTGATAAAAATCGACCTGAAAATTTCAAAATGGTGATCGATAATATTGCTTTAAAACGTTATGTAATATAAAGTAGCTCAATAACTCATTTTATCCAGCTTTATTTTAAAAATCGCATCCAACGATGCTCGTTTTGACCTTTCTATAATACACATTAAGACAGTTAAAAAACTAAAATAAAGATCACACACACACACGATTTAATCTAGAGCTGACATTTCGCTCAGCTGTATTGTATTCTAGTTACATATATTCTTACAGAGAACAATCATAGCAGACAAAAAGATAGATTTATTAAAAAAGATTGGAAATACGGTATGCAAAGCACGAACGTTCACTCGAATACAAAAATATTAGATCATAATTTTGTTTTAATATACCAAGTTGTAAGCATTTATAATTAATTGAAATTATTGTGAGCAATTATTAAGCAAAACTTGTATGGAACTATAGACATTGCAGGGAAACTAAACGATTTTGAAAACAATATACATTTACCTCTTGTTGACGAATTTCAAAATTGATAATTAAAAAATCATATAACTATAACATATTATATATCATTTCCCTCAGAGGATTCTACATAACATGTTTATATAGTTTAAGTTTTTTTTTATATTCTAATTTGTTTGATTTTGGCTTCCTTGGGGACACCCAGAAGTATCGGTTCTCTCCAAGTTTCAAGGGCCGGGGGGGTTTATTTTATACTCCTTTTTTCTGGCTATGATTACCGAGAGGTTTTTCGCCTTCAAACAACAATAAAATGTTATAGTTTTTTCTTACCGCTTAAAGAATATATAAATTTCGTTATTTTTTTTTCAAACTTGATTACATATAAATAAAATGAATATATATATACCTGTATTTAATTCCAGAATATATACAGAATGTTGACAATCTTAGTAAATTGAAAACTATAAAAAGTTTACAATACCCAACTTTTACACTACTAAAGTTTATGAATGATAAATATTTATACAAACAGGAGACCGGTTTTATACTGTTTAGGAAAGTTCGAAACATTTATGCTATATATATAAAACAAACACTTTTGGAAATGAGAAACCCTCAAAACAGAAATAACAGCAAATATCTAAATATCACAATACTTTAAATAAAAATGCCAGTAAAACTCTAACACAAATCCAAGTAACAATCGGATTTTAATGAATACACAATGCAGACTTTGTAAATAAATAAATTCCTTTGACGTATTTAAACAGCGAAGAGACATTCCTGACACATCGATGACGTACATGTGTACTCTATATAATGCCAAATTGTATGCATTGCTGGTGATTCACCCACGCCAGCTAGGAGCTCATTTTAGCAATCCACTCATCTTTCAGTACGAATCACCCATTTATTTGGCACTCGCCACAAATTATACGCAACATAAATAATCAAAACAATCGTCGTTTGTAGAATTTATTTGTTGGAATCGACAAAAGTACGCGGAACCAGATAGATATTTAAATTCAATTTGAGAAGTTTATTATGCGTTGTAAATGTTGAATGTTATAAATCAACTGTTTTTGACGGTTATTCCAGTGTTCCATAAATGTTACAATAGAATATAAATTGTACAGTTAGCAGTAGTCAAATTTTGTTTACATTAAGCAATTTATTTATACTACCAATTCCACTGCCAATACAATTTTGTCGACATGTTGTTATATAATTAAATTTAAAATTTAAGTATTGTTAGAATAAATTTTATTATTTAACTGTTACCACTCTTTTTTTTGAAAGATAAAATTAATCTACTCAAATTAGGAAATATCCAGAAGTGAATGAAATAAAAATCTAACCGAGAGAAGAGCTTCGTATTCAAAACTGGAAAAATGTCAACGATGTGCTTTACATTACTCTAAATAATCAAATTGTTTACATTTTATTTATATACCAGAGTGAAAAATTTCATGGAAAAGGTCTTTTTATATAAATCGGCCGGAAAAAAAAGAAACTTCCTTTCGAAATACAACCATTTGAAAAAGTCCATAAAGGTGGAATCAAAATCACAAAAATCTGGAAATTACAGCCAAAACTTCTAAGGGTGAAAAAGAATGTGTAAAAACTTTACAAAATTAACACGTTTAATTTGACCCACGATAAAGATTTGTCTCGAACAATTTTTATATAAAGTTGATTTTCATATTACTTGTTTTTCCCTGAAAAAAGAAATATCACGGACTGTTACAGTATGTTAAAACTGTTGAAAAAAATGAATGTAATTTTATATATCCATACAAATTTTGTTTGAATAAAAAATGTTCATTAAAAAACATTTAATGAAATTTTTTAGCATTTTATGTTTTCACTCTCTTGGTTTGTAATCAATGTTATTATTTATAACAATAAAAAACATTACAACGTAATTTGGGGGCGGGGGAGACGTTATTACCAACAATTTTCTCCAATTATATTGTAATTTCATCACTCCTGGAGATTTCCAAAGTTTGACCCTAAAAATAGATAATTTTGTTGGACTACAATCCAGTCGCAAGTATATGACCCCCCCCACATATATGTCGCTACAATTTGAAAAATCTCACCGATAACCAAACCAAAGATCAATGAAACAAATTTAATGCGATATGAGCTACAAAAACGCAAATGTGACCTTATAATTTACTTTAATATCGCAAATGAAACGGTCCAAAACAGATGTTCACAAAAATCCCACTTTACGTATCTCTCTTCACAGATTAAACAAACTACCAAATCTCGAATAAATCATTATTAAATTAATTCAAGAAGGCACTGAGGCAGTGAAGTAAATAAAAAGAACCAAACCTAGCTAAATATACCTTGGAGAATTCAACACACGTCGTTACATGTGTAGTTACTTTGGTATTGGAATGGCTATAAATTTTCGGTTTCAGGAATTAATCGACGTTTAAACGTTGCTAACCAAAGATTAGTATTCGGTTTGCTAACAGTAAAGACATAAATTCAATGTTAAACTGACCGTAGTGAAGGTGGCATTGTGTGGAAATGAGTAGGCGTGCGGGCGTCGCAACTTAACACATTGCTCTTCAACTGAATAAACTTGCAGAGCTTCTTTTGTTAGGTGATTTTAGGAATCGATATGAGATTTCAAGCAGAGGTGGATAAAGGATTTTTGTAAGGAGATGCACGACTCTACGGTAAGGTGTTCGGTACTTCCAACTGTCATTAGATATTGTTCATAATAAATACTTTTAAATTAAAATCAAAGGATGTGAGAAGGTGTGGTTAAAGTATCAGTCTAGTTCAAAACTTAAAAGGCACTGCCAGATAATAATGAAGACATTTTTTGAAAACTACATAAACACATTTTTTAAGTCCCCATTCGCCCTATTACATATAAATCAAATTCATGGATGACTATTTACTTTTTCCCTTGGCTTTGTATTTGTATTTGTGTGTGTGTGCGTGTGCGTGTATGTGTTACATTTTCTAGGACTACCTGATTTGCAAGCAATTTGTTCTCCTCCCCGCTTAGTCAAAGAATTGCAAACAAAGCCAACTTTTTCCCCCACACCAATCGATTAGATTCTAGAGTATATCACTTAATGTAGACTCGCAAAGAGTCGCTACTACGATGGGATTCAACTAAAACCGTAACTTTGAAACTTGTGAACCTATCAATGAATCTTTCAATTAATTATAATAAACAATTTAATTATGTGCCAATTTTGTTATTCATAAAATGTATATTCTAGCTGAAATGTCAAAAATGAGCGGAAGGATATGGATTTCCTCTAGGTTGTTTGGAAAAAAAATTGGGACTACTGGACTGATTTTAACATGTTTTCAGTTTTAATTAAGAGTTTACATCTTATACCACCTCTGCAATTGACAAAACATACTTCGTTGCTCAAAAGTTTATGAAAATTCGCAAAATATGTCGAAAAAACCTTAATTTCATTTGTCAAAAAGTGAATATATTTAGATAACTACTACGCTAATTTCAAACAAATTTACGGTTCTAATCCTGTAGCAATATTTGCACTGACAAAATATGAAAATTTTAAGAAAGTGAGTAAAGCATGTTGCAAATCCAAGTTTCGTATTACCCTTGCAAATAAATAATGTTATAACTTGAGAAATTATACCTATATAGGAAAAAAAACCACATTAAAATAAAAATAGCTGTGATCTAGTTTTACAACTATTATAGCTGTTATAGGCACAGAGACTGTTATAGACTGACAGAGTTACGTTTTTTTTTACGTAGAGATACACAAAATATAAAAATGTGTACAAATTAGTAAAATTCTACCAAATTTTACTTTCTTTTTTTGATTAAATATAACTTATAATTATACATGGATTTTTTCCCTCTCTATAACTTTCGAATTACTCTTGTTATTTGGATACCAAGTTTTTTTCTCTTGTTTATTTCAGGTAGTAAGACACCCCATATCTATATGAGCTACTGGTTTGTGGAATGTAGTATGACATCGAAGTATTTTTTGTAATTTTAATTAATTGGAATGTTATATTATGAGCTACTCTGTATTTTAAATAAGAAATCACATAAACTGCGAAAAAACAATCCAACAATTTTCTTATATACACAACAACAAAACTAAATACTAACCAAACATAATATCACGTCATCAAAAACGACTCCTATACTATTTATACGCCAAAGAATAAAACTCATTATTATTGAATTTTCCATCGAGATAATTTTGTTTATTTGATAATTTGAAAAACTAATTTATTTTAAAAGAGTCTAGGATTGCTTCTATTGCGCCATAAAGTCGTCGTATTTCTGTGAAATTAAGGTTTTAATGACGACAGTCAAAATTATTTGAGTTTTTACAAATTACAAATCTATCTTAATTTTATTTTAATTACGATTTAGCACATTTCTTTGGGATATTAATATTCATATTACAAAAACATTTTAATGAAATTTGTAGAGTAGATTTTGAAATAAGGTCTTTCATAATAACAACACGGAAGATTTTTTCATTGTGAAATTTCTGCCTAACGATCAAATATAATTTAATACATGGAAATGTCCACTTGCGTTTTTTGACAATCTACAGTGGAACTTGAGTGAACCTATTGGAAGAATTCCATCTATAATATACACAATTTAAAACGGACCCTACAATAATGAATGAAATATTGAACTACGCTTCTAATATTAATATTGCAATTAACTAAACAAAAAACGTATGAGATAACCTTCCATAGCCAGACAGGAACCCTCAGTTGACAGTAAGAAAGCAACAAATGTTTTGTTTAGATCTTACCACTATGATTTAGGCAATCTTCCCAATTTCTCATTGAAATGTAATTATAAACTGATGTAATATACAGGGTGAATCAAACCACCCGTACACAATGTATAGCGTCCTTTTGAATGATATACTTCACGACTAACGTTACTATTTGGAGGTTTTGAGTTTTAATCTGTTTTTTTTTTTTTTTTTTTTTTTTTTTTTTACAAAATTGTATTTATTTTTATAGTTTTTTTGTAAGGGTATTTAAGCACATTTCTGGAAAGGGTATCTTCTTATAAATCTAGGATAAAAATTTGGTTTATGTAGGCTATGTTATGTGGTAACAATAAAACTAACTGTAAAACGCTACTTTTTGACGTTTTGGAACCTGTACATACGCAGTAAGATAAATTAATTTTTTTTTTTTCCAAAATGATCATTGAACAGAGAGAGACCTTTAAAATAAGGTATCTCGACCTATAATACAAACGACCCCCACCATCAAACATCATTTTGAGATTTGAAAACATTTTTACTGAATTCTCTAGGATCGAAATAGGGGGAGGGGGGTTTAAGTTAAAACGGAGGCTGTAGCTCATTTGGTTCAGTCGCTATACATTGCGCACGGGTGGTCTGATTCACCCTGTATATTTTGTTCTTGTTGTTTAAAGGTTGACTTCTATGTTATAGAGAATAAAGAACGTAAAATAATAATAGTTGGTCAAGAAAGATTCGGAAAGATATAACACAGGTAGTGAGGTATCTAACACATGACTATTTTCATGTGGGTCCTTCGTACTTACTATAAATGAATCCCTGACGAATACACACATTTTAAATTGGCAATATTACTTATTGATATTTATACATGAACAGGAGGAGGAAACGTTACTTTTAATTGAAAACAGCCCAACGTAATGAATTTTTGTGTTGTACGATTATAAATTGAAGTTTTCTTCTTAATTTTCTGTTGCATACGACAAAAGTAAGAGATCAAGTCCTGTCACTTGGAGGGCCACATCGTTCTGTAGTTGTAGTCTTTAAATATACACCTGATGTTATTTTATTATAACATATAAAAAGTGTTTTTATTTATTACCTACCAAAAAAGTACTGTAGGAGTGTTATAAATGAAAACAAGTAGTTGGCTCCGTCGCTTTTAGAAACAAAAACACGAGTTATGGGCGGACATAACATTTTGAAAACATCAATTATTTATATATGGATGAAAGAGAAACAAACAAACGTATTTTTAAAATAACAAAGGTGTAAATAGTTTGTGAATGAACCTTGTATTGTTAAGGGTTGGTTAAATATTTTTAAACATCAAATTCAGTGATAGAGTACATTTGTTGTTACTGATTTGGTTTGGAATTTTATGCAAAAATTGTCTACGATTAAGAATAAAATTGAATAATAAGACAGTTAAAAAAGACACTCTGTATAGTGAACGAAGCAATGAAATAAGTATTTTTAGTTGTTATACTTTTAGCAATAGGCCCTATTATAAGCAATACAAGGGGTTGCTAGAAAAACGAGCAAAACACATTTTAAATCATTTTATCGCTTTTTTGAAGAAAAAAAAAAAAATTGTTTTACAACCGGCGACCCCGGTTGTACTTTTATTATTTGTAGAATAACAAAGCCTCGCCTCATATGCAGAGAGGGCAAGTTCAGAGTTATATAGGATACGACCTATACAATATTGTATCTATTAGAGTCCAGTTGCCCTCCCTCCTTTTTTCCACTTTCACTTTATTAACATGAAACTTTCATTTCATTCTAAACGATATTAAAAAAAGAAATTATTTTTTGGATAGATTTAATAGCTGGTGATTTTTCGAAAAGTTAGCTAAAAATTGTAATGAAACTATCATAAGAGGGCAAAAACTGGCTCAATCGTAATGCAATCAATATCACATTTTAGGTACTTCTAAACAAACAACTTTGCTCACTAGAAATGTTTCAATAATGCCTTAATTTCTGAAAAATGCCACTATTTTTGTCAAACTTGAGTGGCCTATAAAACGCCAAAGGATAATCACGTCCTATCATGTTAATTGCATCCTGGATATTGATGTCGAACAGTGTGAAGATGATGAAACAGTCAATGTGAGACTCGTATCTAGAACAAACCTGACTTGGGGTTAAAGAAACAGCTGAAAATTGTTATCTTTGGCTCTCCAACAAAGAGTAGTAACATCGTGTTTATAAATATTTCTATAGTTTTTTCAGTAGTCTTTCTATATTAAGAAGGTCATCATTGGGTGTCCAAGTTAAAATGTAATGATTACACGAAGATTTCAATCAGAAGTAGATACAGAAAGCAATAGATACCACAAAATACTAATATTTGGGATACAAAATTAAATCTGTTTATAAATTGAATCAAATACTGTGAAAAATAAGAATTTATTTTTGTTTACATCCAACAGTTTGGGATTTATAAATAGCCTTTTAACATAAATATTGTTCGTTTACGTCCATAAGTTATATTATATGTATCATTTGAAAATTTTAGTTATATTTTATCTATAAATACGAGGTTAATTAAGCAATAAACTTTTCTTTTTTTTTTAAATCATTTCGATAGCCTATTATACTTTCTGCATTACACTATTATTTTTTGCTTACAACACTGAATTATATTATAGTGCGTTATTGGTTATAATCATTATGATTATAATAATGCTGTGGTGTATTCCTTGTATATTACATTATCTTTTTATATAGATAACATTAGTTACTTGCTATAGCATTGTCATTTCTTAAAACAAATACAAATTCATTAATTCATTGAATCTTAATTCTGTTATTTTTTATATAAATCGTTATTTGGTATCTAAAAGTGAATTTTTTTGAATCCTAGGAAAATAAGGTACGAACTTTACAACATTTTTAAAGGATTAAAGTATAAGATTGTCTATTTTGTCCAATTAAATTCCCTATTTTATTTGAAACTAAACCTTTTACAGAGAAATGAAGTATATCTGTTTGTGGTTTCTTCAAGAGGGTGTTGTTTTATTTATGGGTGACATAGACTTGTAAAATTTTACATTGGGTTACCTGGCACCCCCAAAAGTAAGATGATAAAATATTAAACATTGAATATTCGTAGCCAATCAAATTTCACATGTTAAGCTTAAGAGGATACTTTTATCAGCTGTTGTTGTGTCAACTGTCAATTCAAAGCAATCAGTTAAAATAAAGTTTCCCTCTTCTTTAGAGTTTGATTTGTTACAGTTAGAATTAGGAAGTTTATTAGTGAAAACAAAAAATTAGCAAATTCATAATTCGACAAATAAGTTTTCTTTTATTGTGAATTCAATGTTTCAATTATTGTTCAGTATTATGAATTGTGTGCAGCGAACATTAAACCCCTCGCACATGCCATTGTAAGAGATATTTGAAATATAAAGTTTAACTGGGGACAACATGAACACTTTCCAGAATATCTCGACTATCTGAAAGGTCTTGGACCACAAATGCATACACAAGTTACAGGAAAGTCATAACAAGTTATAGAGGAAATTGCAGAGAAAGAAACAGTGTAAATGTTATCCAAATAATAATTTATGTGATATTTTTGTAGCTCTATAAAACTTGAAATAGTTTTTTATTCAGAATAAATTAAAATATCAAAAAAGTGATGAAGTTTCTATATTTTGGTCAGGTAAGGTTGGAAAGTTTTAGAAAACCGTTCAAATTTCAATTTATAAATTGCTTTTGTACGCCATTTTAAGAGACAGTTCAGATATAATGTTTAACTGGGGACAACATGAACACTTTCCAGAATATATCGACTATCCAAATGGCCATAGACTACAAAATCCAACACAAGTTAGAGGAAAGTCATATCAAGTTATAGAGGAAATTGCAGAGAATTAAACAGTGTAAATGTTATCTCAATAATAATATATTTCATATTTTCGTATCTCTTTAAAACTTAAATTCATATAAATTAAAATATCAAAAAAGTGGTGAAGTTTTTTTTTATTTTGGTCAGGTAAGGTAATGTTGGAAAGATTAAGAAAAACCGTTCAAATTTCAATTTATAAATTGTTTTTGTACACGATCACTCATTGACACCATTATATTATTACTACGGAGTATCATTCCTATAAATTTATAATGAACTAAAGAATAAGCCAGTGCGCATGACTGAGCTTTCCCCAATTCAAATTTCCCCTTGCCCCTCTGTAATTCCCCGCCTGTTGTTTTTATCCTGCTACATGTAGCAAGATAAAAAACCGCCTGTTGTTTTTTACATGTAGAAGGAAAATTACCCTTTTTGAATTTATGCAATATTTGCTTATTTCCATTAATATTGGTATCTGAATGTTCGAAGTTTACTATGTGCTCCTAACGCCTGGAAGTGTCTGCATCATTTATTGAATAGTCTGCCCCACATAGACGGGATGAAGAGAATAACATTTTCTTATTATAATTTGTGCATCCAAACATTTTAAATTGTGTTCGTGAATAAAAATTGGCGTCTAAACGCACAGAGTTCTATTGTGTCGATTACAAAGGCGTCATCTTTATATAGGACTCGGTCTAGAAATGGAATGCCGGCTTGACTTACATAAATTTGGCACTTTGCACCCCCACTTCGCCAAATTGATTAAAGTGTTTTGAACAGCTGTTCAGTTATGACAGATAATTTGGGCGACAATGCTTGAACAGTGAGCGTGCAATTACTTTGAGTGAAGATAACGGAAGTTGTCAAAATAGCATAAGTGTTGCCAACATTATAATAACCACGGGTAATGCGTAAGGTCTATAAAGGAAATAAGGAAATAATATGAATAAAAAAATGCCGCCAACTACTCAAAAATGTCAGTTCTAACGTTGTGAATGTAGAAATGAACCGGGGAAGCCGTCTTAAATTTATATATTTAAAGAAATGAAACTGGTTTCGCTAGTCATAAATTTGTAGGCCTACTTAGCGTAAATCGTATTTGATTGAAATTAAGTTTTAATTATAAGTGCTAAATGTTTGTCTTCGATATTTTTCATTAATTTTGGACTTTATTATTTTGTTACTTGAGATATAGTATATTGGTTTGTGTCATTAGTTTTCACGTTTAACCAAAAGTTTGGTGAAAGTAGGTCTTTTATAACAGCTCCATTGTCGATGTTTTATTTTCATTTATTTTGTTTCTTTTTTATTTTTTTAAATTTTTTTTATCGATAACTTCGAAGCCGAAACTTTTGGGGAGATAACTATATGTTTTGGGAATATAGTTTAGCAAAGTTTGATAAATATGTTTAGAATCGAACAAAAATAAAGCTAAGTATGATTACATGGTTTCCTTAAATTTTGCGTTAAATATTTATTATTTTAAAGTCTCGATAGATACACACAAACCCAATTTGATCAAAGTCAATCCATTCGTTGAGACTATAGAGCGTTGTACACAAGACAGACAACATTTCAATAACCAGAAATTTCGCACCGTATATTTCTGAAAGAAAGAGGAAAAAGAGAATAAAAAAAAAAAATTTTTGACCTACCATATATGTTTTCTATCTACGTAAGTTATAAAATTGTGAGAACTAGGCTATTTAACTGTGAGAAAGTTTAAGTTGTTTAGAAATATTTTTTATAAAAATAAACAAACACCATACCTACAATAACTTCAATTAACAAACATCTCTTAATCTCACCTTCTTTACTTTAGTATATTGTTTATGATCAATATATACTAGTTAGTCAATCTCCATCTGGTCAAACTAGTTTTTTTACCTTTCAATTTCTTCTTAGAAGTATGTATGTGTGCAATTTAGTTTTTTCCAACCTGTGGTAAGGGCAGCGGGGGAGCGGGGCCACTTTAAATAACTGGTATTTGTGGCATGAGGGAAGTATAAGGAATTGGTCAACAAAACTTTAAACTTAAGTAAAAACTACGCTATAATAATTAATCCTAGAAAGTTGACATTTCGTCTTGTTTTCTAGTACCTACAGCCCTACTCCTACTACAAGAATAAGGTAAATATAACGTTATTATATTTTCAAAAATAAATTAATAAGTAGTACAATAATGTTTAACAACAATTGATAGGCCTACATACATAGAATTATTAATTTTAAATAAACTTGGTAAAGGATCTTTATTATATTTAATTTAAACTGAAATCAATTGGAACCTAATCAGATAGGCCCTAGTTTTGAGAAAATGGCTCCGCTAACATGTAAAATTTGTATTTAAATACCAATAAGAACTCAGAAGATTTCTGCTCTCCATAATGGAATAAATATATTCTCCTTACTTAGCCTTATCTCTTTATCAATTTGGGTCAAGTCCATGTAGTACAACCTTGTTTTTTGTATTTATTGCTGTCACTTCTACATATAATACATATCAGGGACTCACTGATAGTCAATACAGAGGGAACTTCATTATACATACAGTATAGAATATGCTAATCCTCATTAAGAAAGAACGTTCATATTTATAAGCAAAAGGAATAAATTCTGAAACTAAAAATATTTTATTGTCACAAGGTCCGGTTCTTGAAAGATAAAATACACGCGTTTGTACTTAGGAATAATAAAACATTCTGAAATAACTACAGTAGATCTTGTTAAAAATGAGGCGTAAGTAGAACGGATTTTGCCAAGAAAACTGTTGGCTCTTTAATCTCCCGCCCCGTTGACATTAAATTGAAAGATTTATTGACCAGTGTCAACAAAGTTTTACGGTCGTGAAGGGGGTTTAAATTTAACCTAGTTGCAAAAGAAATAATTTTTTCGCCAGACTGAATACGTTACCTCGTTTTTAATCCCTTTGTGTAAAAAAGAACAAAAAAACAGAAAACAAAATTAGCACGAAGCCATTGTCATTTATATACCTTGTGTAAAACGTCCCTGGACGGTTAAGTAACTTTTAAACTTGAAAAAGTAGAAAATTGAACGTTTAGTAATGTCTTGTGTAAAACCTATTTTCGACATTACACAGTAAATTCACCACCACCTCGAAATGGTGTTTTATGGCAGGGTTGGGGGGGGGGTAGTAAATATGTTACTTTACCAATGTAAAGCTCCATCGACTAACATCTCAATTTAAAACTCTTCTGCAATAGAAAATAACTCAACAAACTAGAGGTCGGTATCTTATTCAAATCCAAATGACGACCGGTCCATCATACAAATAATTTAATTTACTTCAGAACTAAGGAAAATAATAAGAGAGAACATTGAAGTTAAAACGATTTTTTGGATAACACAACTTTCTATCAAACTTTAATAACAGTAACGTGTTTGCTTTGCTGAAACTCGATGGGACTTTACATTTGAACATTTTGAGTTGCCCCTCAAAAACCGCATTTTGGGATTGGGGTAAATTTACTTTATAACGCCAAAACATTTTTTTTTTCATAAGAAATATTTCTAATGTTTCTTTTTAGCATTTCAAGTTATTTATCAGTCCCGAGACCATTCTTTACGCTAGTATATATGGTTGTATATATAAAATGGTTACGCTGTATATATATATGGTTGCCGTCCTTTAAAATTTACTAACAAGTATTTGATTCAAGAATTGTATACATTTCCTTTATAGGTTTCTATTGTGAGAGTTAAATGTACGGAATTTTAATTTTAGAAATAACTATTATTAATTTTCATATTTCACAAAAATTTGAACGAAATTGGTAGAGCCAATTAAATAATTTAAAAAAAAATCTATGTGTGACTTTGTTGTTTTTTACTGACAACTCTCGAACTGGCATTTTAGGAATTTGACCACCTATACTCTTTGCTTAGATTTTTGGAGCTTATATTTTAAAAAAATTGATGAAAATCAGTCCACCGGTTTAGGCTGTACGGAAACTGCACACACAACACCAAATAGACGCCATTTAAAAACCACTTAATTGGGCTCAAGAGACTCAAAGCTGATTTGTCTTTGACAAAAAAAGTGAACAAATTTTTGACTTTTAACACATAACTTAAAATATAAATATAGTAGTATAGCCTACATGTGAAAAATAAAAATTACGCTTAAGAAAATTCAATTTATTTATTGATTTTTTATTCCAGAAAGTCAATTATAATACAAAGAAACAAAAATATCAGTTTGTGGAATAAGTAATCATATAGGCCATGATTTATTTGACGAAGTTAAAAACACGCCTTCTTGTATGTGTTAATTTTAAAAATTTGATAGTTAAGTATATTTTGAAGAAAAAAAAATTGTGATACGTAATAACCAGTTATTATCCGAAAGAGTTTTGTGCAACTTTTCTACTCTTTATTCCTACCGAGTGAGAACGAAGAGTAAAAAACTGATTACTTGAATTTTTAAACACAAAAATTAATAGAGGTTTAATAAAGAGTTGCCTAATATTTAAAACAATGAATACACCTGGCGTATATCAAAAAGATTTAAATTTCATTCATACTTCTAGAAAGAATATTAATTTTCTATCTTAAAAATTGTAAACAAATTTGATATAAATATAATATAAATTTAAATTTCTTAACAAGATGAGTACGAATTTACCATCCGTTTTGTTTATATTCCAATGACTCTTACTAAAGTATTAAAGGTTAGTTGGATACCGGTACTACAATAGTACAACTACAGAGGGTACATTCTTGGCAGTACATTGTACATTCCTATGTACTACCCTAAACTAGAGTTAGTCACAAAGCAGCATAACAATATTAGTTGGCAAACTACAGACTGGAACAAATCGCTGTTGTGCTCTCTTTGCCAGACTAAAAGTGTATATAATTTTTGTTTCAACTCTATTCGATTGAAGTCTGTATTTTGTTGGCTTGTATAAAATAAGAAAATCTGTAAAGAGTTACGAGCACCGTATTTCGCAGTAATAAACATAAATATACATTACCATATAAATGTAAATAATAGTCAATAACTTTACACGCACGTACACGCGTAGAAACACACACACACACACACTTTTGTGTGGATTTTTATTTTTATTATGAAACATATTTATATACAACCTAAGCTACATTGGCTTGTGCCGTAAAGTCATTCATAAAGTTAATAGTAAATTATTGAAAACAAGTTTTTGAAGACGGTAGCGAGTTATTTGGGGGGGGGAGCATTAACCACAACGTTCCACCAAAATTTAACAGAAATCTGTAGAGATTTTTTTTTTTTAAATAACTCTCAATACTGTTTTATTTAATAAAATACGAAACAACTCTCAATATATGGTCAAAATATGCCTCATTACTTCATTTTTTAAAATCTGTTCAATAGATTTGGCTGTATTGCACTGTACAGACGGCAGACAGCCTAAACCACTCTTTTTAGAATCTCTGGACTTAATGCGATTTTCCGCCAAAATCTATGCATCGATTTTGTTTGACTCACAACATAAAATTTTCCATATACGTACAGTTCAGTTAAATTAGGAAACAACGTCGGAAGTCTCCATTAGTGAATGAAATAAAAATCTAAAGAGGAAGTGGTACGTAGACAAAACCAAAAGAAAAAAATCTCGACGCTCGAATTTTTATCATTAGTACAAACAATAAAATTGATTAAATTTTGAGTACAAGAAACGTTGACTACCTAAAAACGCTTTTTCAAAATAAGAAATTAACATTCTGTCATTTTGAAGACACTTTGAAAAGTACATAAAGAAGGTAGAGGAAATCAAAAATTTAATAAAACAATCAGGATGGTGTAAAGTCAAAATAAGACTTTATTTCCCCTCTATGACTTTTCAAGGGGAAAATATATTTTCCGTGATTTACCGGAAAAGCCTTAAGGCTCACCAAAACTTAAAAGAGTGAAAAACAATTTCTACAAACATGGAAAAATTGATAGTTCTAATTTTTCTGAAGATACACTTTTTTTATCTAGATATTTTTTAAACGTTATTTTTTTCGACTTACTAGAAGTTTTTCCTGAAAAATGAAAATAGTGATTGTATATATGGTAAATATGCTGAACAAATGTATAATACAATTATGGTTAAATACAATTAATTACACTTAAATAAAAGTGTAATACAATTATAAATAACTGCCCAACATTTTTACTGCAAGTTTGTCGTAAAATAAGCATTTTTCATAAAATGAAAGAATTTTTTTAATTTGTTTTCAATATTAAATTGTTGGCCAGTTTGAAGAGGGTTTCCCCCGGAAAATTCATAGAGGACTTTATTTTTTTTATGTACAACCTTTTGAATCCCCCACCCCCACATTTTCTGAATTTTTAAACAGTTTACCTCTACAAGAGATTTTTTAAAATTTTTGGCCATATTATTTTTAAAAAACTTTTCCGGGTCACTTTTATCACTCTTTGGTTAATAAAATGAAAACAAGTTATTGTTTATAAATAAACACTCAATCGTCAAAATTGGAGGGGTTGTCTGGATATTGGTCAGATTTTTATTTAATTCCCTCCAGGAGATTTCCGAAGTTTAACGCTAAAAATGGACATTTGATTGGTTGAATAGTATATATAAGAAAGTAAAAGGTCTGGCCAATTTCACTCTTTACCAAATATGTAAAGTTTGTTGGTAACGTGCAGAGCCTGATATACACCAGGAATCACTGACCTATACAGTTTACGTAGGCATGGGATTTATGGCTATCACATCATGTGCAGCCCATTAATGTTCAGCTGTTACTTGTATGCAAACAAATCACTTAAAATACATTTTAACTAGCTTCAAAATAAAGATAGAGTAAGGAATGAAAACCACGCGTTCTCTTTTAAATAAAACGAACATAATTACGTAAATTTGTAAACAATGTTCGGTTTATAATAAACTACATGAGCTCATTTCAAACCATAGTGTACATCTGAGTCAGTATGGAAACATTTAAGTGTAGATATCGGCAAACAAACTGGTGGTTCTATGAACAACTGACTTCCCTCTTTGGATATTTTAATACGATTTAATATATCATTCTAATGTGGCTACTATCAATAACCATATTCATAAATCAAGAAGAAGCAGTAATACCACGTATACTGTACAGTTGAACAAAACACCACCAATATAAAGAAATGATAGACCCATTGCTTTGCTGTCGCTATATTCATAAAATTTAGAAAAAGTTGTTACAAGGAGGTTAATAAACGTTTTGGATAAAAATAATTTTCTTTAGTATTAAACAGTTAAGGTTTAGAGAATACAAACTATGCATTGCTGCAATTCGTGAGCCAGGTCTATACTGGTATAAATGAAGGTAAATAAATATTGCTCTGGTATTTTTGTAGATGTCATGAAGGCTTTTGATACAGTGGATCACGGATGTATGACGCTGGAATCAGAGGAGTTGCTTTACATTGGTTTCTCTCATATCTAAATGATAGAACACAACAAACTCTTATAGTGAATTAGGTAATATTCGATACGGCATCCCTCAGGGGTCTGTTCTCTATGGTCCCTTGTTTTAAATATATGTAAATACCCTATGCAATGGAAATTTCACGGACGACCTTATAGTTTTTGCTGATAACACCGCCTTGTTTTATAAAGCCGATTCCGTGGAGCAAAGCAGAGTGACATATCCGCTTTGCGTTGGTGGGTCACACGAAATAATGAGTCGGAAAACAAAGTACGCGAAACTCTTTCTTTGCAGAACCTCTGAAGTACCACAGTATATATTGTAACTTAAGTAAATAATGCACTTGTCTTTCTATAGAACAAGTTGATCATATGAAATATTTAGGTTAGGTAGTTGATTCAAGGCTGACGTAGAAATATCACATAATTTATTTTAAAAATAAATTAATCAAATACATTCGAGTGTTTTAATTGTATAATAAAGATTGTGATCGAGGAACTTTCCAAATAACTCGCTCTTGAGATAAGTAATAAAAAAGATAAAATTCGCTCGTGAGCCCCCTGAACTAAGGGAAAATTAATAATAATTACTGGAAACGTTAAATAAAGAGGGTGAATTCGAAATTAGTATGGCCTTCCAGTTTGGGGCGGGGCTTATTATACAACGTTAAAACCCATCATAATATTACAAAAGAATTTCATAGACATTAAATCCAACCAACGGAAAACCGAACACTCTCACATCTCTTTAAAGTTTTGAATAGTTTACCTTTTAGGGATTTGTATGTGTTTAAAGTTTCTTTAGCAGAAACGGCAATAAAAGTGGTGATTTGGCAGCAAGGTCTAGAGATCAACTTAATAAATTTAATGTACCGAAACCTAACCTATCAGTTTTTATGAAATTTTATTCATACTTAGCACCGGATTTTTTAATTGTTTGCCTCAAGTTAATAAAGTATGTGCTGGAAATAAATATAATTTTATAAAATTATTACCGAACCATTTAATTGAAGAAAAAATGTTTTTATTTTTTAAAATGATTTTTACTTTAATGTTGTTTAATAAATCAATGAATAATAGAGGAATCTATGAATGACATTGTGTACAAGTGAGTGCTACTATGAGTGCTATATATTTTAGTATTGCAATTGTATAATTTTCGTTGTGCTTTTATATTTTTGGAAGCTAGTTGTTGTTTTGGTTTGTTTATATAAAGTAATCATTTAACCCCATGTTTAGAAGCTGTTGAGATTTCAAATTTTTTTCCTATACATTCCTATGTTGGTTAAATGTTTAATTAGTGTGAAATCTATCACAGCTGCATTTTTTCTCACTTTAACTATTCACCTTTTATTTTTAGGAGCTTATGTAAAGTTTTTTCTTTCTCTCACATTTTTTTCTTTACATTTTATTTATTGCCCCAGATTTTTATTTTTTTTACCTCAGGGTATTATTAATAATAATTTGAATTTGCCCCTAACCACAATCGCTGGAACTTAATAAAACACAATTATCTGATTGATTGTTCTTTATTAACATCCACTTAATGCCCTTAATCAATCAGATAATTGTGTTTTATTAATTTCCAGTGATTGTGGTTAGGGGCAAATTCAAATTATTATTGTGAATTTCACCACAGTGCTCAACAAGATTGTATCAGGGTATTATTGTTTTATTGATAACTTTCTAATTGGAACTAATAAATTATCTTAGTTTATTCTTAGACCGAGACTGTAATTGTAAAATTTTACTAAATGAAACAATTCATTCAAAAAACAATAAATAAATAATAAAAGTACAATGCATTAATGGATGACTTACTTCTAGCATTGCGATTTACCATTCATTGGGATCCTAGTGGTAGTAAATATTACACTGTAACCGTTTTCGTAATATAAACCTTGGAATGGTGACTGAATTATCTGAAAAACTGATGTGTGGAGCTTGATGGCGGGTGGGTGGAAGCGTAGTAAACGCTCCAACTACTGTTTATATTTTACGTAAAATTATAGGGAACAAAACAGTATCTTATATTTAATTCACTAAGGAATTCTGCGGCAGTCGTGAATTTCTTTACTATAAGGCCGATTTTAATTATAAAGGTGTCAATTCCAAGCAGTGTTATCTACAGGATTTTTGTTGTTTAGTTTGAAAACGTGTAACAGCTCTTTTAAAGTATTTTTAGGTTAACTTAATAGCTCTTATTTTATTCATGCGGATTCACGTTGTGTTATGACTAAACAGTTTACATGGCTTATTATTAATGTGTGGCAATTGGGTCTGAAAACTGTGTGACAAAAACTACTGAGACTCTTTGATCTTTGACAAAGATAGAATAAAAACTCAAACACAAGATCTCACAAAATTACGTTTACTTAATCAAACGCGTTTCAACAACAAAGTCGCCATCCTCAATGATACATGACCTACAAAAACTAAATTATAACTATATTTATCCATATTTTTAACTAACTTTAGATGAAGTTCAAGACCTTGTAGTTCTAAATTAGCTTGTTTAGAATATAACAATTTTTTTTCAAATTTGACCATTTATTTTTTACACTCTCCTCAATTTGTTTAGTAAATTTGTTACTGATAGGTATTTTTATCTTCATAAATTTCGGAAACACTTTTCGTTTTCAACACATAGGTACGTAAAAACCAAATATCATCAGATAATAATCTAAATTTTAACTTTAACTTATGCAGCATGCTCTGCTCTACTGACTTGAGTGCCATATTTATAAATAAATGTTGAGCTTGACTTGTGAGATAATATTAGATAGAAAAAAACTTGAACACAAGATCTCACAAAAATTACGTTTACTTAATCAAAAGCGTTTCAACAACAAAGTCCTCATCCTCAGTGATACATGACCTACAAAAACTAGACTATAACTAGTTTATTCTATCTAATATTATCTCACAAGTCAAGCTCAATATTTATTTATACTTTGACAAAGAGAAAGACAATCCCTCAACACAAACCTCGTTTGCAAGATTCTGAAGTTCATTCCTGAGAATGCACTAGGACAACAAATCCTCTATTTCCACTTGAGAACGCAATTAGTGGCCGACGCCCAAATGAAGAAGGCATGTTTATTTAAAGTATAATGGTTGCAGAGATAGTAATGGTGTTCACTTAAAAAAAAAAAAAAAAAAAAAAAAAATCTTATTTAGCGAGCCCCAAACGGTGCCAAATTACTGCTATGATCGGTGGACATTTCATAGTCAAAGATCTCGGGGTTAGTTCGAAGGAGATCTATAATACATATTTAGCGCCTGTTGTAGACCATCTTTAGCTTAAACACTGATGTACGTAAATAACAATCGAACGAGGAAAATTTACCTTTTTTTACATTGCAGTTGTACTTGGTATAAACAAGTGTAGGAGCAGAGATAAACAATGTGTATTTACGTCAGTCATTTGCAACGCCGGCGCCGTGTTGAGGGAACCAATGCAATACGCAAGACGACACACGATTGAATGGTAACATAACTTCCAGGAGTTTCTTAAGAAAATCCCATATGTGGTAAGTTAAGATTTACACAAATAATGAAAATGTTTAAATAGTATTCTCGGTACGGGTTAAAGTAAAGAAGATGATGTAATTATTGAGAAATATTACATTAATGTTATCAATTATTGGTAATAACTTAAATTTTTTCATATAGGCCTATACGTAATATTGTGAAAAGGATGTGATGAGTAATAAAAAAATAAAAGTCGAAGTTTTCCCAGATTATTTATACCACGCTCAAAATAGAAGTTTTTTTGGAAACTCTACAGCCCAAACTATTAAGACAGATTTAAATGAAATTAGCCTTTCCCCCCTTTTTTCTTTCTTTTTTTTTCTTCCAGATTTTGGCTATTATTTCTGAACCGTAATTTTATTTTATTTACAATTTTGCTAACCAATTTGTGTTATTCACTAATTAAACAATTTTCACGAAATCGGTAGAGTCAATTGTGAGAAATTAGGTCTTTTATAACAGACCTGGCAAAATTTGTGTCTACTTCCAAATTAAATCCAAAAAGCACACCTTGGGTGCCATACCACAAAAACTGTAAAACATAATCGTTTTACTGTATCCCCTTACCGGTTGTGGAATTTATTCCCAGAAGCAATGAAGTTTGTTGGATTATGTGCCAAGTTTTCAAAATTGCTAGACATATTTTTTAGCCAAAAGAAGTAGGAAGATGCGATCCTACTTTGAGATTGATTTAAGGATTTATGTTTTGATCGTGTGAATGAGTGTATGAATGTGTGCGCGCGAAGGTTTTGTATTTTTAATTGTGTATTTATTTCTGTAAGTTGTTCATAAGTTAATTTATGTTCTTGATTTATGTATACTTTAAACATTTTTTTTTAATTCACTTATATTTTATTTCTTAATTTGTATCTATATTTCAATATTATCACTAATAATTTTATTGATTATTTTTATATTTCAATATTATTATTATTTAAATTTCTTTAGTTTTATGTTTAGTTTCTATGTACTAATGTTATATTGGGGTTAAATGGCAGAGAACACTTAACAGTTCTAACAGCTTTACAGAATGTATGTAAATTATGGGAGTGGGAGAAAATTATCTTCATAAATACCAAAATGCTTCTCTGATTAATTTATTTGTATAAAAAAGAAGAGAAAATGATAAAAACAGAAAATACTAATATTTCGGTTTATTAAAATGTTTGTCAAAACTACAAAAGAATAATAATAAATTTTCTTCTATTGATCTTCTGTGTCTGTGAAAATATATATGTATATACAATGATAAAAGAGTTTCCAAAACACCAATAAATCGAGAGTTCTCTAACCAGTCAATTTTTGTGGTAATACAATTTTTATTATCGACACATTTTGTAAATAATTATCAAGTACCAAAATTCACCCCTACAAGGAGGAGGGAGGAAGGGGGATTAAATGTCTAATGTTATCAACATGAAACACATGTTTATTGAATGTTTAAACTATTTTTACATTGGTTACCTTAGTAACCAAATTTAATAACAACTGATTCATTACACTTCACATCTAATCAAATTAATATTAATATTATGGTCAATAACAGTTTGTTATTCACAAACTATGCTCATCACTAATGTACTGTATATAAACTGATGGTTATATATTAATAGGTTATTTAGAAGAAATTCCATTACTAGACTTGCTCAATTTAAAACATTATACATCACAAATGACAGCTTTATATATATATATATATATATATATATATATATATATATATATAATCTATTTATTAATTACGGCGATACGATTCCTTTTTATGCAGTCATTTTATTATAATTTAGATGAAATTTCAAACTAAAATTACAATAAAACAAATATTGGTTATATTAAGGGAGGAGGGTTAGGAAGACAGCCAACCACTAACAGATTTAATTATCAAAGACATTGTTATTATTGAGAACAGGGACAAAGACGGTCGCCCACATGTTAGCAATTACCCCGTCCGTCGCTCACTTGTCATTTTAAATATTGAAACTATTTCTGTGTTGAACTCATTTAGCAGTGGAGGCGGCCGCCCCGCCCGCACCTGTGTGCTTTCTTTGCCTAATTGATTGTGTTTTGGCAAGTATTCACCTCTACCAACGAAAAAAAACCCTTTCTCCTTTATAAAGCATTTATCCTGGAGTTTGATTTGGGACAAGGTTTTAAGTCCGCCGGTACAAATATATAATGACCTGTGAAATTCAGGTTTATACTGGGTGTCCCACCTAAAGTGTTACAATAACTAACTTTTGAATTATAAATATGATAGAGTACTTTAAATGGGGAACCTTCCTTTCTTTTCAATGAAGTTTAAAAATCCTTTTTTTTAAATGTTAAAAATTGCCGCCATTTTCCAATATGGCGTCCAACTTTGAAATTTGTTAATAAAAACACCATTTATTATGGGGTTTTCAATGGTGTAAAACAATATTTTAAGACAGTTTTTTTCTTGGGTATTTAAAAAAAATATTTAGCCGTTCAGGAATTACAGGTACTTAAAGTTCAGAAAATTAAATGTTTGAATCAATTTTGAAAAAAGTGGTAAATTTCATTAAAAATAAGAATTTTATAATTTTTTTAAATTGGTAAATTCCAATTTTTATATTGGAAAGTTATTCTTTTCCTATTTTTAATGAAATTTAGCATTTTTTCATAATTGATTTCAATGTCATTTTATAACTTGAAAAAATAAGGGGAGTTCCCCATCAAAACTTATTTGTACCCCCAACGGTTCAAAAGTTAGCTATTGTAACGTTTTAGGTGGGAATCAATTATTTGTAGGCCTATGAAACCTTAATTTTAGGGCTTATTTTAATATTTTTCGTAAAAAAACTTAATATATTATGTTTTGAAACGATTGTCTTAAGAAATGTAAAAGATTTTAAAACAAAATTATTAATTTATCATGGTAGCTTCTCTTCAGTTATTCAATATGGCGTTTTGCTATGGGGAAGTGCGGTAGGAGTAAACACAATTTTTAAAGTAAGTAAGAGGTCACACAGGTTCCATCATCAAGGGGCACACAAATTTGCAATGTTCATCCCGCATCGTTAACAATATTGGATATTTATAACAATTATTAGTAGTGAACTCTGGTTGAGAACTCTGCTAGAACAACGGCGACGGGAATTCGATATAAAACCACACATTTATCCGACTGAAGGGCCTTGTCCTTCACGGTTGTTAGTCATAACAAACAGAACGACAAGCGGAAAATGAAACGTTTTCTGTCAATCTTTATAAGAACTTGTTGTAAAAAATGATCCAAAGAACGTTAACAAAAAACAACGTATAAATAAATTATCTTTACAGTAAAAAATAACCACAGACTTTTAATTTATTTAGTAACATAGATAAAAACTATAAATTTTATAACACTAATATATTTATATATTAATTAGTTTATTATATATTAACTATAAAAATACGGAATTCTTTTTAGTTTTCTTTAAACAATTTTAAAGATAGTTTTAGTAATATTAATAATAACTAAAGATTTAAAAAAATAAATTTCTTTTAAAAGTAAACAAATCAAACATTATTATATTATTTCTGTATAAAAATAATATCACTTCAGAAAGCTGAGGTGAGCATGTGCCTTGCCGCATCTGCTCATAATTGTGTTAATCTTTGAAGTGCAAACCAGTGAAAAACGTCATACTTACCTCTTCAAGTAAAATTCTATATACAATATTGTACTGAATAATTTTATATAAAATCAATATTTAATAATTGCAAAGAACTAAAAACAAAATCCCCTTTTGCATATTATTCATAGTAAAATAATTGTACTTTTATAACATCATTTTGCACGTCTTTTAAACTGAAATCAGTAAAATTGCATAACAGTTATTTACAAAATAAAAAAATTGGTCATATACGATGGGTCTCAAAAATAAACGATAGAGGTAATGCTCGCCTGAAAGAACGGATGCCTTGGAATAATTTCCAAAATCTTTTAAAGGAGTTCATAACTAAACTTAACACTATTTAAAGTATTAAGAAAAACTATAAATGGATATAAAAATAAATTAGACGAAGGAGTGGCCAAAATAATACTTCCTTGGCGACAAGAAACTTGTTTGGGCCATAGAGTATATAATAAATTAAATGAATATAAAATAAATGGCCGTTGTGAAGCAAATTTAATTAAACTTTTGGCAAACCTAGCGTTGGGACTCACAGTGTTACATACTCAAATGAGCCTTCTTTTTCAGTTATAGGCGTTGGTGCTCTTTGTTTTCCCCACCAGACTGTATTTTAAGGAAGAGTATAGAACACCAAGAGAGCGAGGAGTATACGCCGTTAAAGTACATTTTAAGGCCAACTTGGATTCCGTTTTGAAAAACGACAAATTTTGTTCTTTAATATTGAATGCAAAAAATGGTTATTTTTTAACGATCTTTTATTAATGACAATTTATGTACACTTTTCGACCTAATAGTTAACTTTTAAAATGGTTTCTAAGTTCACTCCCGGGTACTAAATGACCAATAAAAAATCTTGTGTGTTCTAGTAAATAGCTTAAAAAAGTTTTACCGATATTTCGGCTCTTTTATACATACAATAAATATTACACCATCTTGTTCAGAATTAAAAGGGGTGGTTTTCGAGTTATTTACCATTAAACATTTTTAATGAACGGCATTCTGAAGCGGTTATAATTTGTGGTACTGAAAACTTATAGTATAAAAAATTCTGTAAATTTTGGTATTGATATCTCAATCTGTTTGAAGTTATTTCTTGTTTTTGAAAAATACGGGCAGATGGGAAACGAAGCATATGTTTCATTGGATCTTTTTTTTTTATTTTTGATTACTAGGATTACCCCCAAAGGTTGCCAGACAGATCTTGAAACACCCTTTATAAATATCATTAGTAAATATTAACAATTAAAAATTGTGTTTTTAAGAAATGGGGCAGCTTGAATTTGTAAACAAATTCTGGTCAGTTGCATTTCGAAGAGATCATCTGTAAGATTGCAGAGGGTGAAGGATCAGTTTTATCCTTGCATTGTGCGCCCCTAGATCAAGGTTAAGTTCGGAAAATGAGTGGATATTGAACAAATTGACACTCTATCAATTTAGCAAACAAACCGTACGAATTGCACGTCAAGTTAACTTTATTGAACCCAGCTGAAGGTCATACTAGACACAGAGTAAGTCAATGAATTAAGTTTGGTACTGGTTCAACTTTGTTTGGAAGGAGAATAGAGAGCAGATTGCAGCCGAAAATAGCCAAGAATCTCACCACAGTCTGGGTCTACTCACAGTATTAGGCCTATAGGAGAAGTTCTTCGCACGCTTTGCTTTGAAATCAGATTATACCAACTACAGTGAATTATTTCTAATCGAAAACATTACAGCTGAGTAGTTCTTCAAAATGTCAGCTCTATTATTTATGAAAAAACATTGTCCTCGACATTATTAGAGGAATGCATTAAGGAGAGATCTTTAACTGCGAAATGGACTCTGAATACTTTTAATAATATAATTTTAATAACTTAATTTTTAGAAAAAAAGAGGGGAATTGACGTAAATAAATTTATTAAAGGTCGATAACTTGTTAGGCGACGCAAATTTGGGGGCTAAAAAAATGTATGATTAAATTAAAAATGGTGCAATATTTATTTTATCAAAAGTCTACTAAATAACACACCTACATATATTAGGCTACTTAACGTAAAACCAAATTACAGCCTCTCTTTTTGAATATAATAAAATTACACTTAACATTTATGAGTAAGTAACCCAAACTAACCAAACCTTACTACCATATAGAAATCCTAAAATCTAACTGAAAAATGTGAAATCAAATTACAGCCTCTCTTTTTGTATATAATAAAATTACACTTAACATTTATGAGTAAGTAACCCAAACTAACCAAACCTTACTACCATATAGAAATCCTAAAATCTAACTGAAAAATGTGAAATCAAATTACAGCCTCTCTTTTTGTATATAAAATTACACTTAACATTTATGAGTAAGTAACCCAAACTAACCAAACCTTACTACCATATAGAAATCCTAAAATCTAACTGAAAAATGTGAAATCAAATTACAGCCTCTCTTTTTGTATATAAAATTACACTTAACATTTATGAGTAAGTAACCCAAACTAACCAAACCTTACTACCATATAGAAATCCTAAAATCTAACTGAAAAATGTGAAATCAAATTACAGCCTCTCTTTTTGTATATAAAATTACACTTAACATTTATGAGTAAGTAACCCAAACTAACCAAACCTTACTACCATATAGAAATCCTAAAATCTAACTGAAAAATGTGAAATCAAATTACAGCCTCTCTTTTTGTATATAAAATTACACTTAACATTTATGAGTAAGTAACCCAAACTAACCAAACCTTACTACCATATAGAAATCCTAAAATCTAACTGAAAAATGTGAAATCAAATTACAGCCTCTCTTTTTGTATATAAAATTACACTTAACATTTATGAGTAAGTAACCCAAACTAACCAAACCTTACTACCATATAGAAATCCTAAAATCTAACTGAAAAATGTGAAATCAAATTACAGCCTCTCTTTTTGTATATAAAATTACACTTAACATTTATGAGTAAGTAACCCAAACTAACCAAACCTTACTACCATATAGAAATCCTAAAATCTAACTAAAAAATGTGAAATCAAATTACAGCCTCTCTTTTTGTATATAAAATTACACTTAACATTTATGAGTAAGTAACCCAAACTAACCAAACCTTACTACCATATAGAAATCCTAAAATCTAACTGAAAAATGTGAAATCAAATTACAGCCTCTCTTTTTGTATATAAAATTACACTTAACATTTATGAGTAAGTAACCCAAACTAACCAAACCTTACTACCATATAGAAATCCTAAAATCTAACTCAAAAATGTGAAATCAAATTACAGCCTCTCTTTTTGTATATAAAATTACACTTAACATTTATGAGTAAGTAACCCAAACTAACCAAACCTTACTACCATATAGAAATCCTAAAATCTAACTGAAAAATGTGAAATCAAATTACAGCCTCTCTTTTTGTATATAAAATTACACTTAACATTTATGAGTAAGTAACCCAAACTAACCAAACCTTACTACCATATAGAAATCCTAAAATCTAACTAAAAAATGTGAAATCAAATTACAGCCTCTCTTTTTGTATATAAAATTACACTTAACATTTATGAGTAAGTAACCCAAACTAACCAAAACTTACTACCATATAGAAATCCTAAAATCTAACTGAAAAATGTGAAATCAAATTACAGCCTCTCTTTTTGTATATAAAATTACACTTAACATTTATGAGTAAGTAACCCAAACTAACCAAACCTTACTACCATATAGAAATCCTAAAATCTAACTCAAAAATGTGAAATCAAATTACAGCCTCTCTTTTTGTATATAAAATTACACTTAACATTTATGAGTAAGTAACCCAAACTAACCAAACCTTACTACCATATAGAAATCCTAAAATCTAACTGAAAAATGTGAAATCAAATTACAGCCTCTCTTTTTGTATATAAAATTACACTTAACATTTATGAGTAAGTAACCCAAACTAACCAAACCTTACTACCATATAGAAATCCTAAAATCTAACTAAAAAATGTGAAATCAAATTACAGCCTCTCTTTTTGTATATAAAATTACACTTAACATTTATGAGTAAGTAACCCAAACTAACCAAACCTTACTACCATATAGAAATCCTAAAATCTAACTCAAAAATGTGAAATCAAATTACAGCCTCTCTTTTTGTATATAAAATTACACTTAACATTTATGAGTAAGTAACCCAAACTAACCAAACCTTACTACCATATAGAAATCCTAAAATCTAACTGAAAAATGTGAAATCAAATTACAGCCTCTCTTTTTGTATATAAAATTACACTTAACATTTATGAGTAAGTAACCCAAACTAACCAAACCTTACTACCATATAGAAATCCTAAAATCTAACTGAAAAATGTGAAATCAAATTACAGCCTCTCTTTTTGTATATAAAATTACACTTAACATTTATGAGTAAGTAACCCAAACTAACCAAACCTTACTACCATATAGAAATCCTAAAATCTAACTGAAAAATGTGAAATCAAATTACAGCCTCTCTTTTTGTATATAAAATTACACTTAACATTTATGAGTAAGTAACCCAAACTAACCAAACCTTACTACCATATAGAAATCCTAAAATCTAACTGAAAAATGTGAAATCAAATTACAGCCTCTCTTTTTGTATATAAAATTACACTTAACATTTATGAGTAAGTAACCCAAACTAACCAAACCTTACTACCATATAGAAATCCTAAAATCTAACTGAAAAATGTGAAATCAAATTACAGCCTCTCTTTTTGTATATAAAATTACACTTAACATTTATGAGTAAGTAACCCAAACTAACCAAACCTTACTACCATATAGAAATCCTAAAATCTAACTGAAAAATGTGAAATCAAATTACAGCCTCTCTTTTTGTATATAAAATTACACTTAACATTTATGAGTAAGTAACCCAAACTAACCAAACCTTACTACCATATAGAAATCCTAAAATCTAACTGAAAAATGTGAAATCAAATTACAGCCTCTCTTTTTGTATATAAAATTACACTTAACATTTATGAGTAAGTAACCCAAACTAACCAAACCTTACTACCATATAGAAATCCTAAAATCTAACTGAAAAATGTGAAATCAAATTACAGCCTCTCTTTTTGTATATAAAATTACACTTAACATTTATGAGTAAGTAACCCAAACTAACCAAACATTACTACCATATAGAAATCCTAAAATCTAACTGAAAAATGTGAAATCAAATTACAGCCTCTCTTTTTGTATATAAAATTACACTTAACATTTATGAGTAAGTAACCCAAACTAACCAAACCTTACTACCATATAGAAATCCTAAAATCTAACTGAAAAATGTGAAATCAAATTACAGCCTCTCTTTTTGTATATAAAATTACACTTAACATTTATGAGTAAGTAACCCAAACTAACCAAACCTTACTACCATATAGAAATCCTAAAATCTAACTCAAAAATGTGAAATCAAATTACAGCCTCTCTTTTTGTATATAAAATTACACTTAACATTTATGAGTAAGTAACCCAAACTAACCAAACCTTACTACCATATAGAAATCCTAAAATCTAACTGAAAAATGTGAAATCAAATTACAGCCTCTCTTTTTGTATATAAAATTACACTTAACATTTATGAGTAAGTAACCCAAACTAACCAAACCTTACTACCATATAGAAATCCTAAAATCTAACTGAAAAATGTGAAATCAAATTACAGCCTCTCTTTTTGTATATAAAATTACACTTAACATTTATGAGTAAGTAACCCAAACTAACCAAACCTTACTACCATATAGAAATCCTAAAATCTAACTGAAAAATGTGAAATCAAATTACAGCCTCTCTTTTTGTATATAAAATTACACTTAACATTTATGAGTAAGTAACCCAAACTAACCAAACCTTACTACCATATAGAAATCCTAAAATCTAACTGAAAAACGTGAAATCAAATTACAGCCTCTCTTTTTGTATATAAAATTACACTTAACATTATTTATGAGTAAGTAACCCAAACTAACCAAACATTACTACCATATAGAAATCCTAAAATCTAACTGAAAAATGTGAAATCAAATTACAGCCTCTCTTTTTGTATATAAAATTACACTTAACATTTATGAGTAAGTAACCCAAACTAACCAAACATTACTACCATATAGAAATCCTAAAATATAACTGAAAAATGTGAAATCAAATTACAGCCTCTCTTTTTGTATATAAAATTACACTTAACATTTATGAGTAAGTAACCCAAACTAACCAAACCTTACTACCATATAGAAATCCTAAAATCTAACTGAAAAATGTGAAATCAAATTACAGCCTCTCTTTTTGTATATAAAATTACACTTAACATTTATGAGTAAGTAACCCAAACTAACCAAACCTTACTACCATATAGAAATCCTAAAATCTAACTGAAAAATGTGAAATCAAATTACAGCCTCTCTTTTTGTATATAAAATTACACTTAACATTTATGAGTAAGTAACCCAAACTAACCAAACCTTACTACCATATAGAAATCCTAAAATCTAACTGAAAAACGTGAAATCAAATTACAGCCTCTCTTTTTGTATATAAAATTACACTTAACATTATTTATGAGTAAGTAACCCAAACTAACCAAACATTACTACCATATAGAAATCCTAAAATCTAACTGAAAAATGTGAAATCAAATTACAGCCTCTCTTTTTGTATATAAAATTACACTTAACATTTATGAGTAAGTAACCCAAACTAACCAAACATTACTACCATATAGAAATCCTAAAATATAACTGAAAAATGTGAAATCAAATTACAGCCTCTCTTTTTGTATATAAAATTACACTTAACATTTATGAGTAAGTAACCCAAACTAACCAAACATTACTACCATATAGAATTCCTAAAATATAACTGAAAAACGTGAAATCAAATTACAGCCTCTTTTTTTGCATAATATAATAAAATTACATTAAAAATGTATGAATAAGTAATCCAAACTAACCTAACCTTACCACCAGATAGGATGAGAATTGAATGTAATTAAAAACAAGATTGAATCTATCCATAAGAGAATGTTAAACAAAAGTAGGAGATTTGTATTATACAAGGAACTGTACTTCAATAATGATTATAGAGGGTGATTGATATAAGCGTGCCAGCAGTTTTACTTAAAATGTATATGATATTTAAAAAAGTCTATTGACAACTCTTATTGTCTTATTTGTTGTATTTAAAATTTATATATTATCAACCATTTTTCCAATATGGAGGGCATCTTTAAAATTTCTTATAGAAGAATTTCTCGTGTATTTTTGTTTAGGAGCTACAGAGACTCAAAATAGTGAAAAACAATATTTAAGGCGTTTTCAGAGGTCCATTTTTTATACTTAAAACTTTTGAACCGAGATTAAAATTGGTACATAGATAGTTATAATGGAATAAAAACTACTAAAAATTTGAAAAGCAACAAAATTGATTTTCTTATTCGCCAAGTAGGTTTAATAAGTGAACGATTAATTAATTATAATTTTCATAACTAACGTTTTATAGTAGTAATTTCCATTTTCTCAAAATCTTATAATTTTTCACTTAAAGTTTCAAAATGGTGACTTTACAAATATTTTATTATTTATAGTTCCCGTAATGTTAAGCAATATAATATCTTTATTTTATAGTAAGTCATAGGGTAATCAGAGATAACAGTTATTATTTTTTTTAAAAATTCTTTTTAACATATAATGCTATTTAAATACGACTTTTAGGTTCGTCATTTTTTTGGTAAATCTAAAAGGTTTAAGGACTAGAGACGGTTTTATAAAATCATGAAAATGTATAATAAATTATACAACAATGCAACTGATGGGGTAGGCCTACCTATCGCTCATCTTAGGCAGACATTGTTAGAAACCCAGTCCACTCATTGTGGCTGTGGTCAGCATACTAATACCCAGCTGTTCAACAACGAACATCACTAACTAGTTGCTGTACAACTGTTTCAAGAACAGGAAACTGACCTCTGAAAACGCCAAAATCTGGATTTTTACTACTTAGAGCTTACTACTCTCCTAAACAACAGTTGGATGTATACAAAAATATACAAGAATAAAAAAGTACTTCTATAAGAAAATTTAAAGTTGGTTTCCATATTGGAAAATAGCTGATGGTATCAAATTTTAAAAAAAACTCAAATAAGACAACATAAAAAGTTTAGGGGAGTTGTCATTTAACTTTTTTTTTAATACTTTCCAAATAAAAGAGTTGGTACACTTTTATTAACCATCCTGTATAATATGTAGTGGACATTAGTTTACATTGATAAAATATTGTCCAGTATTTCAACATTGTGTTAGTTTTGTAATGGAAAGGGCAGAGAAATATGTGCATTTTATTTGTGTTTTTGTCCTGAATTAAGAAAAATTAGGTTCAATTATTAAAAAGATAATTTAGGTTAAAATATTTGAAAAATGTATTTTAGTATTAATAATTTAAAATACTATTTAAATGACATTATTGAACTACGAGACTTTTTGATTAGTTTAAAGAGTATAATTTCTTTTCACTACTTTGAGATATTTGTAATAATATTTATTGTCTCGTCTAATGAAAATCCCTTAGACGGTCTAATGAACGTGATTGAATGGTTACTTTACATTCAATAAAGACAGTTAATTATTATTATCTCTTTCGTTCTGTATCATTAAAAAGAGAAAATATAGCTAAAACAACTAGGCACTCTCAATTAAACCCACACCTTGTAAAGACAGCGCACATTTAGTTCTAATCAACAAGCAATTGGTTGTGAAAACGTCTTTAAATCATTAGTTTATGCAGTAACAAGTTCCTAATCATTTTGACTAGTGCTTATATTAAAATAAAGAAAACTTTCTCACACATCTCATCTACGTAATCAAACAAAACTATTCGCTAAGTTAGAAGCAGAAAAGGTAAAAAATAAACAAGACGACTTGTTAGATTTACACAAATTATTTAAATAAAGCCTAAATTTGCTTTGTTTTGCTAAATTTACAAAAAACAAAATCCTATATGATGAAATAGAGTTTAAATGACGGTGCTTAAAAAGTTCGTATCCTTTTAGGAAATCATTCCAAAACGGTAGTTTTATTTTAAATGAGATTTTGTACACTGCTTTTGGGTGTATTGTAAATAGAATCTAAATGATATCGGAAGAGCCAACATGAGTAATTGAGTCTTTTGTGATGATTTTGTCTATGGATGGTTTTGTGTTTGACTAATAATTCACGCGCTGGCTTTTTTGGTGAGGTGGTGACCAATAAGTATTGTTTAAGTCGTATTTGATTAAATCGGAATTTTATGTTTTTATTTAATTCCCATAAAGTTTTTGGTTATCTCTTAAAAAAAATCTCGACTAGAGCCAAAATATGATCACATATTCTGGGTGAGTTTTAAGTCTCCCTACCTTTTTTTATATGGATTAAGCTAGAAAATTGGAACTCCGTATATCCGTATTGTATCCAAATACATTGATTTGATGCGTTCACTGACTGTCTAACTCCAATGGCCCACAGGAAATTAGAAGAAAATCTTAAATGAGAGCATATGTCGATATGTACATCAAATTAAAGTTCTTTGTTAGTAGAATACAGTGCCGCAAATCGGATTTAAAAAGGTTTATCCTATTGAAAATGACGGGGTTTTAAAGTTTACAAAAGAGTTCGTGCTAGAACCGCTTTTTACCGCTCTATTTTTTTTATTTATTATTATTTTTTTTTTTATAATTACCTCAGAATGTTTTCCTAGAAGCTGTTAGACAACTGAAAGAACTATCGTTTATGGTGTTGAAAAATTTTGGGGATCACCGGAAGTTCAAGATCTAGAAGTGAAATAAAAATTTTAATAAGAAGAGGGTCATGCGATAACACCGCCTATTTACGCTTGAAAAAATGGTACAATTGGAACTAAAAAAGAACGAGTTATTATTTATTATTAATTTATTTTCTATAAAATTTGTGGTCCCATTAAGTTCATTTTAACAACACTTCCAGTTATGATATTTAAACTGCTTTCCAGTTTTAAAAAATGTGAAAAAAAAGAAGAAAAAAAAGAAAAAGGAAAAAAAGAAGGAAATTGGAACTTTAACATGCGATATTAGGCATTTTATTTATAGGGTAATAAATTTAGGAACTAAATACAGGTTAATTGTAATCTTAAAGTTTATTAAAGTAGATGTTCTAGCAGTAAACTTTAAAACCCCGTCATTTTCGATAGGATAAACCTTTTGAGATCCGGTTGGCGACACTGTATTCTACTAACAGACACCTTTCATTTGAAGTACATATCGAATGATCTATGGTCTCATTTAAGATTTTCTTCTGTCTCCTGAAAGCCGTCCTCCATTGGACAGTCAGTGAGTGCATCAAAACTAAGGTATTTAGATCTAATATGGATATGGAGAGTTTCAATTTTATAACTTATAAAAAATGAAGGGGAAAATGGACTTAAAAACTCACCCTGTATAAATTTGGTAAAAATCTGTCCAATGAGCTGTAGTGCACGGCACAAATGACAGATGGAAATCATTTCAAAAACTAGTCTTTATACTCGGGAGACTTCGAAATGGACTTCAGCAAAAGACTTGATGTTGATATTTTGACCCATCACATACTAACTTTAACTTTTCTATACTTTGTATAAGAATAATTAATAGATTTATAACACTTTTCATTACACTAAAACCGACAGCAAACATGTTAGCCCTTGACTCTTTTATATTTATTATAATAAATGATTATTTCTTAATCTATTCTTTTTTTTTAAAAAAAAACGCTCTAGATACAATGAGCACATGTCTATTTCTTTCAAGCTACGGGTTAACAGCCAAACTATTAACCCGTTTCCAACATGACTCGCGTGTAAAGATTTACCTTAAAATCTCCACCACAACAATGAAGATGCATGCCAAACTTCGTTTCGATCAGTTAAACCGTCTAGACATTAATCTGCTGAAGGACATACCATGATACCCTCCACCCACTATCACATCCTCAACTACTCTACTTATGACTTATGATCAAATAACAGGTGCAAGTAACTGTAAATAGGAAACTCTAAGTGACTTTTATAAATGAATTCTTAAACCTTTTGAAGCGATAGTATTAAAGTTTCAGAAAGAAGTTAGTTGGCTAGGTGTCATGAGGACTTTGATAGATAGCCCATGTGAAATACAGGCAACAGCTGAGTACCGCATAGTCTGTTCACTGGAAGAAGATATTTGAATCTTGTGATTGAATTCACTGAGATATTATAGTAATTGTGAGAGCAGTAATTTGTACCGATCAATCACAGTGATTTTAAAGTGTGTGTTGGAAGTAAGTAACTAATGTTACACTTGTAAAATATTGTCAACAATTTTGATTTGTAAGAAACTGATGAATAGTTGGATAAAATATGTCTCTTCAAGTTTTATAGTATAAGTTATAGGACAAATGGAAACATGCCTTGTATCAAGAGAGTATATGTTTTATCGGAAGGAAAAATTAAAATTCAGCTCCTTTTGTTACATGGTGATGATATTTTTATTATCACATGGTGATCCTTTCTCATTCATCAATACGTTTGTAACATCGATTATTATCTAATGTTCAAAAAGAATCATTAACTCAATAATTTTACTCCGTTTTATGTTAGTTGGCAGTGTCCACAAGGTTTCTTCAAAATAAATGTTCTCCTGTTTTTTTTTTCGGTACGAGAGGTGACCTCCATTGAGCATAGAGTGTTTGAGGGTTCCTTCATGCAAATGCGCAAATGTTTTCCCTTCCGAAAAAAAGCGTTCAATCGTTGTCAGTCAGTCTGTGAGTCTAAATGTTCTCAACGCCTGTCAGATATTCGTTTTAGTGACATGGCGAAACGACTTGCGCCAGTGCATCAACTTTCAAAATTAAAACCATCCAGACAATTCAGCAGACTCACGGTGACAATGTCATGAACATTACTCAAATTAAGGTGTGATACTATCGTCGCTTGAGTGGGAATAAAGGTTGTTCAAAATATGCAGAGCCAAGAGACCTGTCAAATATAATGAGTTTAGGTGTTAGGTTAGGTTACCTACAAGGAAAGGATGAACAGACTTGAGAATGACTTGATTTTAACAGAGCGTTGTACTTTGAATAGTTATCTTTCGATTATGAAGAAGTGAGCATTACCAAATTGCGATTATTGTGGAAATGGCTAATCATTGTCTCCTGTGAAGGATGGAGAGTAGATATGAAGTGATAGTTGCGGATATTTTGAATGTGGATAATTCGTAAGGTCTTCTCTGAATGATGTGGTAACTATGAGGACGTAATGCTAGTTCCATTATGGAAGTATAATAACATTCTTGTATAGTTGTGGTTTGCTGTTATACATAAAGCTGTCAAAAAATGAATATATAACCACATAAATTGGGTTATGAAGGTTTCTTATGGATCTTTAATAAAAAGATTCGCAAATATAGTGAAAATGAAAGAAAGTTACAGTCATGATAATTTGAATAGTGTTTAACTTATATTTCATGAGAATTTCTTAAATCTATAATGTATAAAAGAACTAAAAATATATATAATTAATAAAAATACCCTTGTCAGCTGCTAGCTGTTCTAGGAATACGGCGCACAGGGAAGACATACCACACACACAACACCGGGTCTGGTAACATACCTAAAACAAAAACAATCACAATACAATAAGCTTTGAAGTCATTTTCTCAATACATTCTTCCTTTCATTCGTACGCTGCCATAAATACAACAAAATTAACATAACTCAATTTAAAGTTTAAACAAATGTTAGAGGCTATGCGTAGAAACTCTGCGCGCATCCGTTTTTTAGCATAACCTCAAAATTAACCTAAAGGTTGATTGTTGACATCGAGAACAGCGGTTCAAACATTTCAACTGGTCATATTGTATTACATTTTACAGCTGATTACTGTAGCTACATTGCACTTTTACATCAGCTGACCTATATATTTTAAATTGACAAATTAAAAATTTTAAAAGAATTTTGATGAATTTTCTTTTAAATTGGTGTTTTTTTCTTTTACAAACCGGATTCAAGTCTTTAAAATGAGACACCTTTAAGCTGTCTAGCACAACCAATTTAAATTTTGAGGGGACGGATTTGGCTTTTGGAATTTGACTACATTTAGTTTATTCCTCTTGCCTCTGACAATATTTAATTCTATTGCATGTGTCATGTTTTAAATGCTAAGAAAAATAACAATTTACAAACACAATGAATACATACAACATTATAGAAATAATTTTTTAAAACATGAGTAATTATGAGTAATTTCACAATACATAATATAACAACACAGTTCCACCTCAAATATGCACTTTTACTCTATTCGGACTTCAGAAACTCACCCATTGAGAAGTACCCCACAAAAACCTTTCAAGTCTAACAAAACCCTAAAAGCTGAAAATGTCCAATTTTCTTAAAAAGTTCTTGGCGAAAGTTGAAAAGTGTTACATCAGCTTAGCAAGATAATTTTGTATAAAAGGTTCAATCTATGTATCTTTACTCTCAGATCTCTACCTTCTCTGATGAAATTATTATGAATTTATCTCGAATGCAACCAACATAGTAATTTTACACCAGAAAATGTTATAAGAGTTAATTAACAATTTCGGGATTTTTTAGACATTAAATATATTAATTAAGAAATTTTCACTAATCCAATCTATACGGTTTTACGATGCTAATAAAATACACAGGACGAACCAGGAATAACACAAAATAGCATCAAATCTATAGAAAAAGTTTGGGAGATTTAAAACAGTTGGCAGTAAGATATAATTGTTAAGGTTACTGTAGTGATTTTATAATTATGTTTAGTTGTTCAGCATGCAGTGTGTTTTATTGTGAAAACCTACTGAACAACGAACTCGTATGTTGTTATCTGTATTCGAAAGCTGGGAAACTTTATTTTATTCTCTTTTCTTCCTTTTTTTAATAAGGCGATGATAATATAGATGATTTTTTTCCTTTAAACAACAAAAAACAAAATATATCTACAAACATTTCTGCGCAGAAAAACTCTAGGTAATGGATAACCAAAAATCCACGTGTAATCAACGAGCTGATATATTGATATTTGGGATATCTGCCAAGAGGATTATTGAACTGATTTTATTTCACAACTTGATGAAATTGAGCTGTTATAAGCACGATAGTACAATATCCTTCAATGACTGTCATCACCTGTTTCTGTTGAAACCACATTATGTCAAAGGAAGTGCGTGATCTTAGTTCCCCTAATTTTGATCTTTGAGGTTTTCTTTAAAACAGAGTGTCACATCTTCGAAACAACATTACTCGAAAATCAACAATATTGAGGTCAAAACCCTTTTCAGAACATCTAAAAACATGAAGCGACGGGTTGATGTTTGAATGTAGGAGGAGGATACCTCCAACATTTATTTTGTATGAGTATTTTGATTTTTCCAATGGTCTCTGAAGCTTTATTTATTTTCTGAGCTATGTAAATGTTTAGGATTCAAAAAGAAAAAAATGGTCAAGTTTTCCACAAGTACAAAAGGTAAGTAACCAAATAAATATCACATATCACCATAGCAACTATAGCAATAACATCTATTGCCAGCTATTTTAAATCTTACTAAGTTTATCTATACAGTACAGTTTTTATACATTTGTGTGCTTAATAATTTTTTGTTTAATGTTAAATTAATAAAATTCTAAAAGTTTTCCAGTTACAAATGCTATGTACAGTGAACGGTTGAAGAATTTTGCTGGACATAATAAGCACACATTAACAGTACAAAATGAATAAAACAGTTAAAGCTTACTGCCCTATAGTTATAATAGATTGTTTTCAAAACATCGAGTTGATCCAACTGTGAACAACTGTTGCAAAAGCAGTTAACACAAATATATTGCCACTCTCTGTTGCTTCATTTGTTTCTGTATTTATTTTAATGCTTCTTGTTGAATTATTTCTTCCGAGAATTGCCAGTTGTAAAAATACAGCCGGGGAGTTGAAGCCTTAGATTTATAGATTGTTATTAACTTATTAGATTACCAGCAAATATTAGAATTCCTTTTTATTCCATTCCTATATTGTTTATAAAAATCACGTTTCATTACTTTTATTTTATTCGTTTCCCCATTATTTTTTTATCCTTTTTAAAATTTGTGTTTATATTATTTTTGTCCTTTTCTAAATTTGTTCTACTTTTCTATTTATTAAATTTTTATACTTTCTAACATATAAGTACCTTTAGTATATAAAAGTTATGTGATGGGTCAATAAATCAACGCTAAGTATTTTACTGTAATATCATTATTTTTGAGATACTCTATGCTCCAATAAATAGTTTTTGGAATGACGTCTAAACGTCTTCCTCTATGGTCAAAACGTGTGGACAGATTTATCTCAAATGGGTTATCTGTATTTTTTTTCCTCTTTAACGTCAAAATTAGGGTATACCTGTAAATATACCACAAGAAAACTACGATTTTCTTAAAATTTTCGAAGAACAATTTTAATCTTCAATTTTTCTCAAAATGATCTACTAAAAACCCACACAAAACGTAGCGATAAACATCCCCCCAAAACCCCCAAATCGTAAGTTGTCTGTGTAAAAACCAAAAACACATCAATCGGCCAATTTTTGTTAAAACGTTGTCTCCAACAATTCAAACCAAACTTGTCATACCCTAAGATATACCAGTTTGACAGTTATTGGTAAAAAAACAAAAAACAAAAAACAAACTAATCCATGGGCTAGTTATTTTCTCAAAATTGGCACAACCAATTTTTATCAAGTTTTGCAAAATGTAGTCTCTAAAAAACCAAACGAAATTTGTTGGTCATCTCTCAAAAATTTCCGATTCGGGAGTAATCAGTTAAAAAGGAGGACATGAACCGTGAGCAATATTTTTTTCAGTAAAAAATATCTGGTAATCGACAAAAGCAATTTCGATCCAATTTTCGTGAAAGGGAAGATTCGAAATAAACCATGACCAATGTCGGGTTCCTTTTGTTACTCACGAACTGCACATTTCTTTACATACGGTTTGTCACATTGGATTGAGATTATAAATCTTCACATTTCAATAAATTTTGAGCGGTGCCCAAATGTTAATCTCGCCTTTTTTTACCGTTAACTCACAAACAGGCTAATTTGAGCTGAATGTAATAAGAAAGTTTTGTCGTGACCCTTAGACGAAGTTTGATCTCATTGCATCAATGCATCATCCCTAACCTTTAAGCTCGGTTGGAATTTGATTTAATGTATGGTATTTGACAGTTTTGTGCTGTTTATTTTGTTCTCTAAATAAAATTTAAACAGAATTACTATTTTTGTAGTTAACCTAAACCGCAATACATTGTAATTAAATCATAAACAGGTAGAGCGGCAACTTTGTAAATAAGTAAGATTGGTCCCGAGCCAGAGAGAAAGAACTAATTAATAAACATTACGATTCAAGGTCTAATTAATAACTGCACTATGTCTGGCAAAACATCATATTTGTGCGAGGCTTACATTGTTCCCTAATGTGTTTATATAAGAACTTTGGATACCAACCAAAATGTACAAACGTAACCGTATACCATAGTAACTTTGGTATATTATTACCTTTGTATACTCTCAAAGCAATGTTAAGAGATGCTTTTAGATCTTTCATTTTGTCGTGTCAAAATATGAATGTACACTATATTTCATTATCCTTGGAACCGTATCCATAGCTGTCGTTGACAGTCGTATCCAGATACCTTCCTCACCAAGTAATTCAAGTTTTGTTTATTCATCCAATTCCGATGTCAGAAACCTTCCTTATAGTCGAGCAAAATAAACACTTTTGGTCTGTGGGAGGGCAATTTCAATGCTTTCATCGATTCTTAGAGACTTATTTATGTCCATATTCTTAGAGGTCAGTGTAATTTGATATTAACAATTTAAGTAATAAAATTAAACCTTTTTTTTTAAATTATTAAAAAAATATTTGATTCGAAAAAAATAGTTATAAATAAATTGATTCATTATTAGATTTTAAAGAAAGTAAAACGGGTTCGGAAGTGATTAATCTATTCAGGCTACCTCAACATTTTCACGTACCTATTAAATTACTGAAAACAATATAAATTATTGACGGATTATAATGAATCTATAAGAAAAGATTATTTTTATGACGATTATTAACTATTGTAAATATTGAGTTAAAATATTTTAAATATAGCCTAAAAAATGGCATTATCCGAAATGAAAAAATAAAATAAAATAAAGTTTCAGGACCTGTAGAAATAAGCAAAACGTTGGTATTAATTTAAATTTCTTTTTAAATTGTAGTGTATTAAATAATAGTAGCCTATATTTCATCACTAGGACCAAAAGTGAAGCTATCAATACAAGCTCCTATTTAACGGCCAAGGCAGAGCCGAAGCCGGAAAATGAACGAGGATCGAAAAGCTTCTTTTGGTCCTAATGATGTACTATATTTTTCGTTATACTGCAAACAATATAAGAAAACAATTTCACAAAAAACTAAAATGTTATAACCTATTTACTTTCAAAAGTTTGCACAAGTTTGCAGCTATTACAGCTGTTTAATTTGTGTTAGTGGTACCGTAACTATATCGATGGTAACAGCTGTTTTATCGGTTATTTACATTCGAGAGTATCGGTAGTTTTTATAGATTCATTACAAACGTTAATTAATCCGTATAAACGAAGTAAGAGCTGATGACGTCGACCTCGGCAGATGTTTTTAGATCCTAGAACTAAAAAGAACAACTCTAGCATCTCGATGCATGTATTAAAAACAGCTGTTTTTGAAGCAGTATGACGAAAAAAAACATTTTATTTACGACTATACAAAAAACTATACATAATGATTTACTATTTGAATTTTAACAACGTTTATTACGCTTTAATCAACGAGTTTTGCTTTAAGATACAGTTTCATCAACGGTTTTAAATTGTTAAACCTAGTGTCACACGAAGAGGATTAATATACCGGACATATGGAGCACTCTACAACTTGACGCTTTACAGCTAAGGTCCAGTTTGTCCTCTAAGGCCAGAATATATTGAAAAATGTAGGAAATCTGACCCTTTTTGAAAGGACGTGAAAACGCTTAGAGTAGTTAGTGTAACTGTGGAAGGTGGAGTAAATGGAATGTTTTATTTGTTTTTATCATTGGTATACAGAAAAATGGGTTAAACAACTCACTATTTCTAATACTTTTCTAATCAGTATAAGTCGTTAAAACACTTTTGTCAGGTTTAACACATTTTGCAACAACAAAAATATACATTTGCATAAATAACATAAATGTAAACTATGTGAATCACATCAGTGAACTTATAATTTATAATACTAGTGGTTTCATTTTATATGTAGACAATTTCTCATTACGAAACAGGCACCTGATATAAAATGTATTATTACGTTAAATCTAAGGTTATGTTTGCGCAGAGCGGTGCCAGCTAGTAAAATACAGTTCCTTTGAACAGTCAGGTGATCTTTTAAAACTACCTCATATTCGAATGAATAAAAAAAACTAACGACTTGGACGAAAGTTAAAGTCGATCGCCAGGTGACTGAGCTATTCCCGAACTGGGCCGTGGTGGTCATGTATGCCAAGGACATTTCACGCTGTGTAACTACCCTAGTTATAATAAACACCTCTGTCTCTCCGTCTCCACTAGGCGTACATTCTGCAAAAGTTCAACGGAAATAATATTTTTAATTTTCTTACAAACGTAGTACGGTACAGAAATTTTTGTGATAGGTCAAAAAATCGATGTATTTCGCGGAAATGTCAGTTTTAAAGTCTACTGAGAATTTTAAAAAGTGGTTTCTGGAATGTGTCTGTAGTCTACGCAGTGCTGTACAGCCCAAATGAGTTGACCGATTTTGAATTAATTTATTGATGTGGGCATAGTTTTACGCCATATCTCGGGATGTTGTTTCATTTTTTCGATTACTCAAAATTTGGGGTTGCCATAAATAAAAACAGAAAAATTTTGATTCGTCACACAACACAAATAAAAGATATTGGTCAAATCCCAAAACGTGGCGATTATTGAGTTAGCGGTAAAAAACAAAATCATCAGCAATGATATAAAATTCATGAAAGTGAAAGGCCCAAACCAATGTACACATTCGTAAGTAATAGAAAATTCAAATCAAAGAGAAAAATGAAAATTAATTGAATACACACATGGTTAGGCGCGATTGAATAAGACGCATAGGATAGAACCTCTAGAAACAAAATGGCCGCCCGAAGATTACGTGGAAAAGGTGGGAAGGAAATGAATATGGCAGGAAAAACGTGGAGAGAGATGAAAGATGTGGCTGCAAACTTAGTCCTCTTGACCGCTGGCGTAGTTTCGTCGAGAACTTAGGCTCAAGGTAGGGGCGACCAGAATTAAGTGAAATAAGTATGTCTATGACAATGTAATCCAAACAAAACTAATTTTATTAATTTTAGATTTGTGCGTTTTGTTTAGATTTTAGATTTTTTGACACAACTCAAAATATGTTGGGAGGGGAAGTGTTCAGTCATCATCGCCTTCACAATATTGGAATATAAGATGCTCCAAATGAAAAAGTACAACTAAAACTAAAAACATTAACATAAAATTTGAACAACATGAAAATTAGTTTAGAATAATAAATTTTCTTAAAATTCAATAAACAACATAACAAAGATGTAGAGAGGTCCTACAATAACTTAACGATGGTTATAAGAAAAGGAAACATCAAAATTATGATAGTTTCCAAACGTGTTTGATCAAATGTAACCTTTAAGGACCACAGCAAAATCTGTCCTAAAAGGACAGTTAAGTTAAGTCATTGGTAAAAAAAAAACCTCATCTACAGTTGTAAAAGACGTAAATTCTCAAAATATGCTTTACCAATTTCTTTCAAATTTTAATTAAATATGTAAATTAAAGATCCAAACCATTGTGACAAATTGTTAATAAAAAATAACTGTTCTGGAATAATTGGGGGGGAAATGGAAATTAACTAAGACTGTTTAAAACACTAATTCAATCAAATACTAATGTTTAGGACAAGTTTATGCTCAATTCTGTTTGTTTTATTTAATACAATTTTGTAAACGTCTTTACGTCAGACAAATACAAACGGGTAACCAACTAAATAAAGCAATTCCATGAACGTGTATAATCTTTGACGATTCACTAGTTTAAACTCCGGTGAGATCAGCACACGCTCTGCCAACTGGGCTACGCCACACTCTATTAAAACTCAGTCTACTTTGGCTCTATTTAAATATCCTTGAAAAAAAATAAATTATAACTTAGATTTTCTATACCAACTTATCTTCCTACCGAAATAAATGATGAAATTTCATTAAAATTTTGATAAATGATTAATTATTTAAATGATTGTGTCAATTAGCAAGTAAACAAAAACTACGGTTCAGGAAAAAGTAACAAAAAACTAAAATGTACAGTGATCATGTAAAACTGAAATTTAATAAATACCGATTAAGCTTAGGACGAATTTATAACTGAAACGAAACAAAAAATTAAAAAAGTTATATAAATATATGTAGAAATGCTTCCATTTCCATCTCTCGGCCAATTTATGTTTTCCCGAAAAATAATGATAACCTTGAACATTATAAAGATTTCTAGTGCAAATTTGATAGACACATTTTTATGCTACTTTTTACCAGTAGCAAGAGCCAACACTTTTTATGTTCATATTCAAAATGACGGCCGTTTAAAATGTTAAATTTCAAAAAAATCTGTCGTTTTACAATAATGTACAAGACAAATTATTTTCCTCATTTCCAAACAAAATAGTTTTTTTAATTTTTTTCTGTAGGTCAAAGGATAACCGCGTTATCGATAACAAACTAAAAACATAATTTCTGGGTCTACAACACCCAAAATTTGTCTAAAATCAAAATATTTAAAATTTGATAATTTTACTTTTGAAAACCACACTTTAATGTATTTAGCATTAGAATCAGTACACAAAATGTCTATCCTCCTGAAACACCCTTTATAAATATCTATAAATATATCTTTTTAAAAGGACACTAAAATTTTATGGAAGGATACTCCTATAAACAACTTATTTCCCATAACAAATATATGAGATGGAGAAAAAGTAAGTTATTTTTTTACTTTAAAACATTTTTGGGAGCATGGTGACGAATATTATTTTTAATTAGTGTTGTGGAGGGGTGTGTTAGCAAATATTTTTGCAAAGTTTATTTTTAAAATTCTGCTGACAACGTCAATTTCTTAGCCATAAAATCTGGCTAGCACTACAGTTGAGTCACACACAAACTTCGAGTTCATCGAGTAAATCAAAGTTCCAAGAGCAGCATTGGAATGTGTGACGTCATGCCTTTAAATGGGTCTGATGGCAAAATATCGTTAACATTAATTAAACAACTGCAAAGATCAGCGACCTGTAAGCAAAAGTCTAAATTTATCAAGAAAGTGTAAAAGCCTAACTAAAGAGTTGTAATTTTTGAATATCAGACACTTTCCGAATGAAAACATTTATAATTAAGACTAATATCAGTCAAATCGTTTAGAAATAACAATTTAGCAAAAATTTAACTTGTTTTTAAAGTTCATGAGGAAAATTATTCCCATCATATCTTCACTGTATTAGGGAAGAGTAGCGAAAATTAGTGTAGGTATGAGCAGCTATCTTGTCGCAATTGAGTCGTAAACCGTCAAATGTTACGTCCCCCGTCTTCATTGGTTACATATCACCAGATCAAGTAATCTTTACTTGAAAAAAAAAATAATAATAATGTCAATTAACTTTAGAAATGCCGGTCAGTTTTCAATAATCACTAGATAAGTTTTGTTCAAATAACCTAAAAAACATGTTTATCTGAAAAAATAAACTAACATTTTTGTATTTGTTTTAAAAACCAAGGAAAATAAGGCGATATTTTAAAAACAATTACTTACACCGATATAATGCAAATTCCACAGTTCCATTATTTACAAAAGTTCCACAATTTTATAATGAATAATAATATGGTTCCATAAATACATGGTTCCAATTTTACAAAACTAGTAAAATACAGAAGAAATAAACATAGTAATAGAAATCAGCTGTACAAAAACAATGACTACATACTGTATACAGATCTACCAACTTACAAAACTAAATTTCAACTAAATTTTCAATCACAAACAGTACAATATCTCAATTTTTTTAAATTATAAAAATATTGAAGTAATGAAATAACTATCTCGACTAGTAAAAAACTTTAACAAAATATCAACCAATATATTTTTTATATACAGTATTCACTTAAAAAATGTATTTAAAAAGCAAGATTGGACAAAATTCCCATATACTTGGGCTAAGAATAAATATACGATTTTATCCATCTCTCTTTTAAGGAAATTTTATGCGATCACTTTTTTTCAGATTTTTTTTTTCTTATTTCGGTGGATAATTTTTATCAGATATTTGAAAAAGATAACTACTGTTTTACAACCAGCGCGACTTATACTTATTATAGGAATGTTTTAGTAATCACGATAATGAAACCACACACGCAATATAGGATAAATTTGACTCCGTATTTTACAAAATATTCACATCTAATCGGTGTCTTATATTTTCCCCCCTCTAAAACATCCATGTCCACGTGTACAAAACTATAAAATATGAAATTTTTAAATCCTCAATGTTTTGTTCACGTCATTACACACTTTTAACGCCCCTTACGAGTCTATTAACAAATTAGCTTAGGTAATTTATAATTATAAGGAATAATTTTGCTCTCGGAACTACTTTAAAATGTGATGTTAATCTACAAAACGATAAAAGAAACAGGTTTGCCCAGATTTTACTTTTTAAAATAGTGTTGCCCCAAAAACTGAGCGGACGGATGCATATGTTTTGGGTACCCACAACTACACATTAAACAACAAAAATCTGCGATTAAAGCACATTTCTGAAAAATGTCAAAAATATGTCTAATCCAACTAACTTATATTGAAACATTGTAAAGATGGTTATAAATTTTACTGAACTTTTTTGTAAAACAAAATTATTTATTTCTCTTATCTTATTAGTTCTTTTAAAAGTATGACATGCTTACACAAAGTCATTAATACTTAAAGACATTAATTTCTAAACATAAGACACATCTTCTGAACTAAGCCAAAGCAAGCAAAGGAGGCCATTATCTTTGCAATAATTGTTCACTCTTGTATAAAACGATGCACTTCACACTGGACAGCCGCCAAATTACCTACGTAGGCTTATTTCTTGATGATTAATATGATCATTTACCTGAAGTGGAATGTAGTACAAAATAAACACTTTGTTCTGACTTAACTCATAGGCAGAAAGTGGTAGCTTTAGTATAGCGGGTGGCCCACCAAAAACAAAGTGCGTTTTTCTATAACTCGTACAAGTCAATTTTGTTTTCAAAGAAGACAATTTTATTTCTTACTTGAATAATAATTAAAATAAAGTCTTTTTTATACTAGAAAATATTGAATTACTTATCCTAAGAAAATATATACAAACAAGATACATATTTAAAAACAAAACAAAATTTATGCAGACTAATCTCTGGTCTGAGGAATTGATATTAGTTTAGATTAAATTGAGAGATTAATCCAGCCCCGGGCACCGATACCATTGGTCCATTGTACAACTAAGCCTCTTACGTGATTTGTCAGAGTTGTCCCCTAGCCAAGGTCAGTACTGTTCCTTCACGTCTACCTGAAGGGATTTTTGTAATTAGTAATTTGCTATGGGAATGCCCCCATCTTTTTGGTGTTTTCTCTGAACCTTTTATTTATTCCATTTATAGACGTAGATATCCGAACTGCCGGTTCAGGCCCTACGAACTCTGATTCAGAGCTCCGTTTAGTAAACGTATCTGGCTCCTCGTTTCCCCGAACTCCTTTATGCCCCGGTATCCAATCCAAAGTTACGTGGTTTTATTCTCTCACCATTCCCACACCAAACTAGATTTTATATTGGTGCTTGATATTTACAAATGTTTGTTCATCCCATTACCCTTTCCTTTACTACCAGTCGAAATTTAATTCAACCATCGTTGCTTTTGAAAAAACAACGATATGAATGAAAAGGGAAATTGAACAAAAATTATAAGTCTAATAAAACAGAGGGGGAAATGTATTTATAAAATAAAAACTCTATTTCAATTCTCCTGGCTTCCTTTTTAAAATCAATATTTAAAATCATTAATGAAACTATACCTATATTTTCAAGCACTTTTATAATGACAGCCGAACGATATCCTGTACTCGTCATTCTAAAAGTTTTTAAGTAAGTTTAAACTCAAAGTTCTAGCCCACAATTAACCAGAACTGACCAGATAAAATTAATGGCAAACATCTTTTTCATCTTTTAGTTGCAGAGTGCAACTATTTTTACGAAATGTAATAATTATTTTCATAAATTAATGTTGTTCTATTTTTAACAACCAATGTATTTATAATTAAAGACCTTCCTTTGCTCTCTCTCTCTCTCTCTCTCTCTCTCTCTCTCTCTCTCTCTCTCTCTCTCTCTCTCTCTCTCTCTCTCTCTCTCTCTCTCTCTCTCTCTCTCTCTCTCTCTCTCTCTCTCTCTCTCTCTCTCTCTCTCTCTCTCTCTCTCTCTCTCTCTCTCTCTCTCTCTCTCTCTCTCTCTCTCTCCTCTCTCTCTCTCTCTCTCTCTCTCTCTCTCTCTCTCTCTCTCTCTCTCTCTCTCTCTCTCTCTCTCTCTCTCTCTTCTCTCTCTCTCTCTCTCTCTCTCTCTCTCTCTCTCTCTCTCTCTCCTCTCTCTCTCTCTCTCTCTCTCTCTCTCTCTCTCTTCTCTCTCTCTCTCTCTCTCTCCTCTCTCTCTCTCTCTCTCTCTCTCTCTCTCTCTCTCTCTCTCTCTATATATATATATATATAAATAATACATATACAGTATAATATACTTAAGTACAATTCTTTACACTTATACAAATTCGGACTTCTTTCTACTACCGTTTACACTTAATATTTAAATTTGCAGCAACAATATCTCAAATATGTTCAATACTCATATTGCCAGACATTAAACAGCTCAGAATTATTAGAATGGTCACAAAAATGTTATACAGTTTTTATACTAAAATATTTTCCTCTGAATTATTTCTAAGGAAATGGTTATTTTATACTGTTATCCCGCAGAGAAATGCACCTTTATATTTACCGATACTCTAAGTGGAGCTTCAGAGTGAACAGAAACATTGGGAGGGAACTATTTGTAACGGCGACTACACTCTCAAATAGTGGTGGAAAACAACACATACAATATTACACAGTGAGAGGGGTCGAGCAGCTCATATTTTAGAATTTATTTTCAAAGGTGTTCCACTTTATATTAGTTTAACTTGTTTAAAGGCGGAAAACTTCTTCGTTGCAATACGTTGGGAGAGTTGAGCTTGAGTCGGGATGACCAGTGGGTAATAGTTTAAAATAAAGAAGATAAAATTAAGATCCCCCTAACCCTTGAATACTGTAATAGTGTCAGAATCAAAAGAACAAGAGTTGGATAAGAGAGACCAGATAGGGAGGAAGGAAGAGAGGTAGAAAAAAGATGTAGATCTAAGTAGAGTCCTCGAGATTGCCACTCATTATTTTTAACTATTCCGTTAAAAATTTGTTTTGGGTTTTTTTACGTGCGATATAAAGGATTATAACATAATAATAATTGTGGGTTAAAAATGGCTGCCCAGGTGAAATTTCCCCACGGGTCAGTTTAGTGGGGTAATATGTTCCCGGTGGCCCAAATTAGCGGAAAACCATAAAGGTACATTGGCCTCCATTTATCCCCCATAACCGAAATCGTTCCAAACTCAAGAATATAATGGAAGATAATTGCACTCTATTCTTTACCGCTCTGGTCAGTTTAGTGGGGTAATATGATTCCCGGTGGCCCAAATTAGCGGAGAACCATAAAGGTACATTGGCCTCCATTTATCCCATATAACCGAAATCGTTCCAAACTCAAGAATATAATGGAAGATTTGCACTCTATTGTTTACCGCTCTGGTCAGTTTAGTGGGGTAATATGATTCCCGGTGGCCCAAATTAGCGGAGAACCATAAAGGTACATTGGCCTCCATTTATCCCCCATAACCGAAATCGTTCCAAACTCAAGAATATAATGGAAGATAATTGCACTCTATTCTTTACCGCTCTGGTCAGTTTAGTGGGGTAATATGATTCCCGGTGGCCCAAATTAGCGGAGGCCAATAAAGGTACATTGGCCTCCATTTATCCCCCATAACCGAAATCGTTCCAAACTCAAGAATATAATGGAAGATAATTGCACTCTATTCTTTACCGCTCTGGTCAGTTTAGTGGGGTAATATGATTCCCGGTGGCCCAAATTAGCAGAGAACCATAAAGGTACATTGGCCTCCATTTATCCCCCATAACCGAAATCGTTCCAAACTCAAGAATATAATGGAAGATAATTGCACTCTATTCTTTACCGCTCTGGTCAGTTTAGTGGGGTAATATGATTCCCGGTGGCCCAAATTAGCAGAGAACCATAAAGGTACATTGGCCTCCATTTATCCCCCATAACCGAAATCGTTCCAAACTCAAGAATATAATGGAAGATAATTGCACTCTATTCTTTACCGCTCTGGTCAGTTTAGTGGGGTAATATGATTCCCGGTGGCCCAATGAGGTTAATGAGAGCTTTAGTGACTTAATTGACAGTAAGCAACAAAGCAGTGCACTCTCAAATCAAAACATTTTAAGATTAGGACAGTGGTGTTTTAACACAACTTTTGCAAAAAAACCCACTTATTTTGAATTCCGGCAATTGTTAACAATAATGTTAGGATTGTTCTAATCCTAAATATAATTTAGTGGTGTACTCGGCCTATTATAAATGTCAACCACCTTCACACTTCCAGGTGAAATGAAATGAATAGGTCAATCAATCAATCGGGAGGAAGTCTGCCAAGTGTAGCCAGCTGGCCTACGTCGATGTTGAGTGTTCGCCCAGAATGTCTCTTCTCTTACAATAAACAACAATCATCAATCCACATCCAACTTATTAGACATTTCTCCTCATAGTCCGGACAAATAATACATTCTCGAGTGAATGAAATAACACTATCCAGCGAGTTTTATTCAAAATAAAAAAATTGAACTCCTATTTTTACGAGTATGTTCCAAAATATAACTTTGACAAAATTTAAAAAGGGGAGTGGGGTATATAAAAAAGTGGTCAACAAAATCTGAAAAACATGTTTAGTATAAGAATTTATTTTAAGACACTCTATTAAGGCACTTTTAAAAAATAGATATTTTCCGGAAAATCCCATAAAACCGGCCAAACTTTTAATCGTGAACTCCTCAGAGGATCACTTACAGAGAGTACGGGTATAGTAATCCCCATGGAACCCGACACTACACCTATCCATCTCTTTCGTGTTTCCTATCAGGTCTCTTAACCAACTCTTGTTGTTCTCTTCAGACCTTGACGATTAGAGTATCATGTAAGGAAACTTGTCAATAAGGTCAGCAATATTACTCAACTCGCACGGGGTAAAATATTGTTGCCTGCGTGGAAGGGTTGAGTTAGTTGCGGAGTTTGATAGGACATATTGAAGATTAGGCGCAGGGAAACCGCACCTTACTCCTATTACAGGGAGCTTGAGGTCTCTATTTAATGCTATTTGTTCATTCATGTTTTAAGGCGATGATGAGACTTTAAATGGTGAAAATGAATAAGAAAAGTTATTCTACAAATCTGTAAGAATTCATACGTAAATTTTACTCAAGAAATATTTTTGAAATATTTAACTTTGAAAAAAGAAAATCGTGATTTTATGCAATGGTACAAATACGCATTGTTTGTGGGAGGTGGGGAGGGAAAAAACAGTATAATTTATTTTATTTAAACCTAATTTGAGTGAATATATACAAAAATATACATCTACAACACTTAATCCATAAGATTAAACTTGCAATCACCACTCAGATATCCAGTGCATTCGTTTTAAGCAATAATACATACAAAAAATAATACATATTTTAACTTTACAATAAGTTGAAATCAATTGTTCAAAATAATGAACACTGAGGTAAATTGTATTATATTGATGGCTTTATTGATTCTTTAGATATTAATTTCATCATTTTCTCCCCGTATCTTAAAGACGGATACTTGTAGATAATCTAAAAATTCTCGTATTTACATCATACGAGTGTGTCTGTGTTAATGTGAGAAAGTTTGTGCGAGATTTGTATAATAATACACTCATATACGAAGTTACACAACACACAAACACCATCATTTAAATTGTAGTAAGTTATCTTAACCTAAATTTATGTAATACGTTAAATCAACCAACTGTTAGGTTGTGTAAACTGATCACCAAGTTAACCAGATAGGTACCTATTTAATGGTTGCATCTTCTTTTTATTCAAATTCAATTTATATTCAACTAATGGTATAACATAAATTTTCCATAACCTCACGGCTTAGGTATCTTCAAAATGACGGATCGAAATTTGTAGGCTCAACACTCAACAGCTGCTTCACAAATTTTAAAACAAATATAACGCTTAAGAAATTAATTAAATATCCGTAAAACAATATAAAATAAAACATATTTCTTCAAGTTTTATGAAAATATTTCATTGTTGATGAAACGTTGATATAAAATTTATCATTTTATAAACTACTAAAACAATAACTATAATCTAAGATAAATGTTATATATATACACTAGTCGAAATACATTAGAAATAAATATCACTTTCTTCCTAGTTTTTATACAAAAATGTTCCCCTAAATAAAAAAATATATAGGCTAAAGATAATTCCTTTTCTATTTGTTTTAATGTCATTAAAGATCTAAAGTTTTTAAAAATGGACCCACTTGAAAATAAATGAATCTTAAAATAGAAAATTTTGTTTACTCGAAATATACATTGATGACGCTGTAAAAGTCGTATCGTAAAACCTTTATTATTTTGATGATCATTAAAATCGGAACCTGTTGGAAATTTGTGTTTGATTAGTAAAGTACAAAGATTTATATATATTGGACTTGAATATAAGGGCAACTACTGCATTTTCAAATGTAAAAAAATAACGGCCATTGCTCATATACTTTTTAAAGGTCTTAGTGTAATAAATATGTAGAATATTGATTAAATTTTAAACAATCAAAAATTGTCATATGTTATTTTTATGGATTTTTTTTTATTTTCCAGAGGTTATACAGGATCGAACCCGACTGAAGTTGCAGTTCCACCTGTTATATACTTCTTATCTTTAGTCTAGGCGAACGAGTATAAAGTAAATAGAAAACCAAAACAAATAAGAAAAACTTTCTAATAGCGTACAGTCATCAAAATTACCATTTTTTTTAATATATATAAAACCCTCAAAAACGTTATTGTAGGTGTACATTAATGTTTGGTGAAAATCTAGTTGAAATCTGTCCATAAAAAATCAACATTAATACGGACAACACAACACACACAAAAGATAAATGTAGGCTAAAAAGGGATGAAATAAAATTAAGATATAAAATTTTTTTAATTTTATTTAAAATAAACATTAATGTCTACGGAATATTTATTTATTTTAAAAATATTATAAACAAATGTACAAATGTATATGTAATTAAAGGACAAATTTAATTTACAGGTAGAAGACAAATCGACAAAAAATAAAAAGAATAAATCTGTAAAAAATAACATCTTCAACTATATTTTATTACAGGGATTATTTATTTGAAGAATACTATAAACAAAATGTACATTATTATATTATGTGGAGTTAAAGGGGGACATTTGCAGATATAAAAAAGTAACCTAAAAAACAACAAACAACAAAAGTTTTTTTTTAAATACAATGGAACGTTATTAATATTTGTTTATTTATTTTTAGAGTACACTATAAACAAACGTATATATGTGAGAAAAGGGCGGACAATTGCAGATAAAAGATAAAAAAAGCATTTAAATGAAGTTAGAATGTGAAAAACCTCTACTAAAATAACAACTTGAACAAAAAAAATAATTAACAGAAATTTAAAAAGGGAACATGCAACGGGACGTTATTACAGTTTTGTTTAGGCCTACTTGTGTATTTTAAGCCCACTATAAACAAATGTATAAGTAAAGTATGGACGATAAAATGCAGAGGCAAAACCTAAAAGAATCAAAAGCAAATAAAAACAAACTAAAAGAATATTATTTTTAATTCAATGTTGTTACAGTTTAAATGCACTATAAACTAATGTATGATACGTGAAGTAATCAAGGAAATATGCTGAGCAAAAAAGAAACTTGAACAAAATAATAAAATCAATAAACTTTTACAATTATAATAAATTCAAATATAAATTAAACAGAATATTTTTGCAATTGAACGGTATTGCAGGTTTGTTTGTTTATTTTAAGCGCATTATAAACAAATGTAAAGATATATAAGGGAAAGGACGGAAAATGCAAAGGATTAAATAAACCTAAAAAAATAAAGACAAACTTCTACAAAAAATAAAAAGTTCAAGGATATTAAAAGACAAATGGAAGTATGGTCTTCTTTTTTTAAAAGGAAAATTTGTTTTTAATCTATAATTAAACTAAATAGATCAGTTAAAAATTAAATAATTAGTAACGATTCATATTTGTATTACTCATAAATCTCAAAATACATCTTCACACGAGGAAAAAGAATATTATCTATGATATCAGCAATGAAGGAAACCAAAACAAAATATTATTACCAACATTCGAACAATAAAATACGACGTTACCTTGACAGTGGGTACAACTCGGCCGGGTGTCCGTGCTGACGGGCATCCTGGACTCTGAAAAGATCCCATCACAAACTCACTAACACACTATACACTCACGCCACGTCGCCATGCACGCACTCAACTGACTTGTACCGACGTCCCGACGTCCGTTGCAGAATTGGCAAGACGCCATGCGCCGGCGTATCCTAGCGTCTGAAGTCTTCATCACACAACTAATTAGACAAATAAAACTTACCCTGCTGATAATCAGTTAATCAGTTGGGATTGTGACAAATTGGAAATACCTGTTATATACAGTGTTTTTTTAATAAGCTACCATTGACGGTACAAAATACTTTAAATTAGAATCATGACTAACTTTTTTGTTAGAAATATAATGATGGTAAACAATTTATAGAAATTTATTTTTATTTTTAAATGGCGGATAAATCCTGTTAAATAGAAATTTTTTTTTAAATCCTGGTCTATTCAAATAGTCTATATAAAATTTAGACAATCCAAAGAACAGAAATGCAGTTTGACGTTTGACGTTCATTATGTGTATTTTCGAAAGACAAATCATTTCTAGAGAACGGATTTAGATTAACAGTTCTAATTTTATATATGTGCTTGGATAACACGTGTAGAAAACTTTATATAATTTTATACGAAACTGTTTCATAATGACCTTCGTTTGATATATTTTATACCTAGGTTACCTAAACGGTTAACTTAATAGGAAAAACAAACAAATAATTTACTCTTTTAAGTTAAAGACAAGATATTTTTATTTCAATTGTCGGGGACGCCTGATGAACTAAGTTATCGATAAAAAATTATTTCTTACTAATTAAACACAACACTCAAAGGTTTCCTAGTGCTTGTAAAGCTTGAAATGTTTTGCCAAACTAACCAAATATTTCATATAACCTATTTCCAAAATTGGAAGCACTGCGAAACGTAAGGGTGGTAATTTATTTATAGAAAGGTTATTTATTGTTGATCAGTAACTAAGTTATCGTTGTAATAAAAATAAATATATCGTTTATGATAAATTTTAGAACCTCTGTTTTAAAATTAAAATGAAATATTATGTTGCTTGTAACAACAAGGTAAGGCATTGCTATCTATTTAAAGTATTTAATAACTTTCACGGTTGCAGAGGTGGTCAACTTAAAACACCTGTATAGGGATGCACATGTGTACGATAAAGTAATTTTTGTAACTTTTATAGCAATTTTAATTACGTTTACAAATATAATTAATGTGCAACTATAAAAAAGAAAGAAACAAAATGACCTTGAAAACAATTTAAAAACGTAGATGTTCAAAACGACCGGCTTGATTGAGGCAATCTTTCAATCTTTTTTGAACAAAGCTGTACACACGAAGACAAAGATCTTTGCTATTGTCGATTTCGTTAAATACGTCAGAGATTAAATGTTTCATGTTGTTTAGTGTGAGTGGCTTTATCATTGACAAAGCCCTAGGTGATCGTAGAGGCCCTAGGTGATGGTACCACGACGACCAATCCATTTACTGGGATTTTCTCAATCCAATAATTCTCCGACAGAAGTGATATAGTGTGGTGGGACGCTTTTAATGCTACAGTGCTATCTAATTTAAACATTGGTTTATTAACAGTAACAACAAATTTGCTGTTAATAATAAATTTAATAAGACAAAAAAGGACGGATAGCAGTGTTCCGACATGGACAAAGGACAGACAAAAGACGGATAACATGTCTCCAACATGTTTTTGTTAACATTACCATTAGCCATCAAAAAATAGTGGTCAAAAACACCGTTGGAAATTAGTTCATCCAAAACTTTGCCCCTCGAATGGGTAACCTATTTAGTCAACAGTTTAATCAGGGTTATCCTGCGAATAGTAAACGCAGAAAACCGGAGACTCAGGTCTGGGTCATCTTCCAACAAACCAAGAACAAGACTGACACAGTTTAAAACTGAGACGATGCAGCTTTTGTAAAGATCTTCTTGAAATTTCAAACTCTTGTGGTTTCATTGGGCTTTTCATAAAAACTTCAGTAACCAACAGTGCGTTACCCTCAGTCGTAACAGCCTAGCACATTGCTTTGCATTAATACCCAGTTCTTTCAAATGTAGTTTTAAATTGCAAATCTGTATGGTCGTTATGGAAATAAATCTTACCTGTTACAATGAACAGTTTCATCGTGCTCGCACTTCAGAATCCACTTTCCCCCCCTAAAAACTTAGATTTTCCCTCAATAAAGAAGCCTTGTTCTAACTCAAGAGTTGAAAATATGTTAGAATTATGACCAAACGTCAATAAATGAATAAACAAAACCAGCTGTTATAAGAGCATATGATGGCATAACGCTGATCCATTAGTTTCAACTGTTGGCCTACATGTGAGCACACGTGTTAGTTAAATACTTATTGCATACAAAGTTTCTCGCCCAAGCGTACGTAAACTTAAAGCATTGTAAAACTAAATTATATGATTCGGGAATAATCAGTATAAAATTAACAATGAAGCATGGCCGCCGAGGTAAAATGTAAAGTATCTAAGAATGGAAGATGTTATTGATATCAATTTTTGTGTGAAAAGTAAAGGTTTTGACTTTGAGTTTGAGGGCAATAACAAATATATTCTCAAATATATATATATATATATATATATATATATATATATTGTATATATATATATATATATATATATATATATACAATATATATATGTAACTATCCGTCTATCAATATTTTATTTTTGAAACATTGTTATGGAAAACGCTACGCCATCAAACGGGCGACGGTTCGCTTGTCTGAACTACAATGAGATAAGCGTGCGCTATGCAACTGAGTTACGTGGTTATCCTTGGACCCCCTTATTAAAAAATAGTTGTTTCTATATGGATGTCAGTTACTACTGATTTTTAAGAAAATGTTAAAATAGTTTTTTTTAAATTGGCGACAAATTACGGAAATAAACTAATCAAATGATTGAGACGGGAAAGGAGCAAATTCCAATAAAATAATTGCACTAAAACATTAAAAAAACCTTATGAACTAAAGTATTCATTTAGAGAATGAAATAATAAATAGATAGATTAACATTCAGACAGCTGGAGTAATCTTTTGTCGTCTCTTTTTTTTTGATAGTTTGGACATTAAACATGACTTACACAGAGCGATCAAAAAGCCGTGCACATCGAAATAAATATGTATCTAAAAAATAGTTTTTTAAAAATTATTTCTATAGGCTACCACAAAAGATAGCACCACTGTTATTACCCACAACAAATCTAGGAGCTATTGAAATGTGTACTGGTCACATGACGTCTATGGTATTGCGTAGTTCACAGCTTAGCAAAACTGTCGTTTTCCCAAGAGCAATGAGTGTTCATTGTTGAACAATATTTTGCCAGTCGTTCATATGCATTTGTTGTAAACCAATTCCGTGTAAAATATCCGGATGTAACAGTGCCTAAAAATTGACGATAACCAGATTAATCGCCCGTTTCGATGAAACCGGATCAGTTGCAGACAAGAAGAAAGCCGGGGGACCGAACAATTTTACTGAGACCTTGGCTGACGTTAGTAATGTGATGCTGTCTTCGTCTTCAAAAAGCTTGCGCATAGTACATATTACCTTATCGATGTCCGCGACTTTTCGATGTACGAACTTTTCGATCACTCTGTATATGTCATAAAAGAAAATAATAAGATGATGGTAATCTTTCTTGAATATAATTGGTTAACCCAACATCAAATTGATTTTATTATAATTCTAATGAAATAGCTGTTATTAAATTTATAAAATTTGTTGTTACGGTAACTAATGACGATATGGTTTAATTTCCAAAAAACAAATAACGTTCCTATAGGCTTAGGGTATTTTTGCTAAATCAGAACTTTTGACTCGGACCTAATTTCCACCTGCCAAGTTGTGGAATTTGATTACATTAATTATGATCATCGGTTAAATAATTTTGAACGTACAGGGTTAGTTACATTTTGACTTTACAGAGGAAATTCCACATAAATAGTCGATGAGGTGTGTCTTGAGTGAGACTGATTTTGTTTCTATATTTTACTTTAATATTGAGCAGCGTAATGCTATCAAATTTTATCTAACAAATTCATCACGCTAACGCTCTCTGTCATTTGGCACGTTTTGTAAACGAGTATTTAGCCAAAGTGTTACTCCCTAAAGCCATACTTAGTCCATTTGATTATTTCTTGTTCCTAAAACTCAAAAGAGTTGATTCGTAGTTAAATTGACAATAATAATTTTATACAACTAATCTCATTCTTTACAGTTCATTGAACGCTCTACAAACTAAGACGCAGGAATGTGTACGACTATAAGCTCGTCATGTCTGTCAACGCAACCCGTCGCCGTCTTGTGCTAATAGTTACACGCTTCCTTGAATATAACAGTCTTCTACAATTTACTGTCCTAAACTTTTATATTAACATCAACTGTAAAAAAAAGAACAAATTGTTATTATTTTTTTATTTCTGGATTATTTATGTCCCGAGAATATTATTTCTGGGTATAAAAAGAAACGCATGAAGATAAATTGACATATATGTGGGAAGAGGAATGCTCGAAGAAAAGTCTGAGTTTCGTAAATATCTGTCCGAGGAAAGAATATTTCTTAGTCACCGATAAATGAATCTATTTAAAAACTATTCTTGTTTATTTCTAACATAATATATTGAGTAAGTTACGAGAAGAGTGAAGAAATGAATGTTGGGATTTTCGCGGCAAAAAAAAAACAAGATTTTTATATTGATGTCTGTCCTTTTTACAGTGCAGTCCAAACTGCCTGCTGTTTTCTGAACAGTCATAAAGGACCGATTTCATTAAATTTGGTATGTGGGGAATACTTTGACCATTTCTCGAGACTTTGCATCTTATTTCTTCGATAAATAAAGATTTGATGATAGTTACATAAGACCAAAATACGAATTTCACATTTTATATAGAAAATACAGTCTTTTATCAAATTTTGCTAAAATGGACCTCCTTAAATGTCATAATCCCGTCAAATAAGACATAACTGGGAGGGGGATGTTCAGAAGTAAATGAAATAAATATGTAACCGGGGGTTACTTACTTAGTAATAACGTCTAGACTTAACCCTAAAAGAAAATATAATGTTGACGCTCGGATATACATATCATTGTTATAAACAATTAAATACTTACATACCAAATAATAAACAAAAAGTTACGAGGTAAAATTTTATAGGTAATTTGAACAAAATAAAAAATCTTTGAACTTGTATTTTTTCCCCCGAAAAACCGTTTCAAGGAGTCAAAAGGTGAGAGGAGAAATAAAAAGTCGTTAAAAATATGAAAAATTCTGAAAGGTGTAAAACCACAGTAAGACTCCATTTTCTCTACGACTTTTCTAAAAAACGTATATTTTCTGAATTTTCTTAGAAAAACTTAACAAAATCGTAAGATTGAAAACGTTTCCTCTATTCTGTAGTTTGTGTCGATATAAAGATATATTATCTATTGAGTATTTATTTTTCTAACATTTATTTTCCGGAATAATTTTATGTTGAACAATTGAATACAGTATATGCATGAAGATTATGTTGAAATAAAATAAATTATACGTAAAAATAAAAATGTGTACATTTGTATATTGAAACATAATTGTTAAAAATAAAAATGTGTACATTCGTATATTGAAACATAATTGTTTAAAATAAAAATGTGAACATTTGTATATTGAAACATAATTGTTAAAAATAAAAATGTGTATAACTGTTGAGTTATAGTTTGATTGGTGTAGCTCGTGTATCACTGAAGAGGACGACCTTGTTGAAACGCGTATGATACTTAGGCGTATTTTTTGTGAGAATTGTGTTCTTTGTGTTTGTTATACTGTATAATTTTTCTCATAAGTCAAGCTCAACATTTAATATAAAAATGTGTATATTTGTATATTGAAACATAATTGTTAAAAATAAAAATGTGAGCATTGGTATATTGAAACATAATTGTATATATTCGTGAAAATTATGCTGAAATAAAATAAAATATACGTAAAAATAAAAATGTGTACATTTGTTCAATATTTTTAACACGCATCGAAAACAAAACGTATTGTTCGAAATATCACCAAAAATGTATTTAAGAAGTTATTTATTTTTAGAATAAATTATATAAATTATCTCTTTGCACTCTATTCTCCAAAATAATGTCTACAAATTTGGTTTAATTAGAAGGTTTTGATCCAAATAGCGAGAAAAGAAAATTTACACGTTGAGGAATAATCAGAAACAACGAAATTGAATTTGACCTCCATCATTAAAAACATGATTCCAATCAAATGTGATTTACGCTTAGAATGATTTTATATCTTAATAAAGAAACATCAATGTACAGACGTTATAAAAGAGTCGGATAAAAACTTTTCTGAAGACAGAGGACAGGATTCTAAAAAGGGACTAAATAGGGTGAAGTGATGAAAACACAGCGCTATTAAGACGATTATTTAGGAGTATAAAGTACAGGAAATACGTAAAGTAGGTCTTAAATAGTTTGAAGTTGTTTGTCAGTCTTCACACGTTGGGTCAGGGTAGATGTGATGGTCGGCAGAGGTAGTAATATGAATTGCGATTAGTGTTTGTAGATGGGTGAAAGAAAGGGGTTTAGCTAAGTCGTGACTTTCAGAAAGTTGGATATTTAATTATTTCGATGTTACGGCCACTTACGTCTACAATTGTTTTTAATTCACACATATTGATTAGGCCTACTATTAGTTAACGCAAATATTTTTCCAAGTGTAAAATAAATTTACTCGGATGCTACGATAAATCGTATCATGTTAAACAAGCAAGACGGATCTATTGTTTTTAGGTACAAGAAAGCAATTTAGACAAGCCAGAGGTTTTCGAGAAAACTCTTTTAGCGTGTTAAATAATCACATCATCTTAACTTTTTAATGTGAACCCTTCTAAAAAGGAACATAAAGATTCAAATTATTTTATTTTGATGTTATGGTTGGTTTCTTCTCTCGACTATGCGTAGCTTTTTGTTTAAAAATCTCGGTTAAATTGATTACGGCAAGTATTAAATAATCCCATATTTTTTGTACGTGTAAACAATGTTTTTTATTATTTTAATTTATCGTTTTACACGATTTGCGCAAAATATGAATGTCCAGCGAGGCGATGTTTTTACAATTCAGCTAAAAGGATAGTACGCACGCGGCCTGGACTGTTCACTGCATTCCTCTCACCTCGGTTCTCCTGGCGGTCAGACTGTACATTAATCAATATACATTTAACTTCTAGAAGACACACCTCGTGCCGCAATTTTGTATTTGCTTAGACTACCCACAGCAAAAAAAGTAGAGGATAAAAATAAATGATTTTATCATTACCAACCGTAGTTGGCGTGGTCCGTTGTGATTTGCCGAACTCCATATGTATGTTTGTGTTTTATATTCACAAAAGAATAAAATTTTGTTAAAGACAAAAATGAGACAATGAATGAATTAAAGAAAACACATAGATGGACGAATATACAGATACAGTGATCCAAAGTGTGTGGTGGGAAGGATACAATAACTTTGAAAAAGTTAGTGCTTTAAAATATTTGGGATCAGTAAATAACGGCGGACAATGATAAGCCAGGAGTTATCACAGAGGTTTTAAAAACAAACTTTATCCAGATCCATTTAGGTATTTTAATACGTCCTTTCTTGACGAGAGAAAGGTATTAAGAACTAGCAAAGTATATTTATATTGTATAATGGAGTGTAGATAATTGAGTGTTAAGGGAGTTATCAAGGCCAGTGGGGCTGTGCCCTGATGGAATTTCTAAATAAAAATAGGCCTATGTGTTAACCAGGGACCCTAAGAATGTCCATGTACAACTTCAGTCCAATGGGTTCAGTAGTTTTTACGTGATTGAGTAATACACACGCACACACACACACACACTCACAGAGAGAGAGAGAGAGAGAGAGAGAGAGAGAGAGAGAGAGAGAGAGAGAGAGAGAGAGAGAGAGAGAGAGAGAGAGAGAGAGAGAGAGAGAGAGAGAGAGAGAGAGAGAGAGAGAGAGAGAGAGAGAGAGAGAGAGAGAGAGAGAGAGAGAGAGAGAGAGAGAGAGAGAGAGAGAGAGAGAGAGAGAGAGAGAGAGAGAGAGACCATTAGATTTTTATATAATAGTATAGATATATGGCTAATCAGAGTGGAGTACAGCACAACTAAAAACTTGCACAGGTAAATGGTGAACATGGTGTGATTAAATACATCCAACTAGAAAATTCGTGGTAAGCCGATAAGCCAAGTATTAATTATAGAGGATGGGGAGGAAG